>VRYO01002734.1:31374724-31425354 GCA_009812075.1 Sialia sialis | reverse complement strand
CGTGCAATTCCGTTACTAATTCGTCACTTTGTTGCACGCGGATCCTCGCTGCAAAAAAAAGTGCACCTTATAGTCCGGTGCGCCTTATAGTCATGAAATTACTGTACTTTGCATTCAGCATCATGGCATATCAGAGAGAGAGTGTAAAAAAAAAATCTATTACATATACATTCAAGTTGAAATATAGATACACAGAACAAAAGATTTTCCTCTTGATGTAGTTTTTTTGATCTTAAATGTACAGCAGGCAATGATTTCCTGTTGTCAGTAATGCTACATAGAATGATTGTGGATGATAGGAGAAGCTGTGCTGTGTTTTAGAGATAATACACATTTTACAGGTTAGACTAAATATTTTCAATACCTTTCAATCAAAATGTAATAAAAGATGAAAGCCATGAAAAAAATCCCATGGTTAATGGTCCTAAAGAACAAGTCTTTTCATCTGGTAGTATTTATGTATTTTGTTCTGATTTTCTCATTTGGAGGCAGAAAGACATTTATTTCATAATGTAATTGCTGATCTGCTATCAAAATGCTCATTCAAGAACTAACAGAAGTTTTAAAAGAAACCCAAAAGCTCAAAAAATATGCACATCGTGACTTCTCTTCATGTGAAGGAGTGTGAGAGAGATATTCAACAGCTAAATATGAATGAAAAGATTTTGGCCTTTTGTAAAATACTTGGTGAATTGCACTTACCGATTGTGGGCCAAACACACATTTCATCTGCTGCAATAAATTTAAAATTATATGTGTGGATTTTGCCATTTGATAGCAGAGGAAAATGCACTTCTGAAGTCAGGCTTAATTCAAGAAAGTTCTGTTAAAAATACTTTAATATAATTTATTGTGTTTCTTCAGGCACAGAAGAGATCAGAAGGGAATAGCTGCATCAACCAGATACATTTTTGGCACATAATTTAGCCACAACCTACCCTGTTTGTAGCAGTCATCACGATCTCACTAAACCTGCTAACCTTCCTTTATGTTCTTTTTTGTCAGCTGTCATTTCTAGCCCAACTGCAATAACTTCTCTGATAAAATCTCTGTTTAGTCTGTGTTGGACAAATTTTCATTCTCATGAAACACTGTTTTTTCTGGGGTTTTGCCTGGGCGAAGACTGAGCTGAAGAGTCAGTAACACATCAGGCTATGCCTTCATGATAATGTGCTTTAGAATTTGCATGGGAGAAGGAAGGCTCTTGGTTAAGGGTGGGTTTCTAGGCTGATCTTACTGTGGTCTTTCCTTGATGGGTTTTCTCTAGGTTATTATTTTCATTTTCTAAGGCAAATCTTTCCAGAGAGTACAGTAACAGCAGAGAAAGTAGGCAGAGTCTTTCCCTTTTCTGAAAAAAAACCCAACAAACAAACAAACAAACAAAAAAAAACCCACCAAAAAAACCCAACACCAAAAAAACCCAACAAAAAAACAAAGGAAAAAAAAGGGCAAGATGCAACCTAGTGAAGAGAACAGGAAATAAAACATGGGCACTTGGCTGCTGCCAAACCCTACAAGCAACCTTACACCTTACAGTACAGGTTCCTGCATGCCTAACTATGGGTGGCCCCACGTACTCTCAGGCTCTGTATGGCCACTTTGGTGCCTTATCCTGCTCATCCCTTATGAGCTAGGCCCTGTTCACACTCTTGGAGGATTCCCTCTGCACACTGCCAGGATTTAGCTTCCCACACGGTGCACAGGAAGCTGGGTGATGAGAGGAAGGTCACAGCAATGTGCCTCCCTTTCACCCCTGGGCTGGGCCCCAGCAAGCCAGGACTTCCAAGTACAGTAATTTCACACCTATAAGGCGCACAGATAAGATGCACTTCTGGGTTGTCGACAAATTCCCGAACTTTGTCCATACATAAGGCACACCGGATTATAAGGAGCACTTCTGGGCTTTGATAAAAATTTTAGTCAAAAGGGTGTGCCTTATAGCTGTGAAATTACTGTAGTCAGAGCAGAGGTATCCAAGCTGAGAAGTGAGCACAATCTCAATTATTTGTCCCCGGGCACTGTCTCACTGCCAAATGCACACTGACAAAACTCAGCATTTGCTCCAGAGATCAAATGATGTGTGGTTTCTCTTGTATTCATGCCAAAGAAGAGAGAGATTGCTATCTCAACAGAGATGTAAAAGCTTCTTCTGAAACAGGAGCAGTAAGAAAAGCTGCCAGGCTGGAGAGATACTTTAACTTGTAGCAAGGCATGACGTTGGCCTTCACTTTAATTGGATGCAGGAATAAGCTCCACTACCTAGCTGCTTATTTTCATTTTTAATAAGCTAATTGCACATCAAACCAGCCAACAGATACAAGAGTTCCTGTGAGGAGAGGTACAGAGGGTGACTGGTGGTTTGGTTATATGAGAATTACTTCCATTACTTTCCACTTCAAACTACAGATGAATTTATTTCCACATGTGCACACTGGAAAACAGTATTTAATGAACTCCGAATAAACTTTACATTTTTTGACTAATACAAGAATATATCCCTGGTATGACTAGAGACTCTTGAGGTTGCATTTATTTTTCACAAGTATCTTTCCCCTTATGTAAAGCAGATCTGTGTACCTGAGGCTGTGGGATGGATTGTTCTAATAAGAGAAATTCAGAAGGGAATTATAGCTCACTTAACCCAGACTCATAAACTAATTAATTAACAAAAGACCATTTAATTCAGAATCTGGTACAAATAGGCTTGCAAACTAAAATTACTGAGTTGCAGATTAGTTTTCTTAAGAAATACTGATTTACAACTTGGTTTTACATGTGGAAAAATTCTGGAATATTTTCTGTTTGTTAAAGTTAAGTCAGTGATTTTCCCTGAGCATAAGTACCTTAGATTTCACTTTTATTGGATGGAAAGGTACCTCACATATTGCAAATCCTGCCACCAGGACCAGTTTCATTCCTCCCTGTGGGAAGCTGGGGGTATAAAACCTCTATTGTGATGACATTCATCACAGGACTAGAGCAGTTGTGTAAAGCTGTAAATTTAGGATGGATTTAGGACTGCTGAAAAGAAACTCTTTCCCACTGTGTAAGGAGCAACTCTGATCCTTCTTCCAAGACTGGAAGACTTAATGCAGCAGCATGAAGTACACATGTATGTGGAAGAGGACTGCTGGGACACCCAGGCTACTTTCAAAATTCAGCTGGAAAGTTATATATCTGAGCATATAAAATCTCCTGTCCCTTAGGGGACTTAGGACCTTCAGAATGAATCTGAGGAGTCAGAGACTTGGTTAAACCAGTAGGAAGAAGGGGTGCTGGTGGATGACCATCCCTGCTCTCATGAGGGCAGTGCTGCTGGGCACAAAAACAGGAACAGCAGTTGTGTCTCCAGGCATAAAGTGGCCAAATATGGGACATGCGAGAGAGGGAGAGGACTCTCAGTCACACGTGGGTGTTGCATAATTATCAAATATGCTTGTAATGCAATTCTGTCAGAGGCAATTTTCACTTCCACATGGTTGCCTTGGGACGCCTTCCTTTCCTAGCCTGAATTGCAACTATCAAATCTCAGCTGGTTTAGCTGAAAAAGTATCATGGAAGGATGCCTTTTTGACTGAAATGGATTGTTTCACACTGTGTCATGACAAAAATAAAATCTGAATCAGGCAAACTCAGTCTTTGCCAAGTTACAAACCTGGTAATTTTTATGAGAAGACATACTTTATTTTATTTGCAAAATCATTTTGAGAAGGTTTTCACATTTTCACAGTGCTTTCCACAAAAAAAGTGCATTTTTTTCCCCTGAAGGTGAAACTAAAAATAGATGCTGAAGAAGCTAGCTAAAAATCACTAGAGAAGTCTATAAGAATACATTGATTTTTTCCTCCCTGTATTTTTCATATAAAAAAGATAATTTACTAATTGCTAATTAGATTTAGCATTAGCATGAAAACTTCACTGAGTATTGCAGGTCTTGTGCTGTGTGCTCAGGTCAATACTTGTCCTGTCTACTGGAAGATAAATAGTATGCTTTCATAGAATGATAGGCTAGACTCTCTGGCAAAACTCATGTGGAAGTAACACTATCACAGCAAGTGACTACTTGAGAATTTGCAAAAAAAACTTTCCCTGTGGGCATATTCACAATTTGTTTCCTAAAGCACCTGAAACAAGTCAAAACAAGTGAGCAGGACAAGAGGGTGGAGGGCCCAGGTGAGCAGCAGGATCTTTGTGCAGGGTACGTAAGTGGCTGGCCCAGCTGAAGGTTCACAGCTGTTACATGGTTTAAGATTTTCCAGACTTGACACTACAAATCAGATATTTCCTGCTAGACCACCAAATTACTGAACTGTGTCACACAAGGAAGATATTCAGCATTATGCAAACAAGCAGCAAAACCCTTCTGACATTGTCAGTTTGCACCCATGAAGAGGAACACTTTCCATTGCAAAGTGATGGATGAGCAGAAGAGCTGACATATAAGGCACCCTGAAGAGGACAATCAAGGTAATTGAAATTCAGAGAAAGATAATTCTCTTACAGTAAAATAAAAAAAGAAAAAAAAAATATATAAGCAAGATGAAATATAAAAAAGTTTTGATGGAAAAAATACAAAAGGGAAATATTCTAAGCTTATCTTTAACACACACAATCTGTCTATTTGAAGACGTGATTCTAGCCTGCCTCTCAGTAGTCTTCCTTTTCCCCTATTCCATCCTCCCTCCCATTTCCCCCTTGAAAGAACAGTCTGGCTTGCAGTTTGCTTTGTCACTCAAACATTTTATAGGACAGTCTGCCCAGAGTGTCTATGCTCATCAGTGACTGCTTTCTTGCTGCTACCCTGGTTTGAGCAAGTTTACACAAACAGAAAGAAACAGATCTTCATCATTGAATGCAGAGAGCAGTGCACACATAGAGGGTGGTGTGGAAGATTAGGTACAGAAATGCGTGCTGGAATATGGCAGGAAAGAAAAGGGCAGCTGAAAGAATCCATAAAGATAGCCCAAAGAGTAGGAGATAAGTCATGGGAAAGTGTGGTGATGCTTGCCTCCAGTGTGTAAGGGCAGAAGACTTGAATCGAATATTGCAGACATCTAGTATTAATTCACAGAACCAGAGAATAGTTTGTATTGCCATGGACATTAAGGATCTTCTAGTTCCAACTTCCTGCCAGTGGCAAGGGCACATCTCGCTAGACCAGGTGGCTCAAAGATGCTTCCAACCTGGCCTTGAACACCTACAGGGGTGGAGCACCCAAAACATGTCTGGGCAAACTGTTCCAGGGTCTCACCACCTTCATTTGAAATTAATCTGTTTTTAAAAACCCTGTCTTGTTCAAGATACACAGCTTGTGTAATTTCCTCATCTTGTAATTTAGTGACAGCACTAGAATCTGGTGAAAAATTTCTGGTGAAATCAGATTGAAGGATGATGCAGGGAAATATATCTAGTGAAGATCCACAGCTGGAGGCTGGATAAAAAAGACTGTAAGGACACTCACTTCTATCTAGGGAAGGAGGAGAATTAGAGGTTACACCTGAAGTAATTGTATGGAAAACAGAAGTATAAAAGCTCTTGTGATCCTTCAAGTGTTATTGCGTGTGAACTCAGCTGAAATGAACCAAGTTTAGACTCCAGGGTGGAAAATTTTACTTGTGATGATAACTAGTCATTGGAATTAAAATAACTGTTTTCTGGAATCACCAAAAAAGACGACAGAAAAATTCTTGCTACTGTTAACTCTTCAACCACTTTTTTTTTTTTCAAGGATATAAAACATAGTCCAGGCAGAAATTAGTTTAAGGGACTCCCTGGTGCATAATTTGAGGGTAATCACAGCAGTCGTCTACCATGAGTTTACTGTCTCTGAATCTATGTAGATAAGCCATCAACTACAAAATTGCAAAATTATTTGACTGCCAGAGGCTGTAGGAAACGCTAATCTGTATTTAACCTTTCAAAGTCTGTGAGAGGTAGAAGAGGCTGACTCTGAACTCAGAGATGTGCTCCAGTGAGACCCACCATCAGCTCATGCTGAGATATTTTTTGGATAGTTAGGTTTGAGTGGGTTATTCATTTATCTTAGATGTTTGCACAATAATTTTGAAATGTGTTTAATTTATTTCTTGATAATTTGGTGAAAATACAAAGTTTGAGAAAAATCAAGTTTTGACCAGTTTTGCTGACTCGTTAATTTAATTAATCAAAATAATTTTTTAAAGAATCAAATGCTGACTTCTGCAAAACTTTATTTTACTGTCAGTGAAGGATCATGTTTAGCTTTTTTTCAACCCTGATTCACGGCCCACTGAAATTTATAGGAGCCATTCATTAGCTATAATGAGCTTTGAAATGGGTCCCTTGTGAAACAGACTGCTCAGATGGGAACAGATGCAATCCTAGTTAGATTTTTAAACTGTACAGCTTGAATCTGAATTGTTTGCATTCAAGTCAAAGTGTGCTGACTTAGAAGAGATAATTGTAACAGCAAGATGCATCTGCCCACTAACTTTTACTGATTGCTCTGCTATGAATTCCTCATGCAAACAGATGCATAAATGGAATTCTGCAAGAGTTTGCCTGGCTGTGTTATATTCAATATTTTCATTAATGACCTAGATGGGAAGAAGAGCATGCTTATTAAATTTCCAGGAAATGTCAAGTTGAGAAAGACTGGATGCCAGAGGACAGGATTAGAATTCAAAATTACCTTGACTAACTGGATAAATTGTCTGAAAAAAATAGGGCAATATTCAATAAGAACAAGTTCTAGGAATTAAACTCAGCAGGGAGTCACCAGTTGCAGCAATGCCATGCTGTTGCAAAACACCCTCCTGACATACACTAGGCAGGAATACAGGTTACAAAGCATGGCAAATAATCCTGCTCTGCTCAGCACTGCAAATGCCTCAGCTAGCATAGGCAACCTGGCTTTGGGCAAAAGACTTCATGAAGGGTGTGTGCCAGCTGGAAAATAACCAGCAAAAAATGCTGATGAACAGAAAGATGATTTAGGTTGGATAGCAAGGCAAGGCAGTCCTTTCAACAAGGAGAGTGAAAAAGCAGAGGTTGTTGATGGTTAGGAATGGTCAGCATTATTTGTATCTGAGAAAGTTGAAAGTCTGCTTTAGACACTCCACCTGCAAATCTAATAAATCCTTTAAGTGAGAGTGACTCTTGTTTATTCTAGGCTTTGTACACCACAGTGTAAATTAATTATGGTTCAGTAAATAAGATAAGTTACCCTAAATTCAGAAGTGGTCTGTGTCTGGCATAGGACATTTAGGAGTGCCCCAGGTAAAAATACTTACATATTTCAGCCAAGATTATTCTACGTTAAAAAGATGCACAGATCATTTAGCCACAAATTTTTAAAAGATCTTTAGTATTTCAACAAATCTGAAAATGCATTTCTAATTTCTTATCCCATGACTGAGGGATAATATGATTAATTAATAATAAAGCATTTACCACTCTCATTTCCTCCTACATGTAACTTCAGTAATTCCATGCGTCACACAATAAATGCAAACCAAATATCCTACAATTTTCCAAAAAATTGTAGTAATGATCTTTATTGAACTGAGTGCACTGAAGGATTCAACATCACAAGAGATTGAAAGTCAAGCACTGAAACAGTCTATTTTTCTGATGATTTGTCCAGTTTGTCAAGGACACATGTTTTAACATTTCTTGTATTTTGGTATATGCTTGGTAGCTGTGGGATTGTGTGCATCTCTAAGAGAGTAAGTCTTCTATTGCGGGTTGAGATTTCCTATTCTGGGAATTTAGCTCTGCAGGATACCTCATCAGAACTAAAGAACAGATATTTCTTCCAGGAAATAAGCAGAAGGAAACTCATAAGGAAACCGTGAAACTTTAATGTTGTTATTTGATGAAAATTGACTGATAAAAAGACTTTTTCTTTCCAACTTAAAGCTTCTTTCCTTAAAGAAGCTGAACATAGCCTTGAGGTTGTGCACCTATACTTACTTCATATTGCCATAATGTGTGCTAACCACACTGTCAATTAACTTATAATTTATCTACAAATGTGTAAAAGAAAATACAGATCAAGAATAAATAGATTGTGGCTAATGAAAATTTGTCACAATCCTTAAACTTCTCTGTAAAATGTCTCTATCATGACAAATTTTTTTTATCATATTTGCTCCTTATTAGGATTTCTCTATCCCATGTTCTTAAGGTACTTTGAAGTAAGCAGTAATACAGATTTACACAAAGAGAAACTGAAGCATGGAATGCAAACACTTGGGGTATCGGGGGATAGAACATAAATCTAAAACCCACCTCTAGCAATTTAAATCTGGACTGAAAATGGTTAGAACACTTAATAATAAGTTAAATTTGAGCTGAGGTGAGATGCAGCCTGAAACCAGAAAAAACTATTTTAGAGATTTTAGTTTGGTTGATTTGTGCTTCCAGGTCTGTCACTGCAATCCTTTGCATCAAGAGTTCAGTTTAATGATTTAAACTTCCTCTTACAAAAATTAACATAAAAACTAGAGCAACAATTTAAGATTATGCAGCTAATTAATTATATCTGTCACTGTTAGTTCCAAGGGAGTCTGCTCAGTTGCATATTTTATGGAAGAGGAAAAGAGGGAGTAAGCACTTGAGTGAAAAGGTGAAAAATTGTCTGCAGCCGCATTCATATTCAGCTCAAAGTAAAAAGTGTGTATTTATTCTCTGAAGGCAAGAATACTGTTCAGGTTGAAAGACTCCCAGTCCTAAATATGTATATTATTTACTATGGAAAAAAAGCCTGTAAATCCAGCAGGTCAGACAATGCCCTTTTGATACTAACTGCTCTTTTTTTTTTTCTTCCCCTTCTGACAGCTCATTTCTAAAGAAGACCTCAAGCTACTGATGTTTTATGGCAATGTTCGTGCATTTGCTAAATTAAAATATGCTTCATGTCTTGCCATTACTGCTGGTGAATTCTTTTTATTTTTTCATTGGAAACAACTAGAGGAGTAACTGTGCTTGGTGCTGGTGATGGTAAGTGGGTGCAATGCAGGTCCTTCTGTTCTGGGCACAGGCAGGAGTTTGTTCCACCATCTGAGGGAAAATAAGAGAAGGTACAATGTGTTTACATGGTCTGGCAACGAGAGAAAAGGGTTTGGAAGCCTGTGAAGGCAGCTCTGGGTATGCAAATTCATGAAAGTTAAGATGGATAGGATTTATTTCTGTAAGTCTGCAAAACATCTCTGTGTAAAGCCTGTCGGGGTAGCTAAAAAAGAGTGTGGTTTTGTATGAATTATGAACTGTCCTTCAGGTTGCACATATTTAAGTATAATTAGATATAATTTAGGTACATCTCAGTATAAAGCCTCTCACACTTGATAACCCTCTGCTAGAAAAACCTGTTACTTTTTTGACCCTTCCACCACAGGGATGGGAAGAGCACAGGCTCTTCAACTTCATGAAGTTGAGTCTAATGACCACATCAGTTGAGTTTGATTTGAATAGTCAATGTCTAATCCAAAAAATGGAGATCTTCAGAGCACTGAGAGGGCACAAAACAACACCAAATTAGATAATGAGAGCATTTTATATGCTGGGCTTTATTGTCAAGAAACAAATGGCCTCCTTGCTTTTTTCCCTAAGGTTAAGCAGCTGTGTTGTCTCTGTGTTGCAATTTCATCAATTATGTCTTGTGCATACCAAGTCTGAATTTTCAAGTTATGGACAAAACCTGAAGGGTTTGTCTACCCAGAGAAATTTACTGCCAGAACTGCAACTGTCTTCATGGATGCACTTATTCCTTCCATCCCCATAGGGAATTACAGTGGTACAGTTAAGTTGGTAAATTTTCCTATTTAGACAGGCCCAGACATCTCAAGAAACACAGCTAAATTAAATATTTCTCCTGGGGGAGTAGCAGATACATGCATACTTTCATCAGATTTAGGTTATACCTACACACACAACAAACAAGTTTAAGAGACAGCTACCTGCAGTTGTCTTACAAGGATGTTTTTTCATACCATGTTCTGTCAGGATTCATTCATCCTGAAAATCTCAGCCTAGCTTTGAGCAGCATGACTCTGTGACCCTGCCCAGATTTTGTGAAGCAAAAATCTCTTATAGGAATATCTGCAAATCTTTTTGCTTCCAGAAAACCTAAGTATAAGCTGTTCAGTAAAGTTGCTAGGAGTGCAGGTTAAAATATGAGTAGATGTCTACTGAGACTTATTCTACCTTTTCTTCAGAAGTAGGGCTAGAATCTGGTGGTAATCCCATTCTCCTGTTTTTCAGCTTAGATGTATATTGGAGAAATAGTTGTGTTTTTTTATACTACATATGTACTGACAGACCAACTTTAGACCAATGACAGAAGATGCATTAAAATTACATTTTGTATCCCATATACTTCTACATATATTCTCAGGGATAACAACTTCTATCACTGAAAGTCACAGGAATTTTTTTTTGTTTAAACTCTCCTGTAAAACATGAAGTATAAGAAGTGCACATAGGCCCATGTATCATCAGAAACTATGAATAAAGTCCTTCTCTATGTGAATTTAGGGCTTAAATATCTTAACTAGAACAGAGGTATCTACCCGAGAGAATCTTTCTAGTGTTACAGTTCGGCCAGCCACACACTAATGAGCACCTTGATCTCTGATCTGCTCATATAAAGATCAGAAATTCTTGAGCCAGAGAACTGTCTCTCAATTGTTAACTACTAAAATCACCTTCTACAGCTTCTTGATGCTAGGCAAACTGGAGACTGCCTGTCTTTTAATGGATTTTAAAGGCTTTTGGCATGTATCAGTTAAACCATATTTTTTAGATTTAAATACCTATCTTAGCCCAAACAAAAAAACCCCCAAATACTCAGAAATCCTCCCCTATGTATTCTGGGGAAAAAAAAAAAAAAGAAAGAGTTTTTAAAATATGATTTGTACTCATGATTCTTTTGAACTTTTGGAATGTCAGTGGAGAGTGGATGTGTCCAGATGAACTCTGAAAGAATATTGCCGTGGAAGAAGGCAGTGTAATACGTACTTGTATGAAAATGGCTGTTAACAGGCTCCAACAAGGTCTACAGTGGTTTTAAAAAATTCCTGAGCACTTAGTTTCAGGAGTTCATAACAGCATCCTGGGCTTTGGTTTTCTTTTATGAGGATGCCTGCAATTTTTCTCCATTCAAGGACATCAGTAAATGGCTGAAAAGGCAGTAAAGAATTACCAATTTGGGCAAATTGCCTGGTTGTGTAAGAAAAATTAGACATGTGGCAACTTTAAAAACACAAAATTACCATAAAGTAGAAACTATACTAGTGCACAAGTATTTTGAAACATAAGCATTTAAAAACCAGAAGGGAAGAACAAACAAACACAGAAAAATTATTTTCAAACAGAAATAAACATGGAACTTGCACCAAGACCCTGCATTTGCCCTGCCGTGTATTAGTACTTCCACTGTGGCAAGGGCAGAAATAAGTGTTTCCACCTGGGGTACCCACACCTGATCAAATTCATTTTGTTCTCTTTTCCCTTTTCTTGTACATTGCTAATGGATTCTGTACATTTTTATGCAAGACCTCAGGATTTATGGTTTTTTGAGGGCTTTCCTGGGAAAAATCACGGGGTTTTTTTTTGCTTTTCCTTGGAGAAGGTGGGGAAGGGTAGATGTTGAAAAACAGCTCTCTGTGTGCCTGCCAAACAAATCTGGCATGATAATATGATTTTCTATGTAAGATATCAGCAACAGGAAATGTAAGAACAGTCCTAGTATATCCCCTGGTGAAGTGGAACACTTATAAGGATGGGAGGGTTGATGGGATGAGAGGATATGAATACAAGAGGGCAAAATAAATCTCCAAAATCTGAAGCCATGGCAGTTGCTGAAGTTGAACCACCCTTTATTAAGTCTTCATCATCCTCCTTGACACAGAGCATGAAAGCAGTGTTCCATTCCCACTTACATCAACTGGAATTATTCCTCAGTAAAATTGGACCCACACTGACATGGTGGCAGTTTATGTGATGCAAACAAGGATAGCTTAATTAGTGTTTATGGAGTCATGGTGAAGCAGAATGAAATAACAGCTTTCCTTTTCTTAATCTGCAACTTGCTCATAATAATTTTAAAGATGATAAGGGAAAATAAAACCTGTTTTCTTACAGAGTATGATATTAAACTTTGCTATGTTAGTAATAAGTAACAGTAGTAATCACCCTGCCTGTAAAGCCCTTGGGACTGGACAGTAGCTCTCCTTGCATAGCTGTGGCACTAGTTAGATAAATGAATAAAATCATCAGTACAGCAAATTGCAGTCTTCTGCAGTGCAACAGAAGAGCTGTTCCCTTATCCACGGGTGTCAACAGATGATAGTATGTCCAATTTCAATTTGAAGGGACAAGCCTTCTAGAATGCGGGTCTCTGAGCAATATAGATACACAAAAGAAATGCCACAGAGATCTAAACTTCCATCAAATGTGCCCTTTGAGATGTGATCAACAATGCTTATGTGCTACTTATGTTCTGAAAACTAATAATTTCATGTAGTCATTTGTCTTAAAATGCTCATGTTGGATTAAGAATCTATTGTAGACATATGTTTTTAGTTAGCTCCATCATACTCAGATAAGCTGAAGTATTACATTCACCAAAAGATTTCTGCAATATCCCTGAAATGCTGATGTGGGTGTAATGGTGACTAACTATTCTGAATAACCCTTATTAGCTGTTCTTCAGTCTCATTCTGCTATAATCAGTCTTTAATTTCAGGTCTATAGCTGTATTATTAATACTTACAGGAAAATAATTCGTCCAGAGTTTGCATGTAAAAAAATTGCAAGCTTGACCATTTGGGTAAGTGAGTGTGTGATGTCCTTCCTAAACAAAACAATTTGAAAACACTCACATAGGATGCAATAATATAACTACAACAGCCTCTGGGCCTTGAAACTCCTAATATTTCAATACCAAACAACTCATTTGTGATCTGAGTGCCTGTTGTCTAGGCTAATCGTTCCAGGACATGGCAACTCTGCTATCTTATAATATAATATAATATTATCAGATGTTCTTGTACCAATAAAACTGCAGCATGAATAATGGTTGTATACTGTACTACACTGTATTACTGTAATCAAAACACCTACTTCAGTTAAGTCATATTTGATCTGAGCTCAAAATAGATTATAAACCAACTGTGAAAAAGATCACACTTCTGGTTATCAAAGACAACAGTTGCAAATAGTAATTTTTCACTAGGCTGTTTCTGCTTTATGCTGCTGATTTCCGTGACATAAAGAAATTTTTATATCACACACAAAAAAAAATCTTGAAAATTACCATTTTTCATCACCAGATTCTTAATAACAAAGTTCATGACATGTCTAGCAAACTGTGGGGTTTTTTTTCAGTCTTGCCTGATAGCAGATCTTGGAGCAGACTTCATTTAATGTGATTTTCCATAATAAAAGAATTCATGGGAAAACCAGATGTTTTCAGGAATGGGAGAGAAACACAGTATTACTTTAAAAGGATTATTGGTGGTAATGCACTTACTTTGAGGAATTAGATAGAAAAAGAAGTAAAGAAGTAAGCAGGGTATCTCACAGTAATTAAAAAATAGCAAATAAAAGGAGCTCTCCTGCATGGTTTATGACTGTGCATGAAGTGTTTATTTCTCTCTCAGACAACTTCTCTGTGATTCTGCCTCTTGGCAGCGACTGAAACAATAGAGACCACCTGTTTCTGCATTAACCCCACATGAAGGAAGAAGGTACCAAGGCATTGCCTCTGAGACACTGAGCTCTAAAGCAGACCAACATTATTTTGGGTTAGTGACTAAAGTTTCAAAACAAATGGAATTTTAGACTGCATGCAGAACAAAATCAAGTGTATTCCACCAAAAATACAGCTGAGCAGATAAGATTAGAAATAAACAATAACTCTTAATATCTATTTTTACTTTCTAAACCCTTCAAATGAGGCAAAGGAGGGGAATGAGTCTTCCGTAGTCCAAGAAATTATCTTATTTCCACTTATTTATTTTATATCCCATAGTTTAATGAAAACTGACGCATTTTGACATAACAATATATTTTGAAAAAAAGCACTTCTATATTTTTTAAAAGGAAACATGAAATTACATTGCTAAAAATCTGACTTCAAAGAGAATTCAGAAAAGAGAAATTTTAAAAATCTCTTTGCTCCATTGTTTTGCTTCTGTTTTTGAAGCTGTAGGAAGCAAGGGGATTATTTTTCTTTTTCAAACAACATACAGAAAGGTGAGTTCATCAAAGATCTAGGTTTGTCTCTGATATTTATAGAACTTGGCAGTGTGTAGGCTTAAATGGCCTAAAGATATCAGAGATATTACATACCACTGTCCTCCTAGAGAAGAAAGCAACATTACTCTGTAACCCTTCTTCATATATGCTTTGTGTTATGTGAAGCTCATTCAAAATATCTGCCAGATCAGCCTGGTGCCTCAGCTCTGCTTCCCAGTAACCACAGGACGCTGTGCTGTATGTGAGCTCTCTATGTTAGGTTATTTGAATGTCTGTCTCAGAAAGCACCCTACAGAGGTCAAATTTATGCTTTAGAATTCTGCTTTTGCACATTTGCTCGTTTTCCTGGAACACACTTAGTCTAACATATTGCATACAGTTCTGTTTCCCCCCACATAAGGACAGGGAGCAAGTCCAGCGCAGGGCTGTGAAGTTGATAAGAGGAGCACTTCCCCTATGAAGACAGGCTGAGAAAGTTGGGGCTGTTCAGACTGGATATGAGAAGGTTGTGTAGAGATCTCTGAAGGGTCCTACAGGGAAGCTGGAGAGAGACTCTTGGTTAGGCACTGTAGTGATAGGACATGGGATAATGGCTTCAAACTGAGAGCAGGTTTAGATTAGATGGTAGGAAGAAACTCTTTGCTATGACAGTGGTGGGGCACTGGAACAGGTTGCCCAGAGACGTTATGGATGCCTCATTCCTGACAGTCTTCAAGGCCAGGCTGGATGAGGCTCGAGCAACCTGTTCTAATGGAAGATATCCCTTCCCATAGCAGGGCAGCTGGAACTAGATTATCTTTCAGATTCCTTCTATCTCAAACCATTCTATAATTTTATGATTCTATGATTATGTTTAACTTTTGATGGACACCCCAAAACCGAACATTGCACTCCAGGAGTGACCTCACAAATGCTGTATTGATTTTCTTCAGCTGGTGCAGTATTGTAATTGATGCCCAGCATGTTTTTAGTCTTCATCACCAGAAGGTCATACCACCCAATTTACCATCCACCAGGATCTCTCAGGTCCTTCTCTGCAAAGCTGATACCCAGCCATCCAGCACCCAAATTCTCTTGCTACATGGCATTACTTTTGTCCCAGTTATGGCATCCTTGTGAGGTCTCTGTCAGTCCATTTCTTCAACTTATCTAAATGCCTATGAACGACAGCCCTATTCTCTGATTTATTGATCCTTCTTACAGTTTTACACCATCTGGAAACAGAAGTTGTTATGAGGACATTTTAAAGCTGGATATGTAAGTGGAAAGGTAGTAAAAGACATTGGCAAAGTGTAAACAGATTCAAGTGACACATAAACAACATTTTCCAGAATTGTTGTTTCCAAAGAATAGTGCAGATGAAAGCATTTTTGTCACTGGATTGCCTTGGTCAATGCTGATGAAAGGTCCTCCATGACACTGGCCCACTGTGGCAGAGGGCTGGGGAGCCCAAGGGTCAGGGTCACTGGTGCTGACATGTGGCTTGGAAAGGCTGCCTCATCCTTTGATGGCAAAAAGGAGGGACAAAACTATTGCTTCGCCTAATTCTCCTTTTAAAACAACATGGCCAACACCAGAGCACAAATGAGGACAAAAAGTGGATTTCATAAGCTTTCATTTTAGTAATCAGCCATCAAAACCACATTCCTGCACACCAGTGGCCTCTCTCTTGCATTGTGCAGCACTCTGTCCACTGATGCAATTCTCTTCCCTGGCTCTGGGTGGTTGTATTATGCCAATATACATATCTGTCTGGAACAAGATATGTTTGTGTTTAGCACTTAACCATTCCTAATATGGCAAACTTCTTTTCCAGACACTCCCCCTCCTGAGGAGCTATTTAAATTTTTGGATCATCTACCCTTCAGATGTCTCACCTACATTGCCAATATCTTCTCAGATATTACTAGCATATATGATTAGGCACAACAAGAGTAAATATGTTTTACTGCCAGCAGTCTGACACCAGAATCAGATAGGATCCAAAAATGTGTCATCCACTGAAAGGCTTTGGATAAAATACAGAGAATGTCTAGACTTTTAATTTTTATACTTAAAATAAATATCTTCCTGCATATTTTACTAATTACTGGAAAATACAAAGTAGTAAGGGGACAGAAGGGATGTTTGAAGAGGGGATAAATAAACACTGACAAGCAGAGAAAATTATTTTAGGTGGTTTCAATTTAACTTAAAATTCTTAGCAATGCGTGTTTCATATTTTCCCAAAAAAACATTCAATTAATTTCCCCCAGCCTCAATTTATTTGTGTGCTTGACCCACTGTGTGGTTTTAGAGGAATTCCAGGCGTGTCTTGCCTTTTGGATGCACAGATACACTGGGATCATAGTTGTGGTGAATTCAAAAATTGTGCCATCACACTTGAGATCAGCAACTTCTCCAGATTAAACACCTGCTTTCAGTCACTCCTTGTAAGACTTGTGCTCCAGACCCTTCCTCAGCTCCACTGCTCTTCTCTGGACCCTCTCCAGCACCTCAATGTCTTTTTTGTAGCGAAGGGTGCAAAGCTGAACAGAGGACTTGAGGTGTGGCCTCACCAGTGCTGAGTACAGGGGACGATCACTGCCCTAATCCTGCTGGCCAGATTAGCTAGGATACCATTGACCTTTTTGGCCACCTGGATGCACTTTTGGCTTACATCCAACAAGCTGTCAGTCAGCACCATGAAGCTGCTTCCCTTGAGCATCTCTTCCCCCAGCCTGTAGTGCCACCTGGGGGTTGCAGTGATCTGAGTGCAGGACCCTGAGCTTCTCCTCATTGAATGTCACGCTGTTGTCCTCGGCCCATCAAAGATCTCCCTGCAGAGCTTTCCTACACTCCAGTAGATTAACTCTCCCACCCAACTTGATGTTGTCTGTGAACTGACTGAGGGTGAGCTCAAACCCTCAAAAAAAAAATCAGCTACAGATATTAAACAGGACTGACACCAGCACTGGGCCCTGGAGAACCTCAAGAGTGGCCAGGCACCAGCTGTGTTTATTTCCCTTCACCACCACTCTCTGGGCCTGGCCAGCCAGTTTTCCACCCAGCAAAGACCTGCACCCATCCAAGCCATGAGCAGCCAGGTTTTCCAGGAGAATGCTGTTGGATGTGGTGTCAAACGCTTTACCAAAGTCTAGAGAGGCAACATCTGCAGTCTTTCCTTCATCTGCTGAGTGGTCACCCCATCACAGAAGGAGATCAGGTCGATCAACAGCCCCTGCCTTTTCTAAACTGATGCTGACTGGGCCTGATTGTCCTGCAGGTTCAGTGATGGCACTCAGGGTGATCTGCTCTATGACCTTCCTTGGTTCCTTCCAGGCCTGTAGTTCCCTGGATTATCCTTCTGAGCCCTTTTAAAGAAGGACACTACATTTGCTAATTTCCAATCAGCTGGCACTTCTCCTGTTAACCAGGACTGTTGGTAAATGGTTGAAAATGGTGTTGCAAGCTTTTTTGCCAGCTCCCTCCAATCTCACTTCCCATCTGGACCCTTACACTTGTGGGCGTCTAATTGGCATAACAGGCATAATCCTTTCTTCCTGGGTTATGCAGGTTTCATTCTCCATTACTAACTTCCAGCTCTGGGAGATGGGTAGCCTGAGAAAAACTGGTTTTGGTATTAAAGACTGAGGAAAAGAATTCATTAAGTATCTCAACATTTTGATTATCCCTGGATGCTATGTTACCCTCTGCAAACAGTAAAGGATTGAGCTGCTCCTTAACCCTCCTTTTATTGCCTCTTATTGAATTTATTTTTGTTTGTGTCTTTAACCACAGTGGCTAAATCAAGTTCCAATTTTATACAATAGGCTGTTGCTGAAATAGGAGCTGAAGTGTTTTGAGAAAGTCTGTAGTGTTTTAAAGAATACAGATGTAAACTAGAATTTATTTCCTTCTACTCAGAAGGCAATTTATCTTTGCGACAGTGAAATATTTTCCAAGATGTGAAGGGAAGTGTAAATCTGCACATTCTTAATAAACACATTTATGTTTATTAATTTATATGGCTTGCCTCAAAACACCCTTCACGTCAGTCTCACATGAATAATTAGATACACCCTCAACCTGAGTCCTTCAGTACAGGGGAAACACAGAAAATCAAGACTGAATCTTAACAGGACCCACCTATCTCAACTCTATTTGAAGTATTTCTGAAACACTATTTAGAAGC
The DNA here is from genome assembly GCA_009812075.1 of Sialia sialis. NCBI lineage: Eukaryota > Metazoa > Chordata > Aves > Passeriformes > Turdidae > Sialia > Sialia sialis. The sequence continues at coordinate 31,406,939 of VRYO01002734.1, read as the reverse complement.
ATAAATCACTTGAGAAAACCAGACATCATCTCCATTTGAAGAGTCAGGGAGTTCCATAAATAAGACAGCTTCCCTAGTGGATGTGGTTCATATATGCAAGAAGATCCCATGCACAGTAAGGTGCACCTCACACAGACAGCATGCACAAGTGGAAACACAGATATTATTACCTCATCTCTTCTATTGCTTTCACTACTGTATAAGATGTTATGAATTCAGGTGCAAATGACTGTTTGGTGAAAACGTGAAAATACATTTTTTATACAGAACACCCATAAGTATAGATCCACCCTTGTGAAGCCCCACCTGGAGTACTGCATCCAACTCTGGAGTTCTGAGACAGCAGAGACATGGACACATTGGAGAAGATCCAGAGGAGGGCCACAAAAACAATCACAGAACTAGAGTATGTTTCCTAGGAGGACAGACTGAGAGAGTTGGGTCTGTTCAGAATGAAGAAGAGAAAGCTCTGGGGAGACCTTTCAATAACCTTTCAATACTTAAAGGAACCTTACAAGAAAGATTAGAACAAACTTTTTAGTAGGGTCTGTATTTATATTACAAGGCACAATGATTTTAAACTACAAGAGAGCAGATTAAGACTAGATACAAGGAAGAGGTTTCTTATACTGAGGGCAGTAAAACACTGGAAGAGATTGCTTGGAGAAGTGGCAGATGCCCCATCCCTGGAAACATTCCAGGTCAGGTTGAAAGAAGAACCAGATCTGAAGAGCCAGATCTAGTTGAAGATGTCCCTGCTCATTGCAGGGTCTAGATGACCATTAAAGGTCCCTTCCAACTACAAACTATTGTATGATTCTATAATTCTATAATCACCTGATTCTGTCCGGACCTCATATCACAAAAGCCACCCATCACTTGAAGAAGGAAAATGGTTTCTGGAATCTTTAAAAACAGCATCCTTCAAGCAAGGCATCTGGGCAATGTTTCATAACAACCTATCACTCCATCAATATGCCTTGGAAGCCTGTCTTTCAGTGTCTTCCTAGCAGTTTCAGTGAGAGGTCTGTCACTCTGAACACCTCTGCTTCTAAGAAATCAACAGGGACTTGGTCTCAATCTGCTTCAAGTACCCAAAGGGAAAGACACCTTTCTTTCATATACAAGAGCAGAAGTATTTGCAGGATGAAGTCACAGAACCACAAAAATAAATGTTGCTTTCAACTGTTTTTAACAGGTCAGCGTTTAACCTCTAATCAGCCAAATGTAACAGCTTTCCCATATTTAGAAATATCTAAATATGAGAAATGATGGTCACAGGAGATATTATAGCTAGCTACATAAGGGCTAGCAAATGATAATGTATGATGCCATATGATCTGTGTTTCTTCTGCATTATTTTGTTATCACTTTCAAGTTGGTGTTGAAGGCTGTTTCCTCCCTAAGAAATCTCAGTGCTCATCCACACTAGACAGATTTTTTGCTAACTTTTCCCTCCTCTTTTTTTGTGTCTGAGGAGTTTATGAATTGCCCTGATTTTCAAGGTTGTATGTGGGGGAAAGAATGTGCCTCTGCATCCCCCAAAAGTTACACATGTTGTCTCTATGTTTGCTGACTGTGTTTGACTTGTGCCTTGTAATTCTCTTGTGGATTTTTTGAGTTTTAAAATTATTTTTATCAAAAATAATGTATGTCCCCTGCAACTGATTGACAATATTATCAAGCTTGCATGAAGTATATATATGTAAAATATTATAATTATTGAGCCATTTGTGTTACTGTGCTTACACAGTGCCATCATCATTGTGATCCCTCAAAGAGCTTCATTTACAGGATGTCACTGTGACAAGTATTGCACAGAAAAGGAGGAAGAAAGCTGTATAGAAAACACATCTAACAAGGCCACATCGCAGGCACAGAGCCTTTAAATCCTGAAGATCAGGAGTGGTGCCTGCAAGTCCCTTTTCATCCTGGTTGTCCATGGAACTTGCATCATCCATGCACTTACAGCATTCCTGTGACAGGAAGCACAGATGCTGTAGAAAAGAGCAGCAGTCATGTAAAGGAGACAATGACTGAGAGACAAGGATAGAGATCTTTTATATTGTAGCTCCAAGTCTTGTGCCAGTAAGCTATAATCAGGTAATTAAAGAAAAAATAGTTTGCCACTGAGTGTTAAATATTAATTCAAAATCTCATCCTCTAGATCACAGCAAGAACTATAAAAGAGCTGTGAAATGAAGAGGAGAAAAATAAGAGGCCATGAACATGTCATGGAAGTCATTCTCCATGGCCTCATCTCCCCTGACAGAAATGTGTATTGCAATCTGTCAACCAGGCAGTGACCATTTTTTAAAACCCCTTCCCAGGCTGCATGCATCTGTAGTCTGTGTGCACAGAACTGCTGGTCACACAGAGCTGGAAGTGATGGGTTTGGAGGACAGAATCACACTGCCCTTGTTAGGACACTTTGAGATTATACAATTTCTCTTCTCCCATTCTAGCTTGCATTTTAACACCAGCCTTTGAAAAGAAACCTATTCCAGGATTTTATGTTAACTGGCTTCAGTTCAGACTGGAATACAGAATTAAAGACATTGAAAATAATGCAAATTTTTAGTTTGGCAGCTGAACCACAAAATAAGGAAATTACATATAGCTCAAAATCAGTCCAAATCAGAAAATCAGTGTATTTTTAGTGATTAAAAATGTTGATGGCTATAAGAGTTGTTTAATGGTACTCAAAGTTCTTTCTTTTCTTTTTTCAAAACACTCAAATTCTTTGAGTGATATTTTCAGTTGAAGCTCAACTTGAACTGAAAATATTGTTTTAAAACAAAACGTTGCAGTTTGAAAATAACAAATTAAAATGTTTTGCCTTTTGCAAATTCCTGTCTTCTCTTGTCTATCCCTTGATGAATTTAAGAGGTTGTTTTGATTCTTGAGAAATGTGACTGTATGGGCAGATTTACTTTTTTTTTTTTTTTTTAATTTTAAATCTGTTACCTGTCTGGGATTGTTTCCTGTAACAATTCAGTTGAAACACATTAATTCAAGCATTCTGTCTCTTTCCTTCTCCCTGATTATTTGCTGTTTTTGGGACTGGGCTAGTCAGAATTCTTGTGTCCAGGTACTCTTAAACTTTAAAGAACCTTAAAGTTTGACATCTCTTACTTTGCCTGACCTCTTAATCCGAGATATGAGAAGACTCAAACTTTTGGAAAGTTGTGATGCAAACTTCTTAACTTCACAGCTCAATATTACCTCCTCATCCTTTGAGCTTAACTAGAATTTGATTGAAATACATGTGCTTTACATTCACTTCTTGCAAGTACACTTTGGGTTCACTTTGATTACTTTCCCTCCTGTCTAAAACCTGCCTCTTTTTCTCTCCCTTCTGTGACTCATTGCTTGCTTTGCAATGCTTCACCAAACTGTAGTAAGTTTGATGTGATTAATATCCTTTAAGACTGACCCATATTTAATGTCAATGTAAAACTGACACAGAAATGCCATAAACAGGCACAGGGTAAGACTTTCTCTCTCTCTCTCTGGCTAACTCGTCCCCAAAGGTCTAGTTTGTTTTTTTTTTAATAAAAGTGGGGGGTTTCATATAGGAACAGACTCAAGGAGCAAAGGCAGAGAAAGAAGAAAAGTGGTTATTCAGAGTGTAAGAGGCCTCTTCTCTCCTTCCCACTTTATTACTATAAACAAAGTCTTCAGTGTCTGCAAATGCATCTGTTTGCACATGAAAAAACCATGGCAAGCATTAGTTCAGTAGTGCTCTTGCTAATTGGTATGAACACTTACACATGCAAATCAAAATAACTATCAGTTTGTGCATGCAATTACTTGATTTATGCATGCAAATGTCCAGCTGAGGCCAGATCTTAACCTGTTGTAAACTGGAAAAACTCCAGAGGCTTCAGTCAAACTATGCTGGTTCATAGTTACTACAGAACATTCCATGTTTATTTCAGGCAATTTTCATTCTTGTGGAATTATAGACACAGTTATAGACTTGCTTTAAAAAGTTGACTTTTTGCACTCCTAGTAAAGACAGTGTCTGACTCTAATGTTGGCCTGGATTTTGCATTGTCTATAAGTTCTGTATGCTGAAGCTCCTCTCTCTCCCTATAAGCTGCCCCTGCAGTCTGATTCCAAGGCTGGAGTGAAGGTAACTACAAAGTGAAGATCTGGAAAAGACTTAATTTTTCAAATATTTGTCCAGCTTTAACTAACAGTGAGCAGGCTATTTTGATGTAGATATTGGTTCCAGCTGAGACTATTGTGTCACTATGGGCCATGTCACATTTGACAAGGGAATGTTGTGGTCCATATGACATCAACGTGGTCTGAAAAATATGTTTTTGAGGTTTTATAAGTTTTTAGCCTTCTATAGGTTTAAAGAAGGAGTTTCAAAATCATTACTAAAAGCGTTGCAGTGGATGTATTGCAGAGCTCATAAAATACGAAACGTCATTTTTCTTGACATGAGATAAGATTAGTCTCTCACCCTAAAGAATACAGAGATGCTGCATTGGCTCTCCTGGGTGGAGAAACAGGTCTTTTAAAGAAAAGTCAGTTGTGAAATAACCAGAATATGATATAAGCTCTCATTTGAGGGTCAGCTGTAGCAGGTAGTTTGGCCATGGGAAATACTGCTGGGCATTAGATACCCAGGAATTCTTCTCCATCTCCAGCCATTCACCATTCTGAGTGTGCACCCTACATTGCTGCCCTGGTCACATTTATAAGCACAGTCATTCCCATCCAGGGAAGTGCATGTCACTGGTGTACCATGGACACCTTGGAAATGGCTTTCAGTAAAGTGACCCTGAAATAACCTGCTGAACCTGGCACTGAGATGGCCAGAAATGAGCTTCCAGAATAATCATGAGTACTGGGATACAAGATAAGGAGACATAAAGGTAATTCTGGACAAAAATGATAACTTTCAACCAGATTTGTTTGTTTGATCTTAGCTAGCAGATTTGGCAGGAGTAAGGTCAGAAGGAGCAGCATGGAAAGCAGGCAGTGACAACAGCCTCACAGAGACATGAAGAATGAAGTCCAAGACACACAGCCAGAAATGCATGGAAACACTTCCTATTTTCTCAAGCAAGATCCAGATTCAAAGAGACTTATTGCTCAGAAACTCTGAAAAAATTGGAAATCTATGCATGTTGCAGTGAGATTTTGTCAGTAGCAACATGCATACAAGACCTGAGGAATAATTAACTTGACCTTCTAAGAGATCTGATGGGGAGGCAATGTTAGCATCCAGAGGTGACTAAATATATCTTTCTGCTCCCTGGCAAATGAATCAGCTATTTTGTCCATGAGCTCTGCTTCTTAAAATTGCTACTTGATTTACAGCTGTAAAGTCATTTTAAGGACCTGATTAATCATTTGCTCTTGGCAGGCAGAGTTACAGCTGCTAAAAATAAGAAACAATGTCTTGTGTCTTAATCAGCAAAATGGGGATTCTGGCCAAACAGCGGAGATTCTTGCAAACTCTCTGGGCACATATATGTATATGAAGCATGCTGGAGATAAATATACAATCACTTACCACAACATGTTGGGTGAGTTGACCCAGTTATCAAAATAAAGCTGAACTCCATTCCCACTGCATTTTAGTGCCATGATTGGTCAGGGATATTGTTTTAGAGGACAATGTTCAGTTGAGGGTGTACCTAGCAAAGGTTTCCTCTCAGACTGACAGGTACACCAAAAGGTAGGGAGTTAGCAAATCTTCAAATGTAAATATTTTTCACCATAGAAATTAATACAATAAAATAGAACCGGACAATAGTATAATGTAAATAGAACTCTTTGCTAAAAGTTTGCTTTTTGTTCTCATTAGTGTGCTTGACAGCAACCCACCAAAGTAAGACTTTAAATTCTATACACCTGAGCAATGTTCATAGAATTTATCTCACTTTCCTATAATGAAATCCTTGCAAGAAAACAATTGCATGCATACTACATTTCCCTTTTGCACTTATAGGCATTCTGCCATTTTTGCATGTTTTATATAAGTTACTGTAGTAGCCTTTAAAAATAGAGTATTACAGGTAAATTCTAAAGGGACTGGATAAAAACAGTTGCATAGTTGAACACTTCCTCACCTGTTATGCCATGATACCTCAGCTGAGAAAACTGAATCTATTCCAATTTAAAAAAGAAGACTAGAAACGGCTTATTCTAAACCTTATACTATTAAACCTAAAAATTACCTGCAAGACTTCAGTGATTAGCAAAGAATCTCTAATGGAGTAGAAAAGGCATTTGATTCCTTCTTAGTCCCCTAACTATCATTCTTTATGTACAACAAAAAAAAGACAAGCAAAAAAACCCAACAAAAAACTGATTTAACAACTATCTGAAGAGTGCTGTAGATCATGAATTTTATACAATTCTCAGTCACAGTCTTGACAGTGGAAAAGAGAAAGGAAGAAAATGCTATATGAGTGATAATTTCCAGACTAAGAATGAACACTCAGTATAATATTTTCCAATGCAGTTGTGTTGCAAAATCTGCTAAAGACACTGTGTTCTAATGTGCATTTTGAAAGAACATCATCGGTGTGACAATGTGGACTTCATTAGCTCCAACTTCAACTGTGGAAATAAATTTGTGTTGAAGACACAGGCTAACCTCTCTATAACAAATCACCACTGAGCTCAGATAAATATTTATGATTTCAAACTGTTCAGGGTAATAGGATTTGGCTGTTTGCTGCATTAGAAAAAATGGAGAAACTTGCAATTTGAATTAAAGATTTATATATAATACTTTTATGGAAATTGTTTCCCACACATCAATATTTAGATGAAATATTAAAAAGGAAACCCAAATTAAATGAAAATGGAAATAAAAAGGACATTTCCAGATCATGTATAACACACATTGGGGAATTTTTTCCATAGGTTTATATTAATTTTGGTTTTTTCTTCTGCAGACTGATCAATAAAATTAGTTCACCTTTCCTGATAGGAGAATTCAAGCAAGGTGTTCTGGTGAAAGCTAGGATACTGACTCGGGAAACAGATTATGTTTACTTAGAGTATTTCCATAGGTAAAACAGCAATAGAAACATAGAAATAGAAATAGATTATATATTGCTTTGTTAAAAATATGCGCTCATTATAATTTTGCTTAGACTTTGCATAATATTTTGGGGTTATCTACACTGAGTATATGCATTTAAAATACACTTAGATATACATACAGGTGCATATTTCAGTGATATGCAGGTTTATGCACATATTTTTTAGTACTATGCCTATAAGGTTTCAGTGGCTTTGATTGTTCTAAGTGGGATTGTCTTGCTGCCACTTTACAGCTTCTGGATCATCAGTCTTCCCTATTTTACAAGTACCTGAGGATCCTGGTGGACAACAAGGTGGGCATGATGATCAGCGTAGCCTTCCAGTAAAGAGGGCACAGTACAGGGGATATGATCAGTGAAGGAGTGCAGGCAGCAGGTGGAGAGGGGCAATTACTCTCCACTATTCAGAAACTGGGAGCATTTCAGGAGAACTGTGTTGACCCCTGGGCTTCCCACTGCAAAAAAAATGACAATGACATACATGAAATGGGCTGCACAGAAGGCTACAAAGACAAGGAGGGCTCTGGAACACTGTATGAGAAGTTACTGGGATGCTGAGAGAAATGTGCATTCACATTGGAGAAGCCAAGTACAGTGATTGCTGTCTACAGCTGGGTCATGGGAAGATCCAGAGGAGCTGGAGCCACATTCTTGCCAGAATGGAAATAGGAGAAGGATGATGGGCAAAAGATGCAAACTACAGGAAGGAAGCACTGACGGAATAAAGGAGCACAGTATTCACAGGGGAGTGACCTAACAGTAGCTCAGTCTGTCCAGAGGGGCTGTGGTTTGCCAGCTCTATGGCTATTCAGGAGTGTGTTCAAGAGCCATGAGTAGCCTGCCGTTGTTTCACAGCTTTGTCTGCTTTGAGCAAGGGTTGGCTCAAATAAAATCACACTACAGTTCAGGGTTGGGGCTGCGAGCTTCTCTGTTGAGAAATACTTCTGTTTGCACCAGGGCATGCTAGAAAAAGAAATGATTTAACAGTGTAAACACAACTGGAAGTCAGAGAGTCCAAGAATTCACTTTTATGGGTAAATAAAATGAGCAAAAGCTTCATATGTTCCTGAGACATAGCAAAGTGTACTCCTGGGAAAACGTATTCTCAAATATGCTGTAAAAGCTTAGGCATTAATTCTTCATGCTTTGTAAATGGGAAATGTGCCATATATGTGCTAGGACTCAATATAACATTAAAAACCGATGTCAAGAACAACTGTTTTGAGTAGCAGAACTCATTCATTCTTTCCCTGAATGAAGTAGGACCACACTCAGACCATTTTGGAGATCAATCATATCCTTTTTAAGATGGGGGATTAAAGACCAGGAAAGTGATGGCAATAATGTTTAATAATCAGTCTAAGAAACATCTCTAACTGGTATTTTCCTGTTTTACAGATAATCAAAGACTGTTGAAGGTACTTACCATGTCACTTTACTGAATTTGTTTTTTCAATTAAATTATGGTAATAATAGAAATTTCTTTATACCTTCAGCAAGTGCGATGCAAAACAGGGGACCAGGCCACTTTCAAACTGTGGTCAGCGCTCACAGACCACTAAATGACCCTTCATACTTTAATTTTAGAAAGAAGAAATAAAAAAATACTTTGAAATTACAGTTATTTCTACATTGTTAGGATAGACTGCTCTTAGTGTTGTCTTCGGCTGCAGAAGGAATCAAACAGAAGAATCCTGAGACAGCAGAGAACAAGGGTGAGAATACATGTCTGAGTCAATCCATAATGCTGCCTTCAGGACCACAATAACAGCAGGATCCAAGCGTAATGCCTGTGCTGTATCAGTGACACTAATTTTAGAAAAAGGAAACAGTCCTTCTGATCACTACAGAAATAGTCATTGACGTGTTCTTTTGAAGAAGTGATGTCAGTGTGAAAGGGGAAGTGGTGTGCAGGAGCTCTCACCAGCTCTCATCTAGTACACCCAGTGCTCAGAGATGGCTGCCTGGGGCTCACTGTTTGAGTCTTCACCAGCTCCGGGGATGGAGAATCCACAGTTACACAGCTTGACAAATATTTATGATTTTCATGTTAGTTATTTTAGGGTTCAGTGAGATCCCTGGAACTTTTAGCCTGTGTTGTTCATTACTTTTTGAGGGGTTTGTTTTTCATCTTCTTATTATGGAGCATGATTTCTCTTTTGGCCTACTTGGCTTCCAACTGTTGAGCCTTGAGCCATCCTTGGGATCTTCCATGGTCACTAGTTCCTCTAGTAACATCCATTCAAACTAAATTAAGGAGGATAAGACATGAAAAAAATTCAATCAGTCAGAAATGTATTGTGTTTGTCACTGTAGCTCTGAAAAGTGCCCTAGTTTGTCTTTGTAGTTTCGCATAAGTACTCTGATATTCAATTTTAAATTTATTCATCTTACCAAATTAGCTTAATTTCTAAAAGCTATTTCTTATGTGACTTGGTGATCTTGGATGTCTTTTCCAACCTTAACAACTCCATGATTCTATGCAACATTGTAAAAATTTCCCTTAGTCATTAGCAATCCACACACAAGTCTACAGTACAGAAAAAAAGGAAAATGTATTTTTTAAAGCCCTAGGAAAAGAGTACTTGTTTTTCCTCAATGGGATTAATTAGGTGATTTTTAAAGGTTCCTGCAAGTATTCATTGACTACAATGATGTAATAATTACTTTGCACCTCTTCAGACTAGCATGTTTGCAAGCAAACAATAGATTCTTATATCCATTGACAACTTTTAATTTCATTTTCTGGAATTTTGTCAAATTCTTGATGAAATGTTTTTGGTGGCTTCTGCAATTTGCAACTATGTTTTTACTAGTGTCTACGGTTTATCAAAGCTAACATTAAGTCAAGTAGAGACAGATTTCACCCCTAAAATTTTGCAGCAATTTTCTTTGTGAGTCCCAGTTTTAGCCACCTTTTCTCCCACAGTTTTAGTTATAGACAATGTGCCAGAAAGGCCCTGGGCACAGCACATGGACAGCAATGACAGAACCACACCTATTGAATGGCTTACACGACATTCCTGGGCAGGCCCAGATAAGTGCTTGTTTTAAAGTACAGTAATTTCACACTGATAAGCTGCACCTATTTCACTGAAGAATCGAGCTGATCCCGGAAGTGTGGCTAATCACCAGGTGTGGCTTATTTATGGACAAATTCCGGCAAAATGCCTACCCAGAAGTGCCAGCTGGCAGGGGAGGGAGCTGCCGCGGAGCCACTGCCGGGCGGGGGGGCGCGGGTGGGGAGCTGCCGCGGAGCTGCTTTGCTGGCTTCGTGTGAAACCAAGCCACTTTGCCGAGCTGCTTTGCTGGCTTCATGCCAGCCCGCCAAGCCACCACTTTTGAGTGGCGTGGGGAGCCGTGGCAGCCAGCGCTGGGGGCGGGAGTGTCATGGCCCGCGGCACGGGGGGGGGCACCTGAGGCAGTGTTTAAAGGTTTCGCCAGTCTGTGAAAACTGTTTGCAAATTGTGCACCTGACAGCAAACCCGGCGATCACGCGATTCTGTTACTAACTTGTTATTTTGTTGCACACGGATCCTCGCTTAAAAGAAAAAAGTGCGGCTTATCACCCAGTGCGGCTTATTTATGGACAAATTCCACGGTCTTCCTGGCTACCTGGAAGTGCAGCTTATAACCAGGTGTGGCTTATGAGTCTGAAATTACTGTAATTTTCCAGAACACAGATTTTAAACTGTGCTTTAGTTACCTCTGTAAATCCAGTCTCACTGCTTTTATTGTCCATTCTAACTTGGTTAAACTTGGTGTTAAAAAGAAGTGTCTCAAATTATGCCCCTACAGCTACTATGTGAACTAATAATGTGCTAGGTCAAGACAGTGTCTCTCTCTCTGCTCCGTAATGCTGTCAGAACTTTTCTGCCTGTCAGAGTTGACAATTACTCAAACCTCATTAGATGGAGTGGTGGAGAGCCTGTCCATACCTGGCCTCCTTAACCCTTTCCAATACCTCCATTTGTACTTTCCATTTTGCTGTTGGAGGTAGACCAGTATGGAAAATAAAGGTCTGAACTGTTAATTTTCTGTACAAAAAAAGAAGATAGAATGTTTTCTGTGTCCTCTTGATTTTGTTTTCAGTTTGGCTCCTCCACTCCTCCACACATATAGGGTTCAGAGTTGCAGACTCAGCTACTGCTCTTGTCTTTACAGCCCACTCTGACCTGTGGAAGCCTTCACCCACACTTCTAACTGAGACTATGGGCAAAATTGTTGCCAGGAGATTGCAGAGGAGTGACATAAAGAAGTGCAATCTTATTTGGAAGTGAGTTGATTTTGGTCTCTCAGTAGCAGGCAGCACTGACAGCAGAGCACCAAAGGTCTTCCTGATGATGGCCGTGATGTAGCTGTTAGGTTTGTGTGTCCACATCTGTGTGTGTCACTTTAAAGCACATGCCAGATTATGCTTGAATTGTGGGTCAAGCTCATCTGAGCCATTCAGAAATAAACAAACTCACAGTGGTGCATAAAAGAAACCAGCATTTCTAAAACTGCTGAGTGACAAATGTATCTATCTATGCATGATCATATTTCCAGGTCTCATATCTAAAAAATGGCTCAGTAGGGATTTGATCCATGGTATATCCAGCCTGAATACTATGTTTATTCAAGTAATAACAGCAATGAAAATCAACTTACCTGTAAGGTTGCAAATTAATAATATGGCTCCTTTTTCTCCATCAGCTCTGTGTGTGTTCCCATTTCAACCACTGTGCCATCCACAATGCCCACTGTTACATCCACAGTTTGAGCAGTGGAGAGCCAATGAGCAATAACAAGAATAGTTTGACCTCGTGTGGCCTGTAAACAAAACACCAAACTGTAATTCATGTCCCCTGTTGCTTGCTGGTTTGGAGTAATTCCTCTAATTTGTCACATTGATACTACTGTTACATCCCATTGATCCCATCTGCTGAATATCCGTATAATCCATGATTCCCTCTCAACTAACTTAACCTGCTCCTTTCCCTGGCAGACTGAAGTCATCACCTGTTCTCTCTTTTGGCTTATTGTCTGCTCCTGCTTTTCTTGTAGTATGTCTTTTAAAAATGCTATTGAAAAGCCCAGCCAAGATATCCAAAGCTGGGAGCATTTTCATGGAGAATGGCTCACTGTTGAAGGACATGTCTGCTCCCGGTGTGTCACAGATTCTCACAGCATGACACCAGTTATTTGCCACTGGTGAGTGTTGTTCAGCATTATCTGGCTGAAGGCAATCTGTTTGCCTTAAATAGGCAGCCTTTGCCACACAAAAAGTATAGAGGCTATGATTTGTTAATTTATGGAGGAAAGCTATTCACCTCACATAAGAGCAAATACCGAAGTTCCAGGAATAAACAAACATACAGTTTAGTACCAGCAGACTGCCTATACAGCCAAAGAAGAGAGACAAATACCTTTTCCAAAATACATCTTACTCAGTTTTCTTCCTAATGAGCTGTTGGGAATTAAACACTCAGTGCAGTTAAACTGTCTGGGGTGTTGCAGTGAGGGCTCATCCTCTCTTAGGGCTGTCGTGTCAGCCCAGCCCCCAGCTAGATAAACCAGGTGGAAATCATTGTTGCAGTGGTGCTGAGGTGGAAAAAAGGGGTATTGTCACAGTAGGCAGCTTTTTGCCCTGAATGAGAAATAATCCTTGTCCTTGTTACAAACATGTCAAGGAAAATGATAACTGTCACTTGTGACTTCTCTCTGAATTTAAATTAAATTCATCATTGGAGACAAGAGAAATGACAGATATATCAAGGACAAAGCATTTACTTTTCCTAGTCCAATGTGAGCTAGCCATGTCTTGCCTATGTCTAGAGCAGATGCAGTGTTATCTAGTAAGAGAATTTGGGGATTGCATATTAAAGCTCAGTCAATAGCCATTTCTGGTTCCTGACCCCTGATTTCTGCAGATTTCTTCTTTCAACTAAAATGCTAGCACATCTTGAGAAGAAGGGTGTAAGATCGATCACTTTTTTCACTGCAAAATAATGATGTCTTATAGGAATTAATTGATCATTAAGATAAATGGTGAGATCCTTTTTGATTCTGCAAAGTCCAGGCTGCAAAGGAATGGGATCTAAAAGTAATGTTTTCTCTTTAGGTGACATTTTCTCTTAGAAACTGAGTATCAGTGAAAACACACAGAGATTCAGGGTGTTTTCCCACTGGTAAAACTTCCATGTGTGAGCAGGACTCCTGGCAACAGCAGCAAGATTTATGAGCTTTAAGTCCCTTGGGTGCAACAGCTTGCTGAAGCAGGGCACTGGGCTTTCAAAAACAGATTTTGAGAGCTGCGTTTTCCATTTTCAACACAAGGTGGCTGCAGCAAATCAGTTTGTGGTTTAAATTCATGCACCCCCACCCCCCCCACCCCTTCTCCGTGTTTTACTGGATTTGCAGGGAGGCAGATGTGACCCACTTGGGGTGACATATAACTCTCTTTTCCCTTCTGATGTCGCTTCAACATTTCTGCTGCAATTACATTCACTCAGCCATTCTGTAGCTTTCAACTTTGCTCTTATTACCTGCCTGAGCTTAATTTCTCTATTCCCAGTGTGCTTGTAAATACCTTCATTTTAATGTCATTGAATTTAGAGAAAAGCTACAGTAATTTCACAATTATAAGCCTCACCCGATTATAAGCCGCACCTCCCGGTAGCTGGGTAGACCACAGGATTTGTCCATAGATAAGGTGTAACAAAGTAACAAATTAGTAACAGAATTGCGCCAGCGCGGGGTTTGGTGTCAGGTGCTCAAGTTGCAAACAGTTTTCATAGACCAGCGAAGCCTTTAAAGGCAGCCCCAGGCGCCCTCCCGGCCGGCTCTCACTTCCGTGTTGGCATTTCACTGGGATTTCTCCATAGATAAGCCGCACCTGAATATAAGCCGCACTACTGGGGTAGGCTGGATTCTTCAGTGAAGAAGGTGTGGCTTATAATAGTGAAATTACTGTAAATTTTAGACAAAATGGTTTGTAGACAAGCACACCAAACTCCACTACGCACATGACAAAATCCACAGCTCCTATTCAGTATTGAACTTTGTGTCAATTAATTTCCAAGAAAGAAAGAGTTTTGAATATCATAACAGAAGATCCAATAACATAGATCATAAACACATTCTCCTTTTGTTTTGATTACAACTTGTTCATACATTTCATTTTCTCTGACATGTCTTACATCTGTTTTATTATTTATCCAAAAATGATGGCTGCCTGTCTGACCATGCCTATGAGATCTCAGAAACTTCTTATGTAAAATGATTTTTAGGTCATGTTCCTCCAGGATAATCTACAGAAAACACCATGCTCTATCAAAGGACAAGATTCCATTTTATGGCCTTTCATCTCTGGATCAGGCTCATATTTAGGATAGGGCAGTCTGATATCAGATTAACAAGTCATTAATGTCTCCTTTAGGTGTAGGTAGTTAGACACCAAACTTCTGGATGGATGGCTAAAGTCAGGTAAAATAATGCCCACATAAATGGTAAAAATCATGAAGTTTAAATTAAAAATGCTTTATAGGCTGAAATGTTTGAAACTGGCAAATAGATTGCTTTCAGGATTACTCATCTCCTGTGGAGAAAAGGTAGTTCTCACAAAAAGATGAGAAGGTAATTCTTAATACTTATCAGCTTAAAAAAGTAGTTATTATTATGGCAAAAGTAGTTATTATCAAAGCAAGTTTTACATTGGCTGCATTGTAAACAACACTATTTCATCTGCAATCTTGCATCAATTAGCAAATCAAACTTCACTTATATGTGTGAATATCCTATATCTATATCAATCTATCTATATCTATTTCCAAAAATTTTTTCAAGCTTGTATAGTAGTCTACATTGTGCTGGACCATCCATATTTTTTTGTGTATAATTTTCCCTCAGTTTATCTATTTAAAACTTCCAGGAGAGAAGAGTTTACAAGCCTGAGTGGAAATTCCCAATTTTGGCATGCACTTCCCTTATTCTCCACTCATAGGGGAAATACTATGAATGAGTCATCTCATACAACAGACACTTTCTACACCCCTCATATAAAGACACATTTCTTCTGCACCAAAGGACTACAGCCATGAGGAATCACTCCATATATGAAGTTTGAGAGGGTTTTCCAAAGGCATCCGGAATTGCCTAGGGATGAGCAGAAGCTGTGTAGCAAACAGCAGCTATAGATAATTTCAAAAGAAATATTAGTTCAACTGCAACCAATTTCCTGCCCTTTGCCTTGGGACTCTATTTTGCATGAGTCTATTTTTAACTTGGGTTATTTCTTTACTATGTTGTGGTAGCTGCAGGCGCACTGCCTTCAGTTTATCAAAGCAAACATTAACTTGGAAAAATGGACATTCAGACTGTATATAAAGGGAGAAATAATATTGTTGCCTTTTAGTTTACAAGCAGAAATCACAGCAAAGGACATATTGAAAGAGCTGGTCCAAAATATTATGAAAGTAAAGTATTAGGGTCTGATAAGCAAAACATAAAGACCAGCTTCTTTGAAGATATAGCCTGTTGTGCCATCTGTGCCAAGAAAACCCAATTTAAATCAAAGTCCTCCACCCAAGCTGCTGGCTCTGCATGCGGTGGACAAAGGGGCACTCACAAAAGTTGTTTCACTGTCCTCCTGAACCTTTGCAGCTGACAGTAGTTGAGAGTCCCTAAGAACTCCTGAGGCTATCCTGTGGCAATTTAAATTTGAGGGATGAAGGATCCCTTGAAATCAGCCTCTGGAGACCTTTTTCACCTCCAGATCTGCATTTTCTTACCTCTATGTTTTACCTCTAGAAGCAAATAAAGCCACAACACCACTCTACAGCTTTGTTTAATGGAGTATGTTTATCCAAGCTGTGCCACCAGCTGACACACCTGTGATCTGAATGAACTGTCAGAGGTGTAAGGGTGAAGAATTGGCAGGGATAAGCATGTCAGTATAAAAAATGACAAGCACTGCAGAGTAAGAAAAACTAGTACATTTTTTGCTTTCAATTCTGCTGCAGGGAAATAAGCATGGGATGGAATGTCCAAGACAGAGAATAAAAAGTGGTTGAAGATGATTTAAAAAATATTTGACTATACCTAATCCATGAATTTCAGCACTTAAGTGCTGCAGATCCACAATAAGACAGAAAAGACTGTAGTCTTGAAAAAGTTCTCTTGAATTAATTTTAGGATGAATGGTTACACAAAGTTAGCAATGGCTGGGATACTTTTTAAAACTGAAAGACCCATGGCATCCTTTCCCAACCATCCTCCCATACCATTCCTCCACTGAGTTCACCTCTCATCAGGATCATAAATATGCTTAAACAGTTTATTGTGAATTTGTATTCATGTGGATTGAATATCCAGTAAAGTCAACTGAATTTGAAAGGCCATTCTATTCAGAAGAAGCAAAAACTACCAAGAATTAAACTGCCTTAGGCCAAATATAATCTCAAAAGAAGACCACTACAAGTGAACAAAGAACCTGGGGAAAGGGAAAAATACATTTATCACCAAAAGTAGGTGTATTTTGGATGTCAGGATCATAAAAATGAAGCTAGAATAATGTCAAATCAAGCAGACTGGGATGCTGCAAAAAATTAAACCAAATATCAAGTAGTTCTCAAGACAGAGACAGAAAATGAAGAAAATAGCAAGGCCATTGTGCATAATTGCCTCCACCAACACTGCATAATGGAGGCATTAGGTAACTACAAAGTTATTACCTTGTCTCAGCTTCCCAGGAAATTGATGATGTCATGGACGTGGGAAAGGCAGGATCACAAAGGGGTCAGACAGCATGGAAATGGAAATAACCATGGTCAGGGAGCTCGTGGGCTCAGCTTGGATAATCTCTGTTCCAGAAAGGAAATGACATCTGTGATTCTGCCCAGAGGCAGCCAGGCTGGGACTTTCTGGGTACATCAGAGGTACACTGCATGCTTTGCTTGGCAGAAAACAGATATCATAACGTTTTCTAGATGTGAAGAAACTGATTAGAAATGACTGAGTCTTATTCTAGGCTTGTGCAAACAGCTTAGGCAATCTTAAATTTATTTTACTGAGTAAATAGTACGTGTAAGACAAATCAAGGGAAAGTCTAATTTGTGTTCAAATTGATGACCAGTAATTTCATTTAATGAACTCTTCCCACATCAGCAAAAATTAAATTTTAAATCAAAATTAAATAAAGAGAACGTTCCAATATGTGGCAAGATTTGTGCAAATCTCCTGTTAGGCCAATGATGAGTAAGACCTGTAAATCCAGAAAAAACCCCTTTTTGCTGGTGCAAAATAAAGCCTGGCCACTGCCACCAGCATACCCCACTCACAAGACATGACAAAAGTAAATATCTGTAACTCCTTTAAATTCAGATAGTGTATTATAGTATATGAAGTTCCTATTTAAGGCTAGTGATTCATACCATTACTCTCGGACATAAAACAGATGTTCAGACCAGAAACTACTTTATTGGTGCCTTTATCTGGTATTAGAGCACCTCTTGGACTGCTAATTTATAAATTACACATATAAAAATAAAACATCATAAATGACAAAACTCTAATGAGGTATAGAGAACACAATCTGATTTAGAAAGAGCTATGGTTATAGATACAGTCATCTGAAAAGTGTTTCCATTTGAAGTGGTGGAGTCACCATCCAGAAGGGTTGAAAAAACACATGGATATGGCACTTGAGGGCATAGTTTAATGGTGAACGTGGTTGTAGCACTAGACTGACAGTCAGACCTGATGATCTTAAAAGTCTTTTCCAACCTTAATGATTCTATGATTCTCTGGAAATTCTATAAATTACTTTAATTTTTTAATGTTTGGAATTATGAACCCACTTACACACTTTTATGTTTTCGCAATTTAAGTGCTACCACAAATTTATGATATAATTTTGGCATGCAATATATTAAAAGTACTAAATGCATTATTTCATATGATATATATTTATACACCATGTATGTGTTATAAAATTATTATTTTCTTCAGTCTAGAGATATACATACATGTTTCTACAAGAAGAGCACAGAGATTTGGGTCAGTATATAGTATTTTCTTCATGAATTAATTAAATCCTTGATTTTAGAGTATAGCTTGCTTGAAATAAGACCCGTGATCTGTTTTTTTCATGTTATGCTTACAGGCTTGCTTTTGACTAATGAGCATTGTTGCCTTTTTGCACTTTTCCTTTAAAATATCAGCAAATTATATTTATTTTCTGAACAGATGCCACCCAGACCTTTTCCCCAAGATTAATACTCCTAGAGTATTAATTCTCCCAACTCTATAATTGATGTATTGAAAGAGCTTTCTTCTTGGTGTCTTATCTGTGGTTCTTGGTGAGGCATTTGAACCTAAGCATATAATCAATAGTCAGCCAAAATGGAAGTTCAGTGGGATATCTTCTCAATTTTATACAGAAACTTTTTGGTTTAAAACTTTTTTCTTTTATTTTCTTCCCCCCCACACACCTTTTTTTTTTTTTTTCCCTTTTATTCTTTTTTCCCTGGATTAGTAAATTTACAAGAAAACTCTGATGGGAATGCTGATAAAAGTGAATAAAAAGTTCATGATCATACACCATGAAAAAAAGCTCCATATTTTAACAGTAAATTTGAAACAATGGAGGGAATGGCATGGACAGCATGGAGCTTGGAGCAGGAAGATGTTTTCTGAAACAATACTATTATTTTAAAATGACAAGCCCTTTTTTCTCCAGAAATGTGAAAGTTGCTGTACTTGGATTAAGGATAGATGTGATACATTTTGGAGAAGATTTGTTATTTAGGACATTTCTTCTACAATTGTCATCTCAGCAAGACACAAGGGTAAGCAAGGTTAGAGGGGGACGCTGTCTTTCAATGCTATAAAACAACATTCTTTGCAGAACATACCAGAAAAAACAAAGGAATCAATAAATTACAAAATGTTGCATGTCCACCTCTCCTTGCAATAATGTTCATCTTCAAGCACCCAGAGCCCATTCCAGCTCTCCAAATTCAGCACACACATCAGTACCTGACACGATTTCATTTTAGGGACAAAGCTAAAGATTAGGACTTCTTTCCACGTCCAAGCTCAGACTGGCAATGGTGAGGTCATGGGTTTGATCCTGTATGAGCCCTTCACTTAGAACTCAGTGATCCTTATGGGTCCCTTCCAACTCAGAAAATTCTGTGATTCTGTGAGTAGTAGTTTTGACACCTCAGGAAAAGACATCAAGTTAAATTTGAAGCAAAGTAGAAAACCTGTCGAACTACCCTTTTATTCCATGTTTTTTTTTTTTCTCCTCAGACTTGTCTCCATGTTAGTATTTCTTTGATATTAATTTCACTGGCTGGGCCCCCTAATCCTCATGCTGGTCATGCTTTGCTTGATGGCTCCTCAAGCAATGCTGTGCAGGAAAACTTTATCAAGGAGGAACATGTGTGTAAGAAAGAACCAAGGTGGAAACAAGAAAGGTTTTTCTGTACTCCAGCAGATTATCTTTGCTGCCAGATTTCACTTGCTTTGCTGCAGAGAGTTTTAAAGCCAAGCTTATCTGCATTATTGATGAAGAAAATATTGTAATTTAATGAACATTTTATAAAGGGGTATAGGTCATGAACAAGATACCTTGCTGACTCTGGCTTCTTCCCTTTGCTTTATAATGATGGATCCTCTGATCTGTGTGTGCCATCATAACTCCTAAAACAGTGACACAGTTTACAATCAAGATCAAGAGCCACATGTCTGGAATCAAAAATATAATCAGTTATGAGATCTGTAGAAAGCACACAGATAAAACCAATATTTTAATTTTAATTAGAAAAAGAAGGTGTGAATGAAGCTTTGTTAAATTTGCTCTCCCTTGCCTTTCTTTGGCTCTGGCTCCAGAGACTCCTTAGCGAGTTGTCACCTAACAGGATGATTACTCATGGGAAGGGGGAAAAACTTGTCACCCATGGGGTATTATCATGTCCTGCACACATAAAACTGCTCACTCAGGACAGCTCTGATGCCACTGACAGCCCTGACTGCTCAATGGGGAGTTTCTTGCATTGCTAGGAAAGCTACTCTCTTCTAAAAGCAGCATTTTCTCTGCTTGTGCTCTATTTTATTTGTCATTAGCAGTAAATGATTTGTTACCACTTTTCTCTGAGAATGCAGGAGTGGAAATCCAGCCTCCTTACAATGCCTACCTTCTCTGCTTTTGATATAGAAGATCTCATGAAGTTCATGATGTGCAATCTTACTCAGCTTAGGTTTCATTACAGGCAGCTGGCTCACATGTGAGAAACCTAAAACTCATTCATACAATAAAACCTGACAATACTTTATTACCAGAAACAGGTAAAAATAGAAATTAATATGCACAGTAATTTCACAATTATAAGCCACACCTGATTATAAGCCGCACATCTGGGTAGCTGGGTAGACCACGGAATTTGTCCATACATAAGCCGCACCTGAATATAAGCCGCATTTTTTTTATTTTTTTTTAAGCGAGGATCCATGTGCGACAAAGAACGAATTAGTAACAGAATTGTGCCAGCGGGGATTTGGTGTCAGGTGCTTAAGTTGCAAACAGTTTTCATAGACCAGTGAAGCCTTTAAAGGCAGCCCCATGCGCCCTCCCCAGCTGGCTCTCACTTCCAGGCTGGCATTTCACTGGGATTTCTCCCTAAATAAGCAACACCTGATGGTTAGCCGCACTACTGGGGTAGGCTGGATTCTTCAATGAAAAAGGTGCGGCTTATAATCGTGAAATTACTGTACATTTTAGTTTTATAGGATATCTTCTCTTTTTTTCCTCTCTGCTAACAAAGAGAGCAAACCAATGTTTCTTGATTAAAGTATATAAACCTTTAAGTTTTCCCTACATTCCTTGTGAATGAGATAATCAGAAAATAATTTCACTGAAAGAAGTCTTAAAAAACCCTTAAAAACCCAAACAGAATAGAAGATTTAAACTGACTTAATACTCCTGAAATGCTAAAGCACACTTTATTCCCAGAACTCAGTTTATCCTCTTGCCTTGAACTACACAGTTTAAATATAATTATGGGAAAAAAGATGAAAGAAAAACAGGATCTTTCTTAAACCACACACTCAGCTAGAATCATTATTTTGGCAACTCAGTAAGCAGGCAGCTTCAGTTAGAAGCAAACCTCAAAACACTCAAAGCATGCTACCCTAAATCAGAAAAGTTGAGACTACAATGATAAGAAAGGGAATAAAACCACCTGCTTATTGTCCGCAGCCAGGCAAGGAGCAGCAGATGAAGTCTCTAATGCCCTCTGTTAACTATTATCTTGACTGAATCTCGCTTGTCCTCTCACTTCCCAGGCTTATTGACAAACAAGATCTGCCTGAAAAATTCCCTGGGACTCTTCATCGGGAAACTTACTGCTGTGGTGCAAATTTTGTTTTATGAACATATGAGGCATGACAAGTCAAGTGATCTAAAAACTCCAACCAAGGACTTTCAAAATTCACAAGCTAATAATTGCCTCTTGGGGTGGGAAATCAGAAGGAAAACACTGTAGTACCTTGTGGCTGGACTTACACACAGCCTCAAGGATTTTACATGCAGAGGAAATAGTTTTACTAGCAGTTTCATTTCTAACTTCCTGGCCTTTGGAGAGGCATTGGGTTTCCAAGAGACCAGAGATTCTTGAATAGAAGTCTTTCCCCAAAATGCAGCATGTCACAAGACAATGTTGTTGCTGCGAATTAATGTTTACACAAGTGGAAATGTCTTTAAAATAAAAACATGCCAAAAAGAGGGGGCCCACAGCGAGTGGGAGTTGCAGAAGCAACTCTGTAGTTTGTAATGTGCAAAGGGAATGGGCTATTCACAGACCAGACTGAAGTTTTCACTGTCTTACTGGCAAGTTATCCCAGAAGTTCTTTACAGGGCAGCCCTGCCAGCTCTTGGGGCTGTGCCCTGGGGTGGCAGCACGCTGCTGCAACACCACGGGGCATGCACTCACAGCACTGTGAACACAGCTTAAAACACTGCCGTAGAATAAACAGAATAAACAAGTAGAGATCAGTACACAGTTTGTGTGCCAATAGATGTCAGTGTTGCATATCTTATGTGGCTTTACAGTTCTGGCAAATGCTAGCTCTGCTGGGAAAGATCTGTGTATGTGTCCTGTTTTATTTCATTGGCTCTTGTCTATGTCATTTTTTTGTACCTAAGCCTGTCCATATGACAAAGCAAGCAAGCTGGGACATCTGCTGGCTAGTTCTTCATCAGTTAGTGGTTATAAATAAGTTGTATCTGTCAAATAACAGCAAAAGCAGACGTTTTTCGTTGATCTGATTAAATTTGCAGGTCAGGGAATTAGCAATGCCATCTGCAATCCAGTTGCTATTCAGACTTCAGAGAGAGGACAGAGGTGAAATAGAGGAGCTGCAGAGCTGCACAGAGCAGCCCACAGCTGTTCCATGGTTCTAGTGGTGCTGATACATCTGATCATGTGCAGAGTGGTTATGGGCACACGTAACTGAGAGCAGGGCTTGGCATATATTTTTGGCAATCCCTGGGTCTGACTCATGCTCTGAGAGAAATACCAGAGCACTCCTCTGCTAAAGCACTGGGAAAAGGTGCCTCTTCCTCAGTGGACACATCAGCGGGAGACTCCACTATGCAGGAAGGAGAGTTTTTCAGGGGTTTTTGTTCTCTGACCAAGGGTTTGTTTTGCTTTATTTGCCACATCATTCATCCTGGCCAAGTTCTTTCCCACTGCAGCCCCCACTGACGCTCCTGCATCTGTAGTTATGCAGGAGGGGAATCACAGAAAATGTTGCTATAATTAATGTGCCACTGCAGGATCCTGTCCTGCCTGTGCTCTCATTCTTGACTAGTGACTCAGCCCTTCTTTTATTTCCCCTTATGGCAATCAACACACACCAGTGCCTTTTCCCCAAATGGAAATGTTTTGATTAAGGACATCTGGCATACCCCTTGCTTGGTGATGCCAGGTAGAACACAAGCAGTTTTGATACTACCACCCCAGCAGAGAATCCAAAGAGAAATTTTTGCCTCCTGAATTTCCTGCGTCTCATTAGACTGTCCAGTGCACATCTGTAACAGTTCACAACCAGGCCTGTCAGCACATGGTTCATTAAAAATCCAGGGCTGGCAACTTCTTTTGGCTGAAATCCTTCCCTTCAGCAGTAACACAAACACTGATCTGTGCACTGTGTACCTTCCTGGAAGCTGGGAGGGAACAAAAGCAATCTCTTATCTGACAGGTCTTCTCTGTGGGGGGGTCAGTGTGTGCTGATGTGCAATAGCCTCTGCTCTCCTCAAGAGAGGGGAAGTTGAAAATCCCCAAAGATGAGACTCTGACCTGAGGAATTTGCCTTGTAAATTACACAGAAATGCCCAATGGGTGAGAGGTTTTGTTCTCCTGAATTTTTTGTTTGTTTTCCTTTCCTCCCTCAGTCATATTGCATCATGCAACTCATAAGCTATATACTTCAAAAAAAAAAAAAAAAAAAAAGAAGGGAAAAAACCAGAGGAGAATTTTAGTCAGGGCTATTATTTCCAATTCTGCTTTTCTCTGTCCAGGTTAGAAAACCTTTCTGGTAAATTTTTAGAATTTAATTCTTGGAGCATGCAAGCTTTAAACTTACATCAGAAGGCAGAATTGCTTAAGCTTAAGCTTCCTTGAAACTTTTCTCATCCCCATAACAAAAGCTGGAGGTGCAGACTGAGTATCATCACCTTGCTCTGTTAATACTGCTCTTCTTCAGGAATCTCAGGTGTATCCTGTATTGAGGATCCAGAGAATTTCTTAAGAAAATATAGATCAAGACCTATTTTGGCTAAAAACATTGATTTATGGCAACTTTAAAATATTTGACTATCTGTTCAAGCATTAAAAGGCCCTGGGAGTTTTTGGGTCTGTGTTAAGGAAAGAGGAAAGGTAGCACTTTATCAATACAAGGAAGTTGGGTGCTAGGTTTTTTTTAACAGTAAAAATGCTAAAACCAGATACAGTAATTTCACAATTATAAGCCGCATCTGATTATAAGCCGCACCTCCTGGTAGCCAGGTAGACCACGGGATTTGTCCACATATAAGCCGCACCTGAATATAAGCCGCGCCTTTTTTTTTTAAAATGAGAATCCATGTGTAACAAAGTAACAAATTAGTAACAGAATTGCTGCCAGCTGGGTTTGGTGTCAGGTGCTCAAGTTGTAACAGATTTCTTAGACCAGCAAAGCCTTTAAAGGCAGCCCAAGGCACCCTCCCCAGCTGGCTCTCACTTCTGGGATTGGCATTTCACTGGGATTTGTCCGTAGATAAGCCGCACCCGAATATAAGCCACACTACTCAGGTAGGCTGGATTCTTCAATAAAAAAAAGGTGTGGCTTATAATTGTGAAATTACTGTAATAAAAACGAAGCCAGGATGAAAACACAGCTGACTCCTTTCCTCCTCCAGATCAGACCCAGGGGGCAAGGCTTGCTCAGAAGACCCATACAGGGCGCTGCCAGCAGCCCTGGACCCCAGCAGTCTCCCATGGGAGAAGGGCGGGGAAGGAGTGTCCCACCTTGGACAGCCCTGCAAGGGTTCCCTGAGACAGGGAGCACAGTGCAGGTGGTGGCTGTGCTGGGCAGGTTCAGAGCGGCACAGACACCCTCACCATCACAAAACCAGTTTTTGTGTGGTGAACACTGGGAGAGACACACTCAGGGTTATTATCGTGTTTTTTGTGCTTGAAAGTGTTCTGAGAGGACTGAAGCTGACTGGTGCCAGTCATTTCATAAACAACGTGGGGAAATTCCTGCCTCTCTCTTGACATGCCTGCCATTTATTCTGAAGCAAGAAAGGACAAGAGAGTATGATGAGCTGAAAGAAGGAAGGCCATGAGAAAGATGGATGGCTAATGTCCTTGTAGAACATAATTTATGCCTCAAGCCTCATGAAATACTTCCAGGAAACACCCACATCTGACCATCCTTCAATTCAACCTTGAATGATTGCCAAGTTTTTTTAAGGTTAAAGCAGTGCAGAGTCCTGAGAAAGATTTGGAGACACTTCTGTTTGTGTGTATTTACCTATGCATGTACTTCAAGTGTTTAAGGTTTGGAGTTTTCCCTGTTTTTTTTTTTTTGTTAGATTGGTCTCATTTATTTCATTGGTCTCATTTTAATCTTATTCAAGGATTTTCCTTGCCTCACCAGAACAAGGCTGGCACATTTTGGAGGCAATTGTCCAAATAATAAATATGGTAACTATTATAGTAAAGTCTCATAGGACTCTGACTTGCCATCAAATTAGGTTTGCATACAGTAACTGCATCTCAGTATTGGAAGTTCCCAGACATTTCTAGTTCTAAAAGTTGACCAGGACATCTTTATCTCCCTGCACAGTAGATAAGACACAGCAAGCCACTTTTTGCGTGCCTATGCTTCCAGGGAATCATTATTTCAAGCAATGTCTCCCTAAATGGGGCCTTGCTAGTCTTAGCGAAGGGTGGAGCTATGAAGATACCTTAGTTTCTTTCTGTGTGTCATCTTTTGCCACTGAAGCATTGACTAAAACCTGGGACAGTCTAAGAAGAAAAGGTGGAGATAAAGGAAATTCCATCAGATTTTGGGGAAAACAAATAGAGCTACTGGTATTAAAAAAACACCAATCCAAATACAAGTATGTAATGAAGCAGGTAGTTTTAGCAATGTTCTTCTATTTACAAATCACTTGTAATCAAAGAATACAACCTTTTATATGCAACGTTTAAAAAAAACCAGTGTCTGTTCTTGTGCTTTTGTGTTTTTTATCAAAAACCTGAGATTCAGACCTAAATGTGACTAATGTTAGCACAAGTCTGTTATAAACACCTGTGGATGTTTATGTGAATATACCACTCCTGGTGGCATTATGATTGAGTGTACTTAACACGAAAGAGGATAAAATGCAGTTTTATGTGAACTATGCTCCCCACAAAGATGTAAACAAGCTAAAGAAGTCACAGCAATAGCTGAACTTCATTGAAATGCATTTTAAATGTCACTACACAACACATCTCTTCGCTGGTGCTTGGCAGTACTGTGTGACGATGATTAGGATGGGATAAGCTGTGCTGCCATTGGCTTGACATAATTTTTAAGGACACTCAGTGTGAAGGTGTTGGCCATGGTGGGTGGCAGTTCTAGGCTCCTTCTGTGTTGATCATTTTCTAATATTGAGTGGAGTTCTGAGCAGCAGTGAGGCATTTATGTCTCCCATTTGTTCAAGAATGATGTGCAACTGTAGGATGGATTGGGGAAGAATGAAATATGAAGCCTTCAGAGGAAAATGATGCTTTCTAGAAGGGAAGCCTCTGGCAAAGCAGAGAGATGAGGATAGGTTTAATTCTGCTGTAAGTATTTTCAGAAAAACTGTTTTGTGTCGTGCGGTTTTTCATAGTACCGTCTCTCATGAAAGCCGGGGGCAGCTGGACATACCCTCTGCTGCTTTCATAGCCTGAGCTGTCTGGGCTTTTCAAGTGCAAAGAGTTTAATTGCTTTCTCAAGAGGTATGGCTAAAAGGCCTAGATATAAAACTAACAATGGTTTATCTACTGAAAAACAGAATAAATATGTGTGAGTCACTGGCATCATGCGGGCAAGTGCAGTATGTGAGCCAAGGGAGAACTTAATAGTCTGACTAAGCTGAAAAGAGAAATTACATCATCAAAGCTTGATGAGAGGGAGATTTTCAGGAGAAAAAGCTCATTTTGGCTGCAAAATTGAACTAAAATGCTGACAGCAAATGGAATTTTACCATGATTAATTTGAATTTTTTCTTGGATTATTTTCAAACTTCTAATCCTAAAGCAATCTACAGTGAATATAAGTATACAGTAGTATATATTTTATAAATATAGAACTATATAACCAAAGCATGCTCTCTCATATATAAATATAAATTTTATGCTTTGCTCTTTTCTATAAGTGGGGCGGATTTGACACTTTCCTCTTAGAAAAAGTATATTCATAAGTGTGTTTATTTTTTTAAAACCAATTATGTAGTGATAGATCCAAAGATTAAATGATGGTGATGACACTGGAAGAGTCCTAAAAGAATTGGCATCAATTCATGGAAAAAGTTGTCCCAGGTCTTCAAGTATGTGTGAAATAATAAATTGAAGAAAATAGTGTAAGTGTGTATTTGTAATCCTATTTATTCCAACTCAAACTACATTACTGAATACTGAAAAGCAAACCACAATGCAGATATCTCTTCATGTTGCTCTAGAATAATAAGTCACCCATTGTAATTCTGTTTCCATATTCAGGGTTGCTGATATCCACTTCATTTGTAGTAAAACACATACAGTGGATTTGTAACCAAACCTATTAGTGCTGTATAAAGTGATAGTTTTTGGATTGAGTTTGCTTTGAAGAAACACACACACTGCATTGACAGGGATATGTTCGTATGAGCAACAGATGTGAAAATGGGATCTCTACTTAGAATTTTTTCTGTGACTTCATAAAAGCCATTATATGTAGATGTTAGAGACATCAACTATTTTGATTCCTGAAAGTGTTAACTTCTGGCTTAAAATTTTCCACATGCCATCCAAGAGGGGAAAAAAATGCAGATGCTCCTAATTCAGTCATGGTTAAAAGCTGGTTCTTCGGCAACCTGTATGTTTCGTTTCAATTTTCGCACATTCAGGATAAATATTTCCTGTTTCCTGAATGTTTTTCCTTCACTCCAAATCTTCTTGCACTGTTAATATCTAGAAGAGGGAAACTGGCCCTTGTTTACTGTGTGGATCTTTCATCTTCCTCGAAGCACTTGGCTGCAAGCCTGGGCTCCCCAGTGCCTACGTAGAGAAGCCTGGTAATCCTGGGTAAGGATTGTCAAGAATTATTTGCAGGACTTATAAACTAACTTAATCATCTCTTTAAGAAATATAAAACATTCAGAGTTGAACTCCCTTCACCTGATGTAAATGTAAATGCATGCTCTGCCTAAAAACTGATACTCTTCATTTTGATTTATGGTAAGAAATAGACACATTGATTTAATACACTGTCTGTTCAGGCAGACATTTGGAAACAGAAGAGTCGTGTCCTAGAGCACTTTAAAGGTAATCTTCAGACCCAAATTTCTGCATTAAAGTGGTAAGTGCCCCACAGCAGTGCCTCTTCCCCCTTGTTAGTGCCCCACAGCAGTGCCTATTCCCCCTTGTTACCCTCTTGGCAGAGTAACGTGCATTCTCCATGAATGCTGCTCACAGTGGATCAAATTCTGAGATCCTTTTTTCCTTGGTGTGAACTTGAACAATTTTTTCCACAAAAATAGCCATGTTCATACAGTGGTTCTTCAAGGACCATAACAAAAGGGACTATTCCAGGGATGATTGGCTGAAAGGTTTTGCTTTGGACAGCATAGGACAGAGAGGGCAGTAAAAATACATTCTGCTTAAAAGGATTAAAAAGAAACGTGAATGTTACTCCTATGGAAAGAAAATGGAATGCAAAGTATATTTGTCAATTTAAATAAGTCCACAAAATCTATTAGTTGAGCTAACATGACTTTAAAACATCTTTCTGTGAAAGCATTCAGGAGTCTGGCATCTTCATGACAATTACAGGAAGGTTTAGCAAGTTTGCTTTGGAGCTTGTGATACTGATGTCACTGAGCGGAGGGGGATAACTCCAGCAGATGTCTGAGCTTCCCTAAGGGCACAACAAATTATTATTTCCAAATGGAAAGATATGCTTCAGAAAATAGTTTATGGACTTAACTGCTGATGAACCAGGTAGGCAGTAAAATGCTTAAATGAGGTAATTGCTAGGGTTTCACGTAGATAGGAGCTACCTGCACTCTGGATAACAAGGCACAGCACAGAGGCAGATGAAGGCAATCCAGTGTAAATGATTAATTTACTGAATCTGAATGCAGTGACCAGTTTTCTCCTGAGAAATTTTTGTTAATTTTAGAAAGTAATCCTTTAGCTTTGCTGTTATTTTTTGTCACTCCCTCTCTTATCTCTTGAGATTTTCACCAGATCACATGGTGCAGCATTTGTTGTGTGTGATAGGCAAGGTACTTGAGGAGGAAAAGCAGTCCAGGCAACCAGAAGAGAACAGTCAGGGACAGCCATTACCATGGAAAATCTCAGGGTCAATCTGTGGTGGAGCTTATGTATAGGGCAGCTGGAAGGTGATAAACGATAACAAGGCAACTGTATTCTTCTACCTGTGCATCTAAAACTACCAATCATTTTCAAGTACCTAAGGATCATGACCAAACCTGATATAAGCCCTTTGAGTGCATTTTGTAAGAAGAAATTACACGAGTGCTTCTTTGTGACCTTGTTGCCCAGCTGTTTCTCTCTACATTGATGATCTTAGAAATACTTTAATTTCTCAGACATGGAGATGTGTTTTACAGATATCTGGTTTGTCTACATAGAGCAGCAGGATATATAGAAAGGGGTAAAATACATGCTTTCATCCATTTTTTTGTCCATTTAATTAGTAGTTTGGGTATAGCTCTAGTGATTGCCAGACCACATTTCTCTAATATTATCCCAATCCATTAAGAAGCAGAAGAGTTTGGAAACATCTTGGAAAAGCTGCCACTGTATTTCCTTCAGTAAGACACGACTACATCTTGAGATAAACTGTGTGAATTTTTCTGTTCTCTATGGAATCACAGGTTGGTTTGGGTTGGGAGGGACATGCAAGATCCCTCCCCACCATGGGCATGCACACCTTCCACACACCACTTTGTTCACAGCCCCATCCACCTGGAACACTTCCAGGGGTGAGGCATCCACTCTTCTCTGACATGTCAGTGCTTTTCCACTCCCATAGTAAAGAATTTCTCCCTAATATCTGCTTTTAATCTACACTCTCAGTTTAAAGACATCACTTGGCATGCCATCCCATGTCCTTGTAAAAATTCCCTCTCCAGCTTTCTTGTCAGTCTCCCTTAGGTAAGCTGTTTGTTTCTCCTTGGAATGGTCAAGTTCCCTGGGCAGAGTGCCCATGGTTGCAGGCAGCAGATGAGCCTTAAATGGGGGCCAAGTGGGAGCACTGCTATAACAAAACCACACTTATTTGACAAAGAAGAGCCACTTCTTCCCAGAAGGAGCTCCATTTGCCCCACCCCCGGCAGTGATGAGGTGGTTTAGAATAACCTTTGGGTCCTGACCAGGCTCCCTCCTGGCTGCTGCAAAAACAAGTCCTGTCCTGGCCAGAACCAGAACATGCTTATAATTACAATTTTTTTCGGAAGTGTTTGTTCTGTGCTGCTTTATATCTCAGGTGTCAGAGTTAAAAGCACATGTGCTGGTATCCTCCAAACATGCCCACAATATATTGGGTCACTGCAGGCGTCACTGGGGATCTCATCCCTAAAATGACTGCCACAAGGATAGGGGTGAAGGGAACACATTGGCCTGTACTTGTCAAGGAACACCAAAGTCCTCATTCATGACTAAAAGAGGAGCACTTAGCTTGGACACTTGCTTAATGCCAGCACTGATCTAAGTCTCCTTTGGAATTATTAAGATATGAATTCCCAGAAAAGAGAGTGAAGACTTCAGAAAAGGCATTTAGAAGGCATTTTGAAGGAAAAATTGAGTGCTTACTTGATGAAATAAAAATCCTCTGTTAGGGTTAATTCTTTTGATTTCTATATCATATAGGGCTTGGTGCTGAAATAGGTGCTTTTGACATACATTTCTGTCTTAGGTCTGCTTTTAATCAGAGCATAGCCAGTTTGCAAGCTCTAAGGGCATATCCAGCCAGGAAGGTGACTTTAATAGTCTGAAATAAACTATTAGAGTTTACTTTCAGTGCTTACAAGCTGAACATATTTATCTCTTTGTATCTCATGGAGTCAGTAAAGTCATCCAGCTCCATCTGTGCACTAGTAGACAGACACAGCATGTCGAAAAGTAATGGATACAATGCACGCTGAAGTTACTTCCTTTTGTTTTCAAAATTGAGAATCAAAATCTAGTGCCTGTAATTTTAACCCCAGTGCAGAAACAAGTCAGTGAAAAGGGAATTAATTTGAGCCCAATTTAGATAATTGAGAATGTAATAAGGACAGCAGTTCCATAGTGTGTGCCTATCACAAGAAAATTAAGAGATCACACAAGAGGGGTGCCTGAATAAATAAAATTCCACATGAAACCATCTCTGAGAGAAACTGTGAGGGAGAATAATTGTATTTATTTTGGCAAACCTGAGATCAGATTTCGTTCTGTGTGTTTTATTCCCCTTGTAGATCCTGATGCTGGAAAATAATTGAAATGAGCAAAGGAGATGGTAATTACTGTAAGTTTGTCTGCTACAATCTGGAAATTATAAAGTACTGCAGGTTGCTCCAGACTATAAATCCTAGCCCAAAGCCACGTGTAAAGCCTTGGAAAATTAAAATGCTGCAATTGGGTTTATCCAGCCAAAAAAACCCCAGCTGCTGAGTCACTCTGACTACAGAGTACATAGTCTTCAACAGTTAAAGGATGTATTGCAGCACCCTGAGGAATGTATCAGAGGAATAACAAATTATTAAAACATATGTGTAAACAAGCTTTGCCAACACTTAAAAAAAAATCTTTGAAGTTATTCATAGAATAATAGAATCATTTAGAATGGCAAAGACCCTTTAAATGATCCAGTCCAAATATTAACCTCACACTATCAGGTCTACTATTAACCATTACACTAAATACCATGCCTATTAAAAAGAAAGGAACTTATATTGTCAACAATTTTTCCTTTTTCCTGCATTCTAAAGAAAAGCTGTTTACAAGGCTGACAGGAGCCCATGCCATCCTAGCTCTCCACAAAACTATTGAAATTATCTTGATGGATACAAAGAATGACTAAACCCTGTTAGGTCAGCATTTGAAAAATACTAAACAAAAAATGGTATCTTTTATATAGTTTATTGTGATATGGAAAAGTTACAACTGTTATAATTACAGTAATTTCACGAATATAAGCCGCACCTTTTTCATTGAAGAATCCAGCGTTCTCCACTAATGCGGCTAATCATCAGGTGTGGCTTATTTATGGACAAATCCCAGCGAAATGCTAACCCAGAAGTGTGAGCCGGCAGGGCGGAGAGCTGCCACTGAGCAGCAGCCGGGCAGGTGGGGAGCGGGCTTTGCCAA
>VRYO01002734.1:31360566-31373724 GCA_009812075.1 Sialia sialis | reverse complement strand
GCTTATATTCAGGGTGCGGGTTATATATGGACAAATCCCATGGTCTCTCTGGCTACCAGATGTGTGGCTTATAATCAGGTGCGGCTTATAA
Organism: Sialia sialis; assembly: GCA_009812075.1. Lineage (NCBI taxonomy): Eukaryota > Metazoa > Chordata > Aves > Passeriformes > Turdidae > Sialia > Sialia sialis. The sequence goes on along the minus strand of VRYO01002734.1, from coordinate 31,373,633 downwards.
TTATGAAATTACTGTATTGCCTGAAACAGAGTATTGAATATCCAAGTAATGCCTTGGATTTTAGCTTTTATGTTTTTCAGAATCTCTGCTGCTTAGCGTGTAACTCTGAAACTTCATATTAGGTGTTAGTAGGTGTTAGTAAGTTCTCTTCACAGGGTAGTTAGACAAAACAATTCCTTTCTAGCTGGAGAATCAAGGACAATTAGTACCCAAAAAGCATAAACAGTGAGGGAAAGGGGACAAGCCAGGAAGATGAGACTTCATAGCCTGGGGCTATGATTGGTTAATTGACCCCAATAAGTAGATAAATCATAACTTGTAAAAGTGTATAAACTCATGACCAGGCTCCATCTTGGACTGGATTTGGTTGTAACCCCAGCTAGGGCCTTGCATTGCCCAAAGTGTATCCCTTCAATAAATAGCTATTTTATTACTTTTGCTCTGTCTAGTCTCTGTTCCAGGTCAGCCTTTCCAGGCCACACAAGAAATATGTGAAGCACAGTAATATGAGAAATGTGGCATAAAGTAGGCCAAAAACCAAGCCCATGCTTTAACACCCTTCTCTTTAATGCATTTTTTTTTAAATCTCAGTTTTCAATAAGAATTGATAATGATCTTTAACTAAAGAAGACTTTATGGCTTCATCTGGCTGGTGAAGAAACTCAAAGAGCAACCCCAAGCACCAGCTTGTCGTTTTCCCATGATGTTTAACTGCTGTCATAGTGTTATCACCTTGGTCTATGGCAGCTGCTGTGGGCCAGGGTTTGGGGGGACAGGGAGAGCAGGGTACCCGCCTGAGCTGTGGGTGAGACTACACCAGGTCTGACACCCTCCAGAGCATGTGACACACCAAACTGCTCAACTCATTCAGTCCCAAGGACTCCTCCGTGCACCTTCTGTGCCCCAGCACTAGGCATGGACTGCTCATCCCCATGGATGTGTGGGCCAAGGGCTACACTGGATACAGCAATGAGGCAGCAACACAATTCCTGCTCAGTCAGCACAGACACAGCCAACAGTAACCCTCTGTACAGCTTTTCATGTCTTCCCGTGAAAAAAAAACAACTCAAAATAAAAAAACCCAACTCAGCGAGCAGCACTAATTAGAGACTTGCGCATTTACAAGGGCATAGTAATGTCCTTCCTTGGCCAGTAGCTGGCTGTGGGTGCCCTGCTCGACCACTCTGCCATTCTGGATCACCACGATGATGTCGGCTGTCTGCACGGTGGACAGGCGGTGAGCAATGACGATGCAGGTCCGCCCTTGCCGGGCGTTATCCAGGGCCTTCTGGACAATCTGCACACAGAGAACATGACAGTACTGTTAGCACCTGAAAAGGCTTCCCTTGTCCCAGGAGCCACTTTGATCTCTCACTCTCTTATCACCTGAATACATGGTGTATACACAAATGTGCATGTCAGTGCACACAGGAGACTTTACTCAACAGCATTTCTCACTGAGGTCAGTGAGTCTGAGCAAACAAGGGTGAGACATGGAGGAGTGGGTTTTTGGGCATCCAGCTCAGATCAGAACTCAAATTCAATATTTACCATCAAATACATCTGAGAGGAAGACAGCTGAGGAGTATCAGATTAATGTGTAGTTTTATACTTAAAGTTTCAGGTTTTTTCTACTTTTTATTTAGTAAATATAAACAGCTTTCTAGTGTAGTTCAATTCAAACTTTTCAGGTGAGAAAGCTACTGTGATACACCTGATTAGTTTTACAACTGAGCAATTGTCGCATGTTTGCTGTTTTTATTCTACAGAAAGCAGCTAGCCATGCATATATAGGCATAAGTATTTCACATAATAATCATTATTCACCTTTTCACTTTCTGTGTCAAGAGCAGAAGTGGCTTCATCCAGAAGCAGAACAGCAGGATTACGAACCAGAGCACGGGCAATTGCTATTCTTTGTTTTTGACCTCCAGAAAGTTGTGCTCCTTTCTCACCCACACAGGTATTATATTTCTGGATGTTAAAAATAAAAAAAATCATCAGTGAATACTCTTAGAGAAGGAAGATTAGAGAAGTAAAATTTATTCATGGCCATCAAAGTTAAGCATTTTCATCTTGAAAGAAAAAGTAGTGCAAGAGATTCTAAGAAAGCTAAGGCTTTATAAACATCTCTAGTACAAGCAGTTATAAATACAGCCACAAATATTCATACCCAGTCTGAAAATTTACTCCCTCAAAGGCTGGAATAGGTTTTGAATAGTACCAGCAGTGAGGCATCTACAGAGCATATGATCATAAGATTAACTAACAATTTAATCCTTAATGACATATACATGAAGAATTTGATGCTGCATTGCTTGTGAATTAAGAATCTCAAACATTATTAGTAGCAATGGAAATGAAATATTTTTCAGCATTATTACCTCAGTTTCAGGTACCCAGAACTACAGTGAAAACAAGCTATCAAAGCATTTTTCCTTGTTAGAACCAAATTCTTGTCAGGTATGAAGGTCAAATGCCATGCCATTTACTTTTGATTTACTGCCTCTTTATATTTATTAAGAAGCACTCCCTTTGCATATCCATTAAATTAGAAATACTACTCTGACTAAATTTTTTAGAAAAATAAAATGTCATTATCAGAGTAACTTGAAGAGTTTCTGCTGTCAAAGGAAAAATATATTAAAAAATTATTATGAGCACTTACTTATACATAGAACATCCTCTCATTTTCCTCTCCCCACCTGCACTGCTCACCCCCCAAATATTCTGGGTTATCTACCACTGTAATAGCGGAAACATTGGCTTTTTTTTTAACAAACTAAAAAGGATTTTGAGCTTGAAACACACTGACATTTTAAAACATAGAGGCTATTATGTTAGGGGAAACAAAACTGTTTATTTTTAATTTGATTTATGCAAGTGAGCACTACATTGATATCTCTATAACATTCCAAATATGTGATCTCACTGTGTAGAAAATATCACTGTCTCTTACCTCTGGCAGTTTTTCAATGAAGGCATGAATATTTGCTGCTTTAGCTGCTTCTTCAATTTCCTCCTGACTAACCACCCTACTGTTGTCTCCATATTGGATATTTTCAGCAATGCTGCAGTCAAACAAAATGGGCTCCTGTGACACCAGGCCCAGCCTGGACCTCAGCCATTGTAAATGCAGGGATTTGGTGTCAAATCCATCTGCTAGCTAGAAAAAGCAAAAGAAACATGAAGACAAGCTGGCTACTGATCTCATCCACACATACCTGCTATAAACAGAATTATAAGAGAATGTCCATCACGTGTTATTTTACCAGATGCAATCAAGTAAATTTTTTGCATGCTAAATGAAAAAGAACTAGCAGAATAGATGACATCTTTTCCTGCATTAATTTAAAATTTTGTGTTGTTTTGCTTCCAACTGCTAGCAGGCAGGAACAACATGCAGGTAACAGGTTGTTCTCTCAGTCCTTCCAGCCCTACTGACCACAAGAAGCACCTGGAAGCTCATGGGAAATTCTGTCCCTTAAGAAGCTGAACACAACAATAAATATTCTCAGTTGCAGGCTTTTTGATGTTACAACCTCCAAAGGAGGTGCCTTTTGACTTTTTATACCCATTAACAGGGGTTGCATCAAAAAGCCCATTGGAACCTCCTGATGGTGACACAGTAAGATCTATGTGAGATTACATTTGTGTTATCTGAAGCATGTATCTGTGTCCCTAATGTGTTAATTCACATCAGCAAGAAAACTTACACACTCACAAGCAAGATACATTTGTGTTATGCCCCTGTCTGACCAGGGTGTGAAGAGCCCTGGGGAGGAAGTGCAGTCACACATGATCATTCGAATGCACAGGGCAGGCAATGACAGGGGTTTGGGGATTGCCTACAGATCCACTGGAGGCACAGCCTCAGTAATTCACACCTCTGAAATGAGGCATCTCAACAGAGGGACTGCCAGGCTTGTCAAAAGTCTCTGAAACGTTGGCAGATAAAAGGTTCTGTAGATTTAATTACTATTAATAGCCACACAAGTCTATTCTTACCACTTGTCCTTCCACAGGGTCATAAAATCTCTCCAAGAGTTGAATGGATGTGCTTTTGCCACAGCCACTGCTTCCTACTAATGCCAGAGTCTGTCCTTTTTTAACCTTCACACTGAGTCCTTGCAAAACCTGAACTTCAGGCCTTGTTGGATATACAAAATGAACGTTTCTGAATTCAATGTTGCCTTCAAAATTGCTCTGAAAAGCAGTAGAAAGTTCACATGATCATGTTAACATTTATTAGCTTTCATCTATACCAACACTTGTTAAGACTTGGTTATTAAAGTGAGAGATCAAAGAGAATTTGAGAAGGTGTTTTTAAAAGTGCTTTTGAAATTCTTTTAAATGACATATTGGACTGAGCATAGTATCACTGCTTATAGGATATTCTATAAGTCACTACATCTTTGTAATCTGCATCTCTTATGTCTATTTTTCACTTCATCTTTGAAAAGAACATCACAGAAGCACGGAATAAGCTCCTGGCCCTGCACAGCACCATTCCCAAGAGTCACACCATGTGCTTGAGAGCATTGTCCAAACACTTCTTGAACTCTGTCAGGCTTAGTAGTGTGAACACTTCCCTGGGGAGCCAGTGTCCAACTAAACAGACAATATCCAAATTTTTCATTTTTACTATAATTGAGACAATTCTACTTGTGGTATAAATTGTGTCATTTGCTTTCTTCATCTTACCCTGCAGGTAGCACAATTTGAACAAATGTAACACAAGGTCAAAATCAGAGATTAAAATAGCAGAGCTGAATTCTTCAGTGGGCTATTCATGGGTACAAAGCTGTTATTTAGCCATCCTAGCCAGGCACAAGTGGAAGAAAGGGGGCACATGCCAAGGCTATTGCCTGTCTTGTTCTTTGGGGTATGAGCCAGCCCCCTGTACATGCCAGCAGCACTACTAGGATGCTCTCACAGCAGGTAATAACCTAATTTGATGGACTCAAAACTTTGCTTTGCTTTGCTAGGTCACAAGCATCACTGGTAAGTCCAGTTTACATTAAAAATTTCAAGTCTTATTTTAAATTTTATTTTACTGGAGTTTTATTTTACTGGAGACCTTCTGCCAAGTCTTTCAATGCCTTTGCCAGAGAACCCTGTTTCAAGAAAATATGCAAGCATGCTCAGAACTTTAAAGGCTAAAAATCCTAAATATAAGCTTGAATTTATGGTAAACTAAATTATGGCTTCCTGAGTAGGAGCAGTCATCTAAACCTACATAGGAAGTTAATTTTAAATTTACATGAACCTGCCATTGTAATCCTTCCAGAACATGTAAGTCGAAAGCATTACATGCAGAAATTTGACAAGTGCTGATGTCAGCCTCCTTAATGTCAATTTTCGTTTAGAAGTGAGGCTCTTTTGGTTTTTTTTGGGTTTTACTTTTTATAGTTTTTTGCTTGCTGTGCCTTTTCTCCCCCAACTTTAGAGCAACATAAATTATTCATCAAGCTTTTTCTGACTTCAAAAAAGCACATTTTTAATTGTAGAAGTTTCCACAGATCGAATAGGATAGCATTTGGCAAAGATTCTCTTTGTAAAAAAACTAATATCTTTTATTTACAAAATAATTAGAAAAATACATTAGTATTTAATTTCTCATATAAACCCTTAAAAAGACAAAGATCTTCTATTGGAGCTGACATTATCAGCGTTTTCCTGGAGTCATTTACATTGTGATTCAGTAGAATGAAGTGTTTTCTAAAAATAATTTTGAGAAAAACTGCCTTAAAGGCCATATACTTTTGTCTGACATGCAGAAATAATATGGTCCCTAAATAAGTCAGTATCACCACTAATGTACTGTCTGTCTTTTGACAGAACCACAGAGTGGTTTGGGTTGGGAGAGGCCTTAAAGAACATCTAGTTCCAACGTCCCTGCCATGGGCAGGGATACCTTTCACTAGACCAGATTGCTCAGAGCTCCATCCAACCTGGCCTTGAACACCTCCAGGGATGGGATGTCCACAACTTCTCTGGGCAACTTGTTCCACCCTCATAGTAAAGAATTTTTTTTCTAGTATCTCATCTAAGTCGACTCTCCATCTTTCTTGTAGGCTCCCTTCAGGTTGCAATTAGGTCATCCTAATTCAGCATCCTTTTGTGACACCCTAAGAAATAGGCACCTGTGAATGCAATTGCTGATAATAGGTAATTAATAATTTAGTTTGTTACAACATTTTTTCCTGTGAAAAAAGAACACTCCTTAAAAAAAAAACCCAAAACCACTCAAAACCCCAATGCCCAAAGAAACAGATCTCCAATATCCCCCAACCCCCCATGCAAAATACCACCAAACCTTACCAATTTTTCACCTTGTTCACTGTAACTGTCAATTAGAGGTTTTCTGTCCAAAAGCTGAAAGATTCTTTGGGCTGACATTAGAGCTTTGCCATAGTCTGGTGCCATGGAAGAAGACTGACCAACATTCATAGCTGCAAACACGACAGCAGAGTAGACTCTAAAGAGCAAAGGACAAAGCAGGATTCATTCTAGGTAGAACAATGCATTCTTTTCCTACTGTGTAAAACATACCTTCAGAATAAAGTTCTTTAGCAACTTTAGGTTACGATATTGGAGTTCCTCACACTCCAAGATGTCATCCAGTATTAGGAAGGTCAGCTTGCTCTGGTAGCTGCATTATAGCTGAACAGGGGTATCATAAAATTTCTCTTTTTAATACCCTCTGCCTGGAAGGGATGTCAAAGGGCAAAGGCTTTTCCAGAGCAGGTGTGCTGAGCTTGCTGCTCACTCTGCTGTTTCACTACCCAAATATGCACCTTTCCCCAAAACAGCCCTTATGCCCAAAGTACACTCCCAACCAGACTGAATTCCTTGATTCCCATGATCCAGTATCTTTGTAATTTGATAAAATAATTTTCATGCATTAAAATCACGACATTGTGTATTGATTTTGATAATTTTTGTGTTTTTTATATATACTCACATAAATACATTTTCAAAGTTGGTCAGACAATTAGCAATGAGCCATGCTCCAAATCTGAAGGCTGCTGCATTAATAAAATACTCTGAACACTGAGCTATTCCATAGGTAAATCCATAGAAAGGGGCTTTTTTCAGAGATTTTCTGATGAAAGAAGAGACTTTCCATAAATGACTTGTAAAAGAGAAAGAACAGACACTGGCTGGGTGATAGCCAGACTTCTGGAATAAAATTTTCAAGCAATCCAGCTCACCCCCAAAAACACAACAAGTCAGCCCACAACACACACACACTCACAAACAATCCTTGCCAAACCCTAAAGAGCCCCTGGCTTCATGACACAGAACCACCCTTAGGACAGAAAGCAATGAAATCCTTGATCCTCAGTTATGTTAAATTGAATCCCCTTCCTTTGCTTTTATAGCAGGGCGGGTCACTAGAGCAGTCAGTTAAAATGAAATAAGTTAATAACTACCCCATATGACCCATTGTATTAAGAAAACAAGCAGGCTCCAGCCTGACCTAAGTGCTGCCTGCAGGCTTCCACCAGCTCATCCCATCTGAGCGGAGCAGGGACACATTGCTGGGCATCCCCACAGGAAATCAGACCATGCCATTATTTCTCAATCTGTCCCTCTGGAAAGGTTTCATTTTGTATAGCTAATTGAACACACACCAAATAAGAATCTGGTGAACTCTCTGTCCTCATTGTTTAGGATGCTCTCTGAGGAAGAGGAAATCTCCTTTCTAATCTGAGCTATAAATCAGACCCATGAAAGTCCAAGCAAGCATCCTGCCCAAATCTGGGTTCTTAGCAGTTCACCAGATATTGAATTGTAACACTGTTTTGGCTGAGGACAGATTTTGCAATAGATTACTTTCAATTCCTTCTTTTACATTAGAAGCAATTTAGATTTTGGGTTATTTTAGTTAAATAAAATGGAGCTAGAAAAATCTGGCAACCATGGTGATTCAAATGCATTTCAGTGGAGAAAAGTCAGTGGGGTGCAGTGGATCAAACAAGGGAAATGTATGAATGTATTTTCAAGGTTCAAAGCCATATGAGGGAATAAAACTGGTTTATGTTATAAAGGGTGTGGTGGAACTGTCAGTTCCTAAGTTAAGTAGTATCAGTGCAAAACACTGATAAGAAGTGAGCATATATTGTAGGCAAACACATTATTCTGTAACAGATATGTAAAGAAGCAGTTTATAAAATGTTTGTACAATACAATACAAATCCTTCAAAGTTTTTTTCACTCTGCACTTAGGAATGTATATTTAAATATAGAGACGATACACATTTCAAAGCTATATGAACAGTTATTTATATTCTTCCCAGTCTTTTGGGTATTGGTCAGGTTTCAAGAATGGTATTTACAGTAATATGAAAAACTAAAGTGTACCGTAAAGAAAAAAACCCACCTATATGTATGATTCAAACTAGCAACATATCTTTCATAAAATGCTTCTTCCTTTGTCAGTGAAGCTACAGTTCTTATGTTTTCAACTGTTTCTGTTGAAATCTAAACAAAGATATTAAAAAAATAAGAGGTACAACTCCTATTACTCTTACAACTTTAATCTGCAAGATATCTTCTGAACACTTGATTTATGCTCTAGCATTTTTTATTTTAGATCAGAATATGATTGCTTAAGAGTAGGGATCAAGATAAGGAAAGTCCTGAGAAATTAAATTATTCATCAGTAGTGTCTTTCCTTGCCCATGGATTGTGGCCTTTATTATTTAAACAATTTAATAAAATGGGGACAAGCACTAATAATCTGGACACAACTCACTCTTTTGCATGGACTGCTTCTGTCTCCTGAAAGAGCACTATCAGGTGAATAAAGACTGTAGCCTGAAACTCTTGACCACATTAATGGCTTGCCTTTATGACAGAATAAAAAGGTCTTGGTCAATTGATTCAGCTATAATATAACTACAATATTGTCCTTAAAAATAATTGCACACAGGAGTTCTGTAGTTAAAATTGAAGAACTTACTCTTCCAGCCTCTTCCAAAGCTTTTTGATCTTCTGCAGCATGACCAGCCATAGAGCTGGCATTCACAGCATTTGCACCAGCAACAAAAGGAATGCAGGCCAGGACAAGCAAAGTTAGCTGCCAGCTATATGCAAATGAAACAATGATGGCAGTCACAAGGGTAACGACAGTCATAGTCATCAGTGCAAGTCGGCTTCCAGTTGCCTAAGAAAACCCCAGAAATCCCCCAAATAGATGTCATTAGATTTTTCTTTTTTGTAGCTTAAATTACCATTTCAAATTGCTGTAGTCAAGGCCGAAGGTTTAGCTGGAAAATGAAACCATGTGCAATCATGTGGACATTATGCACCAGCTTTGGTAACCATTCCTGGAGATTCCTCACACCTGCCAGCATTCAGGCCTTCAAGAGGTGTTGATGAAGTCTAGAGAGTTGGATGTGACAGTTGTCCAGTGAAATGTATCTGGGACTTCAAACACTACCCAAGGTAGAGGAAATTGCGACCACTGTGGCAGTAGGGTGAGTTGGCAGCTAGATGTCCAACATTAGGAAAGAAGAGCTTGGTTCTAACAACAGCCATCCACTGAGATCCTCCACACTAACAGTGGTGAAAAATATTTATCCTCAGCTTTTTACATTGCTGCACTTGAGGTTATGTTCTTAAAGAAAAGGAATCTGAATTTGGCCACACTGCAGAAATGCTTTGTCTCAGTGGGATAATGAGTAGGAAAGATTAACTCCAACTGAAGAATTCTCACCTCCTCCCAGCACGTATAACCTTTTAATAAAAAACTCTTAAAATGAGAGTTGATTAGTATCCAGCATATGGGTGGGCTCTGATCTGCAGAAAGAACTTCTGCAAATAGCCCTGTGGAAATAGTTCATCTTCCAGAGTTGTGATGGTAAAAACAAAAACCCTTGGGTGGGAAGCAAATATTCTTTCTTTTGCCAAAGGCTTTCCTGCCCTGAAAAGACACTGCTTGTTCAACAAATTTAAAATATTAATTAAACCAATGCCAAGGTGAATTGTTGCCATATGTTCTAGATGTTGCACATAAAGATAGATTTGGAAACTTCAACAAGTGCAGCATGAGGCATGGTACTGACTTACTGACATCTGGCACTTCAGAGAACACAGTCGCTCTGGAGACCCATTCATGCCCTTTGGTTGTTTTTTGAAGTTAGGAAACTCCTTTTTACAGCCCTCACGGAGTGGTAGATTTCATTGCTACTGAATCAAACAAACTTTAAAAGATGAAAATAACTAAATTTGTCAATGACTATTTTATCCCTGTATGCCCACAATGAAGGAGGGCTGGAGAGAAACAAAAATATATGGAGACTGAAAAATATAAGGATTAAATGATTAGTGATGTACAAATACAAAGGGAAATAAAATACACTAGTAAACTTTTCCCCACAAGTCCTGCAGTGATTATTTTTTCCCCCTGCAAAGAGACAGGAGGAAACAGAAATGCTTGGCAGACTGTCAGGTTCTGCTGATGAGGTGAGCAGTTGAAGGAACTGTGCAGAATTTCTTCCCAGTGGCCACCTCTCCCATACCAGCCTCTTGAGTAGTTCCCACCCCTCCATGGTGCTTTTTAATTATGCTGATCTATTTCTCACTGTTTTGTGAAGCACATTTTGTGGCAATGGGAAGAAGAATTCTCTTCACTGAGGTCAGTAAGGGTTTGTATCCTCTGCAAATGCAACCTCTGTGGCATTCAGGTGACACCCATAACAGGGTGTAAAAACCTGGGGTTCAGTGACTATGGTCCAAGCATGTAGGCAGATTTCACTTTGCATGGTGAAATGGTCTACAGTTATTATATATCTAGCTTAAAGACTTCTCGGGAGGTACATGAAAGGCACAGGAATATCTAGGTTTTTGGTGGTTGTTATAAATTATCAGCTGGGAAACCATTTCCAGTGTCTGTAGCATGCTATGTAAATTTACCTGCCAGTTTGCGGAGTGGATTTCCTACTTTGTTTTCTGAAACAATCTTGGAGTTCCTTGCCAATTGCAATTCATATTTTTAAGGAAAAAGATAGTTAAAAAGTACACACAAAAGAATCAACATACGCCTTTAACTTGGGAAGCATCTGTAGCAAGACGGGTTAGCAGAACACCAACAGCATTTTTCTGGTCATCATACCATCCAATCTCCTGCAAGAAAAGATATTGATTTTTGTTTCAAAAAATTACATGAAAGTACAAAACAGGATGACTAACTAAGTACTCTCTCTGTGCAGTCAGCATTTCCAAGTAAACAAAAAGAAAAAGCTTTAAAAACATTATTATTTTGTGGACATCTAATTGTTCATAATCAAGGTGATCTTGGCTGCGATGTTTTCCTGAACATGCCTATTTAGAAACTTTTATTATAACCCCTATTTTCTTAGGCATTCCTTAGTCCTGAAGAGGTTAACTGTTCTCTTACCTATCCCATCAGCTATAGAATCATAGAATATCCTGAGTTGGAAAGGACCCACATAGATTTGTCCATACAGAAAGGAAAGGAAGTTTTTTAATTGCAAATGCTATGGTAGACTTCTTTCTTCCTATCACTAATTTACTGTCTTCTGGTCCCTTTCAGCTGTTTCTATGAGCACACAGATTCTTGTCCACACCCACTGCCCCCTTGATCTCCTAACTGCCAGATTCATACCTGCTGAAGTAATGCTCTGAAGGACAAAGAGCGCAGTCTCATTGTTAGGGCTTCCCCAGACTTCCCAAACATGATTCCCTGCAGGAGGAAAAAGAGTCACATTTTCTCACCTGATGCTGTAGCTCTGTTTGTAAATCTGCACAACAAAAGCAATCGCAGCAAGAAGCACTACAAAAGCCATCACATTTACAACACCCCCATGAATATATATGTCCTGGGAAAAGCATCATTCCCATTCCTAAACCTGAAACTTGATTTTCTCACAGAAAGGAAGCAACATAGCAAAGAAGGCATCTTTATATTACATACTTGTATCACAACCACCTAAGCAAAGGGAGATTAAACCAAGGTCAACCTTGCACGCACAGACAGCAGCACTGCAAGATAAATTAGCCTGTCTGGTGGTTGGTCTCCCTACCCTGACTGTGACCAGAGACATTCTTTACAGCAGTCATACTAATGGATTTTTATGATATGGACACCAGGGAGCACTAAGTGTTTTCTGCAAGCTTTAAAGCAGTCATAAGAGGACAGCAAATGATGGAATTTACTCAATGGTTTGAAAAACACCTTCTGCAATGGAAAGAGTGAGTCTGCTTTATACTTACTTTGGCAAGAGCCTATAGCCTAGTCAGTGAGAAATATCAGTATTAACTTTGACCTTTAAGGCCAGACCCTCAACTTTGATTTCAATCATGCTGAATTAACATTGCCTTCACTGGATTATTTAAACAAAGAGCAAATATAGACATATGTCTTTAGGTAAATATTAACATTAAACCTTTGTGTCTCAGAAAGACCCTGGCACTTATGCATATTATTGTAAGATCTGATTGGTGTTTAACTTCTCAGATTGTGTTGATATGAGTTACACCTGGAGAGTTCAGCACTTTTAAGATTTCAGTGTAGTGACACTTACTTGAATTATGTATGCTGCTAAGATAATCACTCCAAGTAAAAGAAATATTAAAGACAGCACCACAGTGTTTTTACTCCTTTTTTCTGGATCTGTTTCTTGAAAAGCCTATGAAAAGGAAATAACCCACAAAAATGAGTACATAGACAAGCATCCATTACATTAGCCAGACTTCACTTCAAGAAGCTTGACTACTTTAATTTCTTTTAGCAAGTATCCTGGATCCTAAAATCAGTCTGCAGTCAACTTTCTGTTGAGGACCGAGTAGATAGGCCAGTTTTCTATCCAACATACATTGCACTAATTTGTTCTCCCAGAGCCATCAATGTTCCACCTTTCCTCTGCTCCTCAGATGCAGTTCTAACACCCTCTGCTTCTAGAGAGTCCCTTCAACATTTTTCAATGGATGTTTTCTTACAGGTTTATCCCACTCAGAGACTTACATGGAAAGAACTGAGTGGCTGAGCATGAGGAAAGCTCAGGACTGCAACTTCCAGTTGCAAAAAAAAAAAA
>VRYO01002734.1:31260614-31360477 GCA_009812075.1 Sialia sialis | reverse complement strand
AAAAAAAAAAAAAAAAAAATTAAAAAAAAAATAAAAAGAAGGAAAAAATCCAAAAAACTTACCCCAATGATTTTTGCAAATATAACAGCAAATGTAGGATTGACCGCACCTATGACAGCAGCAGCAATAATTCCCACCACTACAGAGAACCACTCAGGTTTGTTCAGGGCCAGGATTTTTGAGTAAGGCACAGCAGGGAGATTTTCTTCCTACAAGAAAAAGTTCTAAGTTTTCCTTGGAAAGTTGCAGAACATAAAATTCCCCAAACAGGGAGTGTACATCAAAACTTGAGCAGTGAACTGTCTTGGCAAAGTGCTGAAAGCCCTCTGTGTGTACTCCAAATGTGCTGGATTTGTTGCTTTGCTCTTTCATCTCCTAGAGTATCAACTGCCCTGTAAAAATTCGGAGGTAAAAAACTTAACAAAAGGCTAAGTCATAAGGGGAGAAGGGCCAGGACAGCTCACTGAAAGTCAGATAGGATGGGTGGGTCACTGTGAATGGCAACCAACATTTCAATCATTGTAAATAACAGAAGGTCTCACATTTCAGAGGACAGAAGAAATCCCTCCAGTTCAGCTAATTACCAGTGGGGTGGCAATAGAACAATTGGATAAAAACATCAGAAATGAGACAAAATATTCCTTAGAATTATAGGCAAGTTGCTCTTACCTCCTGGTTATTTCATGTTTTGGATGCTGAATGAGGGTGGCTAAGCCTCTACTATAAAATTGGGCTGACTTTTTCTGAAATAATTACAACTGCTGGATGTTCAACTTCTTAATTTGTTCTGAATGCAATGAATATTGTATTCTTGAGCATGAACACCTTCTACTTCCTCTGAGGTCTTAAGTAGTATCAATATACAGCCAAAAAGTATCTTTTGAAGTTACATGACTCTTTATATGATAATGGGAATGAGTCTAGCTTGTTCTTGCTTTTTGAAATGTTCATTGGCTGGAAGATTTCTTTTAGAGAGGAGGAAAATCTATAGATAAAATTATACTAACAATTTAATAATTATTTCAAATATTACTTATTACAGGTGAGATCTTAACTTCCACAAATTTAGAAGAATTAATGATTTTACCTTGGAATTTATATTTTAGTTCTTCACTTCAAAGGTCTTGAAATCAAAAACTCCAAAACTAAACGAAAAGTCAAGTAACCTTAATATACCAAACCACTCTTGCAATACATTTCATGAAAAAAGTACTACAAAATAGAAAACAAAATCAAGTTTCTGTTGAAATGCTCATTTCAAGTCTGATGCAGAATGCACTAGAAATCTGCTCTTTCTGATGCTATGAGAAAGTTTTATTCAACTTTGATGAAACAAAATAATTTTCCTTAACCTCAAATTGCCTATGTGACTTTTATTGATGTATCACATATGTCAATGAAGTTGTTTAATCCATAAAAATCCTGCAAAACTGAAGCATAGAGTAAAACAGAGAGAGTTAATGGCTGTTTTAATGGAATGCTACTCAAAATGTCTGTGTTTTGATTCTTTTTTGCTTGACATAAAGGTAGCATGATGCTCCAAAGTGCCTTCAGTTTGGGTATTCCCACTCCAAGGATTATATTATCCAGTAGCATTTGCAACACTAAGTATCAGAGAGTAAAGAATCTTGCAAATTAAATCTCATAGCTAGTTTTAATTAGAGAGAATTAGAACATCTGTACCACTGAAATAGTACTCTAAAATTGTACAAAGCAATGTCACAAATCACTAGCAATTTTTTTCCAGTTCCATGTTAACTCAGTAGTGTTAAAATGAAGATCTTTGTTAAGACAAATTGTCTTTAGATACTCAAGACTGGTGAGTACTGACTGCAACAGCACCAGAGTAAAGGCTGCATGAAAGCCAGCTATCTAAAAGTAATCCAAGTTATGTGCTTTTTAAATAATTAAAATTCTAAACAGAAGTTCTAATACCAACCTCCACCTCCTTTTTTTTCTTCTTTTTTCCAAAGGGATTTTTAGATGCCTTCCTCTTGCTCTTATATGTGCTGGATCTTCTTCGAATGCTGCCTCTCCCTGGTATCACAGATGTTTCACAATTATCTTGAAGAATCAGCTCTTCCATAGGATTTTTTTCCTCATATTCATCAGCTCCTGTGCCTTCACTATCTTCTGATGTGCCATCATCTTGAACATCACTGCTACAACCCTAGTGAGAATTCAGGATATACAGTTATGGGGCATTTTGAATAGAAAGAAAAGTAATTTTTTCTTCGTGAATACTGCTGTTTCAATTGTATAGTAATTGTAATTGTGTAGTTGCCTGTAGGCCACATATTTCAGTCTACAATTGCATAGCAGTAGACTATTTAATTCTGATTTTTTTTTCTTTCCTTTCCTTTAAAGCTGTCTGTAGAATCCACCTGGAATCTAACACCTCTGTGGTTATGCCATAATTATGCAGTCTGTGCCTTAAACTCACTTATGTTTTTGACATATTGGATTGTGTAAATATGAAACACTTATGGGCAAAACCCCCAAGAATCCCAAGCCTGTGTCTGTGCCCAGACTAGAATAACTGAACAGCTGCCAGCTGGATAACATGCAGGAACTAGAGAGAGAAAGCGGCTCCACCTACCATTTGACAACTTTGTGAAATGGAGAAAGAAAATAAACAAATTTGCCCTTACCTGCTGCATTACAAGGGAATAGTAGACTCCTTTCTGCAGCATCAGTTCACTGTGCGTCCCCTGCTCAACCACAACACCTTTCTCAAATCCAGCAATAGTGTCAGCAGTCCTGATGGTGGACAGTCTGTGAGCAATCACAATGGTGGTACGCCCAGCCCGAGCCTTACAGAAACACACAAAAACCAATTACTGTTAAACTGGGCCAGAAAATAGCACAGAAGTAAAGTTACTGCAGTCACCTGTAATATATAGTAAATCAAAACTTTAAAACTATTTCTCTTTCTTTTAAGAGCAAAGATTATTATTCTTTCCTGGTTTTGTCTCCTTGTTTAACAGTCCAAGGACAGTTTTGTATGACTATTTTAGATAAAGAAAACCACATTACAGTAATTTCATGACTATAAGGTGCACCCCACCCTTTTGACTAAAATTTTGATCGAAACCTGGAAATGCGCCTTATAATCCGGTACACTTTATATATGGACAAAGTTCGGAAATTTGCCAACCCAGAAGTGCGAGCCGTGAGCTGAGCTGCGGCAGCCGCAAGGGCCACGCCAGCCGGTGCCAGCGCTGGGTGGGAGTGCTGGGGCCCGTAGCACAGGGAGGGCGCCTGGGCCTGCATTTAAAGGTTATGTCGATCCGTGAAAAATGTTTGCAAATTGAGCACCTGCCACTAAACCCCACGATCAAGCAATTCTGTTACTAATTCATTACTTTGCTGCACACAGATCTTCGCCGCAAAAAAAAGTGCGCCTTACAGTCTGGTGTGCCTTATATATAGACAAAGTTCAGAAATTTGCCGAGAACCCAGAAATCCACCTTATAATCCGGTGCGGCTTATAGTTGTGAAATTACTGTACTCTTTTTAGACAAGATCATTATTAAAATTTATTTATTATTTGACTTTTTATAGTACTTGAACTGTTTGAGCTAAAGTTGCACACAAAGTGTTTCCATGTGCATACAAACATGATGGGGAAATCCCTGAGAGCAATTAGATCTTTCTGAAAAAAAAAGCTAGGATAACAATTACAGAAAGAGCAGATATTTTCTTTATATACTGTCCCTGCAAATCTTTGGAAGTACAACATCAGCGTAATTTCTGACAAGAATTTGCAGGAAATCAGAGGAGCAAATTTGCATAAAAAATGGGTTTGATCCACTCCCTTCTGAAACAAACTTATTTGACAATAATCTTGCTGGGATTTGGCAGGAAGAGCTGCTGAAGTCTCAGCTGGCAGGTTACGTGTTTCAGCCTTCTCCAGCTCCCTCTCATAGACCAGTGGCACACACAGCCCTCGTGCAGCAAATGAACACAGCCCTTTGTGACTGCTGGAGAGGCTGGCTGCCCTCCACCCTGACGCCTGGAGCAGATGGCAGCCTGGTAGGAGAAGAGATCCAAGGGAACTTCATGCAACAGGTACATTCTGTGCTCCTGGAACCTGCTGGAAGGTTCTTGCTACATGATATTGTACATGCTATGGGCATAGGAACAGGGGCATGAAGATGATGAAGCCAGTAGAGGACTGCTTCCATGGAGGTTTAAATTCTTCCCCCTGCACCTGCCATTCTTTTTTAAATGTCTTTTGTGTGGCCCAACATTCAAAGCCTTCACCTCTGCAGCTGCGAGCTGTGATCAGAGCTAGCAAAATGCTTTATAAGATGCAAAGTTATCTGAAAAACAGATGGCTACAAGGAGCTGCACATGAATGCCCAGAAACAGTGAGCATTCATGAGGTTAAATCTGCTCCTCAGCTGTAAAAATAATGAACAATAGTAGAACCACTTTTTCCACTCAGGGTTGTTGAAAAGAAATTTGGAAATCTCATTAGGGGACTACACTGATGGATATCAAAAAGCTGTGAAAAGATGACTAAATTATGATTCAGGGCTCATTTTGGTGTGTTCTGAGAACATGAAGGAAGAGAAAGAGTCCACTTAATTGAATGACCTCCCTCTGTTATGCACTAAATGAAGCAATAAACTTCTGGAAAAGCTAAGTACTTGATTACAAAATTTAAAAAAAAACAAAACAAAAACAAAAACAAGCATGCAGAAGGATTATATGAATATTATTTTTGCATCTACATGTTACCTCAATACTAATATCACTGGAATGACATGAATATAACAAACAGCTGCACTTTACCTCAGATTTAAACTGACTAGCAAGTGAAGATGACAAATTCTGTATTTCCCTTGAGCCATACCGGTAATTCGTATCTCTCTACATAACTACAGAAATGAAAGGCAGGATTTTTCACTTCATTTAAAAGAATACATTAAAATAAATATCAGACAAAAGAAAAAAACATTCAAGCCAAACCATGGAGTTGTTTTTCAGTCAAAGACTATGGGTTCTACTGTATATCGATGGAAACTGGAGATGAAGGTGGGCTGTGAGGAAGGTATTGTGTGCTGATCAGAGACATGGATACAAGATCTGACAGCTCTTCTCTGCAGCAGTACCCACCCTAGAGCTGTGGGGCTGTTAAAAGTAGGAAAAGAATGAAAATGTCTAAATCCCAAGAGCTTTCTGAAAATTATGAAATAACTATGCAATAAAGAACAAATACTAGGGATTTCAGTAACATACACTTTTCTATTAATCCACCAGAAAAAAGTCATTATAACCACATACCTTGCTTTTATAGGATACTATCAATATTTGACTGGCAAATGAATAGTTATTATTTGACAAAGGGAGTTCAGGAGACCTAAATTACAGTTCTGCATTACTAAATACCTTAATTCATTAGCAATAATGCAAAACCAAAACCCCTAAATAAACAAACTTGATTTTCAATAAAATTTTTGATAGTTCAAACTCCCTAAAGCTGAGCATCCATCCAAATTTTATTTTCCAATGTTCTTGATTCTGATGGAAGCCTGCACTGAAAATTGTACATTAAGTTTTCTGAAGCACTTGTTGCATTTTTTCATGGCAGCTTCAGTGAGTCCTACCTTATCAAGAGCTGCTTGCACTATGGATTCACTCTGAGTATCTAATGCAGATGTAGCTTCATCCAGAAGAAGAATCTTGGGATATCTTGCTAGGGCACGGGCAATAGCTATTCGTTGCTTCTGGCCTCCACTCAGCTGAGCCCCTCTTTCACCCACCATGGTGTTAAATTTCTGATAAAGGAGAGAACAGAAGTTGTGATAGATCTCAAATACTCGCTTCTCAGTGCAACACCAAGTACTCATCTTCTAGATGTAGCTTCTTCCAGCTGACTTGAGCACAGGCAGAGCAAACATGGAAGGATATCCAACCAACTGGCCCTTAGCCAAACCCTCCTACCCCCACGTTATGCCTGCTTAACTTTGAATTTATGGTTCTCTAACGATCTTTATTGCTCATTCAGTGCTCCAAACTCAAACTCAAGCTTGTTTCTCAAGACAAGCCTGTTAATGGGATCTCTATATTTTCTGAGGATTGCCTAGCTTTCCAAAAGGGTTGGAATTATAGGGACACACCAACAGTGGGCCTCTTCTGATTCTGAGACATCTCCCTTGGAGCCATAGTTTGCTTCCTATTGACAGCATCACTTACTGTAGAGTGACAAGTCTCAAAGTCCACTATAGTTTTTATTATATAGCTCTTTAAGAACACAGTAATTTCACAACTATAAGGCACACCCTTTGACTAAAATTTTGATCAAAACCCGGAAGTGCGCCTTATAATCCAGTGCACCTTATATATGGACAAAGTTCGGAAATTTGACAACCCAGAAGTGCAAGCCGAGCCATGAGCTGCAAGAGCTGAGCTAGCCGCGAGAGCCGCGCCAGCTGTTACCGGGGGCAAGTGGGAGTGCTGGGGCCTGCAGCACAGGGAGGGCGCCTGGGGCTGTGTTTAAAGGATGTGCCAATCTGTGAAAAATGTTTGCAAATTGAGCATCTGCCACTAAACCCTGCAATTGCACGATTCCATTACTAATTTGTTACTTTGCTGCACCCAGATCCTTGCCGCAAAAAAAAAAAAAGTGCGACTTATAGTCTGGTGCGCCTTATATATGGACAAAGTTCAGAAACTTGTCGACAACCCGAAAGTGCGCCTTATAATCCAGTGCACATTATAGTTGTGAAATTACTGTAAATATGAGCCAATCACTCTTCATGAGAAGAAGGAACCTTGGAACAGGTCGACATGCTTGAAATGGCACACGCTTGAGAGATGGAGCCAAGCTTTCTAGTAAAAGGATTTGAAATTAAATCCCAAGTGGGCACTTTTCCCACATTTTAATTTTGGGAGCAAAGGGAAGGACATATTATCTATTTATGAGGATGAGTTTAGATCTTGACCTTGCTTCTCAGCCCCATCCTGAAAGGAAAAAGGCATCTCCTGCTAAGAAAGGGCTTGAAGCTATGAATCCTAGGCAATGGAGGAGCTTAAGCTTGTAGCTGCTAAAGGGGTCTTGATTCAGGGCATACTTATTCACTTCCACCTACTCCCCCCATTTAATGTGAATGTACAGACAGCTCCTGACGAAGGGCTTAGGATTTCTGGTTCTTTTGTTTAAAAGTGAGTTCTTCCATGCCTCGTGAAATGGGTTGGAAGCTTCCTTTCTTCTGAGTTAAGGAATTGGCATTTTTTCCCAGACTCCAGCACAAGTCCTTTGAAAGCAACCAAAGGCACAATTCCTAGCTGAAAAACCTCTCTAAACTGAAAGCTGCTGGAGGCAATTAGTATATTTTGAGAAGTTGTTTCTGCCTCTCAGAAACAGGACACCAGCCTAAATGGACCTTTTGCTCTTAACTCAAAGTAAATTAATGAACTTACATCAGGCAGTCTAGATATAAAGTCAAAAGCATTGGCCTCCTTGGCTGCTCGCTCAATTTCAGCATCAGAAATGTCTTCTCTGCCATAGCGAATGTTCTCAGCTATTGTGGTTGCAAACAAAACAGGCTCTTGGCTCACAATGCCAATATTTTCTCGTAGCCACTTTGTATTAAGGGTCCGAATATCCCGACCATCTAAGGTAATCTGAGAGGAAAAGAGTGGGTCAAAGAAGTCAAGGAAATACTCAGCTCATAATAATGGAATTAATTACTCTTACTTGAATGAAATATTAGCCAGAAGGTCAAGAAAAAAAAAAAGTCTGTAATAGAAAACTATGCTGGGGAGAAGCTACAACTGCAGTTTTTTCATCCATTGCACAAGCTGGAAAATGATGAGAAGTGGCATGAACAGAGAAGACACTGGGGCTTTTTTTTCCCCCTGTCTGTTTTCCCCCATAACCATCTTGTCTGAGTTGGCTTGAGAATTTTACTCCTTCCTTGCATGCTTTTTACATGATTCTCATGCCCCTATTACAGTTTGATGTCCTCACTGTTGTGGTTACACAATTATCTCTCTGGCTGGGCTTTACACCAGATCAAAGAGAGTTCAAGCTGACTAAAAGGAAAGGGAAAGTTATTTTTAACCTAGGTAATTTGTAGTGTGATCATATGAGCATTGGCATTGACACAGCAAAATGAGGCATGGGGGCAGGAATGAGCAGCCATAGGAAAACTAAGTTTAAGAAAGTACAGTGTTGAAAACAGCTGCCTTGACACCTTATATATTGATAGTTCAAGCTTTCATATTTTAAATGTTTACCTACCTTCAACTAGCAGTAGCAACTATTAAGTAGCATCCTTCAAATATCAAGAATAAAACGCAAATTTTCTTAAAAATACATTTTTTCTTTTCTCTCTTTTCTTTTCCTGTACAAATTTCTTGTAGGAAATGTTTACCCTTTATAATTGGATTTAGTGTTCAGTAGTAAAACATATACAATGCTGAATAATTGAAACTTCTGCTGTGGGTTAGCAGATAGTGAAAAATAAGCCAAGAAAACAACCATTTAAAATAGGAAAACTCTCTCCAGGTTTCAGCTTACACTCAATGAAAAGGAAGCAAAATACAGCAGGACTCTCTTGGATTGTGCTTTGCTTAAAATTTTCAGGGAATTTTGAAAATGGACAGTTGATAACAATTATTTTAAGATCAGATCTTGCAAGTCTATTCTAAGACTTGTGGCATTTATTTGTGATACAGCACTGTAAGAAGGAGCAGAACAATGAAGTCAAGCCAACAAGAGAAGATAGTTAATTTGAAGTTTAAATTGGGGTAATATGAGATAGGGAGATATATGGTCAAATTCAGTCAAAATAGAAAAAAAGGTTGAGTCAACATGGGAAACTCATGCATGTCCTAATAGCCCTGAATTTTTACAATTCTTTTGCAGACACTCACTTCTCCCTGGTCAGGATCATAGAATCTCTGCAGCAACTGAACAGTTGTGCTTTTTCCACAGCCACTGGCACCAACTAAAGCAATGGTCTTCCCAGTTTGAACTTTTAAGTTCAGACCTTTGAGGACCTGGGAATGAAAACAAAATTAAAAATTACATCTTAGTTCAACAAGTTTAGTTAGAGTACAGTGTCAAGGTAAATGTAGCTACCAAGGCTGTAGTGAGGACCACAGTCTCAAGGTATGACAATGTAAATAAGGTAATTGTACCTGGTAATATCCTGGAGCACTGATAGGAAGAGGTCTTCACCTGTGCTTGTGAAATGTATTAGCCTTTGAAACAGGATGGCTGCATGCAACCTGCCTTTTGAGAATGGCCTCTAGATCCTTCTGGCTACCAAAGCAAGCCTGGGAATTTTTTGAGAAGATTGATAGCTAGAACAGGCCAAGTTCATGCCAAGAAACATTTTAAGAGTTCCCTTGCATAGACTATTGCATTCCATTGCCTGGGAAAATTCCCCAGCACACTCAAATAAACTAATATTGACACAGCCACACTACTCTGAACTTCATAGCTCATTTTTTCCAATTTGTGTGGTCTGGTAGCTAGCTTGGGGTTTTAAATTCTCCTCCTGTCCTCCATTTTCATGGGCAAAATAATTATGAATCTCACAGAAAATTATTTTCAGGTGCTAAAGGGTATCACTGGAAACCAAGCCTGCTTTCTTCTATTTTTATTATATAAATGGCTGTTTTGATGAAGTAATTGCTGGGAAGCCCTGAATAAATCCCATTCTTTATTTTTAACAGCCGCAGCAACTTGGGCAGTAGTTACAGATTAATGATATAATTTTTGCTATTTTCACATTTATAGAACATTTTACCTCAAAAGAGGTTCATGTCATTACAAGTAATGTTGTGTAGTTGCCAAAATATTTGGCTGCTATGGGAACTCTTCATGTTTATACCAGGCTGATTTATAAGTTTGCCTACACATGTTTTTGCAATGAGAGATTAAAATAGTTGCAATATTCCTCTTCTCTCCCTGTATTACATCCACTCAGTTTTACATCTCCAGGAAGCTGATATCCTGGTGCCTGCATTATCAAGAATGAACTTTATTCTAGATACCACAGTATCTCCAGATGCAAATAATCACTGCCACATACTAGGCTAGTTCTAACTCTCTTTCATCAGGCAACGTATTGGCAAGATTAAAACTAACAATAACTGTACTCCTTAGATTTCTTTGGTTTGGTTTAACCTGGACAGAGAAGATTATTCTGTTTTGCACTAATTACTTGAGAGATTGTGGGTAACTTCTATGCAGCTTTGCTGATTCCTTTAGGCTCTACTAAACTTGGTAGGGGGAGCTGCTGACTCAGATTTGGGAAGGATGAGAAATCTTTCTTATTTCCTTCCCATATGCTCACAACAGAGATCAGCAGCCTGAAGAGGATTATTAGGAAGAAAGATGGAGACTCTGCTCTGTCCCTTCAGATTTGTGAGGCAAGAGGGATAGAAGGTGCATTGTACAAAATACAGTTAAGGAGAAAGCCCAGCTCTGAATCGGCCCTCTATCTGTCCCAGTGTCCTGGAAACAGATTTGATGCACAATGGGAGAGACCTCTGATGACTGAGTTGGGAAAAGCCACCTGAAGAAACAGTCATAGAGATATGAACCTTCCAATTCTCACCATTAAATCAGCACGTCAAGCTTTTCATTGTTGACATTTGAAATCTCTATTTCCATCTTCATCAAGGAAGAAACAACAGCAGCTGATTCCTTTTCCTTCCACCTTTATCAAGGTGTTCAAAAGGTTATAAACAAATATGGCAGAGAGGTCAAACCAACTGTGTCACCACGAAAGTAAGCACCGTGACATGATGTACACAGGTCACTAATGGAAACTGAACTAGTAAAGAACAGGGACAATGGTTTCTTGAAGAGCAATTTTAACATATGCCCAAAATAATGTTTGACTTCCAAATGTACATTTAGGATGATATGTTTCAATACACTATAGACAGTGTATTGTTGCAAAGTCTGTCTCTGATAATCTTTCACATGGAATATCATAACCTCAAGGAGCCAAGAAACTGAAAAAAGTAACTTTCTGCTTTAACTGCTTAAAGTCTGGAAGCCTTAATGAAAGATTTTGAAAAATCTTATTTGATTTATCAAGGCTTTTTTTCATAGAAATTCAGACTAGGAGCAGCAAGAAGAGAATGAGATACACAGTAACAGTAGATCTAGAGCTGTGTCTTTGTGCATAACTGGGGGAAAATTATACCCCGTACCTCAAAACAGGGATGCATTTCACATTGAAGAACAAAATTAGACAGAAAATACGCACATAAGCAGAGGAATTTCAGTACAGTAATCTAATCAGAACACTTACTTTAACATCAGGTCTAGAAGGGTAACTGAAATGGATGTTTCTGAATTCAATTTCTCCTATGAGTTTGTCTGGCTTGTAGCCTTCCTTAGAACTGCTATCTATGAGTCGTTTCTGGAAATAGATTTATAAAACAAATTGGTGGTTATTTCACTTTTGGAACTGTTATTTCTGCTGCATACATTGTTCTTTACTTTCACAGATGCTAGTTTACACTGCAGTTCATTGTTGCAGAATTGCTGCATTTTGCCTGCAGAATGCTGAGTGTGGGGGAACATCAAATTGTGAATTCTACTTGACAAATATAGTACATTTTCAAAAGCAAGAAATCCGTAGCAGAAAATCTGTAATTGCAGAACTTGAATACATTCTCTAGCAGCTATAACATGGGCCTCAGTAATCTCTATAGGATGGTTTTATGCCCACATCAAAAAGAATGATATAGCCACTTCTCCACAAACTTTTTAGTCCTATTTTAAAATATTTTATATACAGAGATATGCAATTACTGCATAGTAGAGCAAGACCAAGATGATATGGAAAACCACTTTTATAACACCATCAGCATTACAGGTTATTATTGCTATAACTTTCAATAGTGATAATAATCCCTCTTCACCAACTCCTCCCTCCCCAGTAAACCCCATCTCAGCTGAATTTGTGCATACATGCATTTTTTAAATTTGGTATAGTGCCATACTACTTTTCCTCTGGAGCTGAAGGCCCAGTTAGAGCAAAATTTCAACCGTATATCTCACACACATGCCAGATTTTCCAGCTTTCACTGTAATGAAGAGGCTGGTTTTTTTTAGATGAATGAAAATATTATGGATTTCTGTAGTAAACAATTATAGATGATTTGGGGCTTTAGAGCACTTTTATTGCATCTCTGAAGGGAAAAAAATTAAAAGGAGAGGGAGTGGAAGCTAAGTTGCTGGAAAGGCTTCTATTCTATGTAGTTAGGTGCTTACCTTATTGATAATCTTATATACTTCATAGGCAGCCCCACGTGCATTGGCCACAGACTCCAGGTTAGGAGCTGCTTGGCCCAGGGAGAAAGCTCCGATAAGCACAGAGAAGAACACCTGTGGCAGATGGAGAGGAACATTGCAATTAATGATTACAATGCCACTAGTGCCCACATGGGCCCTAGAAAGGCTGAAGCACCAGCTCTAGGTTATTTAGAGTCCAAGAAAATCAAACTTGCTATATTAAAAGCTAGGAAAGATGAATATGTTTCATTTGTTTTATATTGAGTCTCTAACAGCTAATTTAGCAAGCACATGGCAGAAAACAGAGATACCACTTGCATAACTTTCCCTAAAGATACAGAATATTTTTCAAAGCTGCATTGCTGTACTTACAATTAACATACGGGGGAGGTCGTAATGTGGATCCTCAGCAGTGAGCTTGGTTCCATACCAAAATGCAAGGGCATAGGATCCAAAGATGAAAAATTGTGAAAGACCTAGACACGTATTAGTGGTAATGGATTTTTGCATTCCAACACGTTTAGCCATCTCTAAGTTGGCATCGTATCTGAAAGTGGTTAAGGAAACCATTAATTTGACAGGTACTACATGCCATTCTGCTTGATATTTCCCAGTCTTCTTAATTAACAGAATTTCTGTAAGAAAAACAATTAGAATCTCAAAGAGAATCCAGATTATTATATATATTATATATATATATATATATATATATTTATATATATATATATATATATATATATATAATATTATATTATATATATATATACAGAACTATTAGGGAGAAAATTAATTTGAATAAATCTGCTCTGACATATGCCAACAATATTGGCATACTGTTATGGAACACATTCAGAAAACAATTAAGCATCACAAACTTGTTATCATAATGGAAGACACAGTAGTTACCTTGAACTAATTTTTTCCATTAATCCTGAAAGGAAACCTTGAAAAATTTTTAGCAACATTGTTCACCACAGAGGTAAAGGTTAGTCATCCACATTTAAAACAAGCAAAATAAAAATAAAATCCTCCAACAACCCCAGGCAATAGGGAAGGAGATAAATGTGATGTCTCTCTGACTGCAATGTTGTTCTCTTACTGCTCATTTTGGGATGTCAAGTATCTTTCCCTTAGGTCAGTTTACTGATTAACATATATAAACAGTGGATACAGAAGTAGTTAGTATAAAGAAAATAATTTATTCTAAGGATGCTTTAATTTACTCAATCTCATTATGCAAAGTGTAGCCTAGGAACACTGTAACTTTCTACTTGTAGTCAACATGGTCAGTAGCTTGCACTCTTTTCCTAGCATGTATTTTCAATAAAGTACAACCCATCATAGAAAGACATGAAATTAATTCAGCTGCATTAATTGTGTTCATGTAATTTTCTAAGATGCCACCAATACTGTCAAAACCTGTTGAAATATTTTGACTTGATTGTGCTCTTAAAAAAAGGCTCAACGTTTGAGTCAGCAGCATCATAGGTCTTCCCGGGAAATGGGTACTGCATTTAATTAGTGCAATAAATACATGTGATCACTCAAAAACTGAGGAAAAGCCAAGCCACTGCCAGAAACTAAAGGTGACTGAAGATTCCTTGCAAGAGTAAACTTTTGTGGTCAGTGGAGGCACTGTGCAATGAACAGAACTTTTCCTAACTCTGAGATCAGCATTCAATAACTGTGTAGGAGTCTCAATCTACTATCTGAAAAATGCACTCCCTAGTAGGAGCTTGTCCCTAATAGAAGATATTCCTAGGGGAGCCACTGTGTTTGTTTGGGGGTTTTTAGATTACAGTAATTTCACAACTATAAGGCGCACCAGATTATAAGGCATACTTCCAGGTTGGCTGCAATTTCCTGAACTTTGTCCATGTATAAGGCACACAGGAATATAAGGCGCACTATTTTTTTTTTTTGCAGTGAGGATCAGCGGGCAACAAAGGAATGATTTAGTAACAGAATTGCACAATCGCAGGCTTTACTGGCAGGTGCTCAATTTGCAAACATTTTTCATGGATCAGCACATCCTTTAAACACAGCCCCAGGTGCTCTCCCCGTGCTGTGGGCCCGTGCACTCCCACCCGCCCCTGGCGTCGGCTGGCACAGCTCAGCTCGGTGCGTGGCTGCTGCAGCTCGCACTTCTGGGTTGGCAAATTTCCAAACTTTGCCCGTATATAAGGCGCACCGGATTATAAGGCGCACGTCCAGGTTTCAATCAAAATTTTAGTCAAAAAGGTGCACCTTATAGTTACTGTAAGTGGAGATAGAGCTGTGAAAGAGGCTGACTGGTCAGTTATAAAAAGGAATGACCTTACTTGACTCAGGTATCAGTTATTCTGGTTTAGCTAAAGTATTTTGAATGAGTGTTGGCAGTTCCTGTCATTTAATTTGCAGACTCTGGTAATTGGAGAAGATTGGGAGAAGTTGGGAGTGAAGGGGGAATTTATCTAGGTCATCTTAGGGCCTTTTTTTTGCCTTTACTGTGCAAGCAGGCACAGTCTTAATACTGTTGCATCTTAATAACAAATTCCAGTAAGCAGAAGATAGTCAGAGCTCCATCCCTGGAAGCAAATGCAGGAACAGGCTATAGGATCCTAAGCTAGGGTTGACACCACCTTAAAAATTTTTCACAAGGCAAAGGCAAACATGAGTTGGAAAAGATAGGGTTTCATGGGACACATGGATCAGATCATCTGCTTTGCCTTCCCAAACTGCATGGAATCAGTGATGCCTTGTATTTGTATAAAAACACTTATTGCTTATGCTTGCTATCTGCATGTCAATATGTTTGTGATCAGACCCAATCATTTCACTTTATATGTGTGACTAGGGCCAGCTGGGCAACTACATGTTATTTGCAAATCACTGTAAAAGCCAGTAATGTGATTTTACCCAAGGCTGTTATCCAGTGCAGTTTAAAAATAAGCTCACTAATCAAAGATCAGAGCAGTAGCACAAATGCTCTGGAAGATAAACAACTGATTATATGGTTCATTGCATCTGACTCATAGGTAAAGGTAACCTTCCCACCACTTTCACATTCAGTTCAACTCCAGATCTCCATCAAAGGAGAAATTTTCATCTCTGCTGTAGTGACACCAAGTAGCCTGTATTCACTGACTAGGTCTATTTGCACACATTTGTTTTCAGCTGATTTGTCCATTTATAGAAAGACAGAATGAGACCTAAGACTGCTGAGACCAAAGGAGAGTCTCATCCCTCTGCCCCTCCAAGAAAAAAAAAAAAAATCCCCACAAACCAAATCCACAATTAAATCTCCCTGCCATATTTTAAATATAATTATTAATCTAAAAACTTACTTCTCTAATGCCTTCTTCTGTCCATTGAAAGCCACAACAGTCCTGATTGATGTCAAAATTTCTTCTGCCACAGCTCCTGCTTTGGCATAAGCAGACAGCTCTTTAGCAGTAAGGGAAGCCATGAGCTGAAAAGTTGAAAAACAGCCGTTATTGCAGCCTACTGAAAGAATACATACACTTGGTGAACATTCACACGAGGTTCACAAGATCAGACTTAAGCAACATGGAGGTCAGCTTCTCCACTCTGAATTTTCCTCAAATAGAGTTCAATTTATTATCATCATCTCCTCATTAAAATCAAAGGCTACACAAATACCAGCTGAACTTCCTGACTGATCCACTTTCTTCCCAAGCTGAGGAGAGCCTACAAACTACACTAGGAAGAGTGAAGGAGGCAGTGCTGGAGCTGCTCTGAGTTTCTGAGGTGTTCAGACACTAGAGCAGCACCAGATATTCTAGCAAGCAAATCTAACATTCTTCTTTGTAGCTTATTTGCAATGCTTCAGGAAGGAAAAACCCCATAAAATAATATAAATAGCCACTCAGGAGTATGAGCCATACACATTAATGTGGCTAAACAGAGCAAAAGGGGAAAAAGTTTTCCTATGTGAAAGGGAAACCTCTCCAGCCATTTCACTGATTTATATCACTTCAGTTTTCAGCAGCTGTATGTATCTGCATAACTGTAAAGATATATTCTGTATACAGCATGAAGCTTGGCAAATTATTTGCAAGAGATGTGGTACATGCATGTGCAGATGGAAAGAGGTTGAAAGGTATTTGTGCTAGGAAGGAAAAACAAGGGCTTCCTCAGTTCTTGCCATGAGGAAATTGCAGTGCCAGAAAGATGCTCTGATGCAGATTACCCTCCTGCAACATGGCATGAGGACAGGATATGCAGACAGAAGGAACACAACTTACAAATGTGTGCTTGGGAGCCCAGAGAAAGGCTGCAGGAGGAGCAGAAATCAAAGTAAGAATGGGGCCAACCTCCCAACTTAGAAACCACACTAGGTTTCTCCCATTCTCTCCCCTTTTTCTGTGCATAAGAGCTGTAAGGTTTTTCTGGTTTCTGTGTTTATAAATCCCCCCACACTTACAGTTGACCAAAATGCTGCTGATGCAGCAAGAAGTGGGCTGACTGACAAAACCACCAGTGCCAGCTTCCACCCATAGATGAATCCTATAATAAGCCCTGACACAAACGTGGAAAAAAACTGCAGAAATATACTGATCTTGTCTCCGATGCCTTCACGGATGGTGTTGATGTCACTTTAATAACAATAATAGAAAAAGATTTGTTAGTTTAGAAAGCCTCTCATTGTGACTCCCTCCCACTTCTTTTCATGCTGTGTGGCCTCATGTCAGGAGCTTTGCCATTTCCTAACTGGCAAAAGGAAATTTCTAACCACAGCTTCTGAACTCTACCATTAGGCTCTTCTGTGGCCAAAACCTGTGGCAGAAACCTCCTATTTTTAAGGATTCATTTTCCGTATTCTCAACATTCTCTGCTGTTTCTATGCCATGTCACTAGGTCACCAAGGACCTAGTTTCCTCATCTGGCATCCAAATGGAGCAATATAAGTAAACAATCAAGCAGCCTCTTCATCCAACATGACCATCTCTAAATTATTTCTTCTGCTAAGTTCTCCAATGTATTTTGTGTTCTTAATTTTGGCTACTGACTCAGATGAAGAGCTACCTCCATTCCATCATACCATTATTTGGACTAACGTCTATTTTTCATACAAATTTTCTTCCCTATTTTCTCTTCCCAGAACATACAGATATTACAGTTGAGAGTGTTTTCATTTAAGCTTTTCATATACTTTTCAGGACAGATCTGTGTTGGTTGCCTCTTTTTTTTTTTTTTTTGTTTGTTATTTTAAACTCTCTATAGGGTATTCTGCTGAGATAAATGTTAGTTTTATTCCAATTGCCATACTTGGAGGTGTGTGTATGTATGTAAAAAAAGCCAAAAGCAGAGCCCTCACTCCGTCAGTCTGGTGTTCAGTGTTCCTATCTGGGTAGTATCAAACCAAGCCATCTCCTGATGGAGCACTGCAAAAAAGAACTTCTGCCGGATCCTTGTGGTTTGCCTTGTCGCAGTAACCATAAACGTCCACACCTGGAGGATGCTCAGGATAAGCACAGCAAAGCCAATTGCCACGTAGTAGTAAGCAAACCTGAGATAAGGGAACAAAAGCCCATGTGATCCCACTGTATGTGATGAGAGAAGTTAGACACGCAGAGCAGCAACTAGCCCTCATTAATCACACCAAAATAAATACTGAAGCCTGTGAATGCATTAATGGGAAGCAAACATGGCTTCTGCACAAACAGACAACACAGTAAAAGAAAATCCTCCAGTACATTATTAACAGGATAACTACAGACTCTTACTTTGTCATTTCACCTTCTATATCCACTCCTGGGTCTGATGGGCAGCTGGAACTGTTTACTGAAGTGTCTGTGAAACGGAAATAAAAAGAAGGAATATTTGTGGAATCATTGTATACAACAGTTGATTCATGGCAATATGGAGTTGTCAGTTTGGGAGTGTTTTGTGTTTTGCAAGTGGGGTCTTGCTATACAAACTTAAATACACATTGATTTTTAAGCAATTAGTGCCTGATAACTGAGGTTGGTTGTACTCCCTACTGTCTCAAAAAAGTCAAAATTCATTCCTAAAGTGTACATCCAATGCTTTGGTTTTGCCCTGGTATAGTCATTAAAGATGGATGGAAATGACTGGATTATTAACAGCAGAATGAGTGACACTTATAATATACTTAGTGTCTTGTGTTACAATACAGGATGTGATAAAAGGTATCTATTCTATCACCATCTGTTGAGGGTGGGGGCAGTGATCCCTATCTCCATGGGAGATATTCTGCTAATGGGCCATCCATTGAAACCAGATGGGGCATCATTCTTTATCTTTTCACAACCCATCTTTCCTGCAGAGAGTTATTTTCTGCTAATGGCCCATTGAGTCCAAATGTGGGACTGATAAAATTACTTCATCCCATTAGAAGTTGCTCCAGTGACGGGGAAGAGCCCAACATTTCTTACCAAGATAAAAACAGAGGTTTTGAGACACTAAGAGAGCCCTTTTTCCCTTGGACTTCCAAAGGAAAACCGGACTTCTCCACCTCACCACTGGAGGGAAACTACGCCCTTCTACAGGAGCACTGCTTCAACTGAACCGCAACCTCACTACAAGAGGACTGCAGCCACTATTTAATGGGACTGCTACCAACACCCTGACTGACGCGTGTCAGGTTGTACTTTGACTTTGTCAGGGTTTGGGGTTTGTTTCTTTATAGTACTGTATTTCTATTTTAATTTTCCTAGTAAAGAACTGTTATTCCTAATTCCCATATCTTTGCCTGATAGCCCCTTAATTTCAAAATTATAATAATCTAGAGGGAGGGAGTTTACATTGTCCATTTCAAAGAGAGGCTCCTGCCTTTCTTAGCAGACATCTGTCTTCCAAACTAGGACACTTAGATATGTACCAGTGTATAGTCTGGGGGAAAAAAAAAATCTTTGGCTCAGTAGCAAAGCCAACCAATATGTACAGAAATTTAATTTAAAATTTTTACCATTGGATTGTATGCCACTTAGCACAAAGCTGTTTGTCATTTCTCCAAAGATAATAATCATAAGTGGCATTCCAGTACCATTTGCAGCCGCTGCGACCAAACCAACTATCATCAACAGGACATCCACCCCATCAGCATAGCGAAACTATATAAGCATTAAAAAGAAAAGGAAAAAAAGAGAAAAAAAGTGACATTACACCTGACAGTTCATGCATTTGCTACAGTACAGCAGATTTGCAGAATATTCTTCATGCCCATACTTTAAGTAGCAACACGCCAACTGAAGATAAACTCGGTACATAAGGATTGTGTAGTAGTCCAATGCATCTTTGAACCAGTACTCAGGCTGCTAAGAAAATACTGGCAGGACACAGATTCTCAGTCTGGAAAAAAACTGCATGTTTTCAAACAATGATGACCTTTGTAGAATGTATTGTATTTTGTGTTCCACTGAGTTACATATTTATTAAGATAATGCCTCTACAATGTAAACAAGAGTGAGTTATTGACCAGCACCTGGCTTACACCTACCAGTACAAAATGTTTTCAGCGCACAGAGATTGTATCTTAAGACTTGTTGATCCCTGAAGCTTTGTTTAGTTTAAAGAAGGATGTGAATTTCAATCTGAAATCAAAGCATTTTATTCCTGATTGTGTAAGTACACATGGAATAAACCATGAAGAAAACTTTTATGTTTCAGAGTAAGCAAGTCCACATGCAAGAGCTACTTTTGTTTGGGAATAGCTGTCCTGTAGAAAGCTGACACAAAACCATATCACTGGCTCTCAGAAAGCAGGTATAGAATCAGTAGTCCTCAGGCTTCTTCTCCGGTTTTTGATTGCCTATGAATTGTAATTCATAAACATCTCACAATGCCAAATAAAGAAAAGAAAGCATAAAGTAGATCATTAAACAGGACACTAACCAATTCAAGAACGCCAACCATTCGTTTCTCTGGCTTCTCATCTTCCTTCCTAGAGTAAAGTACAAAAGACTAATTAAAGATGAGGGTTTTTTTTGAAAACCTCTATTAAGCTCTTCCTTCCCCTGCCCCTCTGACTTCCCCATACACCCAGTTAACTTTCAGTTAAAAAAATACCTACTTTTTCTCCTTGGGCTCTATCTGGTCAATTTGTTCTACATGTTCTTCATGCTGGAAAGAAGGACCATCACATCCCTTGCTTCCAGATTCTGTGAAATAAAAAGGCTTTTTTTAGCATAATAATCCATCTATTGTACCACCTTCTTGTGTCTTTCACTGCTGATTCTTTTGCATTTAAAGACTAATGTTTTTTCATGTTCTTGGGAGAAAGTTTCAAGAAGAATTCAACAGGTTCTTTCTCTTCAATTCATCTTCATTCCCAAAAAAAAGCTTCCATGTCCATTTCTGAGATGGAGAGAACTTCATTTTTATAATTAAAATATATTTATACAGAAACATCAAAGACTAAAAAAAAATTAAAGAGTTAATTCATTATTTAAACACCTGCACAACCGAATGCAAATTAGGAGAAGTCCTAATGAAATTGGTGGAATTCCTTATGGTAAAGGTTATAATTACTGTAGGTAACACAGGATAGACGGCAGTTCACTAAAGAATCATGTCCTTGACTCTAATAACCATCTTCACTACTCTGTTGCAGTAGTGGTTACATCTCCCACTTCCCTTGCACTGAAGATGTCAGAAAGACGTATGAAAGCATCATCCTACCCTGCAAGCTTATAGTTCTAAATGTACAGAATAAAATGTAACAAACATATGAAGAAAGAGATGAGTAATCACAGTGGGGAGCCAGCTGTAAAAGAGAAATAGAAAAGGTGTTTCCTGCACCAGCCACTCCCAATTTACATTTACCTTAACTTTAGCTGCTGACTCACAATGAATAGAATTTCCACCTACTGTTTTAATGTTAGTTGGCCTACAATGGCTCTTTTAGACAACCATTTGAAAGCAATAACATGCTCTTCAGGAGAACTTCCATGTCTTCCTGAACAGTTTTGCCAACATAAATTAACTTTGTTGAACTTGCTTCATGCAGAAAATGTTTTATAGGTGTGGCTTTAATTCTCTCAATCGTAGGAATCTCATAATTTTATCTCCTACAAAAACCACTATGGCAATCAAGAGAGCTTTCTAATGTTCTTTAGATTTAAATCTGTGGAACATATTCTTCAAACATACACGTAGTTTTCCTTCTTACCAGGTTCAGGGAGGTCCTGTTCTACGGAATTTGCAGAATAGTCCTTCATTGTTCTTTTTGTTGCATGCTTATGGGAGAGTCACATTAATCAGAACCTGCAATAAACCCCCCCAACAAAAATCCCTTTGATTTAGTAAATATTTAAAGAGTTCACATCAGTTGGTTTTTCTATGACTCATCACATTTTGGTCTCAACATCATTCTACTTATATTGAAAGACTAAAAAGAAAATAAAATAGGAAACAGCATGAAAAAAGAACTACTATTAATGAAATATTAAGAACACACACTATTACTAGGCAACTTAGGTCAGTAGCCTGTTTTAGTGGACTTTTCCGTTAAATCCTGAAATCATTCATATAAAAGTTATTGTAAATAATCTATTACAGAATAGATGACATCTCTCATTACCTTGTTTGATTAGAACTAAATGAACAGTTGTAATACGGTCACGGGTACAATGATAAATACATGCACTCGCTATACCATGTGGTACTATGATGCATTTAGAGGCAGTAAATAAATGATGCTCTGAGTCTCCCAAGGCTTTTCTTCTTGACCTATCAAATACACTGTTTTAAAAAAAATCAAACAACAAAATGCCAAACAAGAAGCTACGCGTGAAATCTGAGGAAGTGTAAAACAACATTGAAAAGATAATGACTTGTCAACCTCAGATTAATAATAATAATAATAATAATAATAATAATAATAATAATAACTAAAAAAAAAAGAAAAAAAGAAAAAAAAAAAAAAGGACGAACAACCTGTTAGATTTGTGACTGCGCTGTTCCCCTCCCGTTGGTGCAGCTCACCTCCGCAGCCCCCGCCGGCTCCGGCGCGCTGCGGCAGGGCGGCTCCCCTGCCCGCCCGGGTTTATAGCGCCGGCAGCGCCCGCCCTTGGCCCGGGCTGCAGCCAAGGCCGGTGCCGAGCCGGGCAGAGCCGCCCTCCGCCCGCCTCTGCTCGGGTTGCAGATAAAGGTCGGTGCTGCAGAGCCGCCCAGGATGAGGGCCGTGCAGAGGGATGCCGGCCGGCTCCTGCCCTCTGCTGCCCTTCGGAGCCGCCCCAGCGCGCACGGAGAGACATCGTCCCCTTGCCGGGGCATCGATCCACCCCCAGTCTCACAGAACGCTTAATGTCGGAAGGGCACCTCTGCACGTCACCCGGCCCAAACTCCCTGCCCCAGCGTCTAGAGCACCTAACTTAGGCTTGATCGGTACAGACTTATTTTGTGTATTCCCAGCGAAAGAGGGCTGCACAGTCTCTCTGGGAAACCTGTTAGAGTGCTTGGTCACCTGCAAAACTAAGAAGTTCTTCCACATGTTCAGGTGGAACTTTTCATGTTTCTGTTTGTTGTCCCTTGGCCTATTGCCTGCCATCACTGAGAGGAGATGCTCTGTCCTCTTGGCACCAAATGCTCACAGGCATTGATGAGATCCCTTTCAGGCTAAACAGGACCAGCTCCCTCAGCCTTTCCTCAAGTGAGGTGCTCCAGTATCCTCATCATCCTTACACTGGACTGCTCCAGAAGTTCCATGTCTCTCTTATACTGAGAAATCCAGAACTGGACACAGAGTCTCATCATCACTAATACCAGATGGATTTAAATCAAGAAAACTCAACTACCAAGCAGAGAAGAAGGGGTATTTGAGGTTGTCCAGGGAAACATTCAGATTTGGGAAAGCTCTCTTCAAGGTCCTGTCACATTTAGGAAATTACATCACTGCACTTGGAGAATTTAAAAATAAAACTGAAGATATGCAACTAAGAAATGCTATTAAATAAAGGCTTTTGTGTTCGACTTCTAAGTGACATGACAACTGAGGCCAGCTAAACTCAAAATTGTTTTTAGACAAGCTAAGCAACAGGTTTTGCTCATTTGGCTCTCACCTCTTCCCCACAATTTGTGTGGGATTTTGTTAATTTTCTTCCTCCCCCAGAAATAAGACTGTTTCTTGTTTTGGGTTAGTTGAGAGGAGGGTGGTTAGTTTTGTTGATGTGGGTTTTTTTCCTCCTTGTCTGAAGAAATCAGGTAAATAAGGTTTTCTGCACAAGGTTAAAAATAATAGTTCTTCAGCTCCCCCACTGGTACATATTGTAATCTATATAATTTACTTTCAGTAATGCTGCTAGGGTTTATGATATATAAACTCCTAGTTCTTCCATCCACTCAAATGCCAGTATCCCAAAGAAGCCTCCCAGATATTTAAACTATTTATTCAGCTGAAATTCATTGCTCATGATGCTCTGAAAGAACCTCAGAAGAAAATGCATCATTGGGTATTATTGGCTCCTGCACACTGGAACCCTGTATATTCAAGTAGAGTCAAACTCCTGCATGTCAGACCTATGACTTTTTTAGTACTTATCTCATTAGCATTATCTAGGATTTGTATAACTTACTTATATTTTATATTATTTATATGTGTATATATATGTAATTAATATTAGCCTGGAGAAAATGAAGTGTGGGGGAGCCACCCCGAAGGAGCTTGTGGCAAGGTGTGCCTCTGCCTCTATTCCCAAATAACAAGTGACAGGATGAGGAAGTGGCCTTCAGTTGTGCCACAGGAGGTTTAGTTTGGATGTCATGAAAAAATCTCTTCACTAGTGCTGCCAAGCATTGGAATAGGCTGCCCAGGGAAGTTTTTTTGTCATCATTTCTGAAGGCATTTTAGACATGTGCAGCTGTGGCATGTAGGGACATGGCTGATTGGTGGACTTGACAGTGCTGGGGTGATACTCTGACTCAATGATCTTAGAGATCTTTTCAAATCTAAATGGTTCTATGATTCTACAGCTCAATGTTAAACCTGCATTATGTACATACACATCTATTCTCTGTTTCAAAAATTAAGAAGGGCTTTGGCTTCTGCTGCCATGAAGAATATGAATTTATAGATTTTTGGAAGAGATAGAACAGCAAAATGAAATTACTTCACTGTCCCAGACTCAGGCTTCACAATTCTATGCAGTATTTCCTTCACCAAAGGTAAAATATTTTCTTCTTATTAATCTCAACAAGAGTGGGAACATCTCCTTACCACATCTCAGTTTTTTGTTTAAACCGGTTATAAACTGTTATTTTCAGAAGAGAACTATATTTTCATATAAAATTTTAGACAGAGGGACACCTCACCTGAAAAGCAAACTCCTAGTGTGGGATTGAGATCACATAGATAGTAAAGTAGAAGAATGGAGGTAGCATGAATGCAAAAAAAATAATCACTAGGACCCAATTTCGGAGCTATGAAATACTCACACATCATACTCAGCATCACTGGCATCTAGGGAGTATTTAACACCTCCAAAACATAGACTCTTTCATTGTGCAAAGCTTCATTATCAGTTATTCACACACAGTGAAGTGTCAATCACAATTCAGATCCATTGCTCTACACTCCACAGGCCTGGCAAGAAAGAGCCTCAGAGCACCCCTGCATAGAAAAGTTGGTCCAAAAAGGGTGGGAGAGAAGAGCAGGGCACAGAACTTATCATGCAGAAAAAAGAATCACAGGGTGTTGAGCAGGAATTTGTTTCCTTCTCTCTCCCTCCTCTCCCCATTTCTTCCTTTGGAAGGGATGCTATGCTTTATGCAAGTTAATGAGCATCTTCAAAGGGAAGAAAAACTCACCCAAGCTATAAACAAAGAGATTAAATACAAGATGAACAAAAGAAAGAATAAGAAATAGACTCCTGGAAAAATATTATCCATCAAACCTACTGAGAAACATGGGTTCATTATCTAGTTACAGCTAACTGCTGTGTGCTTAATTAAAAAATTAATCAGCATATGCTGACAGTTTTGCAGAAGAAAAAGAAATTCTGGACTAAAATACAAAAATACACATGTGAAACAGAGAAGACTCCCATCAATAGAAGGGAGAGGAGCAACAAAAAAAATGTAGCTTATAATTTTTCCTTTGTAATTTTGAGATGAACATATTATGATAAAAATATCATAATACAATTTGGAGAAGAAATATCATTCTTCCTAAATCAAAAAGTATTTTATATCTTTGGAAGATACTAGATGCATCTGAAAACAGCATTTGAAACAGCCAATATACACACGTCTCCATGGGTTTGGTTCATCTGTGCAAGTGTTGTCACTGACAGGAAGAGTAACGTTAAACACAATCAAATATCATTGATTAACACCAGCCATAATGGACAAGAAAATATATCTACTTAAAAAAAACCTATTATTCATAAGCACATTGTGAAAAACAAGCAATGAAACACCCTTAGTTGGAAATGACAACTTGTTTTCCCAAGAAAACCATTAAACCTGAAAAGAATGCAATGCATGCTGTGCAAAACCAGGTGACACCCAGCTTTACTGAAACATTTCCTCAGAATGACAGTCAAATACAAAGGAGGTGTACTGTATTTCACTGGTGTTATAGCCCCTTAGCACTTTTTGATTTCTCCAACAGACCAGAAGGACACCAGCACGACTCCTCTCTGCACTCAGAAAACACGTGGGAAGTCAGGGCTAGTATTTGACCCACTACCATAATTACAGCTGATCACCTTCATATTCACAGGGAGGACCTTAAGATTGTGTTGCACTTTGGTTTTTGTTGCTTTGTGACTTTTGCTTACATGACTTGAGATTCAGCCAGAAAGTGCTTGACGGAGTCACTTAAAGATAAGCAAGTTGTGACTTCTCATTTATTTGTTGACAATCAGACTAAAAATGGGAAATTGCAATTGCAGGGTTTGGGGGCCATTAGTTATAATCCCCTCCTACATATCTACAGAAGTACTACATATTTGTATTATACTGAAGCTCAAGTAGCTGTAGTCATGGCACTGTACTTGGAATTAGGAGACTGGATTTTGGTGGGCATAAATGGAGTAGCTTAATAAAGGAAGCAGCCAACTAAATGTAATTCTACAAACTGAAGCAATGTTATTTATTCTGCTGTAACACTGATAACTGCAAAGCTATTGGAGATTTGATGCAATGAAGGGAGAAGGTCTGGGTAGAGGTGAATGTTGGAAGAATGAAAAATCAGATAAAGAAATATGTCCCAACACTTCGACTTTCTGAGAAAGACTGTGGTTGTCCAAAAGTCCTAATGCTGTAACCAAGCAAAACCATTATTTGTAGTTTCCCAGAAACTGGGGAGCAGGAATACATCTGATTCTTTTTAACTAAATTGTAACATCACAGAATCACAGAATAATGAGGTTGGAAGAGACCT
The DNA here is from genome assembly GCA_009812075.1 of Sialia sialis. NCBI lineage: Eukaryota > Metazoa > Chordata > Aves > Passeriformes > Turdidae > Sialia > Sialia sialis. The sequence continues at coordinate 31,333,850 of VRYO01002734.1, read as the reverse complement.
CTAAGATCATCGAGTCCAACCTATGTCCTAACATCTCAACTCAGAGTCTAGACTATAGCACCAAGTGCCATGTCCAGCCTTTTCTTAAACATATCCAGAGATGGTGATTCCACCACCTCTCTAGGGAGAGCATTCCAATACTTTATTATTCTTTTGGTGAAAAATTTTTTCCTAACATCCAACCTATATTTTCCCTCACACAGCTTGAGACTGCGTCCTCTGGTTCTGTCAGTTGCTGCCCATGGGAAGAGACTGACCCCCACCTGCCTCCCTTCAGGAAGTTGTAGAGAGCTACAAGGTCACCACTAAGCCTCCTCTTCTCCAGGCTAAACAACCCCAGCTCCTTCAAATGTTCCTCATAAGGCTTGTGTTCCAAGCCCTTCACCAGCCTAGTTGCCCTCCTCTGGACACGGTCAAGCATCTCAACATCCTTCCTAAACTGAGGGCCCCAGAAGTGGACACAGTACTCAAGATGTGGTGTCACCAGTGCTGAGTAGAGGGGAAGAATGACCTCCCTGCTCCTGCTGGCCGCACAATTCCTAATGCAGGCCAGGATGCCGTTAGCCTTCTTGGCCACCAAGGCACATTGCTGGCTCATATTCAGCCGGCTGTCAACCAGCATCCCCAGGTCCCTTTCCGCCTGCACACTATCCAGCCACACTGTCCCCAGCTTGTAACGTTGTAGGGGATTTTTATGGCCAAAATGTAGAACTCGACACTTAGACTTATTAAACTTCATGCTGTTGGACTCTGTCCATCCATCTAACCAATCTAAGTCTCTCTGCAGAGCCCTTCTTCCTTCCAATAGATCAACACAAACTCTCATCTTAGTGTTGCCTGTAAATTTGCTAATGAAGGACTCGATGCCCTCATCCATATCATCTATAAAAATATTAAACAGAACTGGCCCCAGTACAGAGCCCTGAGGGACACCACTGGTGACTGATCCCCAGTTGGATGCAGCACGTTTCACCACCACTCTCTGGGCCTGGCCATCCAGCCAGTTCCTAACCCATCGAAGAGTGCTCCTGTCCAAACCATGGGCTGCCAGCTTCTCCAGGAGTATGATGTGGGAGACAGTATCAAAGGCCTTGCTGAAGTCTAAATAGACAACATCCACAGCCTTTCCTGCATCCACCAGGCGTGTCACCTGGTCATAGAAGGAGACCAAGTTGGTCAGACGTGACCTACCCTTTGTAAACCCCTGCTGACTGGGTCTGATACCCTGGCCATCCTGTAAGTGCTGTGTGACAGCACTCATTATGAACTGCTCCATTATCTTACCTGGTACTGAGGTCAGACTAACTGGTCTGTAGTTACCAGGATCCTCCTTCCATCAAAGATGGCTATTTATTTATAACAGTTTCTAACAGAACAACTTGCAAGAATTCATTCATTAACTGTGAAATAGCTTTTCAAGTTCTCTGTAGTACACATATTTTCAAGGATTAAAACCAAGGACATCCATTTTATTCCCATCTAAGAAGTTTTCAGGTTTGTTTTAGGAGGCACTAAAGTGGTAAGTGTGAAGAATTTGGCAGAATTACTATAATTCTTCTTGCCTTAAAAAAAAAAAAGTCAAGCCAATGTGATTCATTGCTTTTCATAAAATAGAGATATTTTATTCTTTTTTTTCCTTTGAAGTAATAGAATGAGATAAGTGGTAACATCATATCAATCAAAGAAGGCAGTCATTCTGCTGAGAACTCTGTATGCCTTGAAAAAGAAATGTCATACATTATGAAAATGGTGATTTAAACCAATAAAGATCTGTAGAGATAGATCAGGGGACTGGATATTGTTCTACACATATTTGAGAAAGACAGGGAGGAAAGAAAGGGAAAAGGAAGGGGAACTGCCTTATGTAATCAAGTTATTAATTCTAGGGCCTTCTGTCCTGTATCAGGAGAAAGACAGAACAATCAGATTTCAGCTATCAGCTCAGGAGTATTAAGTGGGCAACAGAGACAAAAGGTGAAAAAATGCCCCTTAAATTCTTAGAAAGAACAGAACAGAACAGAACAGAATTTTCTTTCAAAAGTCAAGAGAAGTAACTGGAGATGGGCTTGTCTACATTTTATCCTGAGAAATGGAATGAAATCAAGGAAGGAGATTTGCATAAAAAAGAGAGCGATATTCTGTAGTTCATGATTATTTAGACAAAGAGAGAGGAATGATAACAGAATAAATGAAAACTTGAATATATGTATCATTATTTTTACTCAATAGGCTCATTGTTGCTTGTGGAAAGGCAATCTAAGGGCAAATGGGATTAAAAGAGTTGGTAATTAATAGAAACTTGTTATGAACTTGAAACACAAATAAGAGAACATTTCATTCAGAATCACGGGGTCCTTGTATAGAGATAATCTGGCAATAAGCAGAACCTGGGAAGAACTTTACATTCAGCTTTTCTGCAAAATAGCATCTGGGAGATGCACTGGAAGGAAAACTGAATAGAAGCCAATGCTGTCAAACTGGGATGAAAAAAAAGCAAAATTCACCAAAGCATGGAAGAGTCACATGTGAAACATATGGAGTAGTCTTTTCTCTGTGTAGCACTGTGTCAAGTCCTGAGCCGGAGTTCTGATTTTGGTTGTTTCAAGACAGATGTGGGTGATAGGAATTAAGGAACAAAGTGAAACTCAGGGATATAAAAGATGTGACCCTTGAGGAAATACAGATGGAATTGAGTTTGTTATAGTGGAAAATATGCAATTGACTCTAGAAAAATCTGAGACTGTTGCAAAACCAGCATAATCCAGTGTCTTCCACATCTATTGTGGTACTGAGTCACAGTAAGAAAGAAAAAACCAGAATGCACTGGGTCAAATAACTGATAAAACTCTTGGTGTCTAGACTTTTTTTTGTTTTTTTCTTTTAAAGTGAAGCAATTTTTTCAACAAGGAAATGATTGGTATAGGTGATTTTGCCTTGAAGGCTGGGAAAAGGTGAAATTGTCTTCTGAGATGTACATTAGCTTAATTTTCTCTGTTGTGTTGATAAATATAGTGAATGGTAAAACAAAACAAATGTGGTTTAATCACAATTTGTATTGTGCTTAAAGAATGAGTTTAACAATAAACTGAGTCTGTGGAACAGCTGGCAACAATTTTGGTGAAGGTTTCCACTGGTGAAAGATGGGAAAGTGGACAAATGTCAGTGACTTCATAACCCAGTCTGTACCCTGGGGTGGGTCATTGACATGGACCATTGAAATTAATATAAATTTTCAGGCTTCTTTTTGGAGTGCACCAGTTGTTTCGCTTTCAGATGAAAGTGGAGTTTGGTTTTGGGAATTGTTTGTTTCTGAGTTTCCTCCCAAGAGCTTATTTCTATAGAACACTTTTGGTTCTTTCCATCTTTTGTCATCTTGAAACATTCTCCTTGTGGCTTTGTTTTTGCACTGACATGTTGCATTCTGGAGAATACAATGCATATCCTTAGCTTTGGGCTGCAAAAATGTGTTTTTTCCTTCTATATAACATCACTGCCAAGATGCCAAGGAAACTCGGGCTGTGTGGTATTCCATAGAAATGAGGCTGTCCAGAGGGACTATTTCTGAGCAAAATGGATAAAAGCTGTTAAAACCATAAAGTCCATGGACCTCTTCTGCAGGTAATGGATATATTTTCAGCAGTGTAGACATAAATCCTGATAAAATTTTTTCACTAATATAATTTCATAGTGTTTCATGAATATAACCCTGGGATGAACAAAGTTGTGTGAAATAAAGCCTTTCCACGTCTGAAAGGTCTTATTCACTCATCCTATCCCATCTCACCTATCACAAAGTTATCAACAGTTCACAATACAAAAAATGTGGAGAAAATACCAGATGTCTTTACTGCAAGGATAGCACCCATCTTTGAACCGAACAACACTTTGAATGTGCTGCATAGTGCTGGACAGGATGTGAGCAGCACAGAGAAAGTTCACTTTTTGCCTCAAACTCTCAAAGGGAATTACCAAGTGGCAATTACTGTCTTAAATATTTGTATTTCTCAACATAATGCCAAATCTTGACGGCAAGGACCTCTCTCTTTTACTCTTCTGTCTCACCCTCTGATAATAAAACATTTTTTACATATATTTACGTAATTTAAATAACATAACCGAATCAAATGGGTGTTATTCATACACGTAGCATGTGTTTACTACTGGAAGATGTTCTGATTAAGTGTTTATATGCTCCCAAGGGTCAATGAGTGTGGTAATTTTCATCTACAGGAATCAGTGTAAACATCTCTCTGAGCATGCTCTTCATGGCTCATAAGCACATCACTGAATCTTTCCCTTGTCAGGACAGGCCATGATAAAAATTAAGGTTTTTAAAAAAAATTTAAAGATTTGTGCAGAGAGACCTTCCACTGGTACTATTTAACCTAGGAAAAAAGAGGCACGAAAAAAGTGATGATGACACACATAGAACATTTAACCCTACCTAAAATAAAACTCTTAAGACAAACAACTGTGGGTTTTGTATTTAAATAATGTATATGGGCGAGTCCTGACAGATGGAGAGAGTGGCTATCTCTGGACTGAGCTGGTGTTGATGTTTGGGAGCACAAGTTTTTCTAAACAGTTTTTATTATCTGCTTCCCCACCCAGCTCTGCACCCTAGTCGTCCCCGCTTCTGAGACACAGCACCTGCCTGTGCTGCTGGTATCACCACTTCCCCCATTTCAAACCCACATTTTTCCTTTGTTTAAAAGTTCCCATTTTTTTTGGCATGCCTTAGATGTTGAAAATCTTAGCTACCCCCTAGCATTACATCTCATAGTCACCTCCAAGGCTATGGTGCCCGAGGACATGAATGGGAAAAACATCCTTATTAAGCACAATAAGAAATTGTCTCAGAAGAGAGGAGATGGGAAAAATTTCTGAAGGCAGCTGCCTTGTACTACTTGCATGCAAACTACAATTGATGCCTAGAATAAATTATCCTAATTATAGTCTTGTCTTAATTCTCTCAGATTAGAGTTGTTGCTTCTGCTCAAGAAGTTGTGCTATGTGGTCACAATATTGTTTTGCCTTGGGCTAGTTAGGTTTTTTCCATGACAGGCCATTCACATGTACTTGGCCACATTCTCTTCTGAGGAAAAATATTTTGGCGTTCCAGAAAAAAGCAGTAGGATTCCTGCCAGCTGGTAGTTCCTGCATTTCAGACTGCAGTGTCTGGTGGCTGGTCTTGATTCTGACTGTGATGGCGCTGAGTTCTGGTTCAGAGATAACAAGACTGACAGGGCTGAGGGGAGGAGCAAAGTATCACACCTGTCTGTTACATAGGTGGATAAATTGTGTTGAGAAGCAGAGTGAGAAGTCCATGTCCCAAAGCTGCCTTAGTCAAACTCTAATGCTTAAAAGAAGCATTAAATCTAAATTTCCTTTCCTTTTGAGTAGATAGTCCCTTAGGTGTCACTACAATCTCCCTTTCCTACTTCTCCCCACTTCCACTTTGAGAAGTAACAGCATTCACTGACCCTGGTTATCTGCATATTCTGCAGACTGGGATCTAAACCTACATCTGTTTTCCATGAGCTCCTGACCCAGTCCTTCAGCTGACAGGTGAACAGGGTTTAGGAACATGTTTTGTTCAGTGTAATCTAACAATTTACACTTCTAAGAATGAAGGAAGCCATTTACATGGACTGAGGAGTCCTCGGGTGATTAAAGGGGCTAGTGAGATACAGATCCTGGTTTTTGTTGTGATATAAACTCTAAATCAGGACTCTGTACTGTTTTCATGCAGGGCTGAACTTTTAGCTCTAAATGTGTTTGCAATATTCAACTAGTTATGTAAGTGTACATTTTTGTATGCATCACTGCACAGTCATGCCTGGCCTCTCACCAAACTTTCCTTCTGTTGTACCACTTTCTAAGCAGACCACAAGAACTCTAAAGAACTTCTGGTTGGACTGAAATTAAGGTGGCTAACAGAAAGGTCTGATGAAAGATATTTCCTTTTAAGTAGAATTTGATTCTTCCAAGGCATGCACAAGAACATGCCTGAATAAAGATTAAAGATTCAGGAAATGATTAGCCTTTTCAAATTAGCAACAGCATCCCAAAAAAGACTGGGTTACCAGAGTCTAGGTTTTGAAATATACTGATCTTCCTTTATGTGCCTATGATTGTAAGAGAAAGGATAGGAACACTGAAAAATAATGGTAACTGGTTTTAATTGCTCTTTATTAGTTTCAAAAGGATAGCAAATTATCTCTGCAATACTATCAAAAGCTATTTGAAGATCCTGAATGGTTTCTCCATTGTCTAATGAATGTCTTAGTACAGGAAAAAATTCAGGTAGTACCTCACTTAACTGGTTCATAAAATAACTACAGTCAGAGAAGCAATATTTCAGTTTAATCTTTACTTGCATTGCATGATAGCAAAATAGACATTCTAAGAAGTAACTATTTGGGATCAGTGTCACCAGAAATAAACTCAAAGTACTATAAGAAATTCAGTTTTAAATAGTTGCTACCCAAATATTGCTTTGATTTATTAAGGGATACAAATTTGTATCATACAAAAAAAAAAAAGCCAAAACAAAACCCCAAAACAAAACAGACTTTTTCCTCTTGCCCTCTTTATAACAATCAGTGTCATTCACTATGACCCAGTTGTACTATTCTGATGAACTGATACTTATGGAATTAATTAGAAGATCCCAGCAGTACCCACTACCCATTGCCAAATATCCTGGAAGTCAATGTGTACTGTGTTACCCTTTATAATGTCATTCAGAAAACCTTTCAATGGATTGCAAATAAATTCTTACCATATGTCCAAGAAAGCAATTGGGAGGAACTTTCAGCCAGTAACACTGTAAAAGCATTGGATTTTTTTTCTGTTTATATTGGATGCTGTCCTATTACCAGTAAAAAGACACAATCTGAACATTCATCACTTTTACACCTTCAAGGCATTTGTACTGCAATGCCATGGAATACAACATTCTGCAATGTTGCCTTAGCTATACACTTGATAAAAATGAATAAGCTCAGAACCCATCTATTTCTCCTGAGAACTTGAAGATTTATGTATTTTTTAATCAAGAAAACTATTATTGTGTCTTTTCCTTCCAAAGACCCCAGAATAACCCATCATAGCCTTAACCAGAATCCAAGAGGGAATAATCTCTCTCTTGCCAAAAGCACATAAAAGTTCATCCATGGAACAAGACAAAGCCAAAAATTACTGAAGTGCTAAAGGCAATCAAGAATGAGGGCAAGAAGCTCTTATCCACCAGCAGCTCAGCATTCTGTGGGCTGCACAACATTTAAATTGCTGCTTTGCAGGATTTGGGTGCAAGTGTGGCTCTGGGAGGAGGACATCTCTACAAGCAGACATCTCCAATGCTGTGTCTAAAGGTGGGGACAGTGTCCATGTTGAATGTAGGCAAACACCACTGTGTTTTTGCAAATTTTTCGCCAGGGGATAGCCTGGAAAGACGATGGTTCAGAATGGTCTAAACTTTCAGAAAGCATGTTTTTTGTTCAAATAAACCAAATCCATAATCCATTCTGCTCTGTCATCCCCTTGAAATGCAACTCTGGAGGAACCACAGTAGTCGTAGTTGTCATTCTCTTGGAGAGCAAAAAATTAAGTTGAGTTTAAGATAACTGTGTCCCTTGCTGTCTGAGATTCAGAACATAAGGCTCACTCTTTCAGAAAAAAAGAACTTGGTTAAATCTTCCGTTATAAAAAGCTGTGATTATGTGTGTTTCCTTCTGATGATTTTTATTTTATGTGCTAACATGTGTTTTGAAAATAATGTGAGTTTAAAATAACCAACAACATTGAAAATGACTTGTGGCATTGGTAAATATTATGGACTTGCATTTAGTGATTTGAGTATTTACATGCAGAAAAATCCTGTGGCTTGTTGTGAGAATGGCCATACACATGAAAAGAGTCTAGCTAAATCCACAGTTTTAAAAATAATGCATTAAATTGCCTGCACTGATGGACTCTTCTATAAAAAGCCAGAAATGTTGCTGTTCTGGATAAAATCTGTTGTCTTCAATAAAATATCTTCATTGAAAAAGAATCACTGCACTTACAGTCAAGACTTATCCTACACATTAAGGTAGATTTAATACAAGAAATGAAATAATGAAATCTATCTACATCAATACAGCATAATATTTCCACTGTAACTGCCAAGAAAAAATTATAAGTTCAGTAGAGAGGGAGAGCGGTTTATCTTGCTTTTCTTTGCTTTATTCTAAGTATCTCAGGGACAGTATAAAGCATGGTGTAACTTTAAAATTCCTTTCAGATGAATTGTAGGAGTGAGAATCCACTGAGTGTTTCTAAAATGATGCTGTCATGACAAACTCAATATTTCTATGGCTTTGAATAGTGTTCAGGCTATTTCCTGATGGTTATCACTTTTTGAAGAAGTAATTTCTTCCTATGGATTTCTGTCAGAAGAACACCTTGCACTAAATTCAGGGAAATTTTCAAAATTTATTTAAAATTATTTTGTGGGCAAATTAATTTTTTATATAGCTACAAAAAGCAATATTAAAAAAATAATATTCTTCAAATGGTTAGATTATTTTTTTGCTCTTCAAATTACCCCATCTCAAAAGCTTTCTTAAAAATATTGCAAAACAAAGATTCAAAGTAGCTTCCTTAAAATAGTATTTTAAACTTTGGCTACTGAGGATACATGAACATGTAAATTAAAAAGTGTTATTTTATTACCAACCATCTTCTTTTATGTGCATATCCTGAATGAAATTAACATTTGTTCACCATGAAGCCAGAATGTTCAAGGGAGAGGCAAATCAGACCTTGAAGTGGTTGATTGAGTCTTGATTCAAGAGTACTAATGTGGGGAATTAAACTGAACTCCACACAAAACTTTCCTTGGGTTATATCCCTTATTCCTGCAATGATACAACTCCCCATGTCTCCTAACAATAAGAACTTTGCTCTAAATATTTAGGAAAATAGTTGTTTGATAAGATGTAGTCCAGAAAGTGGTGATTTGTTTGCTTTTTCAGCTCTTTAACCTCTAACTTGTGTGATCTTGGGCAGACAATTTTCTCCTATTTGCTTTAAAAAAAGGGGGAGATACTGAAATTAAAAATTCTATATTTATGAAATGGAATTTACAAAACACGTCTTTCCCAATCCACAGAAGTGCTCTGAGAATACAAAGAAAGGGTGAAATGCCCAAATTCTACAGACAGAAAAGTAAAATATATACATAGTACTAACATCAGTCAGCAGACGAAAAACAAAATCCAATAACATTTTATTTTCTTCTGGGTGGATGAACTGTGTGGGTTAGAGCTCAGAAATACAAGCTTTCAGTTGGGTATGACAAAAGAGGAGTTGGAATTTCTGTGGTGTTATCAAATGTGTTAAAGCCAAGGTTTCAATTTTGCAGAAGAAGTTATTGAGTCACACCTGTTCAGATTTTGCTGAATGTTGTGGTGTATGAAAAAAACCTCTTGACTTTTCGTAAGAAAGAACAGAACTGTACTAGGCTGGTCAGGAAATCTTGGCAAATCTGGAAGGCCACAGCAGGACACACCTTCTGTTTAAAGCTGGGATATTTTGTACAGCGTTGTGTGGGCTGTGGACTGCAGAGGAACAACTACTGCATTTTCTGAAAACATCACCTCCTATCTCTCATTTACTCTCCCACATGGTATATTTAAAAGAGAGGGAAAATATCTCAGCAGCTGAAGCTGTCTCTTGGCTCGGTAACAACCCAAACAGTAAAGACACATGAGCGGGAAGATGGTGAGAAAAAGCTGAAGAAATTGGTGAATTATCAGTATGCAGGGTCATGCACATGTACAAGCCTGCTCAGCCAGCATTCCCAGGCTGGGCTCTCGCTCAAGCACGTGATAAAAAAGTGAAGGGCAATCTAATTAAGAACCTGAAGTGCTGTGCTGAGGCCACGGCTGTTTACCTCGCACTATAAAAGACATGCCCTCTCTTGCACGTTCCATAGTAATAAACAACCCTATAGAAAGGCACTGTGGCAAACAGGATCCCTCCTGCTCTGATTCCCAGGGCTGTTCTTTCTCCCCTCTGCCCTCGACCTTAAATAACTGCTGCTTTCCTCCCCATGGGCTCTGCAGAACTCCTGGGCACTCCTGGCCAGGCTCCGTGTGCTTCCCAAAGGTCTCCAGGGACAGGTGCCCTGCTGCTGCTCTGCGCGCTGCACTGACAGCAGGCGCTAAAGTCCCAGTCCTGGCTCCGTGAGAACCTGCAGAACAAAATCAAGAATCCCTGAGCACCGAAAGGAAGCTCAGATGTTGCCCTCCTTGCGGTCATGCTTAGGTTTCTCCCATTAGCAGCTCACAGCAGGAACAATTTTATTCCTGGAGTAGTTACTGCTTAACACCCCTAAATTAGTAATATCTTGAGTTTGATAGTGACTGTCATCTGAGACTTAGGGCTTTTAGCAACAATATTACAGTATCGACTGGATTTCAACCTCCTGGTGAAACAGCAAGAACTTTTATCTCCTAACCTTTTTATTAAAAAAATTTAAAAAGGGAAAATATTTGAGTAAATGATCAGTTAATCACAGTAAAGTAAACATAACCAAGACAGGCTGACTGCTAGCACAGAGCTTCAGCTACAAAACTAGGCATTGAAATCTGAAATGTTGTGATAAAAACATAATTTCTAAGAGACAAGCAAAATACTGGGGCATGATATCCCTCCCACCACAAGGCCCTTGTGATTATTATAGAACAGATATAATCTGTGATCAGTGCAACCAACTTCCAGTTTGAACTCTGCTACTAAATCTGATCTCCATGTAATGTGAGGGTTATCAGAATTAAATTACTCTTAAAACTTTTGGTAACAAGTGACTAGCAAATAGACCAGAGATTTATGCAGTGGGAAGCAGATAACTGAAAATAACCACAATCAGAGAAAGATAAAATGCCTTCACTCACCAGAGTCCATAAATAGACAGGAAGCACTACTGGCTTGTTGGATGGGTCAGAAAATGTTGAAATAAAATCATCAGTTCCTGTTACTTCTTATCACTTACTATTTGTAATTATTGAAGAGCTTTAGCACCCCTCACATCTTCATTTTGTTACTGCTGTTCTCTCCCCCACAGACTGATTTTCTTTGCAGGGAGCAGGAAATTCCCTTGAGTCGAGGGGAAAATTGAAGTCAAGTTTCTCAACTGCCTTATCTGTTTTACAACTCCTTTACAAAATGCACTATCACTGCTTATCAGAGGGTGGTTTATGTTTAATATTTTCAAAGAGATAAAAGGTTATGAACCAGGAACCTGGCCCTGATGCTCATGCAAGGTGACAGAAAGGGAGTGAGGTTCATTTCAGCTTACCTTCCAGTATAGAAAAGCTGCCTCTCCCCGTGCGCATCACCGTGATGAGAACACACCTCTTTCTCCTGTTAACTTATTAATTCAAGCAAGCATCCCTGGCAGAAGGCAATCTGCTCAGCTGCTTTGCTGTGCAGAAGGTAAGAGTTGCCCTGGTGTGAAAGGTCAATATTTAGAAAGCAATCGTTGCTGGGTACAGCTCAGTAGATCTTTTATTGTACCGGGTTAATGTGTGCCAGCAGGCAGAGAGCTCCAAGAATTATCTCCACATTGTGTTGGATTTTTTTGTAGGGTAAGTCAGCCCAGGAAAAGTCCAGTTACTGCCTTGTGAGCAGAAGGGAGTGTCTAACATCACAACAAGGTCATGTAAGGATACAAAAGTATGAGAAATTTACAGGTGTGTGTGTTTTTCTATTGTCTCAGTTGTTTTCTTTCCAAGAATTTTTAGATACTTTTCTAGATTGTGCCCATCAGAGCCCAAAGTTTTAGCTGTCACAGACACAGTCTTGTCCAGCAATAGGAAAAGGGACATGCTTCAGGAGCTGGGTAGATCAATATTTCAGTTTTAACTTTTGGAAATTGGTATAACTTGCAAAAAATAAAGCAAAAACTCTAAAGCTACCAGTGAATACGGATGGGGCTTTTCTTCTTACCAAAATAATGTTTTTTTACAGGAGGTCATTAATGATATTGGAAAGTTGCTATCCATTTCACACACACACAAAAAAAATTTCTTTACAATATGGAATATTTCCAGCTTTAGTGATAGCGTATGAGTGTTTATTTGGGCAGAAATGTCACAAAGATTGTAAGTTAATTTCTCATAAAAAATACCTACCACAGAATTTAAGTTTTTGTTGTATAATTTACTATCTGTGAGGAAAATAATTATTGTTTACTTCTTTATGATCAGTCTTACTGATTTTCTGACATATCTAAGTTTAGGAAATCAGAGTCTCAAGCACATAATAAAAAAGAATTTTCTGTTACTTCCTCCAGCACCTGGGAAAAACCACACCCAGGAAAACAGGACTTGTTTAATGTTTTCCTAGAAGTCATCCACAAATCTGTCTTCCATGCTTTAAAAAACAAGAAAACAGAGAAAGAGAAAAAAAAGAAAAAATAATCAGTTCCCACTTGTCCTTCTCAGCCATCTTCTCTGAACACGATTTCGGTCAAATTTGACATCTGCTTTATAACACTTGAAATATTTTTCCTACCAGATTTGCACTTCATCTAGATTTTTTCCAAAACACATTCAAAGCACATTTGCATTTTTAAAATTCCTATCTCAAATTATCTCCATGGCTAATTTCCTTGATATTTCCAGTATCTGGTCTGGTAAGATCTTACCTCTAAGGCAGTAAGGTTTCCTTTAGTTTCAAAACAACTTTAAAATGACAGGGCTTCTAGACACAGGATTTCTGAAATACATGCAACTTCCTGAAAATAATTTAATATCAACAAGGGTAAGTTTATTTTTTTCACCTGCTAGAATTTAGATGTTTTCAAAAAAATCTATAAGCCACTGATATATCTTTTATTCCATTTCATATATATAAGAATTATTCTATTGCATGTATTTCAGATCTTTCTTCAGAGGCATACAAGAATCTGACCTTTAGTATTTGCTTTTCATAGGACATGTAATGATGAAAGGCATAAAGAAGAGGAAGACAGCTGAAGGCTATGAAGAACTTTTCATAGGTCTCACAGACAAATGTTTGTTAAAACTAGATTTTACTGTGGTGTCACATGAACTTTGAATACAGAAAATACTTTGGCCAAGAGAAAAAAGTCAGTGAGATCTTTCTAAAGTTAATGACTTTTATTGATTAGACCATTGGTATCTCATGTGAGGGAGATGTAGTCATTCCAGTGTCTCTGCCATTCCTTAATGCATTTGCTTACTACAAGGAGAAATAAAAGTAAAACTGAAGCAAGTTTGCAGAAATATTAAGAAGCAAACACTGGACAAGTACAGGGGTTCAGTATGAATCTTTGTCCAAAGGAAAAAGGTCTACTGTGAAGTGAAAATTTTCCCCAGGATCTGTTTTTCTTTGTGGAGGAGGCTGCTCCTCAGAACTGTTATCCTGCCCTAAACAGAGCAGGTTTGCAAACTGACTTAACACAAGGCTGACTTTATATCACAGGAAATTTGGGTGAATGTTTTCCTGCTGGTCAGAAACTTTCTTATGCTTCAAGATCCTTTTCCTGGTGGATCTTATACTCCAAAGCAAAATTCTTGCAGATAACTGTGACTTTAGCTGTAACTTGTAGCAGTAGTTATTGGATGCATTGTGACAGATCTAAATACAAGTGCTACTTAAAAATTCAGTAACTTCCTGATCCAATTTACAGCATTAATGGAGGTGGTCCTAATATGAAAATTAAGCATATGGCCCAGCTTTTTAGGTAAGCTTGAAACTAATGACTTCAAGAAGATCAGGAATATATGCCTTTTTCTTTCCCACATATATAGTTTACTTAATTTTTGTCCATAAGCTGTTATCAGTAATCAGCATTAGTGTATTTATCTGTTTCAACCAAAAGCAATAAAATATTCATTTACCCTCAGGGAAAAAAAGCAAAACCAAACATTCATATAAAGCACTAAGCCATGATTTGCTTCATTTACTGTGTGCAGTTCCTGTCTTGTGGAATATTTGTTCCTCAGTATTTCACGCTCTGCTCGGTGGGTTAATCACATGAGACCTCAATGACTCTGCAAAAATCATAAGGCTCTCTAACTTGGTATTTATTATATGTTTAATACCTGAAAGAAGATAAAAAATGGGGAAAACAGATTCCATGGTGTAAGTCACATGATGGGAAGATGGCCAATTTAGACAACTTGCAGATACACTGCACATTTTCTGGAAACTAATCAAAAACATTCATGTCCAAGGAATGGGAAAAAACCCAACCACAAACAAATCAAAATCAGTAGCCAAGAAACATTAAAGCAGATAGTGCTTTTCCTGAAAGTAAGCAGTTTACTGCTCTTACCTGCACTGAAATAGTGATTTCCTTCTGATGCACCAAATGTTAGATAATGGAACTGGATGACACAAAAGAATGTGTTTGGGTTTACCCCAACCTTAGGATCCAGTATTTTTGGAAGCTTGCTCAAGTTGGCTCTCTTTTTAGCAACGTTTATTTTTGGTGTCTGCTTATCTTAAATCTGGAGGACCCAGCTGAGACTGCAAGTAGAAAAGCCAAAATACTGTAGAAAAAAATTTGCTTTTAGTATTTCTAAATCGCTGAGCAGAGTTAACTCACTGAGGGAAGATTATTTTGGAGAAGTGCAGCCTCTTTTTAACCTGATGATGTCCCTTTACAAGGGCTTTCCAGCTTTCACCCCAGCTCAGGGTAAATTTTGGTAGTAATTTATTTCAGAGAGATCTTTCCTTATGGAAACTAATTGAAGTGGAAGAAAAAACACAAATTAGCCTTAAGAAAAAGGAGAAGGTCACCTTTCATAATTTAAATGATCCAAGATTCTGAAGTCCACTGAATAGTACATTTCAACCAAATCCCAATGTCTCCTCCAATACTGAAGAAAAAACTCTTGAATCTACTTGCACCTGCAGAATGGTCCAGCTGACAGAAGTTGAGGTATTGTGCTCTGTATGATTAATTAAGGAGGCGAGGGTATTAATACGGTGGAAAAAACCATTCTGTTTGGTAATGAGCATGCGTGAAAATTTCATAAGCACTTTGTCATCTTTGGACTGACACATCTGTAAATGAGTATTTTTGGGCTGTTTTAAAAAAGGCAGACAACATATAATCCAGAAACCCTCTAGAAAGCAAGTACCAGGAAGAGGTGGGAATTCCAGCTGAAGGAAAGAGGAGTGGAGCACTGCTGGCATGCAGAGAGAAGAGCTGGAGTGCGTCAAGGGCGATGGCTGGTGGTCAGTGTAACAGCTCTGTTGGGGCTGCCTTTCCAAATGAGTAGTTTTGTCAGGTTTTACATTTCCCATTGCAAGCAAAGAATCCTTGGGATGCTGCACTTCACCTTTGTGTCACTTGAGCTGTACAAGTACGCACTTCATAGATTTTTTGTTACACTTTTGAAAGTCTATTAAAATGGCAAAGAAAACAAACCATCAAGACCGATACCTGATGTCTCTCATACCTTGCTTAGCTTGAGATAATATTTACTCCATGCTATCTGATCTGATCAGCACTAAATGAGGAAAAAAATGTACAGCCTGCTTTTAATTAGGCATTACAGTATGAAAGTATGTAAATAAAGAAGCTATCATTTGGCCAAAGCACTTTCTCTAATACCAACTCAAAGACCTGCAGGGGATCCCCAGAAGTACAAGGGGAGAAAAAAGGTTTGCCATAATAGAAGCCTTATCTTTCCACATTGAGTTAAGAACTCCAGATGGGCAGATGAAGTATTAATTAAAGCCCAGAAGTAACTAGTTTTTCACATCGATTGAACTCTGGCCTGTTAAAATTGATAAAGCAATTAACTGAAAAAGTACAGAGTACATGCAGAAATAATGTAGCTTTTGTTGCATAAGTAAAATGGAAAAAAAAAGTGGAAGCTCTAAGCAGGAAAAATTGTCCAAATATTGGGGAAAGTATAGAAAACAAACACATTTTCAATCTGAATTTCTAGTTAAGCCCGTTGCAATAAATAGAAACCGTGAACTGAAAATATGAATGAGATTACAAAATCAAATTAAATTTATCACTCATCCTGATGACTTACACTTCTATCTTGAATAAATATCTGTGGCCTGTATCTGAAGCCTGGAATTTTGCCAAAGCCTTTCAGCTCCTCCTAACCATGACAGGAATTGTTCTCTTTCATGAAGCTGGTTAGAAAGCAAATTGTGCAGCTGAGCAGCCAAAAGACCAGGCCTTGTGCTGTCTCTCTTAGGTTTGGACTCTTCCTGTGACTCACTGAGGTCTTGGAGCCTGATTATTGCTCTGGACTCTTCCCTGATGATTGAACTTGAAATATAAATGCAGATGTTGGAAGCAAAGGATAGCCGATAGGACTGTGCCTTTCTGTGCTGGCAGGGCATAGCTGGAGATACTGGACAGGAGTAGTGAGGTGTGGTTCACACACTCCCCTTACTTGCAGGGACAGCTAGGGCAGCTCCCACCACTGAGAGTGAGTTTCCAAATTGAAAACAATCCTTCTTCTGCATGGAAAAATGCAGCTTCCTGCTGGCCACACCAGTTTGTATGTTTTAGCAAATCTTACACCTACTTCTGATCAAAGATGTTCAAATGGAAAGGAGTTCCATCACTGGCATTCAGTCTATAATAGCCTATCAAAAACACTCATTCTAGAGAACAAGGCTGGGAGTCAATTCATTGTAGAATAAGGCACCTGGTGAGTAAGAAGAACTCTTAATGAAAACAGATTGTTGTGCTCTGGATTTTTTTTTCCAAGTGCCCATTGACTAATGACTTCTGCGTGGTGAACATTTTAAAATATCACCTTGTACTTAGGAGCAGACACATTTTAAACATTTTCTTTGGTACCTTCAAGTGCATTTTGTACAGGGTCTGCAGACTGTATTGTCTTGTATGAATGCCTGGATTTTCCTTTATGCTCATAATTTCAGTAACAGCATGGAAGGAGAACTTCTTGCAGAGCAGGTCTTCCAGCCCTGCTAAAATGCATCCTACCTTCAACCATGGAAATAGCTGCAAGAAGCAGAAATGAAGTGAGAATAAGGTGCAAATCTGCTTGATCTAAGCATTTACTCCATCCTGAGTCAGGCATATATCTACTCACCACCAGCTGCCCTTAGACAAGTGCTTGTTCCTGGGCCTTGCCTCTCACAACTGCATTGCTGCCTTCCCCTAATTTCCTTATTTTCTCTCCTTAAAATTAATCACTTTCTTTTCATACCCTGTGTTAACAGATTTAATTTGTACACTTTCATGTATTGCATCTAACATGAAATGTCTGCAGATTGGTCAGAGCATCTCTGTGCCTCTTTAACAGCAGTACAGAAAATTTAGTAACACAATTCCATTGTTCTCAGCAGAAGAAAAAAACCCAGAAAGACACCATTCAGTCTGATGCTGCTGGTTCCCAGATCCTGCCAACACTCAGCAAAAACCTTTGCTCTAGTTTTTAGACAGAAATTAACACCACACATTAAAAGATAATAGAAAAGTAAATAAATAACCAATTAAGTCACCCACCACAAATTCCCAAGTATTTGGTTTTATCTCAGAAAAATCTGGCAAGAGTTCTATGCGTATTTTATTTTACAAAAGGAATTTTGAATTAAAAAATCCCTCAGAACTTGCACAGTCAAAATTTACAGGGAGCAAAATTTTGCTTGGCCTGTTTCTGCACAGGTCCAAGAGACCATAATGCTACTCTGCCCTCAAGCTTTGCTCTGTACAGATGTTATGATGGTCAGGTCTAGCAAATTTGTTGAGAGTTAGAATTCACAGCATCAGGGTGAAATATTTATCCAGGCAGAGGAGCTCCCAATTATTTGTAATGGAATTGCAAGAGAGAGGGCTGCATGGCTGTGTGTAATGGCAATGTCTGTCTTTCATTCAATACTTTATCTTTTTCAAAGCATTTATTCAAAGCATTTTTTGAAATTCACTTGATTCTTAGTAAAAATTAATTCACTTAGGAACTCCTACAGTGAGTTGAGCTAAAACAGATGTGGTAAAATTTGTGTTAACTTTGCTCCCTTTGTGCCCAGTTTCCCTTTCTGTTCTGTAGATCTCATTGGAAAAACTTCATCTTCACATCGTGTAGCTGTATGACACTCAGTGTTTTGTGCTAATCCAAAGTAAAGCACTCTGGTGCCTTTAAGCACACCTACACAAAAAGGCCTAGTTTTGAAATTGCTCTGCCAGTGCCTTGACACAGCCTGAACATTCTGTATGTGGTATGACACAGTTCGTAGGGTGCAGGGTCTCTCCTCCCGTCGGCTGACACAGCACAAACCTGCCCCACAGCTGTGCTCTTCCTGGATGACCATAGCACCCCTGCTTTCACATTACTCATTTGAATGTGGGTGCCTTGTAGTGAATCATGCCCAAACATCCCATAAATCCTTACCATAAAAGCTATATGCACTGGTGTTCTGGTTTAGGAATGGTATTCCCCAATTTAGTGTTCCGGCCAAGCAACTCCAAACCATGTTCTGCTCACTCACATTACCATTCCCTATTCTGTTCTGTTTGCATTTTGTCCAGATCCTACACCTCCCATGTATACATACATATGTATATCTATTTGTATATCTATCTATATACCTATATATAATCTGTATCTCTATATCTATCTATATCTATCAATCTATCTATATCTATTTATTTCATCTCTATCTATATCACCATCTATCTTTATCATCTATCTATATCTATATCATCTATCTATGTCTACATCATCTCTGTATCTATCTATCTATCTATCTATCTATCTATCTTTATTAATACCTAAGCACGGGCATAATTTCCATAGTCAATGGCTGTCCCTTCAAGGTGACTGTTGAGTTTACTTAGTCCTGACTGTGGCCTCTATCCATCCTAGCAGTCTTCCACTGCAGGAGTGCTGGTGTGCTGTCAGGTGGTTACAAGCTGCATAAAGACTTCATGGATGGTGTATCTGGAGCAGTCCATAATTTCTGTTCTTGGTAGTTATGGCATACCGTGGCAGTGTCACTCAGGAACCAGTATTATACAATTCAACATTACAAACTTTTTTAACCCAAATTAAATCCCTTTGAGGTAAACATCGTATTACCCTGTCCTTCTGCATGACTCACCAAATGCACTCAGGTCCCCGAACAAAAACAATCCCACAGGTGTGTTTGTCTTTGAGGCAGCACTAATCCCCTAACACATTCTTCATATGTACTACAGGAACTTCATTCCCTTCTGTGTTTTGTGGAGGATTTAATTGGGCAGGGCCAAGTCAATTGGTGGAGACTGGGTGGCCCTCGCTAAATGTAGATGCCAGTGTCTGAAGGTGCAGCCCTCACTGCTTTCAATGTTTTTTTTAGCAGTCTATTGCACCTTTCAATTTTCCCAGGGCTGGTGCATGGTAGACAGTATGATACACCCACTCTAAACCTGGCCCAGGTGCCCTCTGAGGCTGTATTTGCAATGAGTCCTGTTGTCAGACTTGGCTCTTTTGGAGGCACCATGTTGCCACAGGACTTGCTTTTCAAAGCCCAGGATGGTGTTCTAGGCAGCGGACTGAGGCTCAGAGTGCCTCTCCAGCCATCCAGTGGCTGCTTCGACCATTGTGAACTCCTGGCACCTGCCTTGGCAGATTTGTGGGAATGCGATGTCATCAATCTGCCAAGCCTCACAAGATTTGCGATTCAACCATTGTCTTACCCATTCCAAATAAGGCTACCACGATTTAGGAAAGGCATTCCCCAGTTTAGCGTTCCCACCAAAACACTCCAAACCCCGTGCCGCTTACTCAATCCCCTGTCTCCCCTCTCCCTCTCCTGAGGTGGGATAGAAAGATTTGGACGCATAAAAGGTAAAGATTACTGGTTGAGATATGAACAATTTACTGGAAATATCAATGAAAGAAAAAGAAAAATAAGACTGACAATATTGATAGCAGAGAGCACAAGAGGCAAACGACTCCCATGCGAATGGTCACCACATGTGACCCCCCCCAATACCTGACTGCACAATGCTCCCTGACCTGAAAGAGACCCCTTCTCTCACTCCCCACAGTGACACGAGGTGCTTTACAATAACCTCTCCTCGTCATGGTCATGCCGCTCCTGGCTGTGGCAAAAAATTTAGCCTGTCTTGGCCAGAACTAGGAAAAGCAGTATCAAACTTCCTAAAACCAAAAGAAAAGTCAAACCCAGCAAATTCAATAGCTTTTCTTCAAATCAGCCAAAATTGGAAAGAAATGAAGACTGGGAGAGCTCAACAGGAGAAACCTTCTTAGAAGGTGTGAAAGTGCTGGAGCTACATGGGTCTGTAATTTACATGTTTTGTTGCTATCAACATTGACTGAGGATTATCTCTTTCAATAAGA
Organism: Sialia sialis; assembly: GCA_009812075.1. Lineage (NCBI taxonomy): Eukaryota > Metazoa > Chordata > Aves > Passeriformes > Turdidae > Sialia > Sialia sialis. The sequence continues at coordinate 31,313,484 of VRYO01002734.1, read as the reverse complement.
TTTTATGTCTTTTTTAACCATTTATAGTAATTTACCCGATTAGTAGCCCTACCCATAACCACACAATGTGCATTTATGACCCATCATGATTAAGTATGTATAAAAATCAGAACTTCAACCAACACTTACTCACCAGAGCTTGCCAGGATCAGAAGAATGGTTTTGAGTAAACCACTTCAAAATCTCCTTTCCTTGCCATAAGAAGGCCAGCACCAGATGTAGTGGGGAAAAGCTTGAACATTTCAACACAATCAATATTTTAATAGCCCTCAATTCATCTACTTAATTATTCTGCTTCCTTTCCAAAAATTTTAGCTATGCTGCAGATGTGCAAGAAGGCACCAAGTGAAGGTGAAGCTCTGGAATCAGCTTCATGAAAGATTAAGGGCTGGGAACCTCTTACAAGATAGGGCTATCCTGAAGGAAGTCTGCTTCTCTTTATATTATATTATATTATATTATATTATATTATATTATATTATATTATATTATATTATATTAATCAGCAATCACAGCAACAGAAATATTTCTGGAAGAACAGGAATGCTAGAAAGAATTTGGAATTTGCAGAACTGTTGCATCTCCGAGAACTGTATCAGTACTGAAAGCAGGCAGTAACTGCTGATTGGGTCCTGATCTTTAAGCCAACACATTACTGAAATATTTTAAAGTAAAACCTTAATTTCACTAAAAATGAAAATGAATCTTAGAAAAGTCATCTGGAAAACACAGGAGGAAAATACATGGGATACATAGGATGCCAATACTACAAATGTGGAAAAAACCTTTACCTTAACAAAGGTGGTGAGAGAAGAGGACTGAGCAGAGATTACCAAGTAGCTGTAGATCTGGATGCGAGCATGAAATGGCCTACCCAAAGTAAACTTGTTGCTGACTTCTGGTAGTTCATTTCTGACACTGCCTCCCTGCCTGAAGTTTTAGGAATCAGAGTTGCAATTTGGACACATGCTCATTACTTGTGACTAATGAGACAGAACAGAAAGAGATTTGGCATATTCCCCTGGGTGGTGACTGCTGTGAGAGAAATTAATTATTGAGAATTATTTATGTCAGATTAGCTCACAAATACTACTGCTGCAGAAGAATTCATAGCTGAGAGAAGACAGAAAATCATCTTTGATGATTGCCTTTGATGAAGTTTCCTTACCAACTTGATAACACGGCAATTGCTCCTCACAATAAGTGGAAATGATCATTGCACACTGCCAATAAAGTGTCCTCAGAAGAGGTCAGGCATGGCTGTTTTATCCTGTAATAGATAAGCCACAGATGGGACAAATATAACGTCTTCAAAGAGATGAGCTTGCCTGCATCATCATTGTTTTTGTGCATTAACATAGACTCTGGAAGGTGGCCCAGGCATATCAAAGCTATCAGAGATTATCTTTAACCAACAGGAGTTACATGAGTCGAGTTCATGCCTGTAGGGCCAAGAATTCCCCAAGAACAAGTGACATAGACAGCCAAGCTTAGGGAGCCAAAAGTGAATGGGAAAGGAACGAGTGACTTAACCACGGAGCTGTAAAAACCGAACAAGAATCTGAACTCAGTGAGATATCTCAAGATACACATACTCCAGTGGAATGAAAGCTCAGCACAGCGAATGCCTCTTTGTTTGCAGGTCCAGCCTAGCTCTAACTTTGCTTTAACAGGGCAGGGTTAGGAGTCAGAGAGCTAATAATCACAGCCTTATCTCCTCCCTACTGAGATTTGACTCAAAAAACTGTGTTGGCACTTCTAGCAAGAGGGTGAAAATGGACAAATATCCCTACCATAACTTCCTTACATTTGGCTTATTATTAACTACATGGCCAGGCTATTTGCCACTCTAAAACACTAATACTTTTTCTTCTCTTGGTGCTCAATATGAGGATTCTTTTTTACACATTACCTCAGGTTCTCTGACCAGTAAAAATTATTCACTAAAAATTCATTAATGTTTCTTCAAGACTGCTCAAACTTTGTTGTTTTTTTTCTCCTTTGATTTGAACCATGGTTATCACAGCAATGTTGATCTCATCTACAATTTTGTATCCACACCTGGTCCCAACTTCAGCTGGATTTGATAAGTGGGACTCATACAGGAAGGGTGGCAGAAGTCTGCCCAGCAGACACACACTCAGTGGGAGTGAAATAGCGACAACTGTCCACGCCTCCCTACTTCAAAGGGCTGCCGAGCAGTGAATTTTTATCTGACTTGGAATGCTGGGTCTTGTGCTTGAGGAAGATTTTTTTTCCCCAACAATAACATTCAAAATTGTCATTTAGTGTCTTTAGAGTTCTGCAGCTGAGAAGCTGAGAAAAATTTGGCTTGAGAAGATCTTGATTCTTCATCCCTCCTGACATTTGAATGCTGGGCTTTGTGGTTTCTTGTTTGGTTTTTTCATTTTTGAAACATTAGCTATTTGTAACAACTGAGAAAAGACAAAATCACCAAGCAATCAGCAGAGAACATCTGCATTTAGCTGTTATTCATATGTTTTCTGAGAATAGATCTGTATATATATGTAAATTATAAATTATATGATGCAATATAATAGAATGTATACGATATGACAGAGTATAAGTCATCTATGTATTATGTTTATTATAGTTTATATTAAAATATCATAGTCCATATATTTAATGTATGTTACATTATATATAATATAGGTGTAATAATAATAATAATAATAATAATAATAATAATAGTAATAATCTCTCATTATGAAGAACTAGTGATATTTAAAATAAATACAATAGTATGAATATCATTTCTAAGTGTGGAGGCACAGTGTGAATAAACACTGTTTTGTAAATGTGAACTTGTATGCATAAGGAGCAAAGCATCTCCAGCAACATTTTCAAAAGTGACCAGTGATTTTGCTGCATAATTTTTAAGAATCCTCAAAAATGCTGGATTTTTGACAGTTAAGTTCCTCTTGGACTGGCCCTCTCAAAGACACCCTAAATCTATAGTCACATCCTAAACCTCAGGTCAAGATACAGTTTTGCTTAGATCTGAGGTTTTCCTTGTGGGACAACTGTCCAGTGTCTCTGTAGCAAAAGGATTGTTACCGTGTTAACTATTCTTTCCTATCTCATCATGGTGAAGTGCATAAAGCACTGATGGTGATAAATCATGGCCTGAGAGGCAAGGTATCACTGCAGAGAGATTTCCTTGGAAGTCCTGGCATAGGGGGATTACTGTTTGCATTCAAAAAAATATGTTGGCAATGGCTTAATACTTGACAGATAAATTTGAGAAATAATGAGTCACACCAATGTTAGCAATGTGGAGAAGGACAGTGGGGAGAATGTGCCAGAATGGGAGATGGTCTGGCAGCTGTACCTGACAGAGAGAGAGCTTTGCATGAGACATGTGATTGTGCTGCTACGGGAAGGACTACACAGCTGGAATACATGAAAAGCCCAAGAGCTAAAACCCCTGATCAAACCTGAGTGAAAATAAAAGGCCAGTCTGCCTGCTAAAAGAGTATGTTGCCGTGGTTGTGAGAATACAGGGGTCTCTTACAGGAAGCAAGCTGTCACTGTGCTGGGACTGTGAGATGTCCTTCCATGAGTCCTACCCACAGCATGAGGCCCCACTCTATTTTAATGATGCACTTTTTCTCCTGGTGACAGTTTACGGCATCCACAACGAGGTTAATGTTTAAAGCCAATGGCAAACCTCTTAAGTAAGAAAAGTTATCAGAATAGTCCATCAGAATCTCTTTCTCCTCCACAATATAGCGCTGTGTGTAGCACCATGTATGTTTGAAATTCTTCACTTGTGTTTTGCCTCTACCGGGCAGCTGCTTATTTTTTGATTTCCCACTATCACAACCAACTTGGTAGGGTGAACAATGTTTGTTATAAATTCCCATCAGGCTGAACAAAGACACCAGTGCACTTGTCAGGGACCCCTCTTTGGCTTCATAGCATAATTGTCTTAGCTCTGGCAACTAGCCCACTCTTTAGTCTCAGAAGGGTTTTTCTACCAAGCCCTTAACTTTTACAACACTCTTCAACAAGCTCCTGACTTCTGCAACAAACTTGAGTTGCATTTTGACAAGACAAACCAAGAGAGGAGAGAAATAAAGGCAGAAAAGAAAAAAAGAAGCAAGAAGATCATCAGTTCTTAGACCCTGCAATGGTCCTTCTATGTGATTAGTCTGGATGAGGACTAGCAAGACTAACAGAAAAGAGGAAAAAGAGAAAGAGTGAGTGGGACTGGTGTACTTCCTTTTATAGTTTTTCTGGTGCAAGCCTCTTACGTAAAACTGATTTTTCCTTCCATTTCATCACACAGACTCAGCCACGTTGTTTGCATCTGTGCACTCAGCCCTTCTGAGCCTTCCAAGGAAGGAAGTCTGGGGAGGGTAGGAGGGAGTCTCAAGGTGGATAAAGAAGCAAAGTGCTGCCCCACCGCTGTGGGACTTTCTCTTCTGATCACAACTTTCCTGTCACAAGTCAGAATATTTGAGACAAAATGCACCTACATGCTTATGCCTGTTCCTCTACACCCATGCACACAATGTTGTGTTTGTTCAAATTGCAGGCTTCGCATGGATGCCGTAAGTTAATTTGTGCAATGGAACTTTCCCCAAGACAGGCCTATGAATCACCAACAAAATGTTGTAATCAGGGAGGTTTTTCTTCCTCGGAAGTGAACACAATGACGACAGTATTTTCAAGTTGTGACTTGTGGCCACATTTCCCAATTTACTCAGTACACTCTCCAGCAATAAGGCTCAAGAGAACTTCCTCAGAAATTATTCTCAAGAGATGAATGAGACATTTAAGAATGTAATCATACCGTAGGATTATTTTGTCATATTGTCTGCCCCCTCCAACTTTTTCTTTCAAATACTCACAGAGATGTTTAATGAACCCATTTATAAACTCAGTCACAGATGTTATTACAACAAAGTTGTTGGGAACACTTCACTAAAGGGTCTGCCCTGCTTCATGGTCACAGTAGATAAATGCTATGTTATTATTTGCTCATTGTTGCCAATGGTCTGTGATATTTGATAATAGGGTGTGTAATAACCTGTAACTTATCTCTAACTGATCCTAAAGAATATATGTTGCATCTTATTGCTCTTTTGGGCCTTCAGTTTAAATAGTGTAGAAAAAAGAAGTTTGAATAGAATTGAAATTTTATTACATATATATATGTAGGGTTGCAGCCACGGAACATTGCATGTTGCAACAATTGCCTATTATTTTGAGTAAGAAAAAAGAAACACCAAATGATCATGTGGAAGGAGGAAACATGAGTTAACCTAGCTAGCCACTGGATGGCACAATTGCGTTATTTAACTGTTGCAAAACTGGGTTATTTTTCCTTCAGATTTAGTTCAATAAACAAATCAACCCAGATGCAAGGGAGTTATTTACAGTGTAATAAACCAAACTGAAAAACTATTATACTCCAAGTAGGAAGTAGAGATTATCACTGTGCAATTTAAGATGTTCTGTTAACACCACTACTTTAATAGATCAACCAACCAAAACAACTATATGAGCAATTTCCCCAATACTGAGCTTTGCTTTGTGTGCTGTTTATTTTGCTCCAGCGTCTTTAAATTTTTGAATAAAAGAAAAAATATGTAAAATGGCTGAAAATGTTAAATATAAAGGTATATCAAATTAAATTAGGCTTCCTGATCAAAAACTTAATGTTTTTAAAATAAACTATAATTAATAGGCCTAAACACTGACATTTTGGAAGTGTCCCTAATTTCTCCATTGATTTTTTGGAACCTCAAAAAGAGGTTATTCTATTTGAAGGCATGTTTCATGGTGTCGAGTGCACAGAAATTGCTTGATGCTTTTTCTTGTTGACATTCTTTAGATCCACACTTTTTTTCTTCCCTGGAGGAAGCATGAGAAGATGTCAGTAATTCATAACATGGAAGGCTATGACATATGAATTTTGCCTCCTGTGGGATATGTTCCTATTTACCCAAATAGTATTTCAAGAAGAAAACAATCATGTAAGACTGATATTCAACCTGATATTCAAGTACAGTAATAATACACATCAACAGCAGCCGTGTCCTTTTGATGGGCTTTACTGGCAGCTTATTGCTCTTACGGGACCTCTCCTTCCCAACTCCATCTTCAGCAGTGATTTTGGTTGGTTTCTCATGAGGAAATATAAACACAGCAAAAACTGCAAAGTGGGTGGGCACCATTGTTTGCCCAAATCAACCACAGGAAAAAAGCTTAGGAACTGCTGATTTAACTCTTGTGGTTTCCTGAAAAACATCGCTAAAAAATAAAAGCCAAAGAAAGAGAGATTTACACAATCACTTAATTTTCAATCAGCCACTTGCCATTCATAACTTCTGACAGATGAAATCAGCCTACAGTTCTTAAATGTAGAAATTTCTCCCAGTTTGATGTTTGGATAAAATGGTGCCTGAGGACACAAGATATGGGAACAATTGTGTTCCTCTACCATTTCCAAAGGTTATTGGCCTGTTGGCACACCAACCTACCAATGCCCATAGGCATTGTTTTCCCCTTTGTCTACCAACCAAATCAACAGGGACATAAAGGAGTGTGCTGGGGTTATCAGGGAAAGATGTGGAGATTTCTGGTAGATAGAGAGCAACCAGATTTCATCATATCCATAACTCATGCTTTTTAAACTTGTTTCAAAGTCTGAAAGGCACAATCAGATGCCTAGTTTCAGACACACATCAAAAAAAGAGAAAATAAATAAGTAATGTTACCCTTGAAGGCTGTCAAAACACAAAGCCACAATGGAAAGGCTGAGAGTAGCTCCAAGGGTTTGCATGTGGAAACCATGGCACGTGGCCAGTCCCAAATCCCAGGCACGCCTCTCTTGCAGCAAAGCAAATTCTTTATTAGGCATAATTCAAAACCAGAAGAATAAACAGTATTTGTATGAATAGCTGACCAGTTCATCTGTGGAGGAGGGATCCCCTTGAAGGGGGAAAGGAGTAGTGCTCCTGAGACCGAAAACCACTGGATGAAACTGAAAAAAGCACGTACTTAATATTACCAAATACTCCTACACAAACTCAAAGCACGATCATAGAGGAAGAACTAATTTTTCTGTAAGGAGAAGTCCTGGCACACCACCAGTCTGTAGCATACAAGTCAGCTCTCTTACAGAAGGCATGCGAGCTAGGGATCCCAATTCTTTCCTCAGACTGTTTAAAATGAGGAAAATAAGGGGCAAAAAGCAGTGATTTTCATTAACAGAGACTGCAGCTGCTGAGTAGTGTGGGTACTGCTGCACTGGGCAGAGGACCTGTCAGAGTAAAGCCCATTTTGCAGGGACCAAATAATGAACTGGAGTGGGATTTCCCCCTGGGGCTCCTTCTGATCTGGCCCCTGCTGGCTCCAGCTCCCAGCTCTGTTGTACTGCTCCCATCCTTCTCCTGGTTTATAAATCAGCTGCTAGAAAAAGTGTTGAGGAAAGCATGACAGGTCAGTGAGGTTCAGCTGTGGGGCTTTGGGCTGGGTGGGCCTGGCTGGCTTCTTTCATGTTTGGGTCATTTGGGTGACCTGGAGAACACAGCTTCAGTGCAAAATCTGACATGTAGAGTTGCAAACATGCCAGTACTCATGGACCTTATATAGATGCCATATTTGCATCCCACATAGCTATCATGTGTTCAAGCCTTCACATGACAGATTTACACACCATGAAAAATATTAACTATCCCAAATATGTTGGCCAAAACTTCTGTTATCTAACATATTCAATTCTCAGTCCAAAGTCACGCTCCTTTCCTCAGTCAGCAGTAGGAGACCTGTGGGCACTTCTTTTAGTGGACTCATGGCTGTGAAAATTACAGTAATTTCATGATTATAAGCCGCACCTTTGTTATTGAAGAGTCCAGTCTATCTCAGTAGTGCAGCTAATCATCAAGTGTGGCTTATCTATGGACAAATCCCAGCAAAATGCCAACCCGGAAGTGAGAGCCAGCTGGGGAGGGTGCCTGGGGCTGTGTTTAAAGGCTTCACTGGTCTATGAAAACTGTTTGCAACTTGAGCACCTGACACCAAACCCTGTGCTGGTGCGACTCTGTTACTAACTCGTTACTTTGTTGCACATGGAGTCTCACTTAAAAAAAAAAAAGTGCGGATTATAATCAGGTGTGGCTTATAATTGTGAAATTACTGTATGTTCAGCTGTTAATTTTTCAACATACAAATTACCTTTTCAACATGTAACTCTGACAGTTAAAGAACAACAAACTATTAAAATATTAAAAAGATTCATCTCACCATATGTCTAACGTTACTCTAAATGCCATTTATAGAACTGGAGTTTTGCCATAATGAATCAGATCTCAAAGCTTGTGCTGTGAAATGATGGTTGCAACCAAATATAAGTTTTATTTATCACAAAGGGATCTCTTGCTGTTTGTGGGTTACAACATCAGTAAAATTTTACATGCTCTGTTCTCTCGATGATTGCTTTAATTTCTAAGAAATAAGTACTGAGTGTACAGAATGTAAGATTTTTATCCACAAAACTTTGATATCAGCGATAACAAAAAATGCTGTTTTTGCCTAAGGGTTCAGTAGGTCCCAATAACTCCATGTATTCTGTTCAAAGTGGGGTTAAGGAAATATCATCCCACCTCTATGTGGGGTCCTATCTTCTGGAATCTTAAACTTCCCCATATTCATAAAAGAAGGAAGTAGCATGGACTGCAACCATGTGGTTTGTCATCACCATGACCTGCTGACAAAACATTTTTGTCACTGCCACTGGTCAAGTCTTAGTCTTGCCCTTGCAAACTCTGCCCAAGGAACCATACATTGGCCCATTACCAGGAGACTTGCAAAGAGGCCAAATGAGCAGCAGCTTTAGGCTGAGCTTGGTGACTGTGTTGTTTCAGGTCAGCCCTTGGAAAGAGTCACATCTGGACAAGCTGACAGCTTTGCTGTCACTATTCCACTGAAGACAGAAATGGTTGGACAGCAAGTTACTAAGAGTAAATCTTAACTTAGAATTTGTAAATGCTCTTCAGGATCTTCTGTGCTGAAAATACTGCAGCTGTGAACAAGATGCTGTTCTGCTGTAGCCCAGCTTCTGTGCTGCCAAGCAGATGCACTTGTCTTTTGGGCATGAGGGAATGCTGAGATGCCAGAGAGTGGGATGCAGTGTGCCTTGTGAATGACCACCTGAGTAAAGCACAGGAGTATGCATGTGTAATCTCATGCCCTCCTCTCCTGGTTGTCTGCCCCTGCCCCCAAAGGCAAATCAGAGCTGATTGCACACCCACTGCAAACACTGCTGCAGATGGACAAGGCCAGGACTAGTTCAGAACAGCTACAAGATTTAATTTTCAAGTTTTTATAGTCAGATGTAGATAATCCTGTATAATCACTTATGCATTTCTAGAAAAAGGGCATAGATGGCAGCTGTGTGCATTATATAATATTTCATCTTGCTAACTCTATGGTTACAGTCTGTGCCTGACCTTGGATGCTGCCGTTGGAACAGATGTTGTGGACATGTGAGGCTTTCCTTGAAATTTTGTGGACATGGATGATGTTACCTTGGTGTAATGGGCAAATTCCAGCTTAATGTGGGAAAGGGAAGATTGTGAGAAGGAACAGTTTCCATAGGAAATATGAGAACGGACTATATAAGGAACTATATTTGGCACTTCTCTGATATATCATATATATTCCACAAGCTTTTCAAACCCAACTCATGAGTGGGAAGACAGCATGAATTACAGAACAATTGCATAATATTTGGTCTAATATTGTTGCATGACACTTTTGGCCTGAAGCAGTCTTGTGAATTTGTATTTCAGATTACCCATGGTCTTTCTCAAGAAATCTAATTAAACTTCAAAGATGTTCCCACTAAATTGAGTCCTATAGCTTCAGCAACAGGAATGACATCAGAACCTTTGGAAAGGAAAAAAGATGAATACTGCAAGAAAAAAAAAAGTAGGAAAAAGTGCTTTTAGAAGACTATTGACCATGGGCCAAGCCATGCCCTCAGCTATGTGCATGCTATTCCCACTGAAGCTAAAGGGATTTGTATATGCTTTGAAGCAGAATATGGTGCTTTGCTTCAGATGGCAAAAATCTTCCATGGCCAGATATGGAATACACTTTCAAAGTCAATGTATGCTATAAATGTCACTGAATTGAGTTTCTTTCTATAGCTATTTCTTCAATTAAGAGTATGTCTGGTTTGTAAATGAGTGTGACGATTGCAGCTTTTCTTTCCTAGCAGATCCTTAGTAAACTGTTGCGAGCTGTACCACTGACCACCTCCACAGAGCAGGCCTCTTGAAGTAAGTGTAGGTAACACAGAGAGGAACAATGTTATGTGCTTATAAGTTAACCAGGCTCCACATATCTCACAGACTCACAGACCTATTCAGATTGGAATGGACCTTGAGAGGTCTCTAGTACAACCTCCTGTTCGAAGGACAGCAAAGCTGCATTGGAAAAGTTCACTCAAGTGTCCAGCTGGATTTAAAAAACACTGAGGAACAGAGACCCCACAGCTTCTTTGAGCAACCTCTTAATTACCCTTGGAATGAACATTTTTCTGAAAATCCAGGCTCAAACTCCTGTTTCAGCCTAAGTCCATTATCTTACCATGAATCTTGGTGAAGAGGCTGATTCCATTGTCATGACCAGTTGCCCATAAGGATTGGCAGGCTGCTTTTTGGTGCACTGGAGTCATCTCTTTTTGGGCCTGAACAAGCCCACATCCCTTGACCTATTCTCACTGGGCAAGTGTTGCAACCCTGAACACCTCAGTACCCCTTTGCTGAATTTGCTCAAGGTCCTCAATGCCTTTCTTGTATTGAGACCAAAAGTGGATGGATGCAGTGTCTAGGTGTGTTACTAACAAGTGACAAGTGGGGAAATGATGGGGACGATTTCTTCCATCGTTTCACTTGCTATGCTTTCATAAATACCACCCAAGATGGTGCTGTTGGTGTGCTTTGGTGCCAGGACACTCTGCTGTCACACATTCAGCTTGCAACCACCAGGCTTCACAGATCCTTCCCAGCAGAGCTGCCCTCCCAACTGGCAAATCCTCATCTAGGTTGATGCAATGGGTCAGTCTGTCCCAGGTGCAGGACTTGGCATTTGCTCTTGATCACAAGTCTCCTGTCAGTCCCTTCTTTTAGCCTGTCAAGATGTCTACCTTTATCTAAATACACACCCCATGTGGAAAAGCAGTAGAGATTCATATTGTGGAAAATGCCTTAACAGATTTCAATCATGATGACTCTTACTTTTAGACTTATCCCAGTAGTCTTTTCTTGTTTTTAATTTTCCACTTCTTGTGATTCAACAAATGTAGGAGTGCATTTGGGACTGTGCTGTGCCAAAAATTGGAGGAATCTCTGCCAAAATTTTGAAGCTCAAAACTTTAGTCTTTGAACAAAACCTAGGAGTGAAATAGTGATTTATCACCCTTCCAAGAAACTATTTTAAAGATGATAATCATCATAGTAGAGGACCTGGTAATCCTTGTTGCAACTTTTCTCAGATGCACTCTTGTTTTTGTCACATTTTAACTGTTGTCTAAGAAACAATCTTTTTCATTGCCATAGTTGTATCTAATGAAAAATACAGCTCATAATCTATAGTTATATCTAATGAAAAATTCAGCTTATAATTCAGGGAGACTCGCTTACCAAATGGTTAGTTATCAGATGCTATCATTTATAGCAGGACTGTTTAGGGCCCATATATAACATTTTCATCTTCTATGTGTCTTGCACAGGACACCAAGAATCACACCATGAGCCTGAGAGCATTTTCTAAAAGCTTCACTTTCATTCGACTCAGACAGGATTGGTGCTGTGACCACTTCCCTGGGGAGCTGTTCCACTGCCCAAGGTGAAGAACCTTTTCCTGATATCCAACCTAAACCTCCCATGACACAACTTCGGGCCATTTTCTCAAGTCCTGTCACCACTCACCACAGAGAAGAGAGCAGTGCCTGCTCCTGCACTTCCCCTTGGGAAGTTGTAACTACAAAGACGGTTCCCCTCAGCCTCCTCCAGGCCAAAAAGACCAAATGACCTCAAATGCTCCTCATATGGCTTTTCCTCTAGAGCCTTCATCATCTTATGGCCTCCTTTGGACACTTGAACAGCTTTATGCCCTTATTAAATTGTGGCACCCAAAACTGCCCCCAGCACTGGAGGTGAGGCTGCCCCAGCTCAGAGCAGAGCAGTACAATCCCTCCCTTGCCTGGCTGGTGATGCTGTGCCTGATGCTCCCCAGAACAAGAGTGGCCCTCTTGGCTGCCTGGGCACTATAGGAGGTTAACAAAAAGGAGCAGCTGGCAATAGAGGCATCTTTCATAACTGATGTTATAGCTGTCCAAAAAGGCAAAGAGAAGGAAGAACACTAGAAGCACCTTTCCTGTAGGAAATGAGGGAGACTCATATAAATATCACCTCTGTGGAAAAGCCAGCATATATGTGTATGGATCAGATATTTGTATGCATCAGATAGCTGGCCCAGCTAGACAGAGGGAAGTGGGCTAATGGAGGCATTCACTGAGGACACATTGTAGATGCTGAATATTTGGTCTTAAAAAAACTGTTTACTTCTGCTGAGACCTAGGCTGTCAGATGAGATAACCAGGAATGTCATACTGGCAAGTGAAAAGAAACATGACTCCAGTAATAGGTTTCTCTTAACTGGATTGTATGAGCTCTCTCTTAATGCAAATGCCCTTCTGGAATTAGGATGTCCAGCAGGAAGAGGAGCAAAATGCTCTAATACAGCACAAGGTTCAGATATATAGGCAAACATACAATTTACCTACTAAATGCAAAGCTGGTTAACCTCAGAGGCAGTGGGTTGCAGTGGGTAGTATTTAAGTAACCATCAATTACATATAGAAGAAACAAGGTAGGAAATTCTGGAGAGTATTTTCATGCTGAAAAAAAAGCTGGAGACCAGGGCTTTGGTGGGAACTTTCTGTGAAGCCTTTGCTATAGCCTGTGCAGAACTGGAGACAGAAGTAGAAAGGCAGAGCTGCAGTACTGGAGGGGGGTATGTGGCAGAGATTTCTGCTATGATGCTGTGATGCTATGAGCAGAAAACGCAGGAGCTATGAAGGAGAGAGAAAAAGAAAGAGGGAGAGGGAGAGAGACAGAGATTCTTAAGCTGTAAGGGACCTGAACTTCTAGCACTTGTATGCAAGAGAGCTGTGAGGAAACATCTTTGTTCAATGGTTTCAGAGCTAAACAGGGAAGTATGCTGCAATTCAGTATAAGACGTAGAAAGTCTTTATCAAATGAAGTTAGAAAAATGTTAGGAATCATCATAAAATGAAAAGGAAGAAATATCAGTATGTCCCTAGTGAACAGATGAGTTGTGTACATTCTGAATTCTGAAAACAGCTGCACTCCTCTGTCCTTAATGAAGGAAAGGAGAATGTCAGTGATAGGAGAGGATCTGAAAAGTGCTGCAAAGATGATCAAGTATAAGGATAGGATTTGGTATAAATGATTCTGTATGCTTGGACTTCACAGTCTGGGTAAGGTGACCTGGGGACATGTGACAAGTTTTCCAGAAAAGAGTGGCTGGGGTTCAATGTCCATTCTGTTTTCTTGGTTGCCCATAACTGCTGCATTCCAAGTGCTGCATTCAAAACCAGAGGAAGCTCTTCTTCATGCAGCAGTTCTAGACTTGGTGGCTGACTTTTTTTCTTTTTAAAATTTTTTTGAAGGCAAGCTCAATAGCACATACTTGAAAGTGAGGGTTTCTGGTTTACCAAAGTAATTAGATGTAGGAAATTCCCCATGCTGAAAAATGACTTGAGGCTAGAGGATCTCATGGAGATAATATACAGTTGGAGTGTGCTTATGCTTCCCATGGCATCTTGTCTTCACTGCTGGAGACAGATAGACCATGCTAGATGGAACTCCAGCTTTGAAAAAACCTGGCTATTCTCATGGGGTACTGATATAAAAGATAAGGACGCACATTGGAACATGGTTCTGGTGCTGTGAGAGCACTTGTCACTTCCATATCACTAAGGTAAGGAGGGCACAGCATCATTCTTCTTCCTTGTGAACACTGTAAATTAAGTCCTATTTTAAAGACCTTTAGGGAGGCATCAGGAGGAAATAAAGTCTCTAAAAATATCATTCCAAGGGGATCTCAAAAATATTTGAATAAAAATAAAATCTTCAAGGAAGTCCCTCACATCATAACCCTTAGAATTAGTGGAATTTCAGGTATGCTTTACTGCTGACTTCAGGGCAGCTGTGTATAAATTGACTAAGCATTTTATATGCAATAAAACTTCAATAGTCGGGGCATTTTAATCTTATAAAAAATTAAAATACTGTCCTCTTTGCCAGAGTTTGCAGAAGTATAGAAATTCTCTTATTTCATTAGTTCAAAGGACAATTGTAGACTTTGCTGGCAAGCACTTCCACTGACCTAAGGAAGAAGCAGGAACATAAGCACTGATCAAGTAAGGGAGTAAAATTTGGCAAGGTAAAAACACTTGAGTTCCATAGGAATTAGGGCACCAAATGTATCAAATAATTGAAATAATAGCAATTAGACTAGGTAATACACTTTTCTTTGGGACATTTCAAGTGATGTGTCAGACATTTGCTAAATTTTCCTTCCCTGCACTAAAAAAAAAAAAAAGCAAAACAAAAAAGAGGAAAATAAGGGGAAAAAAGTAACAGAGTACAATAACACACTTGACAAAAAGCCAGCTAATTAGACAAGCAAAGTTCTTGGTTAGTACAGGAAATTACTGTAAATTATGCATTGCATTATCTTCCGATAGTTTAAATCCAAACTACTTTTTTTCTTTTTTTTTTTTTTTAAGGTGGATTACAAGGGGACAAAAAAAAAAAAAAAGTAAGAATATACCACAATATTTACTAGCAGAAATTCTTTGTGATCCAAGAGAGAATATCAACTAAGAAAATTAATAAAGCTTCTTATGTTTTGGATTACCAAATGAGTTCTGTAGAAGGTTGTGTTTTTTTAAAAGAAGGAATATAACATATTATATTTACATTCCTGAGTTACTATATATCTGATATCAAAAGGGATCTTATGGATTTGATATTTAGAGATGCTCAGCATGTTCACTTCTAATACAGTCTTCAGCTGAACCACAACGGCCAGGCAATTTCACAGAAGTGAACCTTGGACAAAATTGTTGAAACCAGAGTTTGGTTTTGGGTCTGGAATTTAATCTACTTGGTTTTCATTTTAGACAGCATGAAACACTTTCAGTCTATCATACAATAATAAATCTTCCTTCTGAGAACTACACTTTTTGGATTTGCAAAATGATCTGACACATTATCTATTCTTTCTTTGGGCTAAATGATTTAAGAAACAATTTTTAAGAAAATCAAAAGCACAAGGAAAAAAATTCTACTTTCAAAGGCGTGAGATAAAAACTGGCTAAGGAAACATTAATTTATTATTTTTGACATCATGATTAGGACCTACTGGTGAACCAAAAATCCCTGAATAAGGTGCTGTGTCTGTCTTCTATGTTTTAGGTTTAATGTGCTAGGCAGCAGGCGAAAAGGGTAAAAGCACAAAGAATAAATAAGGACACCAGGGAACACTTCAAGTCACAGTTTCAACATGGTAGCAGCCTAGCCATTAACAGAGACAGGAATTTTAAAAGGAGGATACTGCTGTGCATAAGAAATTAGGGGAGGGGTCCCATTTTAAGCATATAAGGTGTGTGAAACTTTGACAGGCTGCCTAGCAATCAGAGATGACTTCTTGATGCTGAGGAAAACTTAATTTGGATGGAATACGCAGACAGCAGACAGACATACAGACACACACAAAGTTATACAGAAAGAAATACTTACAAATGAAAAAAAACTGTCATCAGAACGGGGATATTAGAGGAGAAATATGTCTCTGAGGTTTGTGTGTTGCATACACCTTGCAGAAGATGTGATTTAAAGCTTACAGCGGGAGAAGTCCTGTGGGCATCTGAGGGCTGACTAGTATACCAAGAAATGGCCCTGATTTCTTAACTCTGGAAAGGAGCAGGGGAATGGGACTGCACCTGACCAAGTTCAGTCTGTTTAGCTTTGCACTAGAGACTTTACCTTACAATTTAGATATAAAGAGGTGAACAAGAAGACAAGAAAAGAAGCTGAGAAAGACAGGAAGTGTTTATTTTAGCTGTTGTGTCTTTGTTTTGGGATTTTTTTCCACAGAAAAGAAGCCAATCATAAACACTCCTGAAGGCAAGGACAATCTAGAGAACACCGTGATTAGGTTGTATAAATCTTTGAAATTTCTGCTTCGCCTATAGCAGAGTAAAGCAAAAGTGTGTCTAAAAATTTGGGGAAAAACTCATCCACTGTCATGTCCCCAGTCTCCTCAGCAGGTCGCACATCTTACAGCCTCAGTGTGGAAAGGCTATGGTCAAATCCCAAAAAGTCAGAAAGGGGTTTGTGAGAAAGGCTTCTCCTGTGAGCAGTTTTGAGAGCAGAGGAACATCACCCAGAAATAAGTCCTGGGCCCTCCAGATTGCTCAGGTATAAACAAGAGGCTTAGAATGAGGCTTTGAGCCCCAAAGAGGGGCCTTGGCAAGCTGCAGAGCTGAAAGAAATATATCACATGTACTGATTTCAATATTTCAAGTATATGTGACATAACTTGGCATTATTATGCTTTTGTGGTTAATAATTTAGTTTTATCTGCTTGCATACACATCATCTTTATTAAACAGTAACTGTCCTTCATGAATCATGCAGTTCAAGGCCAAGAAAATAAACAGAGACCATGCTATGTT
The DNA here is from genome assembly GCA_009812075.1 of Sialia sialis. NCBI lineage: Eukaryota > Metazoa > Chordata > Aves > Passeriformes > Turdidae > Sialia > Sialia sialis. The sequence continues at coordinate 31,296,674 of VRYO01002734.1, read as the reverse complement.
CTGTGCTGAGGAGACAGAATGGTTTGCAAAAAATAAGAAAATTCTGCTTTCTGCCACCCACCACAGTTTCCCTGAAATGAGGAACCAGAGGATAATGTTGGGGCCTCTTGAGTACAAATAAATCAGACTGGCAGCCTACATCTACTTTATATGAATTCTGTACAGTCCAACCCAATTTGGACAATTCCAAGACTCCCAAGCAGAAGATGAGCAGCCAGAAGAACTGACAGCACCTGTGTTCTAAACACAGCTTCAGACAACTTGAGTTTCTGTAAAACTGTACATTTTTATTTACTTTACACAATACATGAAACTGATTGGTTTTAAACCCAGGGTAGCAGGAACGCATTCCCAAGGTTCTTGTCTTTGTTGCAGACCTGAAAGGAAAACAAACCATCCACTTGCCAGATTAACACCTTACTAGTCAAAGTTTTAATTCTTATAATTAATTCTAGTAATTGTCTTTTGGTTGTCTTCAGGCATATTCAGATACTCACTCAAACCAACTCTCCCTAATGCCATTCTCTCTAAATATTGGATCAAATTCTGCAGCTACCACAAAAGGAATCATGCAGGCAGAGAAATTCTGTAATATCATACACCTACATGAGAGGTGTCAAAAAAGTGGCTGAAATCAGGATCTCTTTCCTCCTCCAGCTTTAGAGGCTGTAATTTAAGTTTCTTTTCTCTTTGGAGAGTCTGGGCAGCAAGCCTTTTCCTTGACAATGGCATCTGAACAAAATAGCAGTCACATTACCTTTAGAGACACATTCTGGTCCTGTTTCACCCTTGCTTACAACTGTGGTAAAAATTTACTAAATACAGTGCCAGTGTCAAAACCCCTGCAACTACCTGGACATTTAGAGATATATAGGCATGAATTAGTTACTGGATTACAGAACATAGGAATGAAGAGAGAAAGAAAGATTTTATATAGAGCACTTACCATCATTTCACAACATGCAGGATATGCAACACTGCTTGGTGTCAGGATCACTGGCTATGGGAGACTTAAGTGTTAAGAAAACCTCAGCTTCACGAGTACTGCCAAATGGCAAAGCGGAGGCCTGTACTCTGGCTCAAGTTATGTGCTTGAATTCTATGTCTGAAACTCAGATCTAGGCTTATGTTTACTCTGTGTAATGATAACATTAATGTTTTTTCAATAAAGAGATTTCAAGGAAAGCGTGTATTTCTGTTTATAGGGCACGTTGCTTTTGCTTGCTCTGGTGTCAGTGAAGGTTCATTATGGCATCTGTGAAAGGAAATTTCTCGAACAGTCTCACCACATATATGTTAAAATGATGTTCCTTGCTTTGATAAAAGAAGCAAAAGAGATTTACAGATTTTCCCTTTGATATTTACAGTAATATCACGCCTATAAGGTGCCCCGGACTATAAGGCGCACTTCCGAGTTGCCGGCAATATTCTGTGCTTTTTCCACATATAAGGCGCACCAGAACCTCCTCTTAGTGATTCTCTTTTATTTTTTAAATCCCAGACACTAAGTTACATGATGATTGAGAACACACCAGTTGTCACTCGATTCCAGCTCTTTCACTCCTAAAGCAAAAACTGGATCATGTTATCAGCATGGATGGGTAGTTTTACCAGTGATGTCTGGCAAGTGTCTTAGTGCCACAGATGTCTCTTACTGAGGCTTCACAGAAAATTTTAAATGTCCTTACGTAGGTCATATCTAAAGTCCTTTTCAAGAGCAATTTCATGCCACTGGGCAAAGCAAACGCTATGACTGATTCTGCACAAGGACAGAGTATGTCACCTTCCCCACCAGTGAAGTTTTCACCAGTACTCCTGAAGTGACCCAAGGATGCAGTGAGTGGCATAGATGAGGCATCTGCAGAGATTTATCCATTCCCAGAAACGAGCTCCTCTACCACCCAACAGAGCGAGGGAGAAGAGAGGCTACCACAACTACCTAACAATCTAGAGATTGTATTTAGACAGGAAGTATCTTCTTGTCTTCTGCAAAGTACTAGCACCTCCTGGTGCTTTCAGGTTTCAGATGGGTTGGACAAGGTAAACCAGCTGCACACCCAAACTGATAAATAGGGTTTTGTTCCTTCCCATCTTCTCAATGTGCATCCCAAAAGTACATCTACCTATTTGCCTACACCTGATAAACAAGGTATTCTTTGCATTTCATCTCTGTAGACACAGTGTTGTTCAATTTTAAAATAACCGCAATCATATTCTTCCCTTTGGAGATATTGGTACACCTCAGCAAAAGTGCTTTACTGAAGTGAACAACTCTTCCTTGTCACAGTCATATTTAATATTAAAAATATGAAAAATCCACATGGATTAAATATTGATTTTATTTTTTAGAGAGCAAGTACAATGATGTTGCATTAAAATAATGCCATGTCATAGTTGTTACAGCTCTGATAGAAAAATAAACATCTCAATATGCTACAGTGTAACTCATTAATAAATATCACAATAGAAGTTAGTAGTCAACTGAAATTAATAAAACAGCTATAAAAGTATACTATTTTAAATAATAAAGTATTCAGTATATTTCCAGAAGAACAAAAGTAGTGATTTAAAAAGTATCATTTAAAATGAAAAATGAGCAGTAAGAAATTATCAAATTTAAAACCTCTTCCCTTACTAACATTCTCGATGCATAAAATCTAGAGACACATTATTTATTTTTCTATATTTCTTTTTTACAAAAGGTAGTATATGTTAAATAGAAAGTTTAAAACGGTAGTATTATTAATAGCTGTCACACAACTGCTAATTAAGACACTTTAAAGTAGCATTTTTTTTAAGCAGTAGTAAGTAAGAGTGAAGATGTCAGCACAGTGAATTCATCCAACACTAATGCCTCTGCAAAAGACTCTTTCATTTTTCAGTATCTCCCTTCAAAATATATAGCTGAAACAGCCCAAATACAATATAGGTATTAGAATGAAATGCTAGAATTTTTACAGAAGTCATTATTTTAACAAATGCCAGATATTTTAATATTTTATTAATAGGTACCTTTTTTTTTTTTAAGCATGTTCAGAAAAGAAAACAAAGAGAACATGCAATTCAGAACAGCATTTCTAAAGCTTAAGAATCTAGAAATTTTAGGTTTTTTCTTTCCCCTCTTCCCCTTCCCCAGACAGGCCAACCATTCTGAGCTGGCTTGCTCTCAGTGGAACCCCACTGATTTGGCTTGCTATAAAGATACATTTCGTTGGTTGACTTTAACCTTTTTCGTCCCGCTCTCCATGAATTCCAATTCTCTGTAGAAGTCAAAAGATACCTGTACATCAGAGCAGCCTCAAGATCAGAATTAAAAATTAGTGTTTTTTCTTAAGTATTACTTCATTTCTGCTTTCCTCTCTGTTGCAAAATGGTAGCCAAGACATTGTCACCACGCGTCACTCACAGAGAAGGAGTCACCCAGCACTGACTCAGCACAAATGTCTCTGTGAGAAGTGCCCTTTACAGCTACTGCTTGTATTCCTTAAGGCTGGCTGCTGGAGATCCAGGAGCTGGTGGGAAGTCAATGGGCAGGTGCCCAAACACTCCCCAGGAGCCTTAATGGAGGTCTCCAGCATCCACATTTACAGGCTGCCCCTTGCTGGGTTGTGTGCAGGCATTTTTGATAGGAAAGATGTGAAAAGCCTGCAGCATAAGGGGTCAGACTGCACACAGAGCAGTCCCATCGTGGAGACAAGTGCTGCGATGCAAACCTAGGACACCACCACTGCCAAGCCAACCTACACTGAAGAGGTTTGTGCCCTGACAAAAGGCAAAGCGAGATCTCAGAGCACCATTTCTGCAGGAATGCTGTGGGGAGCCCCAGCACTGTCCCTCTTGACAGCCCTTGCATATCTCTGCATCACCAGACCCTATGTCTCTTTTAGGATGGAGGTTTGCCTGAAGCTGTTTCAAACATTTACTCCCATGGTTTGCAAAACATGCACACCAAGCAGGAAATAAATATTATATATGATCTGACTGGGAAAATAATATTTTTCCATTGCAGACTGAAGAATGCTTTACATAGCAGGTTTTCATGACATCATAGAAAGGAAAAAATAAATCCAGTTGTAAATAATAGCTAAAATGTAAACTATGCCCATACGAACATCCTTCCTTTTTAAGGTTCATTTTCAACGTCCTTGCAAATGTAAGGGAATTTCAGCTGGGCACAATGAAAATTCCTTGCATACCACGTGCACGTTTTCTGGATGAAACAGCTATTTTCCCACATACTTCTGCAGCAATCTTATTAGTGTAGTCATGATTCTTGGAAATAATTATTTCATAGCATTTTTTCATATTATAGTACTCAAAAAAATCTGAAGTGGACTATATACTTTTAAATTACATTAACATGCAATTTCTGAAGTGTCAGTCAAATAACAAGTCAAAGGTTAAAAAATGGGACTAGAATTTGAAAACTATAAATATGGATTTTAACAGTAACAAATATGCTGTTAAAAGTCATGCACAGGCTCCATTTGTGGGACCAAATCTAAAAACAATCCCCTAAACCAATGATGAGATCCAGCAGTATCTGCTCATATATTTTTGGATAAAAGCATGCAGTAGAATTATCTGACTTATTTTTAAAAGTTTTTTTGAAGAAGCCCAGTATATGAAGCGTTATTTGAGAACTTTGGAACATTCTATTCTGAGGTTAGTTATTTTCTCCCCTATTTTTATGAGCATCTTTGATGCACAATACATTGAAAACTAATATGAACTAATTCATCTTTAATATCTCCCATATTAAGCACTATAGGAAGCACAGTCCTTCTGCAATCACTGAAGAAATTCCTTGTGAATTAAAGGCTGCTTTCTCATTTAAGGTCATGTGCTGAGGGAACACAGCTCCCTAAATAGTGAGGCTTTTGTTGAGCTATTCATCTCCTGCAGCAGCTCTTCTGAAAAACATGGTCAAAGGCAGAGGGAAACAAGTACCAAGCAAAGCCAGAGTTTCTCATGGATAGATTCCATCCCTAGAAACAAAGCCTCCTCCCAAGAATCCTGCTCTGTATAAGCTCCCCACGGGCCTTCTAAAAGCCTTGACCTGTCACATTAGCAGCAGCTTATTCTCTTTCACCAGCCTCTTCCACAATACAGCAAAGCCATGAGGGAGATGCAAAAAAGCTTTTTTTTTTTTTTTTTTTCTTTTTTCTTTATTATTTTTTTTAATTACTAAATTTTTTTTAAATTTACATACATTTTTTTAATCTCAGGACAGCAAGCAGCTTACAGTGCAATTTGTCCTGTGAGACTGCTCTATTTGACCAGAGCATTTTAAATATTCAGGCAGGTGTCTGATAAGGAAATACTGGCCGTGCCCCTTCACAGGCAGCGCTCCAATGCCAAGTGCTACAGAAGAAAAGCAGTAGCAGCACGATGTGATGTGTCTGGAAGATGGGTATTACAGCTCAAGTCTTTCTTCCACCACGAACCCAGCTCCATTATCCCCTACCCACACCACTGAATTCCCTCCAACAGTGAAAAGTAATTTCTAATGAAAAAAAGGAGAGCTATCAGTTCAGTAAATGCTTTAGCACATGCTTTAAAGGCCATTATGGGGTGAAAATACATTCTGAAAAATCTTTTTTTTAAAGGCTTTATCACACTGTTTAAAGAACACAATTAACGTATTTTTTATATACTTAGATTTAGCCCACTAAGCATTTTTTTTTGTTTAAGTTAAATAGACAACCAGAGATTGTTTCCCACTCATAAATAGCCACGAATTGTGACAAGGGTAACAGCAGTTACCTTTATCAATATATATCAATTTTTTATAAATTTTTATCATTTTTTAAATCTTTATCCCACCAAAACTAATTGTTTGGAATCTTTTTATTTCGCACAGGAGGAAAATGGTCCTATAGACTTTAAAAGAAAATTAGAGTTTAAGGTGTAATTAATAGACTACAGAATTAATATATAAGGTTCTATAATTAAGCTATCACTAAAGTTAGGGTCAATACACTCTTTTTGCTAAATGAGACAATTTTACATGTGTGGTAAAAAGCTCAGGACCTACTTTGGAGACTGATTTAAAACATTTAATAGTCCAATTTGCAGGTTTTTTTTTTTAAAAACAATTCCTAAGCTTTTATGACTAATGAAAGGCCCATTGTCTGTATATTATTTTTCTCATTCCCACTTGATCCATTACCCTAAAAACTTAACACTCATAAAACACTCATCATTTTTTTACATCCTGCCTTCCTTTCAATCCTCATAGTCCTCAGGTTTCAGTGGGAATTTACAGAAGAAATACAGAATAGGAAATACAAGTAATTTTGAAAGACTGCACATAAGGAAGTCCTGCTTTGTTTCTGTAACTCTTATCTATGACAAATAGTGACAATATTTACTATTAGTAGTAAATGTTGTTAAAATGATACACTTTCTTCTGAGATGATTTTTCTTTTTGCCAGCAAGGTTTTAGTGCATTAGAGGTTGATCAGATTTTCATAGGGTTTCAGCAGCATGGAGTTAGTAAATCAGACTGACGTTTCCAACCAGCATATAATAATAACAAGTCTTCTACCACTCTAGCTGGTTTCAGAGACAAGAAAAAAGATGCTTCTGCTTGACTTTGTAGCTCACATTCTGCTCTCAGATAAGCCTATATTGGTCCCACCATGTTTGGAAGAGTTTTGCTCATTTCTGAAGGCAGAATCTGATCCATATTTATAAATTTAATTAATATGTTCTCTTGAGAAAAAGACTCCTCTTTTCCTCATTTGCTTCTAAATTGCAGGTTCTTTCCTCCATCACACACTGGACACATCTCTCAATGCACAGTCACAAAAAAACTGTAGTGGTTACAAAACAACTTAGAAAACTTAATCTCATCAACTAATTTACATAGAGAAAAGAGCACATGTAAAATCAGACTTATGCCTGACATCCTACAAAAAGATCTAAGTCCTCGGCAAAACACTGACATGTAGCTAGAAAACCAAACACAGCTCTATTTGCAATGGAATTGATGCTGCTGACTCTACAGACAGTCTGCTGGCAGTGATCATCATGTAGACTATGCTGATGGATAGAGGAACTCTCATTTTCTGTAGCCACTCAGTTTCCAAACACCTTAAATTTTGTATAAAATTGCGGGGGTTATATTTAAACAAGTAAAAAAAGCTAAAAATTACTCTTTATCAGATATACATTATCCTTAAATGACTTCCTTCATACAAAAAAACTATATATATATAATTTACCTGTGTTTGCAAGCATATCTGTGTGTATACACACACAATATATATCAGGAGCTAAACGCTCATTTAATCCCGTCACTTTTATGAGGAAAGATCAGAGGCATAAGCAGACAAATCAGTGGATTCTGTCAATTGAGAGAACTATAAAAGTACCATTTACTCTATTTAAGAGCATTTTAATAGTTTCATCTATTGCTATAATATACAGCAATGTTAATACTTCCGTCACAGCTTTTGTCCATTCCCACAGAGCACATCAGTACTAGCTACATGTAGAGTGAGATCAGTGCTTTGTCAGACCAGTTTGTATCTACATTCTAGGCCATAACTAAATAAATTAGAAAATGCTAAAGTGCTACATCAACACTAATGTTTCTGAACAGTAGTAACGCACATTTCTCTTTCAAAAAAATTAAAAAAAATACAGCAGCTATAGTTCCAAACATAGTCACATAATGTGAATATGTTTACATGTCACTTTGTTACAGTATTCAACAAAATGCACAACACAAAACCATATGGCAACAGTCAAGACTCCCACAGAGTACAAAAGGTAATTTTTAAAAAAAGTCGAGCATGATGGAAATAGGCATTTGCAGTCTTCAGAATTCACACTTGAAAGTTTCGTTTAATCGCAACTTGCTGATGTCGATATTTATTTCCTCTGGTTTGTCACGTCTGTATGTTACTGTTCTTGTGCAAACTGTAGGCAAAAACATCTTATCCTTGAACGAGAAGATACAATTTTTATCAGCAATTAGCTAACTTTTATATGCAAGAAAAAGATTACTGAAGATGATGGCTCTGAAATCAATTACCTTCTTTGTTGTAGATACTCTGTAATCAGATGAAGATTTAATTTTATTGCTACTCCCCTGCAGAATTATCTGCCTGATGATAAGGACAACAAGCAACCCGATCAGAAAGGTAACTATAAAGATTATGGAAAAGACTCTAAAGTAGTTTCGTCCAGAGAAACAATCTGCAATGAAACAAAACAAAAGGGTAAAGCCTAATGTATGGAACAGGCACATCCCTCTAATACAGGCATATCCGCCACTGCTTAGTAATGATGCATAAATGTAATACAAGCCAGATAAAAATTAAGGGAAAATAAATTAAGGGAAATTAAGAGGCAAAGTTGTCATATGCAAGCTTTCAAAGGTGAGCATATCAAGAAAGGTAATTCAGATCAAGATCCATTGTAGAAAAATAGTGAAACTATTATTCCTTTAATCTATAGAACTAAGAATCAGGCTTCATTGTATTGCCCACCATAAATTCTCTGTAGACAAGTGAGTTTATAGCTGAAGTAGAGAGAATGAAAGATTAGAGGTGTTTGGGGCAGAGAGAATTTAATCTTCACAAGACAACAGTGAAGATCACTAGCAAAATTTGAAAGAAAATGTATTTTATTGAATCCTTGTCTCACCTCTCCTCACCGGACCAGTGAGTTCTCTCCTCACTGGCAGACTATAACAGCAAGCTTCTCTCAATATTAAAGTTATGAAAAAAGTATTCACAATTAGTTTCATCATTTATGGACTGTAGTATAAAAAAATTTATATCAATATTAAGTGAAAAAAGGTAACCATTTACCTGTATTTTTATTACTGCATTAAACTTTATGAGATTTTATTAAAAAAGATTTTATTCTTCCACAGCCCTCAAAACTGCAATTTTTTATTCTTGAAAGGAACATTTAAACATTACTGAACTTGAGGTAAGCATTCTACTTCTTTCTTTCTTGTTTCTGGTCATGTCAAATAATACAAGCATGTTCGAAGTAATAAAACATACACATGCCATAACAAATTTTTATAAACATTTCTTTAAGCATTGCTCAGGCAGGATTTATCATTATTAGATGTGACTTCTCGAGGAGCTGGGAAAACTGAACTTAGCAATGTTTATTTCCTGTTATTATTTATCTTTTACTTTCCCTAAGGCTATGAATCATTTTTCTCTTTTTCCTGCTTTCTTTCTTTGTTATTGTAATAATGTTATATACTTCTAAAAGTATAGAAACATTATACAAAAGTATGGAAACACTAACACTGGAAACACATAATACTGGAAAATTCAATTACTTATTGCAATAGATTTTTATCTCTTATTAAAATTACCTAGAAAATGTCACTTACCTGAAGTATTGTCAATATAATGCAGTAGGTAAGCGCATGAGGTTGTGCACTGATCAATTATTACTTGCGATGCATTGTTGGAATGATAGCACTGAACACAGTTCCTGTAAAATACAAATCATAATTAAAAACCTATGTCTTTCTCCTCACTCCCCTTTAAGAGATTCTATCAACAGGCTGACGTATTGCTTGCACATAATGCTTTCCTGTTGCTAGTAAAAACATTGCAACATTTATTTATCTTTTTCTGAAATGTGATGCTTCTCTCAGCATTTTATCCCTCTGACGCTTCTCAGAACCAACGAGTCAGAAGATGCAAATTAAAACATGTCTTTGGCATCGAGCCACCTTCATCCCATCCCTGCTCTGCTTTTTGTGATGTGAGTTTGTCACAGGGTGTAGCTAAGATCCAGCTTTCTTCAGCTTTCAGCCTCCAGTTCCTTTCTAGTCTTTCCTTACCTATCAATCTCATTTGGATGCAGCTGGAACTGAAGGGTAGAGGTAGGTAGAGGAAACATAGCTTTGTCAATAACTTTTGGGTGCTATGTTAAGACAAAGTCAAGTAAGTCTGCACTGCTGGGCAGTTTTAGAGAGAGAGCACTACCAGTGACAGGCAATGCTGCGGGTCTTACTGTCATCACTGTATAGCCCCGAAGGAGATAAATGTCACAGGAGATCCCAAAAAAAGCCCTAACTGAATTTTTAATGAAGATATGCCATCTTCTGAATTTATTGAAGACGTACATTTCACTGAGACTTTGAACAAGTGTAAGCCAGAAAGGTTAAATGCATTTGATCTAGTGAAATCTTAGCAGAAAGAAACCTTCCCAGATTTGGCCAAGCTTGGATCTCCAACATTTTCACCAGATGAGCTATAATTGAAATAAATACAAATAAACAATGATTCTGTTTTGAGTACAGTGACCTTTCCAATGAAAGGCTGATCTTTCACCCTCTCCACCACAGTGGGATGCAGAACATCACACATGTGATGAGAGGGCACAAAAGAGCTGTGGCCAAGGAAAGGGCTTCATTTGCTTTCTAGGTCAGGACCACACAGAGTGCCACTGAGAGCCTAGTCTAGCTTCTCTCCTCCTGGGCTTGCTCATTTTGACCTCCACACTGTCCCTTTCTTTACATGAGTAAGGAAAAATTACATGCTTTCAGACTAGTGTGGCAAAGACTAAGTGTTTTAAAACTGAGCAATGAAGAATGTGTTCTCTGGGTAAGACCAGCTCTGCTGATCAATGGCAGTGACAATACAGAAGTTCTGCTCTAGTTCCATACCTCTTTCTTTCAGCTGAGAAGCACAAGAAGAGTACAGAAACAAACGTGGAGAACATTATTGGACTTGGTGGCATTCAAAAGTAGCATCTATTTTCCATTTTTAAAAATACACATGTATGGTTTTATTTCCTATCCATGAGACCTCATATGAAGAATGGTTAAAATAGATGCTGACATGCGATTTTCTTAATTGGCAGTGTGAATCCAACTACACAGAGAAGTATCAAGTATGAATTGTCCCAATTTCTTACAATCTAAATAGCTAAGAAATATAGCATCTAGCCAAGCACAAATATTTCTTCATGTTTCAACACTAGGGAGTGAAAAAGTCAAGTCTAGCACAAGAAACATACCAGTTTTCTTCACAGGCTTTGTTACAAGTAGGGCAATATTCACAGAAACGGCCAAAGCTTCTCGGATCTGTGCACTCACACTTTCCACATACACATTTTCCTCTTCCACTGCAAATTTGGCCTTTTGAATTCAGGCAGTGCTTTGCTGATTGTGATGAGCACTCGCAACGATCACCTTCCCAGCCAGCAAAGCATTTGCATTTACCACCTTCACATTCACCATTACCTACAACATAGAGAGTCTGGAGTCATATGCTTCCATGAAAACACAGAAAATAAATTTTAGATGGATATATTTGTATTGTTTGTGCTTTACATCAAACTAAGCAAATTTAGACCTGGATATTCTAATTAGTTTTTAAGTTAGTAACTTAAACTGAAGTTACTGGCATGATCAATATGGAAGTATGCTGTTCATTGTAAAGTTGAGCAAAAGTTGCCACTATGATGTCACACTAAAACCTTCTACTAGAATTTTTCTCTTTTGCTTTGGATCAAAACAATGGAGATTAGGAATTACACAATGTCCAGGAAAACAGTCTTCAGGCAAACTAAACAAACTTCTCTTTAGCCAGAAAACATTCCATTCAAATAAACAGCAAGATTCAGTGGAAGAAGGAGTATAAAGTTCATGTGCACAGGCCAGGTTCTTTCCTTCCATTTCCATTTCCATTTCCATTTCCATTTTTTTCCATTTCCATTTTCATTTCCATTTCCATTTTTTCCATTTCCATTTTCATATCTATTTCCATTTTTTTTCCCCTTTTCCTTTTTCACTTTTTTTTTCTTCCCTACTATAAAGAGGATTACAAAAAGAATAAGAATTTCTAACAACTCTGCTTCACTTAAGAGTCTCCTTCATGAAGCAGGCATTCCCTAAGTGTTCATGTGTACACCAGTATTTGAAATCAAGTGCCACTGTATCTCTCACAGGACTGATTTAGGGTGGTGGAAAATCAGAACCTCATCTGGAAGCTATGATCCCCTCCTAATCTCTCAGTATTTTATATTACCATTAGTCTGAAATGTATCAACTGGCTTTCTGGAATAATGTTATTTTTTGTTTGAGAAATCAGTATCATTACTTACAAATAATTTTGAGATTTAAATATTAAAATAGCTAGACTTAGGGGAAAAAAGCAATGCATCCCCTAGAAAATGGTGGTGAAATTTAGAAGACTCTGTGTATGCCTGTGGTTAAGAGAGCCCAGGAGTGTGAATTCTTAACAGGATGTTCAGGACATTTCCCACACTAATTCTGCACAAACAATTCGTGTTCTTGACAGGCTTATATCACGGTTTTCAGCTGCATCAGTAGCCTGAGAAAACAAAACAAACCAGGAAAATACAACCATAAACGCTGTAACTTACCAGAACATAATTTTCCTTGGTGATATGGGCAGGAAAAATCATCCATTTCACAGTACTTGCCATACACCTTGCCTAGCTTGTTTTTGTAGCAGAAACATTTTCCATCTACGCAATTTCCTTGACCACTGCAGATGGGCTGGTCCTGGCGTTGCCTGCATTTCTCTGAGGCTAGTGTGTCTCTGTTAGAGCTACAGTTACTGTCACTGCACTGGGACTGTTTGCTGTCAGGAGAAGTTTCATCAGCCCACACCCTTTTGTGCCCTGTGCTGTCTCCATACTGGCAGGCACAGCTTTGCTGCACATTGACAATGGCAGTTTCATTGAAACCAATAGGCTTAAGTACGGCATATTTTCTTCCTCCAGTTGTATGACATCCTTTCATTGCAACTGATACATTGAAAAGTACCTAAGAAGAAATAAAGACAGATTTAACATTATTATTACTATTATTATTTTCTTGCTTAAAATTAACATATAAATAAAGCAGAATCTTATATTGTATATGAATATGCTGGTATAGCTGATAATAGCAAAATACACAGTGGTCACTTGTCAAATATATTAGTAATGATAGGCATCACAAATACAGTTAAAATCCTAACAATAGAGGATTGACAGAAGACTACTTTTCAAGTTAAGAAAGCATAGTTGCAAAAGACAAGTTTAATAAAAAATTAAATGGGAATAGAAATATCATCACTATCTTCCTGCTATTATGCAATGTGCACATTCTGTTATTTCACAGGAATACTCAAGTAAGAATTGGGACTAGATTGAGCAAGACAATATAGAAACAGAAAGAGATACTCCTCATAAAAATAATTTACAATGAATGTCCTGTTGCAGGATTGGTCGTGCACATAGAAACTACACAGGTTTTTGGATGGCCCGGACTACTCCTACTAAAACACAGACATGGCTCACATGCTAGCAGTTACTTTCCTCAATTCCATGTGCCATTCAGTGCCTAGCTCCAGGCCATGTCATGGCCAACATCACCATCCCCCAGGTCCTCATCCCAGCAGTGCCCACTACAGCAGCAGCTCCTCTGGCTTTTGGTAGTCCTGGCACAGGTCTGAGGATCATTTTGGTGGTTAGGTGATTGCCGTAGAGTTTCCATCAATCACCCCTAAAAGGTTTTGACAGCTCTGACATTTGTGACACACTAGATATCAATCTTGTATTTCACAATTGGTTTTTGGATATTTTTTTTTTGACCAGTACGCTTCTGACAGAGTATTCTTTCAAAGGTTTTGAATTTTTTTAGCTTCCTGATATAAAACAACTCTTCCTCATTTCCTCACAAAGAAAATGTAACCAGGAGGGAAAAGTGAGAAAAGAATGCCAGAGAAGCAAGTACCTTTAATCTTTACTACCAAGAAATAAAGATTTCAAAATAAAAAGGGCGAAACCCCAAGAAACTGATTACATATGAGGTTGAAACTGCCCGCAAATACTAAGGCCATTCATCTCTCATCACTGTCTCTCCCTCCCGCTGCGCCCCCACACGAGAACAGCCCAGCCCTTGGGGACAATGGTGGCTTTGTGATGAGAGGGGCTGCGGCTGCCTACACGGACAACAGGAGAAGAATGCTGTGCAGAAACATGCACTTAATGTCATATTGAGGGGGCACACAGGCTTTGTCTCACCCTTTGCTTTTCTTCTTCTCATTTCTCAAATGTGCCACTACACACATAACCCCTCGGTAGCCCACACTCTCCATGCATTGAGATTTCTTCCCTTGGGTTACAGGGCAGAAGTGTGGCTATAGAGGAACTGATTCATACAGCAGGTGCGTATCACGCGGGGAGGAGGACAGGCTGCAGCTAGGGAATGTGCTTTTTGTTCAACACCGAGCCCTGCCAGAAAACATCATCATCATCATGTACAAAACAGTACTGGAAGAATGGCAGGGAAAAATCATGTCGTGCATATGAGTGGTGAAATTTGATTCTGAACATAGCAGCAAATAGATTAAACCTGTGGCGACTAAATAATTACAACACCATGACACTTGCTAATAGCCAAAGTTAGTTTTGCACCCTGAAGAGGCCACAGGATTCTTCCAGAATTTAATCCACTTTGTGTTTTGGTAAGAAAAGGAAGGAAGAAGGATTAGACAATGAAAGGAATGTGAGAATTAAGGAAAAGCATTTTGTCTGTAAACAAATACTGAAAGAAGGATTTACGGTTAAAATAAATTAATCTCTTAAGGATGGCTCATTTTCAACAGCCGTAGAGGTTTAGGACCACATGCAATCTTTTACAATCAACTGGCTTGGCTTTTTATTAAAAAGAAACAGATATAAATATTTTTCTTTTCATTAAACAGAACAAATTCCAGTCTTGTTTCTTATGACATGCCCAGGGAGCAACAGTGGAGAAAAGATGCATTAAGAATAAAATCAGAAAATCTCCCATAAACCGTAGAAGCTACAATCAGTAGCATGCAGACAAAATTCAGAAGAGCATAAGATACATTCAAATTTACATTACAATTCACACATTTAATTTGTTTTGCTATTTCTACACACAGACACAAGCCATTTCTCACACTATCTGAGACATATATACATGTCAAGCAGGAAAGAACTCCCTGACCCTGCTCTCTAGAAACACAGACCTCTTCCTGGCAAGCAAAAATAATTACTCCAGTAGTCCAAGCAATTAAATAAATATCTCAAGGCACAGGGAAGTTTTTATGGGAAGAAAACCATGTTCTTTACATCAGTCAGATATCTTCCCCTGCATTTTCATGGTGCATGATGCTCTGTTTCATTCAAATGGGAATACATTATTTTATTAATTTTATTTATAAAATAAACTAATTATCCACAATCCTGTCTGTGCAGGAAGACTACTAAAGCAAGAAGAGAGAAAGGTGACCTCTAGTACAGACCCAAGGAACACAAATTCCAATGATTTTTTTCCACGGGGTGATTATTCAACCTCTTTACGTACAGATTTCATCACAATGGATGTGGTGGTTGTGCCCAGTGGAGGACAAAGAAGGAAAGTTTTAATGGACGTCAGCTTTCAGGAAAAGCTTTGAGCCTTAGTTCCATGGGATTAGTGAGAATTAAAATAAGATTCAGGAAAAATAAACCCAGAGAATAATAGAGAGCCTGTGATCATTAATCACATAAATCCATTTTCAGTTTAAGTAAATCCCTAGAAGATTTCACACCATTGAAACCCAACCAAACAGAAAAATAAGTATTCCAGCTCCTTGAAGAATGAGAACTATCAACATACTTCTTTATTATACTCCACATTTTTACATCCTTCCATGCCAGTTTTTTTACTTCCATCAGGACAGATTGCAGTGATATTGAAATGAAGACCTTGGATTTGGTTATCAACTTGAATTTTCACTTCAGAGATTAGTTTCTGTAATCAGAAAACAAGTTTTAATTGCATTGCATTTTAAAAGATAATGCACATTAGTGACTAACACCAAGTATGGCTCCTATGTCTGACTACAAACGAAGAAAGCTTGTCTCTGTGAATAAAGGAATGAATTAAAGCATTGTTTCCCATGTAGAGACCCAATTACATTCTAAATATACACAACCAGTGAACTGGTAATTCTGATAAAGAGGATTAGGTTTTCCAGATAAAAATGTTTTCAGCTTTGCTAACATGTTTTTGAGACCGCATTTTTCACAATTTGAAAATCTATTCTAACAACCATGTGCAACAAAAACTGCTCATTGTTTGAGTCTACGCTGCCTTTTAGCCACACACCTAAAATACAACAGCAAACATATATACAACTAATGTTACCCTGCACAAAAGTTTCCTAATTGACTTGATACTTTAAAAACTTCTGATATTTTGCATCTGTCTTAGAAAAGTTTTCTCTTGAACAAACCCTAGGGTGGCCTAAAGGCTATTGGGATTATTCTTACTGATTTTTCTGGGTCAGCTAAGACTATATAAGCCAACAATTGGCTTATCCCATTAGGACATTTTGCAATAAAAAATAATGGAAAAGCAACTACTTTGTAACTTGTATTTACTACATTACCTAAAATCTTGCTTCCTTCAAGGAAGAAATACTGCTTTTTGACCATTAAAAGTTTTATTAAAGCTCTGTACAAACTTATGAGTTGAAAACTGTAGAGAGATTTTTAAAATTCCTGTCATACTACTATTGAAAATTAGTTTAGTGGGTTATTTTTACTGCTACAAATGGAAATGCAATTATATGAATCTTAACACATGTTTATCTTAGTAACTTTTTGAAAATTAGTGACTCATCTTTGGCATTTTAGCTAAGGATTTTCAGCCAGGGTTTTCCATAGCTAAGCCTAAGGTTTCCCTGCCTGGAACAAGAGTGCAAGAGGCCCACTGTCATTGAATATCAACACTAAATGCATTTTTTTATCTAAGTCCTTTTTTTTCCCCTAGAATGCAATACATTCAAGACCTATTCACCATGCTTTATGTATTAAAAAGCCCCTAAATCCAATGAAGGTTAGGATGTGAAGAAAGATAGTGTCTGAAAAATGAAAATAAAGCAAAGCAAACTGTGGGTGACTGGACCAGGAAAGTCCCACTGAATCTTGTGTTGAACAAAATAATTGTTTAAAAAAATTTCATTTCCTCCCCTTAAATGTTTGCCCTGCACTGAGTAAGAACTGTGTTTCAATTTAGGATGGACAGTATAAAGCTGTCATACAAAAGGACTACAGTTTTCAAAATTTTATGTCAGCAACTTCCTGCAAACCTCCATATTTAAAATGAGATCACTTGACTTTATAAGAGAAAGTAAAATATCAGTGAGAACTTCTCTACAATTTGACTACCCCTAAACTCCTCTGCTTTTGAATGTGTTTACCTTTTTCCCAGTGTCTCCAATGTGACAGTGAGAAAAATGTATGCAAAAGCACTCTCTGGACTAGGAACAGACATGGGGGCTGGCTCCTCATTATAGCAAGTTTGCTGTAAGCAAATTGTTCGATTTGTGGTTAAGCAAGTAAAATGGATAATTTCAGCTTCCCAAATCCAATGAATTAAAAAAAAAATTAAAAAAAAGATACCTTGAATATACTTCTGTAGCTGAGTTTTCACATTTCTGTCACCTTTCTGAAATTGAATGTTTGTGTGCAGCAGCACACAACCATGCAACCCATCACGTTCCTTTAGATGCTGCTCTATGGGCTCCCCATGCTCTAGTGCTACAAATGTCCATCTCTTGGATTCATTTTCAAAGCTGTTTATACCTCCTTTCCTTCACTAAAAATATGTCTGTTTCACTTTCAAACTGCCACTCTGGGTCAATCATTGTGGAAAATTACTTCCTGCTATTTCCCATACTATTACTTTCTCTTTCCCAAACTATTACATTCAATTGATAACTCCAATTGTTCACAAAGCCATTTCCATTGTTCTCTCCCAAATCCCTATCAAAACTCTTCTTCGCTTCCATGCCTCAAACCCCCAAGTCATTACACTGCTTTTTACGTACTGCTTTTCATGATATCTACCACTCTCAAACTACCTCCTTGTAAATTCCCATCTTGTTTGTTTGTTAAAAATTATGCTGCCAAACTCTCCAGGTAGTGCATTGCGTTTTAACTCTGAATGGTGCCTAGACAGTGGTGTCTAGTCTGTAACTGAAGATCTGAGGTTCCAAAATTCAAATAAATAAACTGTCTTTTGAAGTGAAATAGCAACAGGTGCAGAGAATCAAACAGAATATTTAGTAGCACTCTTAGATATTAAAAAACATTAGCTCTTGGCTTTGAGCCCCAGACTGCCCAGGACTTTGAGAGCTATCATAAGATAATATAATCTATCCACCTGGACATTAGGAAAAGTAGGGAATGTATCCTTGTGGACTTTGGATGGAAGACAAGATCCTGGAAATTCCAAGATGAAAAATGTACAAATATGACAACAGTGCCATACTCATCATACCTGATAGGCTTCTACCACCAAATCATTGAGATTTGCTGCTTGGGATTCTATTTGTCTTGCAACAGTACCAGGCAAGAGAGGTAACAGATCCTAGGAGAAAGACAGTAATTTATGCACAGTTTTAATTTTAAGTATAAATATTGTGCCTTCAAAATTGAAAATATAAATCAGGTTTCTAACCTACTTTATACCAATGAAACTGGCTTCCTTGAACAGCAAAAATAACATTGATGTTATTGTCAATCAATTTTTCAGAGAGCTGCCCAAGAGATGGATGCTCCTGCAAAGTACAGTAGGAAAGAGAAGATTGCAGATTAGTAGGGAAAAAATATTATATTTCACATATTACACATTATAGATCTCCAAAACCAATCCAAATGTACTTCTAAATGTACAGTGAGTGCTGGCTGACATCAAAACCAGGATGGGGCCATCTGAATAAACAATTAAAAAAAAAATCATCAGGGCATCAGCCAGGCTTATTTGTTGCCAACTATACAGATCTGCTGCACAGTGGGAGGACTAAATCTACAGTACTATTTTGTTCGTTTGAGTCTGATGCTTAAGAAATATGGATATGATGTGGCCCATGGTCCTTCTAGAACAACAGGGTTCTTGTGCAAAACCCAGGGAGAGAGTACAACATGAGGCACTGAAATGAGGTGTGTTTTTGGGAACAGCAAGGGGGGTAATTAAAAATTTTTGATTCTCAGATGTGTATTTCGGCATCAAATGCAGCCACTGGATCAGCTTCTGGCAATGTCAGTATTCTGTGCTTATCTCATTTATGACTGACCGACAGCTTTCTCCTCTGCACGTTCAAGACCTGCCTAAGGACTGATAACTCCAGCCCTCACCATGATGACCTGCTACAGTTTCTTAACCACACTTCTGCTTGAAGAAGATGGCATGAGTTTTACAGTTCTCCTCAGTAATGCATTGTTCTATTTGGTGGAGTACCTATGACAGCATGTCCTGTGCCAATGACCTGCTCTCCTCCACTTCTCATTGAGAGATCTGGCTTGGATTTGAGAACAAGAGCTGTGTTGCTATCTGTTCATCCAAGACCTGGGGAAGTTCAAAAGGTGCCTGTGTGGTTCTAATGGGCTTTGTACACCTGAGATATGTGAGATCCCTTCAGCTCCAGTACTGTAAACCAAACTGTATCTGAAAATCACCACTTGTTAACCAGCCTTAAGTGAATAGTTCTCAAGAAGTTAATTTAATACTTAAACTTCATTACTTTAAAGGAAAAAGTGACTGGGACCTTGACCTTGCTTCCACTTACAGAGATTTCATCTGGACACCCTCACCTATGTCAAGTACTTCAACCTTTATTCCCCACATGTTTTTGCTTTCTTTGTTTTCTGGTATTTTTTGCCATCCACCCCATATTGTCTCTCTCTCTTGCACATACACAGTCTGTTATCCTGAACATATCCTTTCTCCTCACATTGCCCCTTGTTAAGGCATCCTGCAAGTCAAGAGCTCTGCTAGCAATAATCTGAAAAGCAAGACAACTGAGACAAAGTTATGCAAGGAAGCAAAATCCATTTCCCATCATATTGCACCATTATAAAGAGCCTTGTACAGAGAGAACAGAGTTTCTTGGTGCAGTTTGATTTTAGCCAGGGTACATGCCTCTCAATGTTTCAATACTGGTAAAAGATTATATTCCTTAAGATAACTGATGAAAAGTAGATAACACAGTTATAAACAGGCTTTTTTACAGCTCCAGCTGGAGAGAGTAGCCTACAACACAGTGCTAAACCCTCCTTCCTTCTCCAAGACTCAGAGCACAGTGGTGGGGCCTCCACTGTGCTGCTCAGCCCTATGTGCACAGACACACCAAGGGCTCCCAGGACACAAGTGAAGCCAGATGTTCTGCAAACACTTCCTGCGCCGTAAATGTAGGAATGCCAGGGGCAGTATCAAGGCATCACGAGATGGTGGCAAAACAGGTCAGTCTTCCTGCTTAGCACGTGGTACTGGACCTGTCTGAATTCCAGCAGACTGAAACTAATAACTGAACTCTGAAATCAGGAGTACCAGAAATAGCTTTCCAAGACTTCATAAAATAAAATCTTATTCAGATGGAGTTTGCTGAAGTCAAGAGATGACACCCATAGACATGCAAGGGACAGGATCCCCAGACTATCTCTACTCATAAGGAAGGTTGAACTTCCACGTACTTGTCATGAGTAAGTGTCTAGAGTGTCCAGCTCATTGTTTCTTTCTATTAGAATTGAATTTTAAAAAGCCCCAAAACACCAAAGCCCAAAGCATCAATAGACCCACACTAGCTTTTACATTTTAAGCATGTAAAGAGATGACATAAGGTACCAGTGGTCTCTCATGGAGCCCCACTTTGCTTGCTGTGAAAACCTTGCTGTACTTTGTGTTTTTTTATCTTATCTCTTCCCACTATTGCTCAGGTAATTTAATTTTAGATCATCTTTCTTGTTTCAATTACATCATTCATTTTATTATTTTAACCTATTAAACTGAGAAGATAATTAATACAAATGTTAAGTATTTCAGAAAGGGAATTAACCAAGCACAGAGCTAAATAAAAGAGACTGGATTTCTTTCCTGTCATGCATTTTTTTTGCTGACCTTTCTGTGACTGCTTAGCAAAAGTTAGAAAGAAACACGCAGAAAAATGTCTAAGTGGAAACATTTCTGATGTAAAGGCTAAGTTTATTCAAATAAAGTGAAGTCCTCTCAACTGGCACAAGTAAGAAATAGAAATATGCAAAAATACAATCTTTTCGTGAATACCCAAAGCTAAGAATCAAAGCAGGAAAACAATGTGATTACAGAAGTCTCTTTAATTTAGCACAGCCAAACAAAATTGTAATGATATTAAAAAAAACCCCAAAATATGTTTCATATGATGTTTTCTAAAAGACTGACAGACTTTCATGATATTTCATTTAAATATCAAATAATTATCCTAGCCCCCTGATTTCCCTCATTCATTTGAAGTTTCACTATGGATATCTGTGGATAAAATAATCACATGCACCATGGATGAGAAGAAAAAAGCAAGAAACCAGCACATTTTCCCTTACAGACACTATTATGCTGTCATCAAATCTGCTCCAGAAAATGCACTTCCTAGTACTAAGTGCATGCCTGCTGTTAACATGCAAAAATTAGCCCATATTTTAAAAAAAAGGGTTAGCAGCCAGAAAAAACATGGATCTAAATGTGCCGCTACAGGCCTAAGGTTCTTTTAAGGTAATTTAATTTGGGTGGCTGAAAAAACTCAATAGTAGCCATTGTGAATGGTTTTTTTTTCTGCACAGGACAGTAAAATTATGATCTTTCAAACCAGAATGCAGAATATCAGTTAAAACACCTTTTTTTTTTTTCAGTCAGCCACCAATCTATCACAGCTGCTTAGAAAGATATGCATTAACTTTGTCTATATTTTCCACTGGTGCGTTTCTCCAGTTGAAACAGAAAATAATTCTTGAAGTTGGACAGAAAACAAATACAGTTTGTTGGGTTTTTTTGTTTGTTTTTTTTTCCTGAAACAGACAGTGTCAAAGAAATCCTGAACACCAGAAAGATTTATACCTTTACTGGTTATTTAATAAGCAGAGCAAACACCCTCTGATTTACAGCACTGCAACTAAGGAAGGGAGTATATGAATGCAAGAACTTTGGATAATCGGAAATCTAAATAATGTTCCTGTTAGCACACGCTGCTCTCCCTCCTCCGCTCAGCAGGGTCCCAAACACTCACCGCTTCCCAGAAACATCCCGTATTTCATGGTCACACAATAGCCAGCAGCCTCCTCCTGCTGCCCCACCATCCTTGCAAATAACCCTTGCCAGGATGACATTCAGGTCTAACCTCACTTACACAAGCCCTCACTGACTTCACTTGCATGTTGCTGGCTCTGGCTGAACACAGGCTGTACACTTCAATTAAGTGCAGCCAGCACTGAGAACAAAACTTCAACTAACTCTACTAACTGTACCACAGCTCAGACTTCTGCTTTCTGGGGATTGCATCACAATTAAGCAGTGATTCATGTTTCCTAAATAAACAATTCATATTTATTTAAGAAAATACCCAAAGCAGTTGAAACCTACAATTCTTAGGCAAAAATTTCTTTATTCAGTCACTTATGACCACTTCATCTATTATTGAAGAAAATATTTTGAAAGTTAAAAATATCTGTGGAAGGTGTCTTATTTTCCTACAGCAGATTTGATGCAACTTTTTGCAGAGGTGTTTATTACCACTCATTGGCTTTCTACTGTGAAATCTAAATGCATTTAATGCCAGTCCATCCATTTGAGGTAGCTCATTGCAGTTGTATGCCCTCTGGTTTACTCTTACTAAGCCTTTCAACGCTGCCGTACATCCTCTGACCATAAACCATAGCCACTCCCCTTGTGAGCATGACTGTACAACCCTCATATATTACCAGCTTTTTCTTGTGCAAAATATCACACCACACACTTCTTATATTTTATACAAAAAGTGTGTGATTTCTATGAGATGCTAATAAAAACCTCCACCAAAACCATAACATATCCTCCTTTGCTTCATGCTGGTTTTTTCAGACTCCAAAATACTTTAGTCCACACAAAAAGAATGCCAATATGCCAGGTGATGAATTCTTCATTTCGAAACTTGCCTACCTGGAAAAATACTATTCCAATAACTGAAATAAAAGCAATGCTTTGAGAGAAGTCTAAAAGCCTCCATCACACAGTTTTGCACTGCCTCTTTGAAGGCAAAATCTATGACATATACCTTACCATACTCGTAGCTTTGATGTACACATTATCTTTCAAGTGACAGTTTCCATCGTGGGGAATTACAATTCCTGCTAATTTACTGTCAAGGGCCAGATGGGAAGTTTGATCTGTCATCACAAGGAGCAGTCGCTTTGCTTCTTTACGCCATCCAATATGGCTCTACAAAGAAAACAAAATTAGAAGAAAGCAGTAGCCACCTATTTTCTAAAATAATCAACAAGAAAATGAAAAATTAAAGTGAAAGATCACTTTCAGATTTTACACTGCCTGGCAGCACAGTGTTTAAACCAGGCTATTTAAAGTACTTTCTGTGGAAAAAGACATAATGTACTACATGTTAAAACTACCAACTTTGTGTTTTTTTCATTCACCATTTTCTTTGCTTTTTAAAGAAAGATGTCCCACAATATACGCCCGTTATTCTTTATTTGTAGGCTTATTAACAGCTGCCACATTATGTGTGTCGCTATTATGTACAAATACAAAGCACATAGTTTGTAAAATTCTCTGGGGTCCAAGGAAGCATTACAACCAGTAAATATGAATTCATCTATATTGATACTTGGCACTCTGTTCTATTTTTACTTGGATTTAATTACTTTATATTGTCATCACTATAATTTCCTTTGACACAATTTCCTGGAAAGTACATTAGCATGCAATCACAAAGCAATAAACTAAAGTTTGAAGATCTTCATGCAATTACAAATTGAGAAATTCCTTATTATGCAGCAAAATGCTACATTTATTCACCTTCTTAAGGGACTGATAGCAAAGGGGCAGCCTCAATAGTGAATTTAATTTCTTTTAGGAATTTGGTGATATGAAGGAGGGTAAGCTTATATTAAAATTTATTTAGATGCCAATTTGCATTTTCAAAACATTTATCTCCCTTTGATTATAATAAAATTTCTGAGGCACACAGGAAACATCATATGCTTTTTCATTATTCCATCTTTCGCTTATTCCATCTTTTTTTTCACTGCTTCCATTTTATATCCTTCCTATGACACAGAATCTCTACCATTCCCATGTGAAACATGTACCTACAATACATTCCATGTACTCAGTCACATGTTTGTGACAACTCTTCCTTTTTCAGGGAGAGGGATTTAGCTCCCTTCTCAGGTTCAGTCTCTACTATCTCTGAATGGGGATTAAATATCTCAAAACAGCAAGAATAACAAGTATAGAGAGGTGACATGTCTTTTCCAACTTTTACTTCAGGCATCAGTCTCCCTTGGACACTCCTAGACAGCATTCCTCTAAAGAAGGAGAATTACAAGTTTTATTTGGAAACAGATTTTGTCTTAAATAATTCCAAATTCTCCTCCAGCACTGTAAAAGCCTCTTCTCCTAAGACTCCATCATTTGACTTTGCCACCCAGAATCTTTTTTAGCTTTAGGTAATCCTGTGAGGAGCAGGGAGTGGGACATGATGATCCTTACAGGTCCCTTCTGACTTGAGATGTTCAGTGATTCTATAATTCCCATCTGCATATGTCACAACAAGCTAAATTTTACAGCAGCTCCATGTCCTAACCTGCTACCTCTTGTAACTATGATGTATCACTTAAAACAAGATGGAGCAAGTTATAAAGGTCTATTGTAGGCAAAATTAGCGCACATTATTATAATTTAAACTTCATGATGATCATTATGATTTGCACATTTTTCCCATCCATTTCAGCTCACAATTCACTTAACAGGAAAGCCTCCACATTTCTCAGGAATGTTTCCATTCTATTGTTCTTGGAACACAGAATATATTATTCTACAACTCACAGGTCATAAGTGTGGAATGTGTCCAGTGAGAAATACTGAATTTTTAGAAATTTTTCTGAATTTCCAGAATAATTTTTTTTAACAGCTTCAATCACAGCGCCTATGAAGAGTAGTTTTTACTTACCTTTTCATCAAAATTTGAAAATAAAATTGGCCCATGCTATTTATTTTTAGCATAGTTTGGGTTACTTTTTGTCCTTGAGTTATTGTACTGCTCAGAAAAATAGTGTGAAGATGGACAAGATAAAACAGTTGTCCTGACATCTTTCTAACAGACGAGAAACATCCCAAGCCTGTGATCTGAATGGGAGTTGAATATTTTATAGAGCAATACCAAACCCATGAATCAGACAAATTTCAAAATTTGTATTGCATTAATATGCATAAGAAGGAAAAAAACAACCAAAATAGATCTCTAGAGCAAAACAAACTCTCTTTATCTAATATTCTTATAGCTTGAGATTTGCTGATGCAGATCTTTTCCACCCTTTTCTGCATGGGAGAGACTGTGATGAAATTTTATAAATATACAAAAGCTAATTTTTAGTTGATTTCAGTTTTAAAAATTGAAATCTTTAAAAGCAGAGAACATAGAAGTTCTTCTGTTTTCCTTATCTACACGAGCAGATATGTAAAACTTCTCATTAAATTTTCCATTTCTTAAGGAGAAGAAATGTCAAATGGTATCCCTGAGGAACACAAACAGTGCTTTAATGATTTTTGAAACTGATTATGTAATAGACTGAAATTAATACATGTGTCTGTTCAAACAAGAAGCAGTTGCTTTCATCATACATCCTATGTTGGTTAGGCTGGTTAAAGCCAGAAATTGAAGATCCACAACCAATACTGAAACATGTTGCCTCATGCTCTCTTTTTTCAGTTTCAACTGGAAATGTATAGTTAAGGGGGAAATAATGGAAAAGGATGAAAAAAATCTTAGTATTAGCAGGCATAGCATTGGCATATATATATATATATAGATATGTGGATATATATATATATATGTATATATGTATATATAAATAATGCCTGAATTACTGTTTCTTTACTTTTTTGTAAATAACCACCTTCCTTACCTGGCACACAGCTGCTTGGAGCATTGCATCGAAACCTCCTTCAGGTGTATCAATATTCCCAGAAATTTTTTGTTTATTCACTGCATTTCTGAATTCTGCTATATTGTCAGTCAGGGATAGCACATGAATATAACCATGTGGAGGCATACAATCTAAATTGTAATCACTGTACAAAAACAAAACAAATCAAAAACCTTATTTTTCCTTTGAAGGAGATGAAAATATTGCATCCCCATTAAACCATAAAATCCTGATGCTAATGAAGATGTAGGTAGCACAGAGTAAGAAACACTTACAGAAAAAAAGAGCTATTTCATATGAAATTAAGTTCAGTGGGAAGTAGTTATTAGTTAACTACATAAAAAGGCATATTATTTTGTATTTTATGGAATTGTGTATATAATAACTTAGTTAATACATTAACTAAGTATATATGTAGTGTTTCATACAGAACAAAAATGCAACAAGAGGGATGGTGTGATCTCAGGGAGTATATAAACCCTTTTAGAACATCTACAGCGTGGTACAGCTTTGCTTTCCATTATCCTGAGAAAGGATGTCACTGCAACAGCAAGATCTTTTAATAGGTTGCTACACAGGCTACTGGATCAAACTGTAACAAAATCTAAGTTCCTATATCCACTAGTGTTACATAAATGTACATAAAATTAATATTGACATTCATAATAATTATCTCATCGAAGAGATGAGAAAATCCATTTTCAGTAACAAATGCCAACAAATCATGGCAAATGATACTTTCTCAACTTATGCATAAAGCAAAAAGTCTGTTTTTTGTCCAAGGCCAGCTAGTGAAATAGCATTTATACAGGTCATTGATCTGGGACCCATTCACAGCCATGATTTATGGCACAAGTTGAAGTGCTCATCCTTTTCAGAGATGCTGAGAAGGTTTCAATTTCAACTCTTGATTTCTACTGCATCCAGACTGTAACCTGCCCTCCTCCAAATCAAGGTACAGTCAAAGAAGAGAAATTGGCATTAAAAGGATTAATATCTCTACAGATATCTCCTCTTAGGCAAAATGCATCGTGACCTAGAAATGCTAATCAATATCCACTCACTACATATAGATGAGCTAGATGACTGCTTTATCCATAGATAGTCACATCTCTAGAATAAATTCTATTTCTAGGAGCCAATTCAGAGCCCACTGAAATCACAAAAGGTACTGAGGGACTTCACAGAACTTTGCATCATGTCTTCCCAGAAAAGGCAAGCAAGGAAGTATGAATAATTAACACTCACTTTTTCAGCTACTATCATTTATACAGTTCTGAATTTGTTGTGAATAATCTTGTTCTCCAGGGGCTTTTGGAAGTGATCCCTTACTTTATATAAGTGTTGAACTCAAGGTATATAAGGCATGGCATGAAAAAAGAAATTCAGAACATGTTTTTATTTAAAAGAAGAGTTCCTTCACATTGGAACTATAGAAGTAGATCAGAGGATTGCTTATGTTCATTAAATGAGCTGAAAAAAGCCACATTGTGTTGAAAAAAGTAGAATTTTCAGGACAGAGTTAATGAACACATGACCATACACTAGAAAGTACATAGGTCAGAAAGTAAAAACTTTGTGATGAACCTATGATACATATCCAAAATAACAAAAACCACAACAATTGACTTTAAAATGAAATACAAAACATAACCAAATATTCCAAAGCAGCAAGGGTTTTGGCTTGTTTTGCTAAAGAAAATACAGCACATGTTTTCTGATACAGAAACAGTTTTTCTAAAATCACTCACCAGGTATTTCAGAAGTAATCATTGCTAAACAATTTTCAGCATTTGCTTAGGAACTTTGTTAAAAACCATGGTAAAACGAAACGAAGATAAATTCCAAAGAATTAAACAAAAAAAAAAAAAAAAAAAGAAAATTTCTGTTATTAAATGCATGTCTCAGTGCTACTGTAAATGTAAAAAGACTACATACCTGCACTGGTTATGGATTCTACCTGGATGAATGCTAATATAGGGTGACACAGTTTTATCCACATAGGATCCAAATCCAAGTCGAAAATCAAGAGAAATATTTTCCATCTTTTTAGATAAAGCAAATCCAACGGAATTTAACTTTTCTATATTGTTGTGCATAGAGGCTGAGACATCAACTAAATAGTAAAGATCCACAGGGTATTTCTCTAAAGGACGAACTTTTAACATAAAGTTTGCTTCACTTCCTGATTAAAAAAAAGAAATAAATACGTTTATTTACTATTTTTGAATGGACATGCTTAAAAATACGTTTATTTTTGTAGCAATCTCAACACAAAGTTGTTTGTGTCAGCAAAGAGATAAATAAACAAGAAAATCTCCCAAGAGTAAATGAAACCTTGACAAAACATTCAAAAATAAGCCATAAAGGGGTATTTTGTAGAACATCTTGGGGTTTTTTTCCTTGCAGAGCACTGCCTAATTTATTGTAAAAATCTGACTTCTCCCTATTTTGTTTTAAATTCATGGTTATGCAATCCCTTTGGCATTATAACAAAAAGGAGTTGTGGCTTACAAAGGACACAGATCTGCATACAAATTGGGGTCAGTCCCTTCAAGGTTGTCACTTCAAAGTACGTAAATGTATCCTGCAAATAGTTTGCCATATGACAGAATCTAAAACTACCTACACACCACAAGGACAGCACAGCCTGAAAATCTCATGTGAATGGTGATCCAAGTTTATCCTAAACTGTTGCCAAAGATTTGATGAGAAAACTCCATAGGATCAAAATACATATTTTTTAAAACAGGTTTTAATATAAAAAAAATAAATCCATATTTTGGCATATACTAAACAGAACTCTTATTTCAGGATGATAGATGTCTGGGTCCCCTGCAGAACCACAACATATTCTCATATGTAAAAAAAAGCATTAATGCTTTGCAAGCTGCTAAAACTAGTCCTCACATTTCTGCTTGTCTAATATTCTGTAATGTCAGCAAAACAAATGAAGTGATTTGTACAGGCATAGCAGGAGCAGAATTGGCTTCAAATTAGCCATCATTTTATGTCACCCAAAGTGTGAGCTCACAGCAGAAGTGGGTTTTGGATCTTCATGTGGTGAGTGTAGAATCTAGTCCAGTATTGTGCAGTGAAGATACAGCAAAGGACAGGAGGAAGGAAGTTGTTATAGAAGAACTATGCAGGTTTTCAATAAAAACTATTAAAAGGTACATCCAGTACAGAGATCTGTCTCAGAAAAGTTAAATATGCAAAGTACTTTCTTACAATGGCCTTTGAACATAATCCATCTGAAAATGTCAGGATTTGTCTGTACTAGGTCTTGCATGAAGAAAACAATTTCAGTGTGCTGTAATTTATGTTTCCTCTTTGCCAATGTAAATTGAATTACTTTTTGTAAAGGGCTCTTGCAGGTCTCCAGCTTGCATATAGTGAGATAATGAGCACAGCTTTTATTTTTTCCCACATAAATCCTAAATGATGAGTATATGTAAACAGTGACAAACTCCCCCAGTATCAAAACAAAAGCATGCTTGTCTGCATGATTATACTGTACAAAATGTCTGTTTTGAGGAAAAAGAAGTAGAAAATATGGGAAAGATATCTATATATCTATATATGAAACTTTTTCTTCTAGAGTCCTTGAAATTTCATTCTTCTACCTCCCTGATGCAAAAACTTCAGCAAAGCATAAGGAACTCCAAACTTAATTTCATTTACTGGAATAAAGATTAATGAAACCAAATTTTAGAAAGCTAACTTTTTCTCCTATGAATCCAGTGTGCCTTTGGAAATAAATATGATTACAGACAGAGCTTAGAGGTAGGTGAGCTCCTGAAATAATTTCTCAGTACCAAGCAGAGTATCAGTCACTTCTTTGGAGGGAGAGTCAGGAAAGGATAAGCGCTGATGTTATCTTGACTGTTTTATTATTATCAAGAGTGGAAAGCAGAGCTCCTTTGTACTTTGTACTCATGCAGATCCTTCCTTTTCACTTGTAATTGACAGAAAATTAACATTTCTACAGTGAAGACCAGCAAAATACTTCTCCTAAATATTTAATCTTTTCCTGACAAAGATTGATCCCTCTCACGTATTTCTTTATCCAATTATTTGCAAAAGAAATAAATAAATTAAATTTTATTGAGCAAAAGATAACTCTGCATCCCTTTATAACACTCACTTCTGCTGTTGGCTACAGCTTTTTTAGAGAAAGAGAATAAACACTGATTTAACTAGATTTGAGCTGAGGCCAAATGGAGATAGAATAGTTATAAAAACATTCAGGCAGTGAACATCTAAGTCTTCTTTAGGAATTCAGTCTTTTCCTATATAATGGTTTTGGTATGTTTCTAGTTGTCTAAGCAAAGTAAAGAAATAAACAAAAAGTTTATCAAATTACTAATTTAGGAATTTCAACTCTATAAGGAATAGTTTATACACATGTAAGGCTAAACTGTTAGTGTAAGTGGCTAAAGAAATAAGAAATCACCTAAGAAACATGAGAGACTACCTATAATTCCCTTTCCACATATTACTTGCATTATTCTGACCTTCAGCTGTGTTTGACAGAAACAATTCTGGGTGAAAAGTGATACTTGAATATGGGAGCAACACCATCACAGTTCTACAGTACAATGCTACAGCATCACTCTTCCAAATAATTATTCCAGATGCCTCTTCACAAAATATCTGTACTTAAAAGTATTGCTTTTATTTTAAATTTATTACAATATCAGTGTGTTAGAGATGACCCAACCTGGACGCAGTTGGACTGAAACTTTTCCTGGTGTCACTTGTGTATTTGTTTCATGGTCACTAGGTATTGTGACATGAACCGTGGGGTTTTCAACCAAATCTGATTGGCAGCCTCTTTTCATCAAGTTGAAAACAGTGTCACAGCGTCCCTTCTGTGTTGTGCCAGCCATGAAATCCTGTTTAATAAGAAATAAAAAGCACAAAACAATCTGAGCTGGAAAAAACCTGCACCACCTTCAAAGGACAAAGAGAACCAAAATAATAGTCTTTGAACAATAAAATATGCTACTATAATTGCATAAATTATAGAACAAGTTCATGAAGCCATATGTTTTTAATAATGGCAATGATGCAATATCTAAATTAGAAGTTAAATCAAACTGCTACATTGACTCTTTTGTTTTAATGAGAAATAGGATCTTGTGCACTCAGAACAAGCTGACTTGGGAGAAAAAGGAAATTATTAAAGGAAATATAAAGGAAATTATTATGTTACAAAAAGAAAATTCTCTGCCATGCTATGAGCTTATTTTAGCAAGAAAGTATCATTCCCTCAATATCAAAACAGGTTAGTTTTCAGAAGAATCCACTGGTAACATTACTCAGGCTGATATTTAGTAGGAACAGAGGTCAGCCCTAGAGTTAGCCAACACGAATTTGGCTATCCCACTACACAAAATCCAAAGACCTGCTGAACTACATAATTTCAATTCCCAGAAAGAGGAAATCATGTATTATTACAGGAATGGACAGTTTAAGATGCCACCAACATAAAAAAGCCCTTGTAGTAACAGAAAAGTGATTAGTAGAAGGATGATGTCAAAAGCAGCCCATACTTTTCTGCATTGATGGAAAGTTGTCAAAAATTGTGCCAAAATGATCCAATGCAAAATTCCTTCCTGACCACTATCTGATGACTAATACAATTCTGAACATGCAGGGGGAAAAAAAAAGAAAAAAAAGAAAAAAAAGAAAAAGACAAGATCTTTTGTATTCTTTCAAAGCATTGGTCCCTGTGAGCCAAAGCTGGAGACCAACCAACCAAAGGACAATCTCTGATCTTTCATATGCAAATGAGGAAAATAAGCAATGTAAAATACAGTCAACTGTGTATTAGATAATAAAGTCACTCAGACCCTGTAAAGACTAGAGAAAGCGCCTGAAGAATGAAATGTGACAGTCCTGTATCTTGTTTTTCAAATTCCAGCTTATTTTTGTAGTCTACCTCTGATACATTTTTTCTTTAACCTTCCTTATTAAAAACAACAGAGACTACTTTTAAAGTTACTACTTATATACTCTTTTTAGTGTATATTTTTCAAAAAGCTAGAATTTAGCTACTCTTGTTACCCGTAACGACTAATAGATTTGTAATGTTTTCTGAGGTCCACTGTGTGTGGGCATAAACTCAAAACATCTCAAGAGCTCCTCAGAGCTGATTATCTTACTAAAAATATTGTTCTCATTAAGCAGGCAGGCTAAACTGCACAGCATTATTTCCATATACAATGATATGGATTTTGCCATTCTATAACCATGGATTGTGTGTAGGTGAACCATCTCTTTACGAGGGTTTGACCAAGCCCTGGTGTCCATGAACAGCTCTCAGGATTGACTTGAGAAGTGAAGCGAGAAAAGCAGAGTAGAGATGAAACTGGCCAAGTCCCTGCGCCTACTTAGGGATCTACTGCAGCTCCACAGCACTGCAAAGTCAGCAAATGCTGTTCTGTGATAAATGCAGAGGGAGGAGTATGAAGCTTTGCCCTTTGTAAGACAGGACATATAATGAACCCCACTGCACTGTAATCCATTGTGCCATCTACACAGGCTAGGCTTCCTCTGGGAAAACAAGCCCTGCATGCCTCTACCTATCCCTGCATTACTTATCCTTCTACCTTTGGCAGACTAAGTTAATGATTCCAAGACATAATATCTCAGATATTGCCGTGCCTTACACTCCCTATCTCTGCCAGACACACCCCAGGTACTTATCTACCTTCTCTACTAACCTGAAAGCTACTACCAGTAATTTCCACGTGAGTTTAAAGAGCATATGAGCTTGTGATTGTCAGTGATATTCTTCAAAAGCTTGCTCCTCTGAAGTGATTACTCAGAATCATGCTACCAATAGGGAAATTTTTTTATGACAAACAAAACCAGAAATTCCCATATTCTTACAGTTTGCAAAGTAACAATAATTTCAGAATAATTGCTAAGATCTATCTTCTTTGCTAAGTCTCAGAACTGGTAGTTTCAAATGTCAAAATGAGAAAAGCGCAATTTTTTCCATTTGTGATAGGGTCATAATATAAGACGAAGTCGAAATCAACTCCACTGTTAGTACAACCTTTTGCTAAATGCAGTAGACATATATGTATAGACTTGTTTTCACATATGATGAGGACTTAATATAAAGTACTGATAAGTAATTTTGCTTTTGAAGCCAAAAGCAGTTAAAGTCTCAAAGCTACTGTAAGTCTGCCAAAGCTGTCTACATAACAGATGGAATGCATTAAAAAGGTCTCACTTTATTTAAAATTACTGCAATTTTCCAAATAAAAGATTGCATTTTCTCCTTTGGAAACAAAATATATTTCACATGATTCCTCAGGTTCTGTCTCTAGGGATCATTTAAAGATTTTCTTGCTATTTATAACTATAATTTTCTCAGTTTAAAAGACTTTATCTTTATAAAGATCAGAAGGAAGTAAAATATAAAGTCAAATGTAATTAAGCAAAATGTCATACCTCTTGGGCACACCATCCACACTCTGGACCCAAAGCAAGGCACTTTGTGCATGTTACTGCATTTGAAGTGGCACATCTGTTTTCCGCTGCAATGAAATACAAACCCAAACATTCATGATTTATGATGATATGTGAAATTGTAAAATACCTAATTTTAAACCAAGATTTCAAAAATTACTTCTCCAGATCAAGAGTGATGACAGTTTATTAAAACAGAAGTAAAACAGAATAAAAGGCACTGTGGCAAGGGAATACCATTTTCTTTTATCATTTTCTTTTATCTAAAGTCAAGAACAAATGCACAGATTGAATAAACTCCATTCACAATTCACAAGGCCAAATTTTAAGATCCTGATTTAGAACAATTTTGAAGTGCAAGTATATCTTTGGCATGTATCTTGCTGATTTACCGCCTAACAGAAAAAAATTTACTAGGTAGCTTATCTTTTCACAGACATTTTCCCTTTAAGTCATTTACACTTGACTGAATTATTCATTATTCACTCCTCATGAAACCCGAAGTATTTTCTCACCTTCTATAAATATTCCCCCTCTGTATATTCATTTTTGCAATGAATAGTTTCCCAGATGAGGAAGATTTTCTTTTCCAGAAGCAAATAGAAACGTACCCAACACTACATGTGTCACAGATTGAAGACACATCATTCTGTACCAACAATTGCACAAATTGTGCCTACTTACATGTCTACCAGCAAAGTCCTTTCTATCCTTTTCACATCTTTGTTTTATAGATCATTGTTTAAGTTACTACTCTTTCCTATGAAACTTTGGCAGTTGGTATTGAGAAGTCTTTTAAAAGGGACTTGGTCAGCTCAGCTTGAATGCCAGCATTAGTGTATCCTTTCAGAATGTTGAGCACAAGTCTCTTGCTGACCACTGTGCCTCTAAACAAGACAGAAGTCACCTGCTAAGAGTTATATGGAGGCCATAAAATCACAGAATCACAGAATGACAGAATGACTAGGTTGGAAGAGACCTTCAAGATCATAAAGTCCAACCCATGGCCTAACATCTCCACTGGACCATGGCACCAAGCGCCACATCCAGTCTTTTCTTAAACACATCCAGGGATGGTGACTCCACCACCTCCCTGGGCAGACCATTCCAGTATTTTATCACTCTTTCTGTGAAAAACTTTTTCCTAATATCCAACCTGTATCTCCCCTGGCACAGCTCAAGACTGTGCACAGCTTGGTAGTAGTGCTGTTTTAACTACACTGTTTTGTGGTGTGTTCAGCAAGCCACCATAGAAAATATACAGCGAACAAAATAAATTTAATTTCTGCAAACAACAAAAGACTACATATGTTAATTGGTCCATTGGGATAGTGGGCATCATCATATTAAAATAGTTTGATGAAAGGTTTGGTTTTCATCCAAAATTCTGGCTACGTGCACTGTCTCATATTATTCCTTTCCAGCCTGCAATAATAATGGAAACCATCTCTCTTTTTAGGTAATGAGATAAACTCTCAGTGAACAGCTGTATTAGGAAAATATGTACTAAAATACCTTTCTTATAATATTTATTTTTGCGGATTTCAGCTATGGATTCCAAGATGAGAGCCTGTATCACATAAACAGCCAGTTTTCAACAGGTCACTTAGAGGAACTCATCAGTTTGTTTATTATTAGTATCAAGAACACATATACTATTATCAGTATTAACAAGCCTAGTGCAGCACAATTGCAACATTATACTGATAATGTGTATGTTAGTGGCAAGTTAAATAATTTCAAAGGTCAAATTTATATTTCTATTTCATATCAATAGCTGCTGACAATTTTTGCCATGGAGGTGATGTGAGAAAAAAAAAGCATAAATTCAAAGGAGAACGACAAGTATGATATAAACAGTAAGTTGAAAAGCAAGCCAGAAAGATGCTGGAACACAGGGAAAACTGATTAAAGGGTGGGAGAGATTGGTAGGGATAAATAAAGGAGGAATTGCTAAGGAGAGAGAAAAGAACAAGACAAAATCTGAAAGATTTGAAGGTTTTTGTTTGGTCTTTTCTGTTATAAAAACAAACATAGCTAGTTTAACTTGGATGTGAAATGAGAGCAAGCTCATTCAGCACTTACACAATAAAACTTTTTTTGCACTTATAAGATAGCAACTGCACTTTATGTTCTGCAGTCTGAAAGAGCAGACCTGGAGGCCATAGAAAATGTTACTACATACTGCAGGAAAGAGAAAAAAGTATTAAGGTTTTGGGTAGGTACTGTCATCCACAGGGCTGTAGAACTTGACATAGATCCCTTTCTAGGCAGTATTCATAAAGTGCAAAGACTCAGAATGAAAAGTTGTTGAAGGAGAAAAAATAAAAGGAATATAATTGTTCTTGGCACACAAATACACCTCCCATCTTCAACTGGATATCAAAGAGACCAGAGATGAAAGGTGTTACAAGAAAAAGAGAGTGATGGATTCAGTAAAAGTGTCAAAGGACTAGGAAAAATACACAGTAATTTCACAATTATAAGCTGCACCTGATTATAAGCCACTTATCCGGGTAGTCGGGGAGACCACGGGATTTGTCCATATAAACCCGCACCAGAATACAAGCCGCTTTTTTTTTTTTTTTTTTTTTTTTT
>VRYO01002734.1:31230598-31259614 GCA_009812075.1 Sialia sialis | reverse complement strand
ATCGCGGGGTTTGCTGTCAAGTTGTTCAATTTGCAAACAGTTTTCACAGACTGGCGGAGCCTTTAAATGAAGTCCCAGGCACCCTCCCCATGCTGTGGGCCCCGGCACTCTCGTCCCCAGCGCTGGCTGCTGTGGCTCCCCATGCCGCTTTTGAGCGGCGGCGGCTCCCCGTGCTGCTTGAAAGCAGTGGCAAAGATGGCAGCAGCTCAGCGGGCTGGCCGCGCAGAGGCGGCAAAGCGGGGTCAGGGCTGCATGGCAAGGCAGGCGGAGTGGGCTCGGGCTGCACAGCAAGGCAAGCGGAGTGGGCTCGGGGCCAGGCAGCAAGGTGGGTGGAGCAGGCTCGGGGTCGCGCGGGGTTTGCTGTCAGGTGGTCAAATTACAAACAGTTTTCACAGACCGGAGGAGCCTTTAAACGCAGCCCCACGTGCCTTCCCTGTGCCACAGTCCCCGGCACTTGTGCCCCCTCGCCTGCTCGCGGCCCCACTGCCCCGTGAAGCCCGCTCCCCACCTGTCCCCCGCCCACCTGGCCGCAGCTCCACGGCAGCTCCCTAGCTGGCCGCGGCAGCTCCCTCCCCGGCCAGCTCTCACTTCTGGGTTTGCATTTCGCTGAGATTTGTCCATAAATAAGCTGCACCTGATGATTAGCCGCACTACTGGTGTAGGCTGGATTTTTCAATGAAAAAGGTGCAGCTTATAATCGTGAAATTACTGTAAGTTGCTCCTCTGCTGCATAATAGTGGTTTTAAGACCACCATGGAGCAAAACAGGGAGAAAACTGCATGAACTTTTAAGTTACCCATTCAAGTTAATATCCATTGTAAGAGACAGAGCTGTTCTGATAAGAATAAGTAGCTGACATGAGAAAAATGAGAAACCTGTATTTCTAGCTGTTCAGATAAGGAATAAGGAAGATTAATTTCTTGTCATCGCAATCAGTAAACCAAAAAGGCCAAATAATAAGTATGGCCTAATTAATTTCCTCCAATAATATCTGAGACTCCTTTCTTTAGACATATAATCCTACCTGCAAAACACATACAGTAATTTCACACTTACAAGCCACACCTTTTTGACTGAAGTTTCAAGCTGATCCTGGAGCTTTTCACCTGGTGTGACTTATATATCAACAAATTGTGGTGAAATGCCAACCCAGAAGAGCAAGTCATGGGGGGAGCAGGTGTTCCCTGCCCCTCAGCAGCCATGCGGGGGAGCGGGAATGGGCGGCCACGGCCAGCCCCGGATGGCAGGAATTGTGTGGGGGGAGCGGGAATGCGTGGCCGTGGCTGGCCCTGGGTGGCAGGAGCTGAGTGGGGGAGCAAGTGGGCAGAACGGGGAGCCTCTGCTGTGTGGGGAAAAAAAAAAAAAAAACCAAAAAAAGAAGTGCGGCTTACCACTCGGTGCGGCTTATTTATGGACAAATTCTGTGGACTTTCCAACAACCTGGAAGTGTGGCTTATAATCAGTTGCGGCTTATGAGTGTGAAAGCACTGTACTTTAATTTAAATGTCATTGACCACAAAACAAAATATTAACACCTATTTTAATATGCACTTGCTAAAAACCCAACAATATGTGTCTTGTCTATGTGCCATTTTCCAGATGCATTGGAAACCTGACTGAAAAATTAATCCCAATTCTTTTCTGTATGGTTAGTTTATGTAATCTATTGAAACTTGATTTAGTTCATTAATTCAGCCTGTCTACTGAAATATAGGGGGCATCTGTGTGCTTTTGCAGACTGCTAAGAAAAAAAAAAAAAATCTTAAAATCCAGTTTCAGTGTGATCACATCAGATAAAATACTTTAACAAATGAGATATATGGTACTGTTGGATGCAAATCTCTTTGCTGATAACTCTCCAGTCTCAAGAGTTCCATTTTCACCACGTGAAGTCACAGATTGGCAATAGACAAGCTTGGTACCATCGGAGCAAAAGGTTTAATTTTTTTGTTTTTAATAAAGAGAAACTTGAAAAAGTTGAATTAATTTCTTTATTTATTATTCTGTCTACATCTCTACTCTGGTTCCCAAGTACAAAGTCTGGTATAACAGTAACATTTATGGACATGCTTTTGTTCATCAAATATTTATTATTGAGTTGTAAGCGTACTCTAAAACCATAACTGTTTAAGTATAAACTTTTCAGTCACTTCAAAAAAATAATGGTAAAGCAAGAAATATTTTTTTATGAGTTGACTTAAAAAAGAACTGAGATTTTTCCTGCCACTTCACCAAAAACAGAGTCCAGACAAGACTGAATTACTGTTCAGCCAAAGCTAAAGGCTAGTTTCTACTGGCTTAGTTTGAACTGATGTATGCCAAAAGGTATTTTCAACAAGGGCCAAATTCTGTGCTGGGAACTGCACAGGCATATGCACACAATAAAAAGTGCATCAGGTTAAACTACACTTTTCCAGCCTACTCCACAAAATTACAACCATGTTCCAACAACTGCAGCTATTTACAGTAATCACAGGTGTGGCAAGCCTAAACTCTCTGCAACAAGAGGGATCAAGGCAAGACAAACATCATATATGTTATAATTATATCCTGCCTCCTTATTATGAAAGGAACCTTATCACAGTCAGGGTATTTATCTCAGCGATGAAATAGCAATAAAGCACTCTGGCGTCTCAGAGGGGATGTTAAACAGGTTTTCAAACAGACAGCACTTTGTTCAAGCACAGCCAAGAATTCGGATTTGTATCAGCTTCACAGTTGGTACACGCTTGTGCTGGTTTTGGAGGGTGTACCACTTGCTTTCTTAAAAGAGAAAGCCAAAACACAGTTTGCAGCTTATGCTCCTTGATCATGGCCCACTGACTGGAGAACACTCATTAAGGCAAGAAGATAGGAAATTATCCAGCTTCCACAGAGCTGGTTTTTCCTTCAGTTGTGCATCTAATCTTGTTCTAGGGCAGCCATCAGCCAGGCTATCCCTCTGCACAGATAACGAGTGGGGCCTTCAGTAACTCATGTATAGACCAATTTCTGAGGAAAGCTGCAGCTTTTATGCAGTGTACTGCAGTTACCTTCACCTTTTTGTCTTCAGAGCAGAGCAACATGACCCTGCAGAGGGGACAGACAATGGCTAACACATGGCTTCCCGATTCATTTTGGCTGAGCGTGCAGGTACAATGAAAAGCACTATAAAAATGCTAACAGGAGGGATTAATTTTCCATGATTATTGTGTCGGACAGTTACTTGCTGAGATTACAGGAAAAAAAAATGATTGTCTGTGCTTTAACTGCCAATCCTAAAACCCAGCCCTGGAATTAGGGATTTTTCCTCTCTTTTTTTCTTTTTTTCCAGACAAGACATAAATCTCTCTGCCTTTTGTGCCATGCTTTATAAACATATGTCACCACCAGATTTTCCAGTAAGATTATAAGGTATGCCTCAAAATCAGCTTTAAGAGGTACCCAACCTTACCCAGGAAAGGAGATTTCAACTGGAATACTGTAGACTTTT
Organism: Sialia sialis; assembly: GCA_009812075.1. Lineage (NCBI taxonomy): Eukaryota > Metazoa > Chordata > Aves > Passeriformes > Turdidae > Sialia > Sialia sialis. Next base: position 31,256,142 of record VRYO01002734.1, on the reverse strand, counting down.
AATGCTTTATAATCAAATCCTAAGATTACTTGAGAAGAATACCAAACAACTTTTCTTTCCTTCTCCTTTTTTTTCTATTACATATGGGATTCGTTAATTTGTTTTGCTTCTCCATTAATGGTTGGGCACTTTAGTTTCACTATTTAGGCAGAAAAGATAAACTGGACACTGATTTTAAAATGTTTTTTGCCAGCAACAGAAGAAGCAGTAAACTAAAACTCTGCACAGCAGTGTCATGATTTTGCTAGGAAAATAAAGATGTGTAAAAGAAAGGTGCAAAACACTGTTAAATTATGAGCTCAAAAAAAAATACTTCTGTTAAGCTGGCAAGTGAGTAAAACCACCTTTCCAAACAAACAAATTAACAAACAAGCTAAAAAAATCACCCCAAACCAAACTAAGCAACTGTTACAGTGTTCCTAAAAAGAAAAATGGGACTGGAAGAGATAAACCATAATGTGATTATGGAGATGCTAAGAGGTAGACGTGAGAATTGAATAAGAAATCTTTTCACATCTAAATGCATACAGTCAAAGAATCACTAATGGACAAGTGCTGACAACTGATAGAGACTTTCTGTTCCTAACTCTGCCGGTATACCACCCCTGAGAGTTTTGGTGTTCCCAAATTAACCTGCATTACTGTATGAACACAGCACGTTTTGAACATGAGGGTTATTAGTGAGAGTTACACAGGTGATTTAGAAACCATTAAAATGCAAAGCAATGCAGCAGTCTGCCCTGTGTCAGTTTGTGCCTTTGCAGAGCATGCAGGAAAAAACAAGATCTTCTTTTTTTGCCCATTGTACAAGGTCTAAGTGATGCCACTGGAGAGAGCTGAGCTGGATTTCAGCTGAACAGTGCAGACAAAAGGGGAGGACACCTCTGTCAACACAGCATTAGGAAAGCCCTGGCACAAAGCAACACTCATAGTTGGAGGATAGAAAATGCATCATAAGTCTGCTCTGTAATGGCACGTAGACATGGAGCTCCCAAGAAGTGTGTGGACACTTCTGTAATTAGAGAATGATACTCATACTAGGCTTTGAGCCAATTATGTAAGGCTCAATAAGGGGAAGTGCTGGATTCAGCATTTCAGTTGGAGCAACCCCATGTGGCACTACAGGCTGGCGGAAATAGAGGGGCTGGAAAGCTGCTAGTGGAAAAGACATTAAGGTGGGAGCGTGTCCAGAGAAGGGCAATGGAACTGGGAAAGGGTTTGGCACAAGTCTTATGAGGAACAGCTGAGGGAGCTGAGGTTGCTTAGTCTAGAGAAAAGGAGGCTCAGGGGGGCACCTTATTACACTTTACCTGAAAAGGACATTGCAGCAAGGTGGGTGTTGGACCCTTCTCCCAGCTAACAAGCAATAAGACAAAAGGAAATTTTCTCAAGTTATGCTGGGGAAGGTTTAGATTGAATATCAGGAAAAATACCTTCACTGAAAGGGCTGTTAAGCCTTGAAACAGGCTGCCCAGGGAAGTGCTAGAGTCACCACTTCCTGGAGAGATTTAAAAGACATGTAGATGTGATGTTTAGGAACGTGTTTTAGTGGTGGGCTTGTGCTGGGTTAACAGTTAGACTTTTCCAGCCTAAATGATGCTACGATTCAAAGAGATGCTCCTTACATTCTCTGAGCCTACACAGGTCTTTCTTATCTTCATCTCTGAAAAGTTCCAGCACTTATATGAAGCTTGCATATCATTCAAGATGAAGAATTGGGGAACATAAGCCTCAGACAGATGCATAGCAAAACAAGTTTTAATGTATATATTAAAATTTTTATTTTAGATTTAGATTTTTTTTTGAGAAATATGTATATAACAGCACTTTAGAAAAGATACTACTCATAGCAGCTACTGGCATTGCAGTTAGGACTCAAACACACAACTTTCAAATCACAGCCTCAGACATGGCCTTGACTATGAGAGACAGAGCTATTGACTACTCCAGTCTGACTTTGTTCCCAAGCCACAACACAGACTGAAAACAAGCAATGCAACCTTGAAATTTTTCACTACACAATTTTTGTTTCTTGGCCAACTTTAGTTGTAGCCTCTCCTTTCTATGAAACTTCCTGCTTTTCTGGGATGTGATTACATTTTGTTTACGATGTAATTTGTGCCTGCAAACAATGAGTCAAAGACTGCTTGGCTTCAGAAACTAACCTATCTGGTCTCTTGCAAATAAAAACATACAGGAAAATTGACTAGGATTGTATCATTAGAAGAGACTCATTACCCACAGTCATAAAAACTAATGCTTCTATGGCACAGGTTCGATGGTCCTGTTTGCACAGCTTTACACCAATAAAAATGCAACGCATATGGAACCAGAGAACTTAAAATGTTTTTTTTTATTAAATCCCTTGATCTCAAGGAGACTTCAAGATGTGTGGAGTCGTGTTAATTCTGTTTCCTAGGATGGAACTTGGGCATAGGAATCATTGTACTCCAGTCATCTACAGCTGCTTGAAGTTCTCTTGGAGTTGACCAGCTTGAATACAGCAATGCTGCTCCAGCAAAGCCTGGAATGGCTAGTGCCACACATCACTGCTAATTTAATTTCTTGTGTATTAGTATGCTCTGCTAGCAGGTAGCCCATCAACAGCCCTGAATGGTTGGTAGGTTCCTGTGTATTCAAAAACGTCATAATTAGGAGGATGTGATGGTTATAAAGGTAGATAAAAATTACTATTTTCTGCCTGCTTAAGAAGTTCAGCCTTGAATAAAAGACAAGCCCAAGCTTTATCTCCCACCATCTTATATAGCACTACCTCTTCAGGCTTTCAATTCCTAATTGTTTATCCGATGTACCTGTTTAGAGCATGTTTAATCATCACCAAATTGTTGCTTTCTGCCCCAGAGGAGCATGACCTCATCCTGGCACTGTGTCTTCATTCACACACCCAGCAGCAGTGCAGAGGATCAGCAATTGCTAAGAATAACTCAGAGCTATTTCTTCCCACACAGTGTCACCAAAGACCACCTGATAGGTTCTTAGTCCATAGCAATGCAAACAGCTTATTTCACTCTCTTTTATCTGCACACATGGTGGTTTGGAACAAACCTACTCTGCATTTTAGACCAAAATTCCCAAAGCTAGCAACCTAGGGGAACAAATCCCTCAGCTCTGAACCCAAAATGATAAACTGAATTGTGCTTTTAGACAAGATTTTCCTGAAACAAATCAAAAGCCCCAAACAAAAGCTGTGCATGTGTGAATTAGGGAGACAGGTCAGAGTTAAAACAAAACATTGAAGGCATAATACACAGTTTACACTCACAATGAGAGAACCTCAAGAACATTAAATAAAAACTAAGACTGGTATCAGAGAGGATAACCACTACTCCCTAAGGACTTGTATGTAGTCCACAAGATTGAGAGAAGCATTTATGCAAGAGGGCTATTTAAAAAAATGTTACTGTTTTCTAGAATAACAAGTCTTTGGCATTTGTTATTTCAGTAGCTTGCTTTTCAATTGGATTTTCAATCTCCAAGGATGCTTACTATCCCTGAGACAAATTGGTAAAAAACTTTCTGAGATTTTTTCATAATTAAAACCCTCAAAACCAAACTCAAGTGCCTAGGAACAGACACTGGCCAAACCTCTATTTTAGGTTTAGCCCATTAAATTTTTATATTTTGGGGGCAAAGATTACACAAAACATGACTGCAGGCCATAAAATATGCAGACTCACGTACTAGCTATAACTAAACTACAGGTGCACACAAACTGTTTGAATGCAAGCTTCTGCTTCTGCTCCTTCCAGGAAGTATTTACATATGTGTATGGTCTGCAGGTGCAGCTTAAATGCTCTCTAAGGGACAAACTTTAAACATGCAAATTTCAGGTTTTAAACAGGTAGTGGTTTATTTAATGCTCTGAAGTAATGCCACAACATTTTTAACAGCAAAAGGCACTCCAAAAATTTTGCTTAGATTGGAAGAGCCTGCTTGCTGATGTCATTAGTTTTATTTTAGTTATTTTGTGCCATTTGTGCCAGCATGTAAGTTGCTGCAAGTTTCCTATTTCCTGGTAGTCTCATCTGAACAAAAAGATGGGAACTTGGTTGTTTCCAGGAAGAAGCTCCCATCTGTGAGAAGCAAGTTGTCCTCAGCACAGTACTAACCCTTTCCACCCTGCAGAGACAAGATGGAAATAAACTGTACTCTCAAGTATAGAAAATACAGAATTGACTTAGCCCATTTCCCTTGAATATAGAGAAGGAACAGAATTTATTTTGGAAAGGGCAGCTAGGGTTTAATCATACTTGGACTACTTTCGTGATGCCACCATACATCATGCAGCTGTGTTAATAACACTGCTACAACTGCAAAACACCAAAAATATTAAAATCTTCAATATCTGAACCCAGTGAACTACTGCTGCCAACAATCTAACTCCCAAATCAATGGGCAGAGAAGAGGCCTGAAGTAAAATAAAATTCAAACATCCAGGAACATCATTCTACCCGCCAGAAGCTACAGAAATTTCCTCCTCCAATAACCATAGTTAAAAAATTTGTCTCAGTATCTTTTGATGACCATAAATACTTCAGACACATTATAATTGTCACCATGGGTAAATACCAAGAAGTCACCACAGGCATATGACAATGAAGTCATGGGAAGCAGAGAAACATATAAAGAAAAAAGTCAATTATGAGCTTTGCAAAGTTTTCAATTTAGGCCAATTTAGCCTCAGCTAGAAGTTGCTTTTTTGGCAGCTTTCTAATGCTGTAAATTCCGATCATCCTGAAACACTTACATTTTGCTCAAGGGGTTATTCTTGTTCTGCCACCAGAACAAGGGGGAATCCTGAATGGCTGGCAAGAAGCTTACTTTTCTTCTTGGAGAAAGGTTCCATTACAGTGTACAGTGAACTAATTCATTAGAGCCCGCTTCCTTCCCAAAAGTCAAACTAAATAGCCCAAGTCCACTTATGTAAACTGCCAAAAAGAAAAAAAAAAAAAAAAAAACAAAATTAAAGTACCTAGAAAGGAATAACAGACCATATTCTATTTTGCCCATCAAAAATTATGTTTGCTTAAGCAGATGAGAAAGAATTATTATATCTCTCCGCCGGTTTGACAGAAGTCAGCAATTAGATAGGAACTTTGAAAAACAGGATTTCACTGTAAAGGAAGATGCAAGTAGAATGAGAAGCACTGAGGCTTTAAGAATTTTATTTTAAAAAAACCAACAAAACCAAACCAGAAAGTTTATTAACAAAATGGAAACAATATTCTTCTCCAGTTTTCTTTTTCAGTAGATTCATCATGAGAGGTAAAATTTCTACTAAGGTATCTGGACTACCAGTTACAGTAAAAGAACTAAATAGTTCACATATGCAAGTTTCAAAAATATAACACATGACTTTAGTGCCACTAATATATTTTAAGAACACTAAGCAAACTTCAAAGGTCAGAATACCAAGTTATTCCACTTATCCTTCTTACCCTGACAGAACTCATTAAATCCCAGTCACTAAGATACACCTACCCTGATCTAAAAAAGTACACTTTTTCTACATGTAGATTTAAAAATATACATTGCTGGAAAAAAACATGTAGGTAATGTAAATTTAATTTGTACATTAGATCTGTTCATAAAATGATAAGATGGAATCAGAGTACAGTAATTTCACGCCTATAAGGTGCACCGGACTATAAGGTGCACTCTTTTTTTTGCAGTGAGGATCCACTTGCAACAAAGTAACGAATTAGCAACGGAATCACGGGGTTTGCGGGGTTTACTGTCAGGTGCTCAAATTGCAAACATTTTTCATGGATCGGTGTTGCCTTCAATCACAGCCCCAGGCACCCTCCCCGTGCCGTGGGCCCCAGCAATTCCGCCCACCCCCAGTGCTGGCTGCCATGGCTTGGCTCACACTTCCAGGTTGGTAAATTTCTGAACTTTGTCCATATATAAGGCACACTAGACTATAAGGTGCACTTCTGGGTTTCGATCAAAATTTTAGTCCAAAGAGTGTGCCTTATAGGTGAAAAATTACTGTAATTTAGGTTGGAAAAGACGGCTAAGATCCCATAGACCAGCGCTTAACCAAATACTGCCAAGTCCACCACTAATCCTCTACATTGGTACATATTTACATGAAAAATTTGATTTTGTCTGAGGCTTCTGTTCTTCAAGTTTTAGTCCTGAATGATTCCACCTTCATGTAAGTGGTGGAACTTTAGAGATGATTATAAGAAAGGCATATGTAGGCTCAGGAATACCTCCTTGCATCATAGAATCATTTAGGCCGGAAAAGACTTTTAAATCCTCAAGTCCAGCTGTTAACCCAGCACACGCCCACCACCAAAATGCATTCCCAAGCACCACATACATGTCTTATAAATCTCTTCAGGGATGGTGACTTGTCTATTTCTCCAGGCAGCCCGTTCCAAGGTTTGACAACCTTTTCAGTGAAGAAATTTTTCTTGATATCCAATCTAAGTCTTCCCTGGCACAACGTGAGGCTATTTCATCTCATCCTATAACTTGTTACTTGGCAGAAGGCACCCAGAAATGTGAGGTGCCTAGTTTCTAAGTAAGAACTTACAAAAATAATGATGACTCTGACTTTCTAAAAAAGTCTTGATAAATATCAGCAGCCCATGCCAACTTACGCAATTTGTAAATAAAATTTCTTCAGTTTTTCATCTCCTATGGTAATTGGCTCTAATTGTCCCAAACTAAAGACATAACATGGACAAGTCATCACAAATTCTCCATAGGAATTTGAAAAACATTACCAGCATTTATGTGCTCTATAAAGTATAAAGGAGGTTATAATCTGACATCTTAATGTCCACTTGTGGAATGGGGGTCATTTAATGAAGATTTCCTTTAGCTTCAACGAAGTTCACATTCTTACATCTTTCTGATGGTCTGGTGACGCTGTCCCCCAGTCTGGGAAAGTAAATTAAACTTAGATTGCACTTTAATGGAAAATCAAAGTTATTTATTCAGGCCTCTTTACTAACAGGGGGTAGCTTTTGTTTTCTCAGTCGTTGCAGTTCCAGTCCTTGAAAGTTTAAAGGCCCAAAAAGAAGCAACTGCCTCTTCAAACTGTAGACAGTATTTCTACTGCATGCAATCTTCAGGCTGCCTTGATAACTTTCCTCAGCAACTATATGCTTCATTCAAGTTGTAAAATCCATAAAATAAAAGAACCTTATAACATAAGCCCCCCCGTCAAGAGACAAAGCAAATGTATGCGTGTTGTTGGTAATGAGCAATGCTCACATAAACAAACCTCCCTTTCACTACTCAGAACTGCAACTTGCAGCCCCCTCAAAGACCCAGGTTGTTTTTCCTAATGGCTGGTTCCCAAAGGTTGCCAAAAGGTTGGCTTTCCCAAAGATGGTCCATTAGCCCAAGGGAGCAGATCACCCACACAGACTCAGGAAATGAAGAATGAGTTTTCTTCTTGAGTTGTTTTAAGCCTCAGGAAAAGCTGAACTGGCTCAGTGCTGGGTATTCCATACAACTCAGCTTCTTCTACTGAGTCTCAAAAGAAAACAGGCCGCATGAGTACACAAGAGAATTAACAGACAAACACCAATTAAAGCTACCATGATGTATCTTTTATTTCAGACTTTTTTGTCTGCTTGTGTGTGTGTCATGGGACATTTCCTGATCACCTCTCTTCAAAAACTTCCAAGGGTGGTTTGAATAGCTTTTCTTATTCCTTTGAGAAGTAATACAGTAATGATTTTTAAACTTTCTTACTAGAGGGAATACATGGAAATCTGATATGACAAGACTGAAGAAGCACCAAAGACCTTGATGGGAGAAAATTAATCAATCAAAAGTCTTGCTATTGGCATAAATCAATTAACAACTGGCCCCTTAATGATCACAGATCTCTCACTTTCCCCAGTGGTCTTCCCAAATGACACTCTCAAGAAGAGGGGAAAATACAAACTTTTAAAGTTGTTATTTAAAGAGACTGCCAACCACAACTATCTAAGAGAATTGCTGTGTGACTGTTCTCTAACTTTTAAACCAGAGATAAAGATTTTTCATTCCATCCCATCCATTTGCACATCACAAGTACACTCTGTTCACTTGAGCTTCACAGAGGTACTCCCTAGGTATTTTGGAAAACACCAAATACCTTAGTTTTCAGATTCTAATATTAATTATAACTGGTTTTGGGATACTGCTGAGATTTGAACCAATGTCCTCTGTTAACCCAGACCAATCAGTTATTCTTGAGTACTTAAGCCCCACATAACCCATGTGCTTATGCAGCAGGTAAAAAATAAGAGTTTCAGCAGTTGGTTTCTGAACAAGGCAAGGGAACTGTCTTCACTGAAGTGAGCACTTAAATGGTTAGCACAACGCGTACACATGCTTCTGGTGTAGAATCCAGCTTTTATTCAGTTCACTGGTCTACATCTTTAGGAGTTTGTCAGGTTTTAATGTTCAAATATAAATATAGGGATCTGCAGAAATCCCTCAAAACTAGCTTGATTCTTATGTCAGGTATTTGTTATAGTTGGCTTACTGAGCTGCAAATTTCCTTTTGGTGAGACTTATTGAACAAGGAACTCTTTGTAGAAGGCAGCTATACTACTCTTTTTATCTGAGCTGCAAACCTGCAATTTGGGAATTGCAAATTTACAGCCTTGTGAGATTTCCTTTTGCGCTCCTTGTAACTTCAAGCCCTGCACCAAATTCTACATTTACTTATCCCCAATCAATGACTCACATCTCAAACTGCAGTTTGCATAACAAATACCTCAGGTAGTATCAAGCTCTCCATTTTTCAATGAGAAGAGCCACAAATGCTCCAACAAGAATGAAACAAATTTGAGTTCCATGTACATTTCATCTTATTTCCAGTCTCTTTTAGAACTAGAGATTCAGTGCAATAGACAGGCGGGTTCTGCCAGCTCTGCACATAAATAAACTGGACTTGCTGATGGCACGGGAACAGTACGAAGCTTTTCTCCATGCCCAGCACTGTCGATGCAGAAGCAAAGAGGAGTGGCTGCTTGAACAAAGCCATGCTGCCAAATATCTCTACATGGAGCTGCTGCCCAGTCTCTCTCAAAGCAGCCTGCAGACATTCAAAGAATCCAGGTGGTGCTGCACTGGCTAACACAACCAAATGTGAAAATCACAAACAACATTAATAATAACAAAAAATTTCACGAGTTCATTCACAGAAAAACAAAACAGAACACTTTTCTTGCTTCAACTGTGGCTGTAGCCTGTAAAGTCATTATGTATGAAGGAAAGAATTCAGTGTGCCTTTCAGCTTTCATGAATTAGCAGAGGTTTCAAATGAAAAGGAAAAAAAAACAAGGTCTATGTGAGTTAAAGTCTGCCCAATCTGAGAGCTGTTGTCACAATAAACACATAACCCATGACGCATTGCCCATATATATTTTCACTATGAAGCACAACAAAGACAGCAAGCATCCTTTGGCACAAAAGCCCCATGCACAGCCTCCCCCCTGTGGCATTCTGTTCTGATGCATTATTTGCACTAGTATGTACTCAGGAACTACACTCATGAGCAAGCACAACACTGCATTCAGGCACAGAACCATCCTCTTCATAAAGTTTCAATTACCCTTTCAACTCAATTGCTCTGCATAAAAAAAGAATCTGGGATACTACATAAAAGATGTCATGTTTCATAAGAAATTTAAGAATATATTTTATTTTTCCTATTGACATTTCGTTTGGTTCTGAATTCAAAATACAAAGCCAAAAAAGCAAAATAAATTATCCTATGAAAGTTAACAAATTATTCCATTGTTTTTAATAGCACTGGGCAAATCCTGCTGAATTAGGCATGAATTTGTCACATATGCAATAAAGAACTTAAGACTAATACATTGTTCCCACTGTAAATCTTAGTTTCAGAGGTTACATGTTAACATTTTAAATCAGCTCCAGGCTTAAACTGGGAAATGCCAATTATTCCACAAGCAGAAAAAAATACAGACAGATGACTGACAACCAGATCTGCTTTTATAAGCACTGCTAGCTAAGTAAGATACTATATTAAATACTTGACTAACCTGCTTGCTCTGTCAACTGCTGCAGTAAAGTGCATTTGCACAAAATCCTCTCAGCCTGCACATATTAAAACTCATGCCCGGGGCTTTGGGAATCAATTCCACTACGCGAGGGGTTACCCACACTTACCAGAGCCTTTTTCACCCGAGGAGCGTAGCTCCAGGGGGAACTGTCAACATGCGCATTACCCCAAGGTAAACACAAGACAATCTTCTCGTAGCTCTATCCCGATTTAACCCTGCCACCGCATGCCATACACACTACGTAAAACAGCGTGTTACCATCCCCAAGAGCTATCCATCCCTAGCTTGGGTCCCCTGGACGGGTGCGGGTGCCGCTCCACGGAGTGCTGAGGAGGGTGCGCTTCAGGACCCGCAGCACTCCGGAGGGCGATACTCCCACCACGGCTCCCTAAGGGCGAGCACAATGAAATCACGGGCTGGCCCGGGCGGTGAGGTTTGGGCAGCCGCTCCAGCCCGGCTCTTCCTGCAGGTACCGGCGAGTGCCGGCGGCGCCGGGCGGTCCCACTGTCAGCGCTGTGCCCCAGGGCAGCCCAGGCAAGCTCCCCCCGTCCACGCACGACCCCGCGCCAGAACCGAACCCAGCCACAGCCCCAACCAGCCGGGCTACGGCGAGCAGCCCCATGCGCTCGGACACTTACAGCGCTGGCAGAGTCCCGGCACGGCCGCCAGCAGCCGGGCCGCCCCGAGGAAGGCTCCGGGGCCGCGCTGGCACCTGGGCACGGAGACGATCCCCGCGGTGAGGCACGCCAGCAGCGGCACCCACATCATGCGCCGCGGCCGGCACCGCTCCCGCTCCCTCGCCCTCTCCTCGGGGCCGTGTCTCGGCGCCGCGGCGCGCTCAGTCCCGGCCCCCGCGGGGGCGGCGGCGGCGGCGGGGCCGGGGGAGGGGCGGCGGCGGGCCCGGCACAGGTAGGGCGCTCGGCGGGGCGGGCGGGGGCCGCCGCATCTCGGGGGCAGCGCCAGCCGCGCCCCCGCGCCCCGCCAGGGCCGGCCCCCCCTCGGCAGCAGCGGGGCCCCGGCCGAGCACGGAGCTTGGCTCCCTCCATCCGCCTCCAGCCCGGCGCGCCAGGGGCGCCTCGCCGCCCGCCCTGCCCGGGGGGCGCGGGGAGGCTCCTGGCACCGCGCGGGGAGCGGCGCCGGCGGCTCCGCACCTCCCTCGGGCGAAGAGGGCGGCTGCCGGGGGAGGCGGGGACAGCCGCCCCCTGCCCGCCCCCGCCGGGGCCAGGTGGGCGCTGCCCGCCGCCGTCCCGAGCCGCCGCCGGGGCTGCCGAGCCGCGCCGCGGGGCTGGGGTCTGCCGGGGACTGTGAGGGGAGAGCAGGAGGCCGCGGCCGGCGGCGCTGCGCGGCGCTGTCCGGCCCCAGCGCGGAGGGTGCGAGCGGGCCCGCTCACCCCGCGGGTTGCCAGGAGACGGCAGCGGGGCAGGTTCCGCGGGCAAGCGGGAGTGCGGGGGCGGGCCCGGCGGTGAAGTCACTGCGCCGCCCGCGCCTTTGTTCGGTTGCGGCTCCGGCCGCAGCTCCCCGAGCTCGGCGCGGCCGCTGACCCGGGTAGGGAGGCGGGCGAAGGCCGCGGGCACAGCGCTGCGCCGCCAGTCCCCGCCGCACCTCGCCCGCGGCTCCGGCTCCGTGGCAGCCGCTCCGCCCCGCCCCGCCGGCAGGGCCGGCCCTCGCTCCGTGTGACCCCGCCGCCGCTTGCTCGTGCGACCCTCGCCCCGTCACCCTGTCGCGGCGCTGCCCCCGGCCCCCGGAACGCCGCCGTTCCCCCGGGGCGAACCGCTGGCAGCAGCGCGCAGGACCCGGGTGCAGGCCGGCAAAACACCCCCTGTTCACTTCATGTCACCTACAAACACCTCCCGTCCTTTACCGCCCTCCCCGAATGATTTCTGCCCGGAGTTTCCATCCCTCCGGGGGCAGTGGGAGTAACGCAAAGGTTAACTGTGTCCGGAAAGTACCGCGCCGTGCGGGCCAGAAAAGCCCCGCCGGGCCAAGGTGCGACCAGCGGCCACCGCCCCGCCCGGCCCCGCTCCGCTGCCCGGCCGAGCTGCCCGCAGCTCATGTCGCTGTGCTGCTCTGCGGGGCTCCGCTCCCCGGGGAGATTGGGGCTGGAGGTGTTTTTCCCGGCAGGTAAAACCCACCTGGGCACCTTGCCCTGTCACATGCCGGGCTGCGATACGGGATAGGTGTGCCGACCTCAGGTCTCTGATGGCCAGCCCCGTGGCATCCTTCATTCCTGAAACCGGCAACAGATGACAGTGCACGCAGGATCCTAAAAGGATCTCTACGCAGCATCCAAGTCTGCCCATGCAGGCTACAACGTTAATAAGTCCTGCAAATGCAACCAGTGTTGTTGTGCTGTTTGACTGTTTTCACGAATGAAGGGCTGCGGAAGCGTTTTCAGATCGTGTGCTAAGCTTTGAGGAGCTATGGCTGGTTTAGCCTCTGAATGTCAGAGGTCGGAAACTGAACACTGTGCGTTTGATCAAGATTGCTGAGGAAGAAGAATTGGGAATGAAGCAGTCCTTGTGGTCCCACTCTTAGGAGTTTTTAAATGATGTATCATCTTTTTTTGCTTCATTTTGAAAAAATCCCCCATTTCTGACATTTGACTATCATTCCTTGAGTGTCACAGCCCATATGGGGATATGGGATGTAAGAAAGCCTCATGCAATGATATGCAGAAAGAAGTGTAGACACTACAGGACTTCAAATATTGTGGCATTCTTAACCTAAAAGCTCTATGGTTTTAGGGGTCACAATCGCAAACAATGTAGGTGGAGATCTACGCGTCCCTTGAGAACTCAGTGGGGTGCTATTTGAAATAAGATACACTGTTGATGGGTGAACTAAACTCAATTTACTCCTGTTGCGTCCTGTAACATCCACTTTGTATATCATGACGTTGCAAATTTATGGTGATTCAAATGTATCTGAAAAAGAAAAAAAGGATCCAGATGATACATGAAGAAATTCAAAGAAATATCTTTAAACAAAATGCCAGCAGAAGCAAAAGTGACTGAAACTGGGATGTCCTATTTTGGATTTTTCATCTGCATAGTCTAAGTGGTGCAGTTAATATCCCATACAGATATATTGTGTATGATATTATTTATTAGACAGAGTGTAAATTATAATAAGCAGCATAAAGAAAATAGCCATGTCCTCAACAGCATGAATTATCTTCTGAGCAAAGGCTTTCTAAGCAAAAGCTGTTCATCATAAAAACAGGAATCAATCCTTACATGCACTACTTCTGATAAGAACATCATGCAAGGATTTGGTACTCTGAGCAGAAGGACAATACCTGCAGTTTAATGTGGGGAAAAAAAAAGTATTATTTTCTTATAAAATCTGATAATAAGGTAACCAATATGAAACCACTGTGGTCATTAACTTAATAGTGAAAAGGATGCCAATATTGGGTGAGAGCTATGCACCCTGAATAAAGTATAAAAGTCACCAGTATAAAAGCCAACAGCTGAAGATGCCAATAGTTTAGGCCTCAGTGTAGAGGCCTCAAGTTTAGTCTGCTGGTTTATGTAAAGTGCCCTGTCTGTTTAGCTTCATTCTTCCCATGGTGGAATCCAAGAACTTAATAACATGTACTTTACAATGATAGCATCTTTGAATTGTTGTTATTTAGACGGTGTTTAAAATGCAATAATATAATTAGGCAGGAGTTTTGAATAATCTGGGCTAGCAAGTGGAGAAACTGAATGATCCAAGGTCACATACGAGAGTGTGTAACAAACTCCTGTAACAAGGAATTTGACACCACTGGAAATGGATTGAAAGTCTCAATCCATTGTCCTATCCACAGGGTTATGAATCCTTGAAGCAATGTGTTTGTGGAATCTCTGTCCTTGGAGAGAGTTGAAACTCAGCTGAACATGTTCCCAAGCAGGCTGAACTAATTGGACCTGTTTTAGGCAGAGGGATGGTTGGGCCTCGGGAGGCTTTTTCCACCCTAAGTTATTCTATGAATTTTTGTGGTGAAAAGTGTGTTATTATATTACATGTATCCCAAATTTATTGAAGTGTTATTACTGTGGCTTCTTTCCAGTATTTACATTTGCTTTATTGAAAGAAAATCCAATTGTCTATCACCTTGTTGGTGAATAGTCTCTCTTTTCAGGAAATAGCTTTGAAAATATTGCATCTGCAATGAATGTTAACTAGAGCTGTTCAAAACCCCCAAAACTTTTCTTACAAAAACCATGTTCCTTTTTTGGTGGAATATTTCCAGCCATCTTTAATGTACAATTTCATGGGGGAGAGTCCAAACGTGGACTGCAAAGGGAAGATTGGTGGTGTTTTACAACTTCTAATATCAAAACTTTTTAAAAGTAAAATTGTTCATTATCTGATCCTGTGATTTCTTGCATTGTCATGGTATCTTAGGTACAATTAAAATCCCCATAAAAAGCATTTTGATATTGTTAAATAATTCTACTTTCCTCCAACTTCCCTATTTTAATAGTATAGAATCCTGCAACACTACAGTAATTGTTTTGGATTTGGTGCCTTCACTTGATCTGACATGCAAATTTGATTTTTTTGCAGTTTAACTAACTAAAAGAATAATATGCTTGTCTGTCAGATACAATTGCATTTGCTATCACTTGCGTTCATTTCTTTATACAACATTTGAATCTAATACTCTGTGTGTTTCATATAAAAAGGTCAGTGTATTGCACAAATCCTTTATAACCCATCAATTAAAAATGATTGAACAATTAAAAATCAATGACTATTCCCAACAAACAATTGCCGAGATGTCATAGGCCTCTTCCTCAGAAGTGTAGACTATGAACAATCCACCTATGCTGTTTATTATATACAGAAAAAAATTACATATAATTCTAGCTGCCTGGTGCAGTACACTATTTTTTAAACAAAATGGGCTTTTATTTTGTAATTCTGAAAAATTTGTGATGCATTTCTTTATAAGATATTAAAACTGTGCAGATTGATTTTCATTTCTAGGCTCGGTTCTTATTATGAGAACTGGTAATGCCAGTTTCCAAACTAGAAAAATCGTTACTTCTCAAAATAGTATTTTCCATTATTTTTTTCATTAATATCTACCCTAGTTACCATCCCATGCTACTGAACCTTTCTGATGTCTGTGGCACAGAGAAATCCAAATCCACAGTAATCCAAATTGTCCACTACTCTATTTAATTTTTAATAAAGGCTTACATTGATTTCAGGTGGACATTTTATGTGAATTTACAAATCTTACTTAGATCTACAACATGCAGTAGGCCTGCATGAAACTGGCAACATCTGAACCACTACCTTTTTGCATTCTTCCTCTCCGCATTAACAGTTTGGTCAATGTCATGCAGAGACAGGTGGAATACCATTATTTTCCATATGATCAGATAGGTGACTTATGTATATTGCATCAGAATGTTGTTGTTACTCAAAATTTTTTTAAAAGCTTTAACTAAAGTGATTTTATTTTCTGGTCTATGTGGCAGAATTTTTCCCATTTTGCTTTTTTGAGAAAATTACTTGCAATAAATTGCTGGTACACTTTTCTTCCTTGTTTATACAATGAATTGAATTGTAAAATTTTTATATTAGAAATAGAGTATGTAATCCTCCTGAAATCCCAGAGCCTGATCATGCATTTCTGACAAGTCCACTGAAGAAAACTTATATTGTAAGAGAATAAACCTGAGATGTTTCAGACTATTGCCAGGGAAAAAAAAAAAAGCCAATGCAAACAGATTCTCACGAGAAACGTTCAGCAAGCAGTTGAACAGACACAGCAGTCACTTCACAGGTGAGAGGGTATCAATCTGTTTAGTGTTTACTAGATTAAACGTAATGCTTTAAGTTCTATACAGACACTCATTTCCTAGGAGATCAGTAGAGCAGACAGCTGATCTGTAAATTAGCACTGGGGAGGCCTCAATGAAGGTGTCCCTGTCCTCTGTTTAAGAAAGAGTAGGATGACTTTTCTAGAGACAAGGAAGCATAAGAAATTATCTGTGTAATCCCCCTAGGATGCTCAAAATCATAAAAATGTGTATTGTAATAAGTGGTCAAATCTGAAGTTGTTTATTGAAATGGTCTAAAAATCTCTTTCTGGAAGTAATTACTGAAAAACCCCAGTAGTATATTTAGTTGAACAGATGTATTTTGAAAGAAGAACACTTCAGTTGTCACATGAAGAGTTTTAAAGAACAGTGTTACACTAACATTTTTTTGGTATTTCCACTATGTGTTTTTATGTGATGGAACTGGTATTTTAGACAGAAATGTTTTCTTTTGACAAATATACTGTGTTGTGTTTTGAGAGACTTTCTGACTTCAGAGAGGTGAGCTCCCTGTGGTCTGTCTTCAAAGTATAAAATTTACCTGGGATTTTTTCTATATGCTGTCATTAATACTTTGCAGATATTCCTTCCTGGACTTACAGGCACCGTGGCTTGATTTCTGAGAGGAATAGACAAAAGAACAGTAGGCCAGAGTTCTTTCATTAACCTTATTCCACTGGGGCTTTGGCCTGAAGGGCTGAGGACCTGACCCTGTGTTACTGATCTGTGTGCCATTTTTCTGTTTTCCTTCAGTGACTAACAGAGAGAGAAGAGCATATCATTGTCATTAGTTTTATATTCAAAAAATACTGCAGCCCACCCCAAAACAGTCATAGCATCTTTGAAATGATGTTGTTTTCCAGCTCTGTGGAGGATGGGTGAAGACCAGGTTTTATTTTGACAGATGTAGGTATGGATCCACAGACACTGAGTCAACTGAACTCTGAAAACACATATTTCACAGAATAGTTTGTGACATGCACAATCAGCATTTTTATTTCTGCAGAGGAACGACAGCCACTGGAAAAGTTAGCAAGTCATGCACTTTTAATTAATTTATTTATTTTTGTTATTATTGCAAGCTCCAACTATCTACAAAACACTGGCATTCCATGTGTTTTTCTTTCTTTTACCTCCACCTATTTCCTTCTGTTCTTTTTGCCTTTCTCTCTGGTACTTGAAAAAAGTGTGTAATCTCCACTTAGTGCTGAGAGCCAACATAGGTACCCACCAAGTGACTGTATTACACCAGAGGTGTTTTCTTCTTCCTCAACATTTTATTTTTCTCTTTTTTTTCCCATTGAAGACTACTACTCCCATTCTGTCCTCTTACTCATCTGCATTACAAAGTTTTTGTTCTTTTTTCTCAAACCTCCTTCTGCCCAGTCACTTTGAATGGATCCTCAGATACTTACTTGCTTTCCCCACCTACTCCTTCTCAGCATCTCTCACTTCCCTAACAGAATCCCGAGGTCATGATTGCTGCTGCTGCAGCTAGCTCAAGCAGCATTGACTCTTCTTCCACATCCTCCTTCCACACCACCCTTTTCTGTCCCCTGGATCTAAGACTTGGGTTACCAAATGTCCAGATGAAATATTCTGTAACAGTACAGCAGGCCTGACATTTTTGTAAGTTTTCAGAGAAAATTCCCACATTTGCCCCTGACAGCCATTAGCTCACTTGTTATTTCCCAGAGGTTTCCTGTGTTATGTTTTACAAGGAAGTGGTAGCAAGTAGGTAGTAAGTAGGAAATATTTCTTGGGACTTCTGAAAGATTAAAGTTTCTCCTGAGAATCTTGTGAGGAAATCAGGTGTTAGAGGTTGAAAGGGAAAGTTAAGATGCGGTTCATAAACAGCACTGGTGCTGTTTAAGAGAAATTAATGTTCATTTCTAGCTCAGTATAACCTGTATGGATCAAGCTTAAAAGTGTCCTACAGTTCAAAAGCAGAAGTTTGTAACTGGGTGATTGATGAGTGCGAATGGTTTGTCCTGCCTGTAGCTAAGATGCTGCATTGAGCAATGACTGATGAGTGGAAAAGTCCCACAGGCAAACTCTGAGTGTGTATGGCAAAGGGAGGAAGTGGGAGGGGTGGAGAGCATGGATAGGAAGTGGGTGGTTTTCCAGAATTATCAAAGGTTCTGAACATCTCTGGTAGAATTTCACCTGGTCTTGTCCTCAGTCTTGAAAGACAGTATGCAAATTACAGCCTGGTTGCTTTCTTTGTGGTATTTACCTGCATATCCTCTCCCCTCTCTCACCAGATTGCTGCTCAAGACTTACTGCTAAAATAATGATTAAAGTAAATCCAGAAATATTTACATGCAGAATCAGGAAAGAATGGAAGCAAATGGGGACGTTTAGAAATAATAATAAAACATCACTTGTTGATTTTTTTAATTGTTTCAAATATGTGTCTACATATATATCTTCTTACCTCTTACATCCTGCTTATCCTCAGACTGTTTTATTTTGGCATAACAGCGTGTACATTTGGCAGCACCTCACATAAATTCATCCCTCTTTCTGAAAGATATCTCTACTTCTGAATTTTTAAAATTCATATCAGTAAGTCTTCTCTTGTCTAACTCCAATGGAACTGTAGTTATCGGATTTACTGTTCATCCTTTAAGCTATAATAAAGTTAAGATTCTTTTCAAAATAACCTATAATTAACTCTTGGAATTCTCTGGCTGTAGATTAGAATTTTGTAGGATTTAAAAATAGATGAGATATTCATATGAGTTGTATGTGCCTTTATGTTAGCCAGCATAAAAGTTCATAACAAAGGTAAGCTTTAGTACCTCAGAACAAGAACTGGCCACTTTCTAAGGCTGCACAGAAATTTCTCCTGCAGCCACACTGTGATGTGTTCCTTTGAAGATGATTTCCACCTTTGCTGAAGCATCTGGTACCAACTGTGACTAAAGTCAGGGTAAGGCATGAGAGGGACTGTGGGATTAATATATTGCTAAGGAACAGAGATTTTTTTGGGAGCAGACAGTTCTAGCCTGAGTTGAGGCAGTCAGGAATAATTGTTCAGCAGTATGTAAAGTCAGTATGAGCTGAGGACCAAAATTAGGGCCACACGGTTAGCATGTACTTGAATAGATTACACAGCTACCTTAGGATTTGCCAGACTGTATCTTTTCATATCAAATGGAAAATATTTTACAAAATAAAATTACAGCTAGGCTAATAAATTGTTCCATTAGCATTTAGTTAATGTGATATGATATTGTACCAGCAAATAATCCTTGTGTGGCATGACACACTAATGAACACTGGAAGATGAGAGGAAAAAGAGACTGCAGATTACTTTAGTGATCCCAACTGTGTTTGAAGTAAATTGTTTCTGATAAAACTTCTTTGGCACCATTTTCCATCATGGGTGGTCTTGAATTCAAGACTTAATGGTTGTATGAGAGACAGACTATAGATGAAACAGAAGCATTCATGTTAAATTTCTGGGTGAAATTGTATAGCCTGTACAACACAGGAGGTCAGAAAAGATTACCATTACAATTTTTTCTTTATTTTGATTCTATGTCTTCTAAGTGTCCACACTTCTACAGGTGATTAACAAAACTATGCGACTTTGCCTTGGAAGAGAAAACAGAGCACATGAAGTTAATCTGCAAATGTGTCCTGGCTGACTCTGAAACCATAAAGATTACATTATATCAAAGTAAACTAAAACTTCACTTTGCTGAATATAAAAATACAGGTGCCAAACCAAAATAAAGGACAGAAGCACCACAGACAGTATGAGAAGATCCTAGTGACATGCTCCTTACCTACACACAAACTATGCTAATAACTACCACGAGGGGTTATGATCACAAGAGATGTGATCCAGGTAACCTCAAATATAATCTGCATCTGTGCCACAGATGATATAGACACATGGACCACTCAAAAGGACAGAAGAGAATGGCTAGATCTTTAGCCCTTAGCCATTAGCTGTCCCCCAGGGAATACTGCCAATATACAATGATCACAGCTTGAAAATGCACAGTTCTGAGTTTACTGATTACTTGTGGGTTTTCATTTTTGCTGTGGAGGCCAAGATGACGCTGTCACTAAGCTTCTTCCCATGTGTGGGTGGAAACCACTAGTTCTCTATAGATTCTTGGTTTATTTTATTCTATTTTTATTTTATTTTTATTTGACATCATTGTCAATTTGTCCATCTGCATCCCTGTAAGAATATGATTGGTGTCATTCCTGTAAGAGGAGTGAATGAACCAAAAATTAAACAGATTACATCCTGTGGAAAGTCAAAATAGAGTTGGATGTAAATGAGGATTAAACTTGAAATCTCAAACCATAGGAAATAACAGGTTTTTGTTACCCAGAATTTATTTGAGTCCATGATAGTATAAAGTATTTTTCTATCTTGAAATACCTCCTACTTAGTATATTCTTTTGTTTGCTATTTGTACTCCAGGGTGTAAGACATATATGATAGACATAATGAAATCATTAAAAGTTCATTAGTAGTACAGAAGGTTCATTTGAAACTGTGGGCTGGTTCTCTGCTAGTTCCACATTTTTGCTTGGTGGCCACCTCACTCATTTTCATTCATATCCACACCCAATAATCTAAAGTCTAACAACAAAAACAACAACAAAACCAACAAATAAAAGCAAAAAGCCAAACACTCCAAAAAACGAAAGGTCCCCTGAAACAAGGAGCAAAGTGTAACATTTGCCATACAATGTTATAAATTATTCATACATTAAAAAAAGGTTTCCCAACAAATTATTTCATTGTGTAAAACTGATAGTTCATTGAAAATGAAAATGTTATAATAGATTTTAAAAACTTCTGAAAGAAGTCAGTACTGCCCAGCTAGTACAGACACTGTGAATAAGGAACAGTGATTTTGAGTTAATTGATGAAAATCAGATAGTTGTACCTAGCTGAAGAATTCTCCCTGTTGGTGCTAAAAGGAGCCTTGGCCAGAATTTTCTTTTCCATCTCATTTCCTATTTTCAAGGACCTTCAGTTTTCAGAGTGCCTGTAGAGATCAATCTCTCCATAGTGGAGAGCATAAGACTACACAAACTGCCCTCATTGTATTGTCCAAATGGTGGCTGAGCACATCACCCCTTTTTTGTTCTTAAGCTGTTCATTGCTCAGCAGTTTGTACTGTTTCTTTGTTCTGGCTGTCTTCTTTTATCAAAACCAAGTAGCATGCTGCTTTTTTTGGTGTTGTTTATGTTTTTTTTTTTTTTTTTTAATTTTAGGTTGTGTTTCAAATTGAAAGTATGTGCAAAAGAAATCATCTTTCTGTAGTACTGTTGAACTACCATGGGTTTTTTCCTTCCATTGTTTTGTTTTGGTGATACTTTTTGGTATTTTTTTTACAACAAATATTTTTTCCCCTAAATCTCTTTTTAGTAATAGTGACCATGGAGGTTGCCTGTAACTGTAAAAGACAAGCATTTTTCCATTCCAAACACAGGAGTAGGGGCTGGTAGTATCCTTCTAAAGGAGTATAGCAAACCTTTAGGTGGCAGCCAAGGGCTGCAGTTTCAATTCCTAGATTTATTAGCAGTGTGGTTTTTTTTCTCTGCCTCAGTTAGCTAGCAGAATATGATGAAAAATCAATTTCTAATCCATTCAAAAGTAAAACAAATAAAATTCAGGTGAAACAATCTTCAAAAAGTTGGATATATACAAGAGTCTCTAGAGTCTGTTGCTCTTCTACCAAACTCTGTTTGCTTCAAAGAACTCTTAAGAGCAGACCCTAAACCCCAATGTCTTACTCCTATTGATAAATTTATCATAAAAATGGCATTCAATCTAGTGCCTTCATGTTGTGCTCAGAACATGAATGATGATTTGTGTGCAGGTCTGGGAAGTTGGAAACCCTTGGTGGTGCCTCAGCATGTACATCCTCTCCCCATGGCCATCACAGCAGGAGAGTGGGGACTGCTGATCCCCTTCCTCTCCCACAAAATGATGCCTCCGGAGCATCTCCAAAGGTGGTCAATTCAAATGGTATCTTCAGGAATTAATGTTCCTACTTATTATTCCTGTTCCACTCTAAATCGCAGTTTTGTGAAAATGATGGGTTGTTGTTTTTTTCATAAAATTAACTATCCTGAACTTGCACTGCTGTATGTATGCACTAGATGTGCTGAAATATATTCTAACAATGTGTTCTTAAGTTATCTAAAGATAGCGAAATTATTTTACTGAAAATAAAATGCTCTGAAAGAAACTCTAGGCTCAAGGCTCTCCCTTAAGAAAAGAAATGCATCTTTGTTTTTCCAAATAACTGCACAATGATATATTTTGATGCAGAACTTGCCTTTTTTTTTTTTTTTTTTGTAATTGTTGCTATTTTCATACAGGAAAATATGGCTGCATTTGTATTATGTAGTTTGGAAGTTAAAACTAGAGAATGGGAGATTTACAAATAACCTCATTTGTTTACTGGTAATGTTCCCAAAGTTTTTCTTTGCATAATTAACAATCACGTGCAGCTACAAATCCTGTTGTTTACCTCTGCAGTCTAATACAGGATACATTGCCTCACCACCCCACAGAGAGGTTCAGATGTTCAAAATTGCAGTGCCAAAAAACTACATATGTGCAGAACAAATAACCAAATACAGCATTAAGACAAGGAATTGTGCCCTGACTGTGAACCAGATGTTAAAAATCAAGTAGCTTAACTTAAATGACTAGTGATTCAGCGAATAACAAGATTTACATTAGAATATATTGCTTTCTTTTAAGGAGTTTCTGAAGGTGTAAGGTCTGCCTGAGTGTGAGTATTTATTACCTAAGAATATTCTTTTTCCTTTTCTTTTTTTCTTTTCTTTTCTTTTCATAATGTCTATTTTGTGTGAGCCCATTGTGTGAGTGGAGACATACATAAGTCTGATTTCCAGTATTTCTGAATCTTCTGGTGCCAGCAAGGGTCTCTTCAGAAGATGTACAGCTGAAATAAAGCATAGCTGGACTGGGACTAACACAGCTGCCTCTCTGCAGAGCCTGTTCTCTGGTTTGTGTGCTTAGCTCTGAGTGGAGACAGTGGAAGGAAAGAGGAGACCAAGGAGGTCTGTTCCCACCTGTGGAGAGGTGCTATGCTTTTCCTAAGGCTGTTTCTCCTTACTCTCCTATATTCCTGCATACTTCAGGCTGCAGAAAAAGGGCAAGCATCAAGCTTTGCAAATTCTTTGCATTTTAATTGTTCACTCCCATTTTCTGGCCCAGACTTCCACTCATTCACATCTCTGCTTGACTGGTTCCAAGAGGTTTGCATTCATCTCCAGAAAGCAAAGAAGGCGACATCTAATTCACATGGCTGAAATTACTTAGTAAACAATGGACAGAGCTGATGTGGAATACAGCCAAAATACTCTAAAAGATGCCATTTTTATTCAAGAGGCACCAACAGATGTTTACAAGAAAAAAAAGGTAAGGACACAAGTTTTCCACCCATAAGACACCCACTCCTCTTGCATGTATATTCCTTATTATTGGCATTTTTTTGTTCATATATCAATGAAGGCTGGCTTAATAAAAAACAGAGCTACTAAATGATCCACTTACTCTTTTGTTAAATATTTTATTACTTCATAAACATTTCCTTCAAGTAAAAAAATGTCCATCCACTCCTATTCAAACATGCAATCTCTCTTAAGGGAAAATTGGTTTGGAGGCTCTGTCTCATAATCATGCTTCTCTAAGTGACAGTGACCAGAAGCACATTTATGTGCTCTTGTTCTGAGCTACACAAAGATATTTTGTGGTCATTTCCCTGCTCGGGGAATATTTGGGATATGGGGGTGGTTTGAAATGTTTGTTTGGATGACATGAGGAATGATCTCAGAAGTTAACAGAAAGAAGGGGCTTATTGAAATGGGAGGTAAGAGAGGACGTGTCCAGTATAGTGAAGAAGGAATTACACATTAGCTCATATAAATAATAATAGCAGGTGTGGGTAATTGCACTTTAGCAATACCGTGTTTGAAATCAGTTAAGTTGTAGTTTCTTAGCAACTGCTGCTGACGGCTACGTTTTAAGTGGCCAAAGCTTTCGAATTAGAAAACACTCTCAGCCTGCTATACAGCACTATTAAATGGAGGGAAACTAAAGCACAAGTGTTAGTATAGTCCATAAACAAAACACAACAGAGCTAGAGCTGCAGAGGAGGTGATGAAATAGAAAAAGCAGAAATTCCACGTACATTTCTAGGTAAGCCTCTTCAGGTACAACTGCTGAGGAAGAATATTTATGGAGAAAGGCATGATCCATGATGTACTAAATCAAATGGGTAGGCCTTAGGGACTGTTGACAGGGAGATAATTTGTAAGTAAGTAACGTTATTACATTGGCACATTTTTGTCTGTCTTATATATTTGTCATGTAAAATCTGCTTGGGTGCACATAAAGGATTTTATATGTGTATCTGTGTTTAGTGAAATGTCAATGTTATAACTAATGTTCATCACTTTGAACCATGCTGTCAACTCAATGTTGAATAAGAAGATTTCCTGGAAGAAGTCTGTGATAAAGCTAACCAAGTGTGAGGTTAGACCAAGAAGAATTAAAGAAGTATTAAGGAGTCCAAAGGGTCCATCCTTTTGGCTAATTGACACAAATTTACATTTGACTGATTCATATCCTAACATCTCAGTTGTTTTCGATTCCTCGTGGACGCTTCACAGAAAGATTTTTCTAATTGTTAACATTATTCTCAGTTATCTAGGAACATGTCAGTAACATGCTCTTAATTACATAGCGCCATCAACAAGTTATCTGTAATTTTTTTCCTCTTTTGAAACCAGAATATTTGGAAGCCCAGGGGCCTGCCACTAGGGCTGTAACACTGCAGCCCTGGAGGGGCAAGAGCAGGCAAGGAGAAACACCCCTCTGTGGTTATGGTGAGCAGGGCCTCCCTCCATAGACCTTTGCAGGCACAGCTTAATCTCCTGAGTTCTATTGGTTTATACAGTGGTTCCACCCCTGTGCCACCCCGTTCACCTAATTTGTATACTTTCTAGAATGCTCTCCCTGCTCCTGATCCCTATT
The DNA here is from genome assembly GCA_009812075.1 of Sialia sialis. Taxonomy (NCBI): domain Eukaryota; kingdom Metazoa; phylum Chordata; class Aves; order Passeriformes; family Turdidae; genus Sialia; species Sialia sialis. Next base: position 31,231,195 of record VRYO01002734.1, on the reverse strand, counting down.
GGTGTCCTGGTTTGCCACAATGCTCCCCCTCTGTTACCCCCTTGGTTCCCCTGGTTGGTTGCTCCTCCTTTGCACCACTTTTACCTGTTCCCTTTGGACCTTGACTCTCAGGCCTGCCTCTTTTGTTCCGTATTTAACCCTGTGCCCTCAACCCAGTTTTGTCTTAGTCCCTGGACTTTCTTTGGGACCCAATAAACCTTCCCTTGGATTTCCATACAAAGACCCCTCCTTCACCTGTTTTGTCAGCCAGTTTTTGTTTTAGCAAGTGTGCTCTGGCTCTGAAAGCACAGGTCGCTCTCAGAGGAACACATTGAAGTGCACCACTTCAAGAATATCTTCTGGTAATACATAATCTTGGATAGTTCATTCTGGGTGAAAGTTCTCCAGCCCAAGGTGGAAAAGCTAGTGTAGTAATTAAGGCAAATCCTGATTAACCAAGTTTCAGATTCTGGAACATTGCCCTAACTTCTAGTTTGTGATTTTGGTAAATGGGAATGTCAACCTGTCTCTTACACAAATGATCCAGTATGTTGTGCCCTTATTCTGGCTCCATAAAATTGTTTTTACTCTTTTAAGGTAAAAATTACAGTAATTTCA
>VRYO01002734.1:31191766-31229598 GCA_009812075.1 Sialia sialis | reverse complement strand
TGAAATTACTGTATGTATGCAAAACATAAGTGGAATTGGTTTCTACAGGTTTTAAAACACTTTAGTTATTTTCCCAGTATCTTCCATGTACAAAGCACATTTCCCTAGCTTGTCTTTCTTTAACGGATATATAGGAAGATGTTTCTGGAAATATGACATTCCACTGTGTCCTTCATGAGGACAGTGTAATGTTTATTTAGAGTGAGATGAGACTGTACAAAATATCTGCAGTTCCAAAGGCTGATAAATAGTAATCTGGTTTATTTTGCTCAATTCAAGAGCTGTTTAACTCTTAATCTGTGTAACCTCATACAACCTCAAGAATGACACAAATGCCAGAATAACCACATTTAAAAATCACATTTTTATTATGTGCTCAAAAGCACATACAGTATTCCTAGGGGCTTCCTATGGTAGATCCACACATTTAAAGAAAGTTAATGGAGAGAAGAACTTATTTATCCCTGACTCTTTGTTATGGGGAGTCTCCAAATATTACTTTGTTGGGAAAAGGCCTTTGGCCTTTTAATAACATCTCATTGAAGTATCTATCCTCCAGTTTTTACTATAACTTATTTAAATGAGTCTGATATTTTTCTCACATTTCATTGTTTTATTCCTGGCTTGCTTGTTAATTCTCCTATCTTCATGTGACATAAAAACATCTTTCAGTACTTCACTGTCTTGTTTTTTAAATTTATATTCTACTGAGATGATGAATACCCATGGCTTTCACTGTGGCATGGTACACAGATGTTCCACCACAGGATACATTTTATCAGCTTGGATTTAGGACAGAAAACACTAACCTTGCCCAAACCTGAATAATAATTTGTTTCAGTACCTTCAGTTCTGGTGAATATGCTCCTCTTTCTTTCTGCAGGTGTTCATATAGTTTTCCAACAGAAGTACTGAATTACAAATATGAGTGGACTGTGATATACTGAACCCAGATTTTCAAAAAACGTCTGGATTCAAAATACCTTGGAACTGACCAACATAATTTTGGATATCCAACTTACACAGGAGCTGATTTTCCTTCTAGTTCCCACTGAAACCAAGTGGATTGCAATCTGAAATATGAAGATGGTTTCACACACCATTTTTCTTACAGAATACCAGACTTGGTTCCAAACAAAGCTGCCACCCTTTTCTGTGTTCTTTTTTTTTACCTAGCTGAACTAGGAAAAGCAGGTTTGTATTATTAACAATCGTTACAGATACTGCTAGTTTGTTGTTTTTTTTTTTCCCCATTGTGGAATAGGAATTTATTTCTTTCAACATTTTTATTAAAAAATATTGATACCATCTTTCTTTACTCTGTAGCTATTTCTCAGTCATTTTTGTATGATTCAAGCATATTGTTCTGAGTCATATTCAGGAACCACTTTCATGATTGTATGTCCTTTTCGCTTAGGCCATGTAGTTTTTTAAAGCTCTCTGCATTGGCTCATGGCAGGCCACCTGTCCTGTAAATGAACATAGGGTTTTTTTCAGTTGAAAAGAGATGATGCTGTCTCCACAGAGCTTCTGTAGAGTTCAATCATTGACACTTCATTTCTCTTGTATTGTCTGTAGCCTGTGACTAAAATGCAGCAGTGACTCACTACTGTAGGAAACAGGTCCATATTTTTCTTCTTAACTTTATGTTTCTTTTCAAAGTATGGGCGTGCCAGCTCTAATGTGCACGTGGCATCATTGGGAAAGAATTTGGAGGCAGAATAAAAGTATTCATTCCTTTCACTAGAAATTCCACCTATTTAAAAATTTTAAAGCAGGCAGATGGGAAATGCCAAAAAAAGTAAAAACAGAGGGGAAGCAGAAAAAGAGCAGGTTGGAATGGACCATCTGTGAAAACTTTCCTAGTATCAGATGTAAGGCTTGAATTGCTGGAATAGAGAATGAAAGCATCATTATCTCCAGATGATGCAGATGTTGGGTCTGCCTCAAAATATTGCAAAATTGTTGAATCTTTGCAGCAGTAATTTTCTAAGTTGGATGAATGGCATAATCTGAGCTGGATTCAATAGGCTGACACCCCCTGACCAATCAAGTAAAACAGGGATCCTTTCTTTTATGCAAGTTTACACTCAGGATTTTCACTCTTGTTATTTTGTGCATTGTAGGAAAGGTAACTTTGGTCAGACAAATTTGGCAATTCCTAGAGAATTCCTGAAATTATTTGACTGAAAAAGTAGCTAGATCATTTTACAACTAGGTTTAAGAGACCTACTACTCTATGAAAAGTCACGATAAAAACCCACAAAATTAGGGATTATTAGGGGGGTTTTTTCTTAGTTTTCTTTTCTTTAATTTTTTAAAAAAAATATTTCATTTTCCAACTGGTTCTGATGGAAATATCCTCTTTAAAAAAAAAGATTTTTAAATTTATTTCTGAGTGCATGCATTTGAAGAAATGAAGAAACAATTGTTTCACTAGTATTAATGCTAACGAGGAGTTATCTTTTTAAAAAAACTTATTTTAGTACTATTTTCTTGTAGCAATAAATGGTTTTAATCTATAGAATCTTTCCCTGAGATGAAAGAGTGGACAGCAATAAATATGGACAGGAAGTGGTACTGGCTGGAGTTTAAAGAGATCCTCTAAAATGAACTTTATTATTTTGAAAGTAATTTTAAAGTCATCTTGCCCTGTTATTTTCCCTCTTCTTCTCATGGGATTTTTGTTTATTAGGGGTTTCTTTAAGTGTAGATCCCAGCTTCTGAGTAAAAATTTGGAATGTGTGTGTATATATAACAACATAATTAGTGAATACAGTGAGCCATTGAAATTGGAATGAAAAATTCCCAACCAGATTTTATAACAGCTGCTGAAGTCATGTGGATAAGCCTGCTCCCAGTCTGAACATCACGGGAAAGAGATCAAAGGATTGTTCAGAGCTAATCATGCCTAGAGTAGGGTAAAAGAAACAATGGAAAAATTATGTTTATTTTTTTAGTTTTTTCTAAAATTGCTTTTGTTCATAATTATTTTATAGAGAACTGAAACCTTGTTTCAAAACTTTCAGGCTCAATTTGAAATTATTCACCCAGATTCTCCATAGGAGCAAACATGTTGCTATGGAAATGGACCACAGCAAGGACAAAATATAGATGCACGTAAATTCCCCAGAGGAATGTAATTTGAGGCATAAGTACACTACTCAAACAGTATAAACAGTGTCCTGGTATGCTTTGTTTTCTTCATCAAAAGTACAATAAAATATTCCTAATCCTAAATGATCTGCTGTTGTTTTAGGACAACTTTTAAACCTTTTAAAGTTTAAAAGGCTAGCCTTGCTTCTAACATTTTGTTCACTTATTTTTTTAATAAAAGACAATAAAAAAAAAACTTTTTTGACATTGCCTAAGTGCTCTTAAAAGAAAATGGCAAATCAGCAATAAATTGGACAAAGCTTCACAGAAAAAGCAGCGGTGAAGACTTTGCTGATGTAAAGGAATCTTGCTTGCTGTGAGTTTAGTATTTCTAACAAATGTGTGAAAATATATTCCTTTTTCTTCATTGCTGTAAAATATGCTGAGCCCATGTGGAACTTCTGAGGAAGAAAAGATGAGTGCTTCTGCTCTGAAACCCATGCATCTGCCACTTGGCATAAGCAAAAATCTTTGTTAAGTTTTTGGCTCGAAAGACCTCTTCACAGTATTTCACCAAACGGAAATTTCCTGCCAAGGTCAGTACTGCATTTATAAATTTTTTTCTTACAAGCATTATTTTCATAGGTCTCTTATTTTCAGTAGCTTGTGGAATTCAGTGTGCATGGCCTTTTATAGCATTGGATTGCCATGTAGTCCCACAACAAGAGAGTACTGAGAGGGGATCTCTGCAAGTATCCAAAGGTAGAGTGTCAAAATGATGGAGCCAGGCTCTTCCCAGTGGTTCCCAGCAACAGAATAGGATGCCCCAGAGAGAAACTGCTGCACAGGAAATTCCACCTAAATATGAGGAAGAACTCCTTTACTGTGCAGGTGACCAAACACTGGAACAGATTAACCAGAGGAGTTGTGGAGTCGCTCTGATTGGAGATATTCAAGAACAATCTGGATGCAATTCTGTGCCCTGTGCTCTAGGAAGGCCCTGCTTGAGCAGGGAAGTTGGACCAGATAACCCACTGTGGTCCCTGGTAACCCTCTGTGGTCTCTTCCAACCTTGACTATTCTGTGATTCTGTGAACACAAAGAAGAAAATATTTGAACTATAAATTAGATAGATCAGCTTCATGGATACTCTGTTCTTAATATCACATTTGGAAGCTATTAAAGAAAATGGATTTCTCTTCAGGGATGTTGCACAGATTTTAAAATATTTCTCTGAAGCTGTGACCACCAGCCAAGTTTTTGTGTGAAAATGAATGTTTTTTTAATAAGTCCTTTACATCACATATATTACCTAATATAGATGTGTATCTGTGCTCAGAATTGATCTTGCTAGAGAACTGAAATATTTGGAAACCCTTCCAAATAAGTGCTTGATCAAATGGGAACTAGGAACCAGATTACCTCCTTCAGAGTGCTTCTATATATGCACAAATACCTCTTCTTTAATGAGTTTAAGTTCCTTGAAAACTTGATGCTTGCATGTGAGTTCTCTGTTTCTCTTGCATTTTCATTTCTTAAAAAAGTATTTTTAGAGCACATTGATTTTGTTTTTCCAAAGCTGGTCACTAGTGTTTGGTTAAGAAGTTCTGTCACCTCCTTGTTCCGTTCTGGAAGTAGATTGTTAAAGTAATGCCCTTAGAAGTTCAGAAATATTGTTTGTACCTATTTTTTATCTAATCCCTAGCTAGGGTCTTAGAGTCTTACTCTGAATGATTATCTCACTAGTAATGTCAAGTTTAAAAGGAATTTATGTATGCCCATGGAGCTTCTTTAGAGAGAAAGCTTAATTTCCAAGATATTCAAATGTTCCCAGTGCTGTCTGAACCAGGCTTATTTATGTGTGGGACAGAAATGGTTTGAGTGTTGAAAATGGAAGAGGAATTGACTGAAGTTTTGGTGAAGTTTCAAGGGTAACCAAATATTTGTAACTAAGGTGAAACAAAGAGCTTAAACAGGAAGGCAAAATGCTAATGCTCTCTAAAAATAGTTAGTTTGAAAGTTTTGCTTATATTGAAAAGGCACATATATGCCACCAACAGAGAGGAAAAACATGGATCAAAAGGACACATGGCAAAATGTCACCTCTGGGAGCTAGTAAGACTCCCAGCTATATTAAAATCCCATCAAGCAAAGATAGTGTGCTCCACACCACACAGACAACAAATCAGAGGCTGGTGGCAAGGCAGAAGCAATGCATTCTTCAGGCAGAGGCAGTGCATTAAAATGGTTACACTTGGGCAAACTGAGCTATTACAATCAGAGCAAATGCACTTCCAGTGTCAGCAAGCAAGACATAAACCCAGATGATTGTTTCTAAATAAGCTGTGGCATCACTGTGTATTCTGGAACATGCCAGTTTTTTCATAGTGGTTGAGCATGGCATGAAAGTGAGTTATTTTGGTATTGACAACATGGAATAAGATAACTGGAAGGCCAGGAATCAGCAATGGGCAGGTAAGAGGAAATGCTCTTCTACTTGTTGAAAATTAGAGCATGAGAACTGTAAGGATGGCTGCCCTTCTGCTCTTGCAAATTGATTTTCTGCTTCCTCTGAAAAGTTTCTGCAGAATACATAGTTTGGTACATATGAAACATAAAGCAAGTTTCCCAGAAATCCAGATGTGAACAGTCTCTTTACATATTCTCGATAGGGAGAAAACTTTTAGTATTTCAGCTTTAAAAAGTGTATTAAACTACCCAAATGAAAGTTATGATGTTGTAGTATGTGAAAACTGGGCACTTTATAGAAACAAACCCACAAGAAGGCTTTACCTGCCCCCACACACAGTTATGCACAATGACCAGAAAAGCTCCCCAAAACTGAAGTGTAGAGCACAATGGTTTATGCACAACGTAGGTGATAAGCAAAGCAGTCATAGGAGACCAAGTCATATCTGGAGATGAAAACTAAACCACTGAAATGTGAATTTCTTACCAAATGGAAAACAATTACGTAGAATCTTTGAAAAGGAAATGATGGTTTAGTGACACCTAGTGATATTAATGCTTGTCTAGAAATTTCCATCAAAATAGGACATCAAATATTGGTTTGGGGCAATCCAAATTATGCTCTAAAGGAAAATATGATTTGTGCAGATGTTCATATTTTTGCTGGGAAAATCCAAATGATGTGCATAATTTTGGGGTTTAACAGTTTAAAAGCCACTTGAAATCAAAAGTGAACTACAAGCAAATTTAGTTCAGCTTGGAAAAATGGAATTGAATAAAAATAAGCCAAGCAAAATGTAGGTGACTAAAAAAAATGAAAAATGTAACTGGAGCATGATTTTACCATAAAAATAAATCCCATGGGGGACCTTCTATTCTGCAAGTTGTTGAAATTTGATTCATTTAAAAGTTCAAATATTCTCTAAAGGCAAATACACGTGCTCACTATTTTCTAGATGTAAGCACTGAAGCTCTGAACTGACTATGGCACATTTTTATGTTAGCAAAAAGAATCATGAAATGAAAGTATTTTTATTCTCTGTCTACAGAGCCCCAAGGAGTAGAGTTTATAATGAAAACACTGAAAAAGTTAAGGGCTATAACTTTTCTTTAAGACTGGGCTTTTGTTGGAATGATAAAAACAACATCCTTTAGGTTGTATAAAAACAGTATCCTTTAATCAAATAAAAAAATATTATTTTCTGCACTTTCACTTGCATGGGAACATTAATTAAAAGGAAAAAAAAAACCCTACTGTAAAATATCTGAAGCCATTCAATGTAGCATTATTTTAAGGCAGGGGCCCAGTGTTAGAACAGATTTGACTGAAGTCAGGCAGTAGAAGTTCGTATGTCATAAAAGCAGCATGAGCCTGAAGCCACTGAAGGCATTGTTCCAAACCCACCACTGCTAATCACACAGAAGTCAATAAATATATCAACAGGTGCTTCATAATCAGATGTTCTAGATGCAAATGTCAGATGGGAGTGTAAGAATGTGAAAATCAGAAGAAATTAGGTGGACTTTTTTCACTCTATGAATATTTCTAATAGCTGATGACTACTGATAATGGGTCAGTAAGTCTCCCCGGAACTCTTATATTTCCTCAGAAGTCTCTCTCATTTTTGCACTTTCTGTTCTGTATTTACCTCACTAATAAGCTTTTCATCTTGTTTCTTTAAGGTTTTTACAGTTTTATAGGCTGTAGTTTCTTTATCAATCAAGTTCTCTACCATCCCAAAAATCTGGCATTAATAATATTTTTTGTTTGTTTGTTTTGCTAAACTAAGGGGAAAACCACAGTTCTTTAATATGAGACCATAACTTCTCTGTTCCAAGGGCAAGCTGACTGCTTTACTGTTAAGGAACAAACATACTGTAACCACACAAGAAAATTGAACAGCTCTTTCCTAGTTCTTAAGCTGTGGGGTTTTTTTGGCAGGGGGGAGGAGGATATTGTTGGCTTTTATTTGCCTTTAATTTCATACCATGCAAAGCTGCCCCCAAGCATCCCTGGGCATGACACCCTTTGCTGTGATATGCAACCTGAGCTGTTGGTGTCCTGCCCAAAAAACATCTTGGGAAGAGCAAGATGTCAGTGTGGTTACTGAATGCCTGCTTCCCAATGTTATGACAAAGAAGAACTTGTACTAGCACAAAACCCAAAGCATCTATTGCAGAAGGGTTCATGTGAGCTACAATAAAATAGGCTTCCAAACTGCCTAGAAAGATAAAAGCAGATCTGTGAAGCTGGAAGCAGGAGACATGATATTTTGCGTGTACAGGCCCATTGTGCAGAAATGATAATAAGGTGAGAATGACAGCTGGGTATTTTCTGGTGTGCAGTTTTTCTGTCAAAGAAAACTAACCTGCTGAAAATGGAAATATCCTGGGGAATGTTGATCTCTGTAGACACTTGTTTGGCTTTTTCACAAAGTGGGTTTTAGACTTTGGCTGCTGATCTAGAATCAGGATCCCAGAGTTTGTATTAACTGGCCCTTCCGATACTTGCTCCTTCCAGGACAGAGCAATTCAGCATGGGAAAGCTCAGAGTCCCTGAGAACTCATTGCCCAAATATCCACCCACTAAAGAGCACAGGCAAAATAGCTACTTTCAATAACATGAGTTCAGCTGTTGAAATGTTTTGCTTTTTAAGAAATTATAGCTCCTAGACTCCTATTTCAAACAGCAATCAACTTTCAAAATTTCATTTTGATTTGAGATCCTCAAAAAAATAAGAAATATTACCTTAAAAATGATCAGAGAAGAATGATGGGAAAACAAAATGAAAGAAAAAAGGGAAAGTTCAGTGGAAATGGATAAGCTGGAAATAATACTTATTATAATTAAAATTGATGAGCTGGATGTTAAATGCAAGAAAATGTGTCAGTATAACACGCCAATGAGACCCTTTGAAAATATTAATATTTTCAGGTAAAAAGAACATTTTTGTATCTGTGTTTTCTTTGGTCTTTTCCCTTTGCATAATCATCAGTTGTATTCAGCCTAGAGCTCCAAAGCATTTATTAGTACAACACTAAGCACAGGAATACTCACAAAAATATAGGCCTCCTAGACTGCCTCTTGAGATTATCAGCATTTTTGAACAAAACCCAGGGGTGAAATACTGTCTTGGTTTATATCTCTGACTATTATTTTTAATGATAGTATTATTGCTTACTATTTTCTTTTCTCAGGTGCAATAGAGGTACATTAACTTAAGTAGTCTTATTATTCTGGTGTTGGAGATATCAGATCTCATTCATTACTTTCAAGTTGACTACAATTTCTTTCAGTTCTTTCTGTTCTTTCCTGTGATTTCTTTAACCTTTTTTAGTTTGGGTTTTTTTTGGCCATTATGTAATCTCATTTCACACAGCTATTCTGTGAAAGGTGTTCCCTAGATTAGAATTTCTCTTTATATCTGCCATTTTATGCAGAACTCTCCCAAAAGATCTCATTTTCATTCTATGCAATAGTCATACTTTTGCCCTCCTTGCTGGCCACCAATCTGACATGTACTTTGTGACTTGGTTAATCATCATCTATTTCAATGATTAACTTGACATTGCAGATTATTTAGCATATTCCTGTTGTGGCAATTTTGCATCTTATTGTTCTATTCATCCTGACCACTAACACTCAAACTAATATTGCTATTCACAATCATTGCCTGTCAGCTGAAGTATTTCAAGTCTTGTGCAATCTTTATACATGAGCAAAGGTATTTGAATGCTTGTATAATCCTTATATAATGAAATTTTACTGTGTTCTTTTTGTTTTTCTCATCATAACATCTAATTCTTCTTCTGCCAATCAATTCTTAAGGCATTTTTCTTCTCATGTAGGTTACTTAGAGTCTAAATATTTTTGCAGCTATTTGCTTTCACAGTATAATATAATCTTATACTTACACGAAATTCTGATGGAAAGAAACCTCTGGAAACATCTAGTTCAACTTCCTGCTTACATCAGCTATAAAGGCAGACCAGGCTTCTTTGGGCTTTATTGTGAAAACAAAGGATGGGCACAGCACACCCTCCTCATAACCAGGCAACATGTTTAAGCTGATGATAGCTTTTCCTTCTATCTAGTCTGGACTTTTCCTTTTTCAGTTTAGGCCCAACACCACATTGTTATGAACAGCCTGGCTACCCCTCCTCAATTACATTCCATTATTTTGTAGGTAGTTCCTTTGAAATCCTCTCAGAAGGACACTCTCCTACTTTTTATTTGACTACAGAACCAAAATTTTTGTTATGTTTGAACATTGACCATCATCTTAAAACCTGCCAGTGTGTGATTTTTTCTATTGCTTTACCCTTTGCTGCAGTCACATTTACTGCTGTGTCCTGTGCTTCAGACAGAAGTTGGTTAACTCTATTCAGCTCTCCCAGGAGTACTTTGCCATGTTTTGGACCATTTTCTCTTATCAGGTAGTGGTCAGATTGTGAAATGGTGATGCTGTTGTTAATTTAATTAAGTGATAACCTCCCCATTTCTAATGTGGATTTTGGCACCAGTCAGGTCCTGGGCCCTGACTGACTTTTCCTGGGCACCCTCCTTTCTGATTCTGAAGCCAAGGCATTCACTAAAGACCTTGTTGTGCTTCACTAGCCTATTGAGATCTGTCATCAGGCATGAACCTCCTGGGATTTTACCACACTTTTAGTTCAGCACCATCTTCAGTTTTCCATTTTTCTTTTCAGTGTTCATATTTTTTTGGTGTTTTGGTTTGACATTTGCCTCCAAATATCAGCAGATAACAATCAAGGTTTCAAGTGTCATGTGAAGTTCTTCAACTAATCAAGCATAATACTTTTGTTTGGAAATCATAGTTATTCTTGGGTAGAGGTTGTGCTGTACCTGATATCTCACAGCTGCCTAAATCTGGTCACAGAGTGCCATGTTTTCATACTTTCACTTTAGTTTAGAGCACCTCCCATAGCAGGTAAAATTACAGAAGTGCATCTTCTATAGACCGCTTGCAACATTTTCTAGACATCAAATTATTTCTTAAACTTCCTTAGGCCAGCTTTTCTGAGGCATACTTAAGAGACTAAATAGATACAAAGACTTACAGCAATTTATAAAAATAGTCTTATCAGATATCTCCAGCCAAGACAGAATTCTGCCTTTCTTGGTCTGTGCTGTAAGTCTCCCCACTTTAAGAATGCTGGAGACAGGATGCGCGAGTGGTATGTGTACACAAAACACACTGCTCAGAAGATTTTGAACCATCTCATGCACTGATTGTTCACAGTTATACTGAGTGAACTGTGGAAAATTCCTTCAAGATCTCTAGGAGGACTCAGAGTATTTTGGTTTTGACTTTGATATGTGTGGGTGTAAGACCTTGTCAAGAGCTTATGGACAGTTTTTTTTCCTTTACTTAGAAAGACAATGGTATCACACCTTGGAGCCAAACCCTAAGATCTATTCGAGATTTAGCAGGCAGGTAGGGTCTATATGCTGCCTTTTGAAAAGCTTTATTACACTGAAAGGAGGGCAAGCCCTACGGAATTTTGACCAGCGTGCAAGAAAAGGATTACCAAAAGTGACAGCAAGCTGGCCATGAAACTGTAGGGGAGCTACTTTAGACCAATTTGTCCTTCTCTCTGAGTCTGATTAGTCAATTCTTTAATTTTAGGCCCTTGCTGAGTTTTTGCTCACATAAATTCCTGTTACAATTATCTTAATCTTAAACCCATGACTCAGTTTCAGAAGGTCACCCAGCAGGTGGCACTCCCCATCTGACTTCAAACTGATCCAGCAGCCAAGAAGAGAGAGCTCTTGGCACTCACAGGGCAGGGCAGACCTGCCAAGCCTAAGGCTCACATCCTGGGTGGTAGACAGGCGCCTTCATCTCCATCCCTGCCTTCCCACACAGCACAACATGGGGGTCTCTTGCAGAGGAGTATTTCTAGGTTTCACATCGTCTCCAGGATCTTTGTGCTGTGGTTCCTTCCCTATTGCTCAGCCTGCTGCATAGCCTAGGAAAAGGCTGGTGCAAAGGAAGCTGCAAGTAGCAATGACCAGACAAAAGCTGTAGAACTGAGGTGAAGGGTGATGTGGAAGTCTGTAAAGTGCACACCCAAAGAAGGATAAAATAAGCTTGGCATTGGAGTGCACCCAAATAGATTGACATATGCATACGCATTTTGTCCCAAGATGTAAAATTTGCATCTCAGTCTTCTGTAGGGTTTTGTGACCTTTTCAATATTTCAGGTTTCACGTAATTAACGTATTTCTTCTGGTTAGAGAGGCTGAAAGGTTAGAAAGGTTGAACTCAGAGATAAACAGATATCTCCTTTGAGCAAATAGATGAAAAAGGCACAGTCTGATGCAAACTAAAATTATAATTAGTGGAAAATATGAGACAGTAAAAAAGCATCAAATACGAAATAAGGCATCAAGTATGTAGAAAAGTTGAGTCAGGTTTTTCTCCCTAGCCTCTTGAGTTTCTCTGTATTTTGGTGGCTTTCATCCTTCCTCATCTCATTTTTTCCCATTGAGAAAAACCTGAAATGTCTTTTACATTCTTCCTCTCACTACAGGTTCTGTTTTCTCTGCACCATCTATAGCTTTAGAATTCCCATGTTCCCAAAGAAATTGTCATGGTGTCTTTTCTTCCTTAGTTTTGCTGCCCTACATCCTTCCACTTTGTACCCTTCCATAGTAGTTTCCATCCCTGGAAAATTCATACAAGAGTTCTAAATTTAAGCAAGATTTTTTAGATATTTATTCTCTACATCCAAACATATTAGAGGAAGTTCTCTTTGCTACACTGAAAGAAATATTCCTTACAGTCTAAATAGAAATACTGGGGGGTTTTCCCTAATTGGAGCTATACTTCAGAGTAAAGGGATGTTACTCTTCATTCATGAGTATGTATTTTAAACTCTAATGACTAATCATGAAGCTGATATGATTTGAATTTTCATATTATAAAAGGTCATTATGCTACTGGTTTTATTCTGTTGAGTGTTCTAGATGCTATTATTTCTCACCTGTGTCTGTTCAATAAGTTTGTTCTTGACATAAGAGGTTGCAATTTTTGCAACTAGACTTAATGAAATGCATAAATCCTGTTGTTAAAAAGATGCATCAGAGTTTACTGTATCAGAGACTTTAAACCACTGCCCACAGTTAAAGAGTTGAAAAGCTGAGAGGTACAGCAGGATTTTGCTTCCTCGTATGATGCTGGTGAGGTGCTGAAGTGCTTTGTTTATGTGTGAGAGAATCCATGTTTTCTTTCTATAATCAGAAATCTTTATTCTTGCCCTTCAGGGATTCCTTGTTTTATCATTCATTGTGGGGTTTTTGGGCAATAAACAATCTGTGTTATGGATCACATCTAAGAAATCTGGGATCCATGGAACTACATCTTCCACTTGCTAAATATTACATACATACATATCATATGTTTGTGCATGTGTATGGCCCTGTTCTTTCACTATGGAGGCTCTAAATGTATTCTAAACTCATGCTATATAAAAATGAGAAAAGGCTGCCACAAACTGTGGATTCCATAATTATTTTGTCCTAGGCAATATTCCAAAGACACAGAGAACTACTGATGTTATTTCTATTACAGAGTCATTAGTGTCAAACTCAAACCCTCAAAATAATAAGCCATACCTCATTTTCCCAGAACTGTGAAATTACATCTTTTTAATTCTCCTGTTATTTTCAAGTCTTGTTTTTTGGGGATTTTTTCTTAGCTATTCTCACTCTGTATAAATTGGATACACATACTTATGTGTATTTTTCTATATTCACTTCTAAGTATGTGAAAGTCTGCATAGTTCTTACTTTTCCACATATGTATTAATTCCAGAGGAAAATCAATTCCAGTTGCACACATGTGAAATATCTGCTTTTCATAGCCTGCCTGGCAGAAAATACTTTGTTCTGTTGGGACTGTGATAACAGGGAGCTCTATGAACTCTTTTATATCTGCATGCATATTCTCAATCTTCCATTTACAATGACCTATATTGTATTTTAGATCTCTCAAAATTTTCTGATTAAAGAGGCTTGTCATGACAATTAAAAGTAGCCTAGTTTTTTAGTGGTTATCATATATTAAGTTCTAATTATCTTAATTTACTGGCAGTGTCTTGCTTTCAAAGACAGAGACTGACAAGTCTGTAATTATAGTTTGTATAATTTCACCATTTTTTCCCAGCAAGAACAAATATGCAGACTACATCTATAATGCTTCATTAGCAGCCTTATTAGAAAAGCTCTTCAGTATCTGACTGCATTAATTTTTAAAATTTATTTTTGTTATTATCTGTAAGGTGGAAAAGCCTTTCTATCTCTACTTTATGTGCCAAAAGGCAGTACTGAAGATAGAGGAGTGAGAATAAGGTCCAGCATTCAAAAGGTTTTAGTTTCATTACAAAAAAAAAAAATTAAAATAATCTGACTTCTTCAAGGTCATATTGGAAATTTGTAGCACAGTAAGGTGTCAGATTCCAGGTTAGTACCCTCCACACAATGAATAATATGCTACGTAACATACTGCTAGAAGAAACTACTGAAATCCCTTTAGGGAAAAAAGAAAAAAAAGGATTCCTATCCTTTTGGAATTAAAAGGATGTTAGATGTATAAATACTTGAACCTTCATTCATTTCCCACTATTTTGTTGAGAATTGAAAGCATGTAGTGTGTTGCAGGACTGTTCACCTACATACTGGTCCTTAGAAATGTATGAGGGCTTTTTATTTTGCCAAATAAGTGCTGTAGGGTACAATCACCGTTCAAGCATTCTTTATTGAAGGTTGTCACTCATGTATTTGAATTGCACATTTTCTCCAAATGAACTGAGAAATCTCTACCCAGTTTTTTTCTAACCCTTTATGAGAATTGGACATGTCACTTGATAAAAGATTGATTTTTCAAAACACCCCCATCCCAAAAGTCCCTTAGGTCTTAGACACACAGTTTTTCATATTGTATGGGTATGACTATGTCACTAGCAAAGAAAAACTGACTTTGCAGGTTTGCTTTCTTAAATTCAAAGTAAATATAGGAAACAGTAAACACAAATGCTGAATTCAGAGTTTTGCAAATGCAAAAGCTTAGACATTAAACTAGAATTTTTATAGCAATCTTATGAACTTAAAAATTATGAACTTATGAATTTAAAAGGTCAGTTCATTTTTTGTATGTGATGCTGTTGTACTGATCATATACGAAAGCACAAAGCTTAATATGCAGAGTCTCTTGGTTTTTACTGTCAAAAAAAAAATTACACAAGAAACAATGTGCACTGCAGTGTAAAAATGGCTGGGACCTCTTTCACTTTCGTTTTGTGTCTGGTCTGTGTTTTGGAGGGACAGACTGAATTTTACATTGCATTGGCAGACGCAATGACTGTAAACTATTACTAATATGTATTCTCATGTAATGCACTTTTCCTCTTGCCCCATATTGCAGGCTGGGTAGCCAGACAGGTGACTGGGAGTAGCTGCTCTTCCTTTGCATGTTGGGCAGCCTGGGAAGAAAAAGCTTCTCTCCAAGGTAAAGCCACTCTGCATTGTTTTGCACTCCAATGAAAAAGTTAACCTGGA
Organism: Sialia sialis; assembly: GCA_009812075.1. Classification (NCBI taxonomy): domain Eukaryota; kingdom Metazoa; phylum Chordata; class Aves; order Passeriformes; family Turdidae; genus Sialia; species Sialia sialis. Next base: position 31,214,450 of record VRYO01002734.1, on the reverse strand, counting down.
ATTTAATTTCTTTTTGCAAACCCCTTTTGTATATTACTTCCTTTGATGAGGTCTTGAAAAAGAAAGCAAGAATCTTAATCAAAGTGGGTTTATAGTAAGTTTACTTTTATCCTTGGTCTGATTCTAAACAATAAAGAGAGAAATGCAGAATCGTCCTCATCCAAGAGTAATATTACTCTTCAGTGAGTGATCTGCCTTCAAAACCTTTAGCAGCTTCAGCTGGTAGCTGTAACTATTTTGGCACTGAGACCTCTGGAATAAAAAATGAGATAGCAGGATGAAAAACTGCAAAAGAAGACTAGAAGTGGAATAATTTTTCTGTAAGTGGGAAAGTTTCCAAGGGTTAATCATACTGAAACCAGAACATTTTAATTGTATATCTAACTTGCTACCATCAGCTCTCAAGGCCAATACTTCCTATTTCTGAGTGACAAATTGTCCCCACAAAGCACAACAGAACATTTATTTTTAAATTAATAAGAAACTTTTTTTTTTTAAACTGCAATTAGTGATGAGAGACACTGCAAAGCTTTGCAGTTTTGTTTAATTTCACAAGTATTTCAAAACACAGATTCTAGAACTGTGGCTGTGGGCTACTGATGGCCAAGAGCCATCCCTACTGGCTGCTGAAATACATACAAAATACATATTTTTGTGCTAAAGAGTGGTAATTTTCTGTGGGAAACTTGAAGATTGATAACAGTCACTTGTCCTGCGCTGCACTAGAAAAATGTATTCAACCCAGAGTGGTGGAGATAGACAAAACATCCAAGAAGCAAACAGGCATTAAGGCCACCTTAAAATTTTCCTGGGCATTTACTTGTAGCCTGATAATTTCCTCTCAAGGGTCATTAGCACAAGGAAAAGGTGCTATAATTCACATCCCACAGAGACTTGGCAAGTACCTTATTAAAACTGTGTTGCCTTCACCTAATTAAGACCACAGAGAGGTGGTTTGTGTGCTCGCTGCTCTGCCATTCTCTGCTCCATTGAAAACTTGTGTTCCAAAATCAAGGGCTCAGAAGTTAGGAAACACTGCAGCTAAGTTGGTTTTGGTTCACAGCTACATGATTCCAAAGAATTTTTACCTCTGTTCCAGGAGCCTCTTTCTTTCCATATTTTAATGACCCATGGGATTATAGGTCTCAAATTTCCTTAAGGTCCTGCTAAAAGTCCTTCAGTGAGGAACATTTTAGGAAACCCTAAAAGTGTCGTTATTCTCTTCCTCTTTTCTGCGGCTTTCTTCTGGAGTATAATTATTGTTACACAAGACAGCAGATGCAGAACTGAAACAGGTAACCAACCCCTAGTATTTGTAGGCTTTCTGAAGTGGCACTTGCAGCTTTTTGTAGTGTATCTGGCAGTGATCAAGTGTGAACCTGTGAGTTTTATCTTCAGTCAGTATTATGAAAAGAAAACACAGAAAAGCTGTCCTGGAACAAGAAGAAAGGTTTTCTTTCTCCCTTAAGACAACATGTGCAGTCTGAACATCAAAGACCATGAGAGAAAAAGAAGCAAAAGGATGCATAAACTCATCTAATTCAAAGACATCTAGCAACATCTCACTTGGATAATTGGGTGACATCATTAACAAAACCCACAGATCATCTCCTTTCATGGGAAGGGGGTGTCATGGCAATGGAGCCTTAGCCCTTGTCATCCTTGGCTCCTGAAGCTGGTGAGCCACAAGCCACAAGCTGCTGGACCACACCTCTTTGCCCATGGCAATCTCATGACTTCCATGAAAAGCCTTCCTATGTGCCTACTGTGTTCACCTTCTGTTTTAAAGAATGATATGTATGTGACCTAGTGATAAATCATGTTCAGCACAATACTGGTGCAAAAAAAAAAAAACAGCCTTCAAGTATTTGTTAGGGCTGTATACTATTCTCTGCAGCCTAATGGGATTTAAAGTGGGATCTCAGGTCTTTTTTAAAAAGGAGAAAAAAAATTAAAGGCTGCCTTATTGTTAATCATTGCATGAAAAATGAAAGTTGTGTCATCAAGAGAATTCTCTGTAGCAAGTCTTTTCTTGATGCATCTACTCAGTTATCACATGCCCCCAAGAAGCCTTTTTGCATCTTTCATTCCATTAAAAATTCTTTCATCCCTTTCACTCAAACACTTCAGCTGTGTTAGCACAGTGCTACGAACCATCCCTGGCCTGCTCTCTGTTGCTGTAGTATATTAAACTGGTCTTGGCTCTATAACTATTCTTCATAGGCTTGGCCATATCTTTGTCTCAAATACTTTTCTGAAGTTTATGGGATCCTTCATTTTTCATGGATCATAAAGTTAGAATGAACTGTTGAGGTATCTGTTTTGCCCTCCCAGATAAAACATTCCACATAATTCCTCTGAAACAGATTACACTTGGATGGACCTGCCCCAGGCCTGTCTTCCAGTTCCATGTGGGCTCCTGCAGAAATGTCAGGCAGACATTTTGATAGAACACTTTCCTCACTTTCTGGACCCTTTGCTGCCTGTTGGCACTATTTGTGATGGAATCTCAGTAGCACAGACCTGTGTAGCAAATTGCAGGGTTTATCAGAGGTGGCAGGGTGCCAGGACTGCTGTGTGCTCTGCAGGTCATCACCTGCAAGCAATTGTAGCGTGCAGCATCTCCCTGCTGCACTCTTAGAAAGCCCTGACCCTGGAGGCACAAACACGCCTCGTTCACATCTGTTTGCTGAAACTTGTGTCTGAAAATACCTTGGAATACCTAAGCCAGGGATGGATTGATTACATTTTTATTTTTCATAAACAAAAATCAAAACTTGACAAGCTTTTGGAAATTCTAGGTTTTTTAGAATATGCTTTATAAACTTCTCTTTTACTTCTGTTTTCTTCTTCAAGAGTATGTATTTTACATATAATGACAAGCATAAAATTTTCATTTATGAGTTCCCTGACTGAAATATCAATAAAAGAAAAATATGCTTTTATTTCTAATTGCATTATCCTGTTACAAGGAGGCTCAGTGAAAATGTACATGCTTTTCTGGTGATTGAGTACACTGTGTTTCCAGCCTTGTATTTCACAGGGAAAGCTCTGCTGTTTCCATAGGAAAAAAAAGAAAAAAGAAAAAAAAAAAAGGGAAGTTGGCAAAAGAATAGGTTCTGGAATAGAATTATTCCACTATCAAACTAATGTGAGTTTCCAACAATTTCTGTGTGTGCGTGTGGAATAGAGCCCTGTTATAGCAGCTTTTTTATTGCAAAGCTTTAAAAATATGACTCATGGGTGTTTTGTCAGTGGAAATGTTTGTAAAATATGTTAGAGTATTATTTGTTTTCAAGTTGTCTGTTCACTCTGGTTTCAAATGTTTATATACAGATCACATTCAAGACTCTCTTGATTCAAATCATCTGAACATAATATGGTGTGGATAAAACCACCTCATCACATTTTTTGTTCACCTTTCCATGTGATATCTGTTATAGAAGAGAGTCCATTTTCCAAAATAATGTATGTTACTGTAGAAGTTGAATTTAAAAACTTTTTTTTTTTTCTTAACTATGATATCAGAGAAACATGTAAATGCACACATCAATAAATGCAAAATTTTCAAGTTATATATATAACTTAAAACCTTTATGCTCAAAGGGTAAATTAAAAATACTATCAATACCACTGGCCAATAATAACTGGAATAATTGGAATGAAGTCTTCATAGGAAAAGTAACAACAAAAAAGTTAATATTATTGTAAGGTATACATGAAGTTGTTATGCATGTTGACGTGAGGATTTTAAATGTTACTGAACATGACACTGACATCCAAATACGCACAATCAAAATCTAAACCTCTATTAACTTCAGAACTCATACAACAATGTAGAGATTTTTTTTTTCATAGGTGGACTACTGCTGATCTTCATGAAATTGACTGAAGAAAGGACACTTAAAAAAATCAGAAGGGGAAGGAAAGGGACATAGAGGAAAATACACCTTGCATTTCCATGGATGTAATAGATTTTCTATTTCAACCTGGCTTTTTTACTTTATAGAACCGCTGGGTTCCTGGTGATAAAATGAAGACTGGATAGTTCATGTCTGTTTATTTAATGGAAATCTTTTTCTTAGTCCTCTATTACATTAACTAGTGTTTTTTAATCCAAAAAATTGTTAAACAAAAAATTGTGATTTGGCACATATTCTATCTCTCTAATTTGGTAATGTTTTACTGATGTTTAGAGCTACAGAGACCTATTTCACTTATGGTAATATTGCGGCTTGTCATGAAAATGAACCTAAAGCTTTTGGCAGGAAAGTAAATAAACAGTAAGGGGCTTTAATTTGGTTTTTTTTACTAGAGATAGCTCTTTTCACAGTTTTCTACTTTTCAAAAATCCAACATAAAGCCAAGTGGAATTTACAGCCAGCCTGGTACTTACTGAAAGTTTGGCCAATGTCATTTGGGGGCTTCATATGAGGCACTTCTTAAGAGTGGATCTTGTGGGGAGGTTAGACTATGATTGAAAAATCTTTACCACTTTCCCAAAGTCTGTTATAATTTTAGGATGATTCTTAAATAGAAGAAGAGATCAAAATTTTAGTCAAGATGTCTGCTTAATTATAGTAATTTCACGACTATAAGATGCACCCTTTTGACTAAAATTTTGATTGAAACCCGGAAGTGCCTTATAATCTGGTGCGCCTTATATATAGACAAAGTTCAGAAGTTTGCCAACCCAGAAGTGCACCTTATAATCCAGTGCATCTTATAGTTGTGAAATTACTGTACTTTATTTCTCTTGGAAATATTTTTTAAAAGAATAATTTTTTATAAAGTCCCAAGACTCTTTTTCTAAGAGAAAAAAAAAAGGTTATCTGTAAATGTATTTAACTTTTTTTCCCCCCTCAAGTACAAGCCTAACTTTCTGATCCTTCCCTTCAATATCATGATGAAATTCAGATTATTATATAAACAACAGTTAACAAATAAATCCAGGTTCAACTAGATAGTTTCATTTAATAGCAGGTCTATATATTTTTGGAAATTCAATAAGTAGAGACTGAACAAAATAATGACAAAATATAATGTTTTCCTGAAGAGACAATGAAGTATATTGAAAATTTAATGTATTTTAAGTTCCTTAATTAAAAAATTTAATTATACTTCTAATAAAATGTAGACCTTTTTTATTGTACAGTAAGGAGTTATACTTATCAACACCTGAAATAAATAAAAATAATACTTGATCTCAGGAAAACCATTGAAATGTTTCATCAGAGATCACCAAAGCCTTTCCTTCCATGCAGCTCAGGGAAATGAAACCCTTTCTCTTCTCACTATAATTTCAGTTTTTTCGGGTTTTTATTTCAATGTCTGAGACAATGTGCTCCATCTCTGTGTCATGCAGCTTTTAATTGAGAATTACTTCTGATTAAATGAATTTCATTGACAAGGGTTTCCTAAGCAGAAAAAAAAAAGTTTGAGGCATGAAAACTCTTATTTTTCAAACAACCACATGGAATATCAGTGACTTGACAAGTTTTGACTATTCAGTGGAGAAAGAATGAAAAAGTCAAATAGTAGCAAAATTCTAAGTTGTATCAATCTTGTAAGACAAAGATTTTCATTGCAAAGTCACTGTATTGAATAACCTGAAGACATGCCTGTCTCTCAGAAGCTGAGTACAACTTTTGTCAACTGCTTTTTGCAAGCAGATATGTTCCTAGTACTTTAGAACAACTGGAAAAGGGTAAAAACAAATGTGCATTTCCAGATATTCAGAACTAGAAATCATGGATCGTAAGATCTTGCAAATGATATGTTATGGTGGATGACAGAGCAAACATTCCCAAGAAAGAGCAACTGACTTTATCACAGCACAAATAGATAATGACAACAGTTCGTCTGGAGTTTTCAAGATTACTCAGTGTGGAGAAGTTGTAGTATTAAAGTTCCAGTATTTTCGTCAGCCCTGAGACTCAACACTTGTCATGGAAACTTCTGTAAGGATTCTAATAATATAGAGATCTTGGTGGCATAGGTAGCAAAATGGAGATGGCAAAGGCTCTGTTTGCTCATTGTAATGCCCATGTTTGGAATTTGGCTTGGCTTCAGACTGTAATAATACCATTATTTTATGTGACAACCCTGTGGAGATTTAGCAAACTCTAAAATTTAATTCAAATGACACACACACGATGTTATTTTGCTGCCCAAATAAAAAAACGGTATGATGATGATATAAGGAATCAGACCAAAGGATAGCATATGTGTGGAGGGAAAATGATTTTAATTTCTGAGCTGACTAGAACAAGTTACAATAGGAAAACTTGGACACGTGCAAAGAAAGAATTTAAAATGATTGTTTAAACTGTTGCAAAGTGTTGTGAGTTTTAAAATCACCTTCTGTCATACTTAGTTACATGGAAAATTCCAAAGATGGTAGATCCTTCCAATATAAGTTGCAGCAAAAGACAAAATCTTACTTGCCTCCACTCCTGAAATCTAGAAGTAAGATATCCAGCAAAGCTTAGCACCTTGTAATTCAAATGGCAGAATGAGCTTGCAGTAGGAGGTTTTTCAAAGTACAATTTCAGATTATGTATGCAATGAGGAACAGTCATTTGATATGTTATGCTAGAAGAGCTCCAGTTACAGAATCTTTGGCAAAAAAGCAAGGATGAAAATCTGTGAAGGGTGTAATTTCTGAACTGCCACAGACATTATGGCAGGAATGATTTGTCAAGGGCAAATCCACCAAAAAGTTGTCAAGCTAGGAATTTTTGAAAGTGCCTGAGATTCCAAGGAAGAGGAAAATTCCAAGGAGAGTGTGTCTGACAAAACTAGACGCTCAAATTCATCTAAGTATTTTATGACATTTTTTCCTTGGCTCACAAATACATTTCCCAATGTCCAGCAGTCAGTCAAACTTTGAACAGAAGAGGCACCAATTACAGAAGATCTGGTCATTCCCATAAACTTAATAGAAACATGCATGCAGATGTGCTTTGAGTGAATGGCTTTAAATACAGCTTTCATTGGCAGATTTTATAGCTTTATTAGTGTTTTTCCTGTCTCAATTTGTCCGATTCAGTGTGTGAGGAAGATTCTGTGTAATGGAAAGGGGGAAGTGAGATTGAGACCTGAGTTGAAGGGGCTGGTATCACGCAGCACTGTTTTGACCACAGAAATGAGTCCTGGAAGAAGTTTTGTCACAGGAGGCAGTCCAGCATGCAATTATTCTATTCTGCAATTAAATGTTCTACGTGCAGCTGGCCAGCAAATAATCATTGGTAAAGGAACCAGAGTGAAGGCAATGCAGTTTTCACAGCCAGTGCAGGAGATTCAGCCCAGGCTACCAAGGAGCAGGAGCCTGGATTCACACACAAACCTCGACCTCTCAGCGTGTGAGGCTCAACAGGTTGTACCTGTTGCAAGACAGTGTGAGCTCACAAGATTGTTACTGACAGATCAGAAATATGTATATTTGTTCAACCAAACAGCTATGGTGTCTGTATTCAAAAGCAGCAAGGGCAGTAACAACGGGCCTGGTGGCACTGGTAATGAACGCTCTTTGTGGGCGTATTTAAATAGTCTCTTCATCATAACCAACTGCGTCTTTGATCCACAATTTAACAATCATGACTGAACTTGTATAAGATTTTACATGTTTATGAGCGGAAAAAAAAATCACAGCTTGCAGATGTTGTTGAAGAATCCATTTCAAGGCACTCATCAAGAAGATTAGTCTCCGAACCTTATTTCAGTTTTTTTAGTTGTTCTTTTCCTTCATATTTAAATTATTAATATTTGAACCATATTTTGCTATGATTAAACTTATCCACTGGTAATAAAGTGAGATAATAATCCCCTATTCCAAAAAAGTATTTTTATATTTAGAAATTAAGTCCAAAATGCCAGTAAATGAACCACATGAAAAGAGTAGCTAATGCTATAAATGCAAAAATGTAGGATTTTACATGTGCAAGTATTTATGAGCATTGCTTACATGTTTTTGCATCTGCATTACTGTAGTCTCTCTGTTTTGCTGAAGTATGGCAGCATCATCTTCCAATTTATGTATATCATTGAAGCTGACCTTCAGCAGGAAATGCATGCAAAAGGAATCCTCACAAATCCTCTGTGATCCAGTTACTCTAAACTATCTTAAACTGATTCACTTTGGTGCATGCATTTACTGAAATGCAACTGTTATTTTTTCTTAGCACTTTGAGGTAGTTTTACAACCCTTGTTATTCCCTGTTCCTACCTGAACTTCCAGCCACAAGGCAGCACCCCTTCTGATAGAAACTCAAAAGTTGTCTGAAGTCCTCAAACCTGCAGCTGTTAACACCACAATCAGCAGAACTGCAATTTCATTGCCTCTGAATAGTCACAGCTTCCTCACTGCACTGGATTTAAAAACCAAAAATAATTGTGTGCGACACTGGAAGATGCCAGGTTAAGCATCGGTTTTATTATTTTGATGGAAAATGTTTACTGAAACCACCCATGTCATTTAAAGAAGTTTAAAGCAGTTCATTATTTGATGTTATCTGCTCCTGTAGGTGTCAACAAAGATAAATCATTGCATTCAAAATGAAGGCAAGAGGAACAAACCTTGCAAGATTTTTGAGCACTCCCTTGAGCTAGTCAGTGCTCAAAATATTCAGTGATTTGCAGAGACCTGCAAACAGAGAAGAGCTCCCCTAAAGACCTTCTATTTCCACATCTTTCAGTTAACAGGCACCTAAGAGTACTGATGTTTAACAGCTTTGGTAGGGATCAGTTCCTCAGAAAATGTAAACTGGAATTATTCCCCTCACTTAAGCAGAGTTGTCCTGATTACTAACAGATCTGGCATTATTCCTTTTTTTTTTTTAATATATAACTGCATTCTCAGCATATGCTGTACTTAAATATTACTGTTTATTGCACCTTGAAGGTTTTCTCTACGCTGGACAATAATTTTTAGTCAGAATCTTTGAAAGCCTGACAAGAGAAACAAAGAGAAATAGGATGTTACTGGAAGATGAAGTCAGAATATTGTCTTCTTGCATTCCCATTGCTCCCATATTAGCAGCTTCAGTGTGAAAGTGTCAGCCCAGGCAGAGAGTGCTCTGGGGCTGCCTGGTGTGCTGCAGGAAATGGCTGGGGGTGCCAGCCCTGGGTGGAGGGCTGCTGGACCAGCACCCACTGCTCTGCTGCTGTAGGCATTAATTACAGTAATTATGGTAATCAGAGGCAAATGGAGGTATTACTGAATAAGAGGTTCTCTTTTAAGTACCATGGGCACAGAGGTAACAGCAGCTCTGTCCAGAGCTGGCCAGGTCTCAGAGTTACTTTTCAGCTGAAATGCTCTTGGGTTCCTCCCTAAGTTCCTAAGGGAGCCAAAAATGATCTTCCCTTTTGTTAGTTAAGTGAGCTTCAGATTAGACTTTTGAGGTCACTTGGGAATTAAAGCCAGGTCCTGCTTTTAGGTTGCAAGGATGACAATGTCAGGTCTTTTCTGAAAGGAGTGGGGTCACTGAGTTAGGAGTAATTGTGGTAAACTCGTAGTGCATGAGAAATTCCTCATTATAGGAGAAAAAATCCAGTTAGAGAAGTAGTCTTTTCAGATCTGATGTGTGTTTTGTAGAGCTTTTTGAAAATTGCACTTTAGTTATTAAAAGGTGAGGCAGAATTATCAAGATGGTTCAGGGCTGACTGCTCGTGAAGCTGACAGATATATAATCTAGAGCTCAGATTTTGGCTCAGAAAAAAAATACATATGCAATGTAAGTATGATAATACTATTCCTAAAGAACAAAACACCAAAATACATGGTTAAATGTGCATCAGCAACAAGATTAACTGATGCTTTGCTGACTCAAAAACCTGATTGAACACCTGAGTGAATACAAGGCTGAACAGTTTCTTTATCAGCAGTGGGTTTTTTTCTTTGCATTGTTATAAAAAGTTTTGTTTTGATTGATGTACCTGATGGTGAGAAATGGAGTGCTTTTTCCCAGGAGATGAAGACACAAGAAGAGCTCAGATGCACAATCCTGTACCAAAAATTTGTGACAAAGGCATAGTTGAACTTAACTGATTATAGTCACTATAAAAATAAGTATGATCAAATTAGTTAAGGAAAATGCAACCAAACCCAGTACCTTTTTAATCTCAGAAATGACATGTAAATAATTGATGAATAAAATGTGATCAATCCAGGTATCTCACATAATTTTATGACAGTTGTAAAGATAATTTTTTGTAACACTACATTTTTGAAAGCCTAACTGCTATCTAGTTGTAGGCAGCATTGGAAAGGTAACTTTTATACTTCTTTATCTATCATACCACACAGTAAATATGACTAATGAATACTTAGGATATTAGACATAAAATACCGGATTATGATAGGTCAAAAATGTTGTAACCTTAGAGCATAATTTCAGTTATTGCAGACATATGCAGTCATTTGGCTTATTCTAACAGATCACATTTTAAGGATATGTCGCAGTGAGCAGCACCATGCTGGTGAATTAAGGAAACCAGGTGACTGTGAGAAGGGACAAGAAATCAGCTTTTAGCTCCCCTCAGAACTTCTTGGCTGACTTCTTATTAATCTGCTCTTTAGAGCACATAAAAACACTTTCATAAAAACATAAAAACAATTCATTTGATGAACAATTACTCATAAAAACAATTGCATTTGGGTTTATTATTAATACAGGCTAAAACATCCTTAAAACATCCTTAAAACAGTGAATTTGTAGTTTAGGTTTTCAGGGCTTATTAGCTCCTATATTAGGGGAGATAAAATTTGTTTTAAAGAGATGAATAGCTGATTTACAGGAAAAATTATAATTATGATACAACAGATAAATATTTAGGAAATAATTGTTCAAGTTGGTAAGAAAGTATAACCCAAAAATGCCTTTGAGCATTTCCAAAACTGCATTTTTATCAAGCTGAAACAAAAAAGGAGAAACCCAATCTAGTAAGTACTTAATTTCAGTTTTAAATGGCACAAAGAATATGAAACTCTTATTATTTGCATGACTTTTCAACCCCTATCTAGCATGAAGAAAATCAGTTTTAACTTTTAATGGTGCTACAAGGCATTTTTCAGGTCTTACCCTAATGTCTTAATTCTGATTTTCAGAAGCAGCTGTTTTCCATACAGGCACCTAAACAAAGGCTTGTCTTTCAAGGGCGTCTGGTATCTCCTGGCTCCCAGAGTGAGGCACCCATGGCCAGATTTTCAAGTTCTTAACATACTCATTGCTGAAAAACAGGTCCATGTTGACAACATGCACAGTCAAAGCAAGCCACCTACTACTTAATTCAGCAGAGCTGCTTGGGATCTACAATGAGATCACATTCTGGCTCTTGATGTCTGTGCGCTCCTATGAGCAAGAGCAGCTTTAGGATTCAAATTTCTTTTGGATTTCTGTTTGAACTGGACTTTTTCCTGTTAAAAAAGGAAACCTTCTGTGGATTTTGTGCTTTGATTTCAGTCCCTCTTTCATTTGTAATTGTCTCTGAGTCTCTGAGGTCTAATAATAGAGGTACTTTTCCTCCACAGGTATCTTCAGCGTTCTTTTTTGCTTGGATGAACCTTTTCATGAAATGTAGTGTTCTACCCAGACTGAGTTTCTATGCATGCATTAGGCTGAACTGGCTCATGAATTCACAAACTAGTGGTGAGGATTAATTAGAGTTTTATCTAGAAATGGCATGGCCATGTAGACGTTATTTCCTGAGGAAATCAGGCAAAAAGTAACAAGAAAAATCTTATTTTCTTCTTCTCTAGTAATCAACTATATTCTACCCAAGTATCACTGAGTACAGTGTGCTAATAATTTCGAGAAGTACAATAAAATTTGGGATAGAGCATTATTTTTCTGGCCTCACTGCTTATTGCTTTTTAAGACACGAAATTTTGACCCTGACCCCATTTTTTTGCCTGCAGATTTTTATTTACTGTCATATGGAATATTTTCCTTGCTGACATGTAATATAAGTGAAGTGGGATTTCATGAGGAACTAGGACAAAAATAGGGTTTTCCCAACCTGAAAGATGTTATTGTTTTGCCCAGTCTAATGCTACGAGGAAGTGCCACGTGGCCCCGCTCTCTGCTGCTGCTTCTGCTTTGGATCTGGATTTGGAGGCATCACTTCAAGGACTTCAGTATTGCTCTCTGCAAAACACTGCTTGGGCCATGAGGGTCTTTGCTTTTGTTTCACTGACTGAATTGGTAGGATTGTAAGCTCAAGCCATCCTTGTTTGCCTTCTTTTGAGGTCTCTTTGTACCTTTTCTCTGGAAGAATGGACTGAGTGAACCTTCCCTGGTTGGGAGAGAGAAGTTTACTTTGTTTAATGAACACACTTTGCATAAAGTAATCTAGCAACCAAACAAACTAAACAGCTTTAGTTACAGAGAGGAAACAAAATGTTTTCATGGTACAAAAGATATCTTGTGAATCTTTCCCTAGGGCACAAGTTCCAGCCCACTTGTTATTTCAAGAGAGAAAGAGATCTTTTTCTACCAGTTTCAGAGCTCTTCCTCCAAGTCCCTTTTGGCAACCATATGCTCACTATTCAGGAATGTTCCTGCTGTGATACACTTCAGTCCAGTTTGCCAACTAATTTATCATTGATTAAAGGATCTTCTTTAAAGTTTCATTTATATATATATATAAAAAGTTTTCCTTTTAATATAATTTCATGTTCCATCAGCATTAAGACATGGTATACTTGTTCCTTCATTAAGATAAATCCTAGAGGAAAACAGTGACTTTCCTTGAGCTATTGATATATGAAAACCAGAACAATTCTGTTTTCTGTAGAGCTGGGAGTGCTTTAAAAAAAATAACAAAAACAACCAAATCTAACAAACAAAATCCCCCCCCCCCCCAAAAAAAAATCCCAAACCAACCAAACCCAAAACCAACAAACAAAGCCAAACCCCTCATAAAAAACCAACCCACAGTTTGCAGTGGCAGTTCTTGGTCCAGATTTCCATGGAGAAATGATTAAATCTTTTGGGTTTTTTTTCCCTAAGAGTGCAAGCAGATCTATTAAGGACAGGTATAGGTTTTGCTGCTCAATATAGCACCTTCCTTACAAATATCATTGCTGAACAGTGTTGTCTCAACTGGATCTGTTGCTGCCTTCAGCAGTTTCAGTACACACTTGTGCTTTGGCTGTAGCTTCCCAAACTATGGTACTCTTGCTACAAATTCTGTGTATTCATTTAAGTGTGCCACAGATTTTTTTAAACTGAGTAGTCACCTTGACTAAAACTTATGAGACAGCCTGCTAGGAATACAAAATACTTAGAGAGCTGTTTTTTGGGTGTTTAACATTGCCCAGAACTGATCCTGCCCTTCAGAAACCAGGTGAAGTATTTCTGATTCCTTTGGTTCACTATTTATCAGGAAAAGTGGGTTTGCCTGCCTGGGTGGAGTATTCATTAGAGTTTGCAAAGCCTGTTTCATTTTAGATACGTGTGTTAGTGTAAGTCATATCTCTTAAGAATGTGATTTTTGGCAGTGCTTGATACTGGCAAGAGCCCTAATGTGATACAGAACTGGCAGGAGTGCTTATGCTGGTATGGAATATTCTCAGAGGCCTGGAACCAGTAAAATCAGCCAGAACTGCTTTTGCCAGCATTACTATATTTTAAAGCATTTTCTAGCATAGACCTGTCAGAAGACCAGTTTCCACCCCCACTCTTCTCTTGGTTATTAATTGTTATTTTATTGGGAGGAATGTCCAAGCTGCTACCTCATGTGTAAATATCTTTGGGCTGAATATTTTCTGCCAGGGAAGTTTTTCTTCCATTTGCGGGAAGGGGCAGGGAAAGAATAATATATTTGACCATGTCTGAGTGGATTCTTTACATTCAGAATGTCCTGACATTGAACCTTTTTCTCCTCTCCCAGATGCAATCATAAATCATAGTGCATTGACCACAGGTAATTTGTGCTGGAAATAATCATAGAGGTAACTGTCACGTAGCCTACGGTTAATGGTGCCCCTCTTCTAATGTCTTCATGGGCAAGGAGTTTGTATTTGTTTTCTCATGAGCTTTAGGAACAACTGAAACAAATGAGATGAGAACAATGCACAGTGTACAGTGAGGCCTTGGTGTTTCCCATTCTTCTGATAAGAACTGCAGCAAACACGGGCAGGTTCAAGAGTGTACACTACCTTCTGCCCCAGCTATTCCATCTGCTGCAAGCAAACAGAAGATGTTTACACACAGAACCTAAGTGTGCCCTTTGACCCTACAGTCATTGCTAGGTTTAGCCATCAAAATATGCAGTTATTTAAATACAAAATCAGTGAAGGGGAAAGCACATACTGTAATCAGTCAAGAAGCAAAGGCATGGCTGCCACTTCCCATGCATGCTATGTTACTTCAAGCCAGCGTGTGATTGTTTATGCTCCCAAACTTTCCAGGATCCTGCCACCACTACCAGTAAGGTTTCAAAAGCTAAAGGATGTGGCCTGGTGACAATCACCCACCTCCAAAGTGAGGTTAGGTATCCTGAGGTGTTGCTGGAGACCAGCTCTACTGCTATTGCTGCACTTTTTCTGTGCTCAGAGGGACTGGCCCACCATGTCTGGATTTCATCCATATACATATCCTCCCAGCTTCCAACTTCCCATCTTGGAATTATCCTCATTCATCCCTTTTCTCTTCCGTGACATTTCTCCCTAAATTCCACTGATTTCAATGGCAGAAGTATGTCTGAGAAGTAGGTAAAACTCAACAAACAAACAGAACAAAAAATCCCCCAACAATCCCAAAACAACAGAAAACAAACAAACAAAAAAAAAAACAAAACAAAAAAAACCCAACAAAACAACAACAAAAAAATTGGTAGGTGAACCTGTCAGCATCTGCCATTGATTTTGTCTGTGTGTGTATAGCATGCATGTACAACCAGTGCAGTTAATTAAACCCATGAAAGTGCTCATTAACTGTCCACATATTATTTATCATTCCTAAGGCCTTAGAATCTAAATCTGGAACACTTTGCTCTGAAAACAAGTCAAACTACAGAAAAATGATGCTCAAAAAAAAGCTGTTGCAGAGTCTGGGTTTCTGAGGAGTTTGGAAATGAAAACTGACTGGTCAGAACTGTTTCTGGAGTGGTAGCAGATTATGCAGTGCCTTCTTTTAAATATCTGGTTTAGATGCCTTCAAGGTAAACTTTATTATGCAAGAAGATAGAAGTGGCAGACTTTAATGAATATGTGGGAGCTAATAAATGGTCACCCTTGTAGGGAAAACCTAGGTAGACTATGTTAATACTTGGGCCCTTTTGTAGTTAGGAGTTTTCCAGTGCCTAAAGGGATGCTACAAGAAAGCTGAAGAGGGACTTTTTAAAAGAGCATGTAAGGATAGGATAAGAGAAAATGGCTTTAGATTGAAAGAGAGTAAGTTTAGACTAGATATTAGGAAGAAATTCCCTACTGAGAGGGTGCTGAAGCACTGGAACAAGTTGCCCAGAGAAGCTGTGGATGCCCAATTCCTGGAAATGTTCAAAGACAGGTTGGTTGAGACTTTGAGCAACCTGATCTAGTGCAAGATGTCCAGTCCAAATAATTTTATGATTCTATAGTTTTATGAGACCCAGAGATCGACTCAAATCTTTTAGATTCTTTATGTGAGTCAGCAGGGACCCAGCTGCAGTTTTATCGGTTCTAAACTAATTTTCTACCTTAGAAACAGATGGGAGGCTTATTCTTTTAATTCAGTTTTCGTGCAGCCCTATAAAAAGGGATGTTAAAAATCATCAGCATAAACTTAAAGATTTTTACTTAAGTTAAAATACCACTAATATTTTTAAAATTATTCTTTATTCAGAAGAATGGATTGTTAAAAACGTCTGGCTCTGAAAATCCTTCCATTTTTAACCAACATCTATTTTATGAAGTAATGGTCCATTCAGAGAAATTAAGCCTAGGAAAGGTACCTTACCTAAAAGAAATTTTAAAGAGTAGTCTGAGATAACAGGGATTGAAATTTAGAATTTAGATCACCCAAACCCTTATTAATTATTACATTATATTAGTATGACAGTGAGTTTCAACTGGTTTGGATTGTCATTGTCATTAATATTAGACTAATGACACACGATAGACAAGACTTCCCTCAAGAAAACTCAAAAAACCCAGAAAATTAAGCATATAACCAAAATTAAATACTTGCTTTGTTAATAGCTCTGGCTAAGCCACTAAATGTCACTGGAAATTTTTCTCTTCTCCTCCTGGTGTCTGACAGGGCTTATCTGTCATACATTTTTTATTTCCCTACATTTTCGGATCTTGATTTTCCAAATTATGCCTTTAGAGAAGCAGTGGTAGTAGAAATCAGCTAATTTTTCTGTAACTGGCAGTTTTAGCACAGAGTGAGTAACCGTGCTGTATTACTCCAACATCCTGCTTCTTACAGTAGGATAAAGCTTTCTCAAAATCTCTCTGGTTGCTTAAATCATTTGAAGATGGGGCATCCCTTTGTTTCATCTTTGTCACACATGGCAAGGTGGGAAAGGGTGTTTTGTGGATTGGGAGAGAAAGTATCAGTTCTCTAAATGGAACTCTAATGGATTGAACATTTAGTTGAAATAATTCGCCATTTCTACTTCTTTTTGTTTTTCAGGAAGAAACTATTTGCTGAGTTTCACCCCACTTTTCTGTCAGATCAAACACAACCATTTATTTTGACAGATTGCTTACTTGGTGGAAATCACCCACCAATTAACGCTATTCATAAACAACCAGGATTCTGCCTCTCAGTTTGTTTTTTTTTATCCTGTATGAGTTATACTTTAACTTTGTGGATTCAGGTTAAGCAAGCCTGTGAAACCTCTTTCCATGAAATGGGGATTTTCAGTTGTAAGTCTTAAGTGTCATAAAACCACAGATAGCAAATAAAAACAGGATAGGCAAATCATCCCTTCTCCAAGTCCCTGTGACATTCCTGGCACGTTTTTCTTATCTGTCTGTTCCTGTAACCTTTGTCCTTCTAAACTTTATTCCACAAAAAAATTTAAATCACTGAAAAAAACCCCACCTGCAATACAACATATGGGAAAATTTGCTGTTTCCTAAAGGACATGAAAAAGAACATTTTCCTCCTTACCCTGCCAAATGTCCCTGTATTCCCTACTCTGTAGATGTGCTAGGGCACTGCCATCCCTCCTTCACTTGCTTCCTTATACCCAGTTGTCTGATTCTCTCACATACAAGGAGATGCCTAAACCGGTCATACAGGTTCAAGCCATTTCAGTCACTGTATTCCCTGCCAGTAAATCTAATTATTTCTAACTTGACCTTAATCAGAAGGCCACTCTGAACCCCTCCCAGCAATCCAGCATATCTGCAGCATGGGCTGTTAAAGGAGAAAATGCTCAGTCTGTTCCAGTGGCACACAAGGAGCACATGCTTCCTCCTTCTCCTCTGCATATCTCTCTCTCCCCTAAGGTGAAACTTCCACACCACCTCCCCTGGTTTCAGGTGTAATCATAAACCAGCTCAAGGCAATTATGGGTAATGTAGTCCCATGGTTCACGCCTGTCTGTTTGAGCAAGCGGTGCCAGGTTCCTGCTGGACTGCACATTCCAGCAGGCATTGCTCAGCACTGCGGAGAGGGAGGCTCACCAGGTGTGCTCCAGCACCACCTGAACCCTGAGCACGCCAGTGTTTCAGAGCCAGAGCAGGAATAAGTGCTCCTTCAACAGTACTGATGTCTTGAACTAAAACACAACTGGGATCTAGGGAAAAGCTCTTCGTTTCCGGAATGGTGAGTTTGCTTTTTTTCTTTCAAGTATCTTTTGCTGATTACATTTAAAATACATTGGGGATCTGAAATACCAGAGTAGTTTTTTGCCTAGTGCTACTGCATTAGTCCAATACTATCTTTTGGCCATTGCTAATTCCAGGTGCTACTGGAAAAGGTGCAGAACTTATGTACATTTTGAATTGCCTGATATGGTACCCTAGGGTGATTTGGTATGTGTGGAGAAAGGCACTTGCTAAGTAGTGGTGATTGCCTCTGCTGAGAGCATAAATAATGGTGAACCTCCTAAAATTTTTAAAAAGTCCTAAGCTCGCCTTCTGTGTCTTTTTACTTCTGTGAAATGAGCTGCTGTAGATCTGTGTGTGTGTGCACATGCACCTCTGTGAGGTTTGGTTTTTTGCTGGTTGATTGGTTGGTTAGGTTTTATTGAAGCACTATATGAACTAAAACAGTCCACGCATGCAGCTGTTGGGTTGGCCTCCGGCTTTGTGAGTTGGAGATCAGAATGGTGAACACCCCCTGACAAGCCTCCCTGCGAACAAAGCAGCCATTAGAAGTCAGAAAAAGAGAGTTTAAAGAGCACATATACTTCTGAACACTAAAATTTTCATTCTCTATTAAAAGAATCCTTGAAAAGTAATACTCCAGCCTAAATGGAGGCATGACCTATCACGCTGACATACCGTGAACCGACTTCCTTTATGGCTAAAAAATAACAAGCGGTGCTGGCCATTCTTTAAAAACAGAAAGATTTAAGTGAAAGACAAAAAAGGAAACAGTTCTTGTTCTTTTCCTATTTGTTATTACTACTCAGCTAATGCCTCTTTTCTTTTTTCATATGGATGGATTTATTAAGAATATCAAAATTTTGACAGCTTGGGAATAGTTTTTGACTGGCATTATTAGGAAAGGTGTCCTCCTGAGTAAGTAATATAGGGAGAGAAGAAGTGAAAGAATTATTTGTACTGGGTAGATTTTAAGAGACACAAATTGCTACACTGACAGCACTTTCCCTGGCCCAAAACCATGTCTTTGACAGTAGTTAGTATAAAAGGCTCTGACACTGAGCTAACATACACTGAAAATAATTTCATAGCATCTCTGGTGGGTGGGACATACACAAAGGGATTAACAGCACAAGTTCAAGCTGGTTATTGACGTGTCAGGATCCAAAGAATGATTTTTGCCTTGGGTACATTCAAAACAAGGAATACCTACATTTGTATTCACTGCACTACGCAGTACAACAATATCCCGTGGGAGTGTGTTCAACAGGCTAATTACATGGAGTCATAGAATCAAGGAATTGTTCAGGTTGGGAAAGACCCCTAAGAACATAAAGTCTGACCATTACTCCATCACTGCCACGTCTGCCACTAAACCATGTCCCTGAGAGACACACCTACACATCTTTTAAATTCCTCCAGGGATGGTGACTCCACCACTTCTCTGGACAGCCTGTTCCAAGGCTTGAGAAACCTTTTGGTAAAGAATTTTTTCATAATAGCCAACCTAACTCTTACCTGGCACAACTTGAGGCCATTTCCTTTTGCCTTATTGCTTGTTAGCTGGGAAAAGAGACTGACTCCCACCTCACTACAGGCTCCTTTTCAGGTAATTGTAGGGAGTAATAAGGTCCCCCTTGAGCCTCCTTTTCTCCAGCCTCAACCCCAGCTCCCTCAGATGTTCCCCAAAATACTTGTGATGTACACACTTCATCAACTTTTTTGCCCTTCTTTGGATTTGCCACAGCAATATGTTGTAATAGAAGGTTTATTTAGCATTTAAATATTTGGTTTAAGTTCTTGTGCTGTCTCGTTTCCTTGTCTTTCTCCTGTTATTATGAGAATGGCTAGTTGGGTTCAATTGCACACTTCTTTGTTATTTAATGTTTTTGTAACTCTTTATTGTAGAGATTTCCCCCTTTGGCCCAGGAATATTGGTGTTTTGTGGACTATCTGTGAGAAATCTCTATGAATGGTATCCAAGGGAAAAAAAACGCTTTGATACTCGCTGTCTCTGAGTTTGGATGCCATTCCTCTCTATTTTTAAAAACAGATAAACTCAAGATCCTTAAGAAGCTACATGTGTTCATACTACTGTAAAGTTTGGCACAAGTCCCTGCAGGGAAGTCCTTGAAATATGGATAAAAATATGTGGAACAAACACCAAAAACCAATACAGTGCAAAAATATAAATCACACTGCTGTAAAAGTCAAAAGACTAGATTTTTTTTGGACAGAACAGACAATTAGTCAACCTAATCTGATGATCTCTAGAGGATGTCCTCCTGTCTGAAGAGCTGAACTCTGAAGTAGTGGCAGCTGTAGTTCATCATATTTCTACACCGCAAACATGGTGCATACTTGCAATAAAATTTATAAAACAATAATCATAGTTCTGTCTGGAACTGTAGGCTCTTCTATCACTTCTCTTACTGCATAGAATTGTAATTTACTTCACAGATCCCACAATGGGAAATAAAACATGATTTGGAAAGATAAAAAAAGCTGCTTGAATCTTATCCCTTTCCTGATGTCCCATATGCTGTTGCTATCCCCAAATGTTTAGTCTAATTTTACCTCCGATTTTTTAACTTCTTGGGAGCCTTTTCTTCTCATCTCTTGCCCTCTTTCTGGAATTGTTTTCAGTTCATCTCCTTCAAGTCTGTAATTTCAGGAGAAAACAGGTGGGTTGTTTTCAGAAACTGAATTCCAGAGTAAAGGTGATATCATATACTAATGGAAAACATGTACTTCAATTAGCCTTGCAATATTTTATCATCTTTTCATCTGCTTCTCAGTTCAGATGAATATCCCATTTGCATTTCTGCACATTCTCTTTAAACTGCTGAAGGTTATGATTAAACTTTTCCTAAGAATTTTCAACTAGATTAGAAATCAATGTTTATGAGTAATCTCAAATTGCACCTTTGAGACCACTTCTTCTTATCTACAACAAACCTAGTCTCATGCTGTCTGATTTATTAGACTTTCCAGCAGTTCTTCATAGTCTGCTCCAGTGTTAACAATCTCACTAATTTTGGTTTGTGAGCACAGTCAAATCACTCTCCACTGACTTCCCCTTTCCACCCTCCAGAATTTCCTCAAACCCTATTTGTGTACTTGGATATGTGGAGTCACTGCAATATGTTGCTACCAAGGAGCAGTGGTGAAGATGAATCAGGGCTTTGAAACACTGAAAGCATCAGAAAGCTGAAACAATTGTACAGATTGTGGCAAGGCAGGTTTTGAGCTCTAGTTTGGTGTCCTTTTGGTGATGAGCAAGTTTTTAGGTTTGGAGGTACATAAAATTTTACAGAGGGCACATAGTGATTAATTACTGTAAGAGAAGGAGTCTTTTTCTTGTGCAGCTGAACTTCCCCTTGTAAGCCAGTCTGATCAAGGAGAAGATTGCTTACTGTTTAGCTGAAAACTATATAATGTAGTGCTTTTCCCTTGCTGTATGAGTGACTCTGCAGGCTGAAATTCTTTGGAATCACACAGCCCAGAAGAGAATAATTGAGGCCTTATGTTTGAGGTATGTATTCACAGAAGACTTGAGATGACAATTATTTGAGTCCACGATGTAAAGAACAGACTATGTTGCCATTTTCTTCCGCTCTCTCAATGGGAAAAGGATCTTTTTGAATTATTGGACAAGACTGTCTTCACTGGACACTCAAAGTACTTACAAATCCTTGTGTTCTTTGCTGCACACCTGTGAGATGGAAAGCTGTCACTTTACTTTGGGCAACTCCTTGAGCTGCATTTACGCTCGGTAATGGCTGAGTGCTGCAGGATGGGGCAGTCCCTTTCTCATGCCCAGCCATCGCTTCCTGCAGGCCAGCACAGGAGGACACTGAGTCACTGTGCCTGGACCAGCTCCTGGTGAGACCAGATAAGCACCAGTGCTCATGCAAAGGAGATGTAGGACTGCTGTTTTCTGGAGCAGCCAGACAGCCAGCCACCAGTCAGATGGCATCCCCAGGACCAGGCATAGCCTCAAGCACAATGCCACATGCTCTCATTTCTTTTCTAATAATTTGAAGACTTGGGAGAGTTGACCCTTCTTCTATTCCAGGCTTCCTCTGAACTAATTCTTTAATCTCTTTCTCCATGGAGGCATATAATACTTCCCTGCATTAAATGGGGCTTCACAAGTATTTGCATTGATTAAAATGATTCTAAAGCATGTTGGTTTATACTTTAATCTGCACTGACCTCTAGTTAGATATAATGATATTATTTAAGGTTTCACCTTTACCTACTAATAACTGCCAACAGCCTTGCTTGTCCATTGTGCCAGTCATCCTGTGATCATGCCAAAGGAAGCAGCTCCTTTCCCCTGGCTGAATAAGCTGTATCACAAAGCATTCATGTAACAACTTGACAAGGAGTTGTTCAAGCTCTCACCTGAGCCTACGTCTGTAAAAAATTTCAAAACTTTCATGAGTGAATGCAACGCTTGTGACCATCAGTGGCAACTGCTAGAGCGTAATTCCTGTCCTATGTCCTAAATGGGACCAAACTTTGGATATGGATTTACATTGAGAATAAACTGTTTTTCTACATGCACTAAGCTGTGTAATTAAAAGGAAATTACATTGTCTGAAATAATTTGGGGGAGAGACAACTGATGAGACTTTGAAGTGGTTTGTTTATATTCATCCATGATCTCATGCAAGACCTCTGAGCCCTGGAGAAAGGCTGTGATGTGATGACTACCTGATCCACTAGCTTTAGCAGGAACTTTGTAAAGGTGGGAGGGGTGGGGAACTGCAGAGAGACAAGAAATAGCAATTTATTCATAGGACTGCCCTAATTCCGGTGGCACTAATTGTTACCTGTTGCTCTGTGTGAAATTATAGTGTCTCAAACATGCGTAGTGATAGATTGTTCTGCTCAGGAACTCCTTTTCTT
>VRYO01002734.1:31151373-31191290 GCA_009812075.1 Sialia sialis | reverse complement strand
TTTTTTCAATAATAAGTAATATCAGACTTCTAAGTTGGATTACTATTAAATCTTTTCATCAGGAAAATGAAGACATGGCAGAGAGAAACACTGTAAGGTGTGTGTGTGTGTATCAGTAATTTTCTGCTTCATGTTACACATAGCTACAGTTTACTTGTATCTGATTTCTGCTTATAGCTGGAAAGGGAGGACAAACACAACAGCCTCAAAGGCTGCTAGGAGGTGTAATGAATACTGCCTTGCTCCAGGTAATTGCCTTTCCAGGGTGTGAGCACTTGAGAGAAGGGCTCTTCTGATATTTTTACAATTATTTTCATCCCTTTGTTCTTAGTGACAGTTTTCTTCCCATGGCACTTTCAAGTCCTGTTCCTATTCGCTCATTTTCTGAGTGGTCTGGAACAAGTTGTTTGGAGATGGATTTTCAAGGAGTTAGCACATGTTTACACAATTCTTACAGCGGGGGTGGAAGACATTAGAATATGGTTGTCAGTTTATTTGTGGTTTAGTCTTCCCATCTTGGTTTGGAGTTTGGACTAGTCAACCTTCAAAGGTTTCCTTCAAAGGCAACCTTCCAACCCAAAGTATTCTATGATTTTATATATGTAAACTTGTCTACCTCCATTTCCCCCCACCTCCATCCCTATCCTTCCTTATCTTGTGCATTGAACAATCAGTTTGTTGGTACAAGGCTCAGCGTTTTTTGGACAGAACAGCCAATCCCATTCAGAACAGCAAATCCCATCCTTTAGCAGAGGGATGCTATTCCAGTTAGTTCTGCCAGAATATCAATGAAAAAGTAAAAGAAATCCCTGATTTGGTCCCCAGCACGATATAAACACAAGCTCTGAGGCTCAGAAATGGATTTTTTTTTTTTTCAAAGATTTTCAGTTCCATAAAAAGTGCTACAATCACACAATTTATCCACAATAACAACTAGGTAAAATTCCATGGCCTTGACTCTTCATAGGATGAGGAAAGATGATTGTTTTGTTGTTTTGTTCTGTTTTTGTTGGGTTTTTTTGGTTTTTTTCTTTGAAATCTATGATAAATCAGATGTAGTGATTCCGAAGCTATTAACCATAGGATTTACCAGACTTTTATGTCTGTGGTGCCAAAAACTGTGTCTTGGCACAGATAAGTCTGTGAGGCTGAAAAACCTAAATGTTTCCTAGGTGGCAAATCATATCTCTTCTAGTATGGAGAAAGTGCAGCAAAAGCTCACTCTGTTTCCCTGTAGGCAGAAAGTTCACTTATGGATTATGGGTTAAGCCTCAGGTTGTTTTTAATGCTGATCTCTAAAGAACTTGAAATGAAATTACTTCTGTGGATGCTAGTGATTCAACATACTGAGTGATGATGATAGACAGTGACTTACCATTTTAAAATATTGCTAAAATCAGCATTATGAATCTGCACTGTAAAACAAGATGATCTGAACCACTTTTCACAACAGAACAAACTATTTTGTGACATTTATCAAGACTTTTGGGGCATAACATCACTTCTTGGTGTGCCGTGAAATCTCCTGAAGTTCTGAAGATTAGAACTTGCTCCATGTTAGGCAAATATCTTCTAATGTTCTTATTCATGACCTTCTGTGATGCTTTTTACTTCTGGCAGATGCAACATTGCTGTATAATAGCTAACAGAATACCAGTGCATTTTAGAAGGTGTTTAGATCATAATGATTCAAGTTTTGAGCAAAGCTGTACATATTTCTACTTCTTACAGATGAAGAAACCTATACAGATACAACCTGTGTAGGTTCTGGTGTTGATCTGTCAGGGGCTGACCTAAACTAACTTCATGCTTGCCAACATTTGGACCATGCACCAACAAGAATATTTGCCAAATTAAAGTTTAGATGAAGTTTTGGAAGCAGAATACGTTTAATTTGAGTATCTATTGACATACTTCACGCTTTTCTTTCCCTTTCTGTATTAGACAACTCTTTGTTGGAGAATCTTGTGTTCTGCAAATATCTGCTTGTTATCACCAGTGACCTGAAATATAGATGAATAATTTCCATGAAAGGGAGGCTGAAAAACATATTCAATAAATTGCACAATCAGGATTATACGTGTCTGTAGGATAGAGATAAAACAAATAACAGGAGTCTCCTGTCTCATTATAGCCAAGGAAAAATGCCTTAAGCAAAGTTACTTGGTGTCATGCATCAAGGTGCACATCAAGGTGTGTGCTTGATTAGCTATTTGTAAACTAAATGTTAAAAGGATGTTTATGATATTTAGGACATCATGACACTTGTATACTTTAATCAAGGAACAGCTGATAGTGGTAGCAAGGATATAGGTGCAATGTTAGGAGTGAGCTGATTGACCTAAGCAGTCTTTCAGCTGCACTGTAAATGCATTGTATACGTTGATCTCTACAGAAAAAAAAAAAAAAAAACAAAAACCTTCAGCACAAAATAAGAAATTTGGGTAGGAAAAACTAAACATGTATGTTCTGCAGTATTTCACGTAGCAAAACACACATTTTGAACCTTATTATCTTGAGGTGTAGGAGCTAGTTAAAGGTGTAAAACTCAACACTTGCTGCCAAGGAGGTGAGATGGGTAAGGGAATGCTTTGATCATCAAAGTCAGTGATCCTAAGGAAGGGCTGTGAATTCTTCCTCCCACATTGTGGTGCAAATGGAGCAAGGACAGTAAACTTCTGAAGGTGAGATCAGACAAAGTTTTTCTTCAGGGCTGGTATTTGGAAGGTGCTCCTTACTAGGCTGAATTCTCTGAGCTAACACATGGCAGGTGCCTTCAGGATCCTAGCGAGGAAAACCAAAGCACTAAAAAGCTATAGTGAGGTGTTGATTTTAGTTTATTTCACTTTTAACCTTGTATTTCGTTCATTTCTATGTAAAGCAAAGGCTCTATGCTGTTACTGATCAGACTGAAACAGGCCAGCTAGAAAAATTTTAGCTTCCCAGGAACGTAGATCCCAAAAGAAATGGCCTGTGGTGGTACCTGTAGGGACTTTGTGCCCTGGGCTGTTTATTGATGTTTGAGGTGGGTATCTGCTCCTTCCAATCTGCTGTAGCCAATGTATGGGACACTATCATTTCCTCTAGCAAGGAGAGATTATCCTACTCTCCTGCAAGCCAGGCTGTCACACAAAACAACTCCAGACATCACATGAAAATTTCTTTTCCAAGTAGTTTTTGCAAAATTAATGTGTTTTTTGCATGAAGTTTAAATATCCTACTAGTAGTCTTAATTTTCTGTAATTTCTGAAGTCTGACAATAGTCTACAGAGCAGCTTCACTTTGTATACCAGATGATTATTGTTTCTAGTGAGTGGAGCATCACATGGATGCAGAGCTGGGTTTAGATGATAAATGCCACCCAAGGTTTTTTGGTTTTTTGTGTAGGAAGCCAGTGAAATCACGGAGCTTCAGCTTTTTCAAAGAATTATTAATATAAAATATTGAACTTGCTTAGTCTGTATAAAATTGAAAGGGAAGCATGCTTAGTGTCTTTGAGTGGTGAAGCAAAACAAAAGGTTGACACTCCGATTGTCATAAGGCTTAGGATTGCCAGTTCTTCCATCAATTTTCTTAAGGAAAAATTGATTTGCTGTTTGTAAAAGTTCTTGGGAAAATGCAAGAGGGGTTGGAGTTGTGGGTTTGTTTTGGTTTAGTTTTTTTGTTTGGGTTTTTGTTTGTTTATTTTATTTGCTTGGGGTTTTTTAAATTGAAAGTGAGGAAGGGGACAGGGACAGACCAGGGGAGAAGGTGGACATAATATATTGTATAAATGCTGTGATTCTATCTAGGAGTTACTGATCTACAGCCTTTCAGTTCCACTGGCAAGGCAATAATTTCAACTGTGGTGAAAAAAAGTAAAGCTTGCTGAGGCAGAAAAATTGAAATAAAAGTCTGGGCAGATATTTTGAATAGATGGAGTATAATCAGCAACATTTCTGAATTATTGTCCTGAAGATTTTCTGCAGGAGTATCTGAGAGACTCTGTTTGGGAGTTTGGTAAGTTTGCTTTCAGTCAAACATTTCAAGCAATTTGTGACTACGTCTCTTCAGCTATTGCTTTTATTTTAGTATATCAGCCAGATTTTTGGGGACAAATTAAAATTTTTCTGCAACTGACCTGACTATTTTTATTATGTAAAAGGATGAAATTTATGATAATTTATGGGTTGGTTTGATTTTTTAAATATTTTTTTTGCCTTTTGACATGTGTCTGGAGAGGAGAGTCTAATATAGACCTTGAGACACTGACATCCTCATTTTCTGACTTATGCCCAATCCCTCAAAATCTCTAACACAGTGCCATAGCTAGTGAACCTGTGTGGAGATAAGGAAGGAAATAAAGAAGAAAGCAACAGATTAATGCCCTCTTTCTCTTTGCACCATTGCCATATTAAATGCAGAGAAGAAAAAACATTAAGTTGTTATTAACATTAAGCTTTCTTCATGGCACATGGTATGGAAAGCTGTTATAGAGCTGTGTGGGATAAATTTCTTGCATCATTAGGCACCCATCAGTATACAATGCCAGTTCATATTATTCCTGAGCAATTACAACTCCCTCAGCTGCTTCATCAAATTTTGCCCTCAGTGGTGTTGGCTCAGAAGGAAGAGCAGGAACCAGGGAGAAGGAAGAGCAGGAACCTGATGGACAGGGATGTCAGGAAAAGCAAGTTGGAGCTCTGCTGTGGCTTTTGGGGGAAATAGAGACAATGCGAGATAAAAGTCAGCACAGGAATGCCTGGGCTAATGTGGCATCCAAGTTGTACAAACATTTCACTGATCGATTTTGGAGATCAGCCAAGTGGCTGGGGAGAACCTCAGGAATGGCTTCTGTGTCTGAGTTGTTTAGGGAGCCTGGACATGAGAATGCACAGCCTTAAGATGCTTCCAGTGGGTAATACTATCAATTGCAATATAATAGTGTGGTTTTCCTGGATGGGAAAACTGGCTTTCCGTGAGATAGTGCATCAAGACTAATGGTTGCATCACCAGGAGAACTGCTGCTGAAAACACTGTTGGCTACTGTGGTGCAGTGAAGAGAATGAAGGTGGTTAAAGAATATAGGGATGGAAGAAGAGACCTGGAACAATTATCTCTTACACATCTTGCTTTCACTTCTGTAAAGAGAAATTTGTTGAATGGTGACCATAAATGCTGCATAAAAGTGATTGAGATTGAACATGTTATTCTGTCGATTGTACCAAACATTAATGGCCACAAGTATGGATGCTCTCCTCTAAACAGATCAGAATAGACAGTTTAATGAATGAATCTGTAAAGCAGCTAGATTTTAAAACTAAATTTAGACACATAAGGGCATACAATTTATTGGAAACTTGTTGCCTCAAATCTTCCCAAACTTGATTGGTCATTTAGAAGAAGATTCCCAACGACAAAAAACACTGTATTTAATTATTTTTGGGTTGTTGTTTTGTTTTGTTTGGTTTTGTTGTTTTGTTTTGTTTTCAGATAGAATCACTGTCATTTAAGTTCTAAAACTACCAGCAATACTGGAAGCAGCAGTTCCTAATTTTCATAGTTAGGAGTTCTTCCTTTTTCCTCCGAAATATGAAGTCTTCTGTAATTACTGTAATTAGTTCTGTAATTTCTGATCTATCTAGAGATAGGTAATTAAATGGGACCTGATATTGCACGGCAGTTTATCTTTCTCTGACTTCATTTTTGTTGCTGGATCTTTACCATTTTAGAGTCAATCTGGCAGTCATATTATTTCAGTGAAAATATTCAGTTAACAATACTATTAAAGAACAGTAGATGAGAGTACAATTCAGAGGCTCAAATGTCCTTCATTAGTGGAAAAAGTATCCATTTAAATGCGTATCCTATTTGATAGAAATACTTGTGCATTTTCTTGTCAAGAGCATGTGTGATTGTTATGTAAAGGGAGAGTCTGCAGTATAATGAGAGGTGCTGTTTTTGGCTTTTAGAGAACAAAATGCATTTTTATGAACTCTCCTCCCCTTCTTCCCTTCAAAATTACATTGTCAAAAATAACTTTAAATATTGGCAGGTGTAACTTAATGGACAGCTCAGACTATTATTAACAACAGGCACAAATTATTTAAATGCAATGATGTCTCACTTCTGAAGAAAAGATCCAACCAAACTTTTGGAACTGTAATTTCCATAAAAAGCAACAAAGGAAAAGTTCACTTTCTGCAGTATATCTTGGAAGTTCTTTATGTGATTAAGACTCCCTCTTGGATGCTCTTTTTGCCATGTTCCTAAAGTATCAAGCATTATTAAACAAGTACTTCAGTCAAAACATATCAATACACAAAAAATCCATAACAGTGTTTTCTTGTGAATATCACTGCAATCCATCAAACATACTATTTGTGCTGGTACATGTTCCCTGTGCCTGTTTTGTGGTCAGTCAAGTAGAGCAAAATGTAATTTGTGGATGCATTGAAGAATGATTATGCTAGCAGTTATTAACTCTCTGAACTAACCTCTAATTATAACCAGAGGTATCCTTGCCAAATGGATTTACTTTCTTCTACTATATTTAATAGAATTATTTTTCCCAAACAGGTAGTTGCCTGTTTTATTAATTTTTTTTCATGTTGAGCTGATCATGTGTCACACGTTTTCCATTGTTTCGACAATGTCAGTTTTTCTTAATATTTCCCAAGAGAAATGGAACAAGTGATTGACATGTGTCCCCCCTCTTCACCATGCCATTCTTGTCCTAAACAATTAGGGTACCTTTTCTGGTACTTTATACATTTTGAAATCTTGCCAGAGATAGCTTCAACCTTGCAAAGCAAATTCTTTATGTGTGTTACTGTGTTAATTCATTTTTTGGTTGGTATGTGTGTTGGGATTTTTTTGTCCCCGCTCCAAGTTAACCAACATCAAAGCAAAGTGGTTCTATGTAAAAAGACAGTACATATTTTCTGACATGTTTTTCCTTTGTGTTGAGGCAAAATTCTGCCATGCTCATGGAAAGAAGCTTCTCTAGTACCTCATCTCATCAAAGGAACAGCGTATTGTAGTGTCCCCCTATACCCTTCTCTGGGCTCTCACCAGAAAAACCAGGGCACCAGAAGCCTAAAGGCACCTTTTGTATGCCTGGATATCAGGTTCAATTTCCAGCAAGGCTCTCATTGCATATTTTGCTCATACATCTTTCATCGACACCTGTCCCAAATAAAGTGTCGCTACCCGGGCAGCACACTGACAGGCAATTTAGCTCCACAGTTGGGTGTTCAAGACTGGATCCTGACATAGTGCCAGCCGTGTCACTTTGTCATATCATTAGACTGAAACAGCAGAAGAACCCTCCTACATATTTGCAACATATCCAGAGGATTTGGGTGCTCAAAATCTGTTGCTAATATTAATTACGATAATGATTTCAAGAGCATTAAGAGCTGTGAGCAAATAAAACACTGATCTTTCTCTGTGGGTGGTTTCCTTGATACATTCTGCTTTACCCTGATGCTGTGAAGAGAGCACAGCTCCTGCAGGATTTTTTTTTATCACTTCACTGGGTCAGATGAGACGTTTCAATGTTGAAAGTCAAGAGGGATTTCTTCCCTGCCTGTGCTCAGCCCTTAAATTTAAAACTAATTATTTCTGTGAAAAATGTAACTCAGAAGTGCCTGATTGCCAATTTCTATGGAAGAACTGAAGAACTACTTCACTGCTTGACCTGGGTTTGATTGTCTGGAAAGTGGATCCTTTGCTTGCTTTCTGGCTGGACAGTAGCTGTGCATAACTGGAAAAGCTGGAAGAGTGTTGCCAGAATCAAGTCTTTGGGACAGAGGAAGCTTTGTTTTTTCCCCCTCTTTTTGGTCATGCCCCAGTGACTCTGAAGCATTCAAAGGATTCCAGTTTGTGCTACCACTACTTCTATCCCCCACCACTGCTTCCTGGCCTCAAAGATCTTGGCTCATATCTATCCTGCTCGAAGCTGACTTGTGGCATTAACAGGCTCAGACATGAGCCTTTCCCAGGGAGGGACATGATAAATACTGTGCAGGGTTGGGAGCACTCTCTAAGCCATGCTTGTGGGCAGATGTCTCAGCCTTTATCTCCGCTTGCCACTGAGAGG
This sequence comes from Sialia sialis, assembly GCA_009812075.1. Classification (NCBI taxonomy): domain Eukaryota; kingdom Metazoa; phylum Chordata; class Aves; order Passeriformes; family Turdidae; genus Sialia; species Sialia sialis. The sequence continues at coordinate 31,183,207 of VRYO01002734.1, read as the reverse complement.
CAAGCTGCTCAGTTAAACACCCAGTGTCATTCCAGCAAGCAGCCTGGTTGTGAGAAAAAGTCTAACTTAGTGGAAAGAGAAGAGGAAATCAGGGTAATGAAATATAGAGTACTTTGGAAGTATCATGTACTTAAAAACCTGTGATCGCAGCTATTGCTCACGGGGATATAAATAGCTAACAGAGATTTTGAGAATCCTGGTAACTCCCACTCCTCTAGGTTGATTAAAAACGTTGATAGCTGAGGTGTTTGTGTCATCCTAGAAAAGATTTAAAGTACTTAAGGAAAAAAAAAGCAGAGCTCTAGTTCACAGGCAGAATGTGGTAGATACAGGCTTTGCCTTGCTCTAAAATGTTTAATGGATTAATTATGGTGACACTGAAACACTTGTGGCACCTAGAAATGGAAATCTTATTTTGTGATGAAACTTCTAAATTAAAGGTGTTCCTTACCGAGTACTTTCAATATCCACTTTGAAGGAACAGTTGTTTGCTTCAGTCAGTACTACAGTATTAGAATACTTGTAGCATTGGAATCTCTGTGAACCGAAAATTGTTTCACAGAATCTCCAAAAGTGAAGCTCACTGTGCTTCTAAAGCATGTACAAATGTACACACTAAGTGAGAATCCAGTGTGATTTTTAACTATTGTTTTTACAGGTATAAGGTCATCCATAGAAGAATTAAGCTAATAAACTTGCAATGTTTTCTTTGTTCATGAAAAAGAAGAAATATTTCAATTTCATAATGCAAAGTTGGATTCTTTAATTAATTTGTTAGTAAGATCTTTGCTTTCCATTTACTGTTCTTGAAGAAGTAAAGTAAGTAGAAGGCCACAAGTTTCTTTTTTCCTGAGGCCTAAGTGAAACAGTGGAGTATTTCAGAGTGGTAGCTAAAATCTAAAAGACAACATCAAAACTTAACTACGCATTCCTGAGGCTTTTGGAAAGCAATATTCCCAGATGTGAAGTTTATAACTGAAAATAAACACTCCACCACTTATGCTTATAACAAGCAGTTTTAGAAGTGTAGGTGTGGAAGGGAAAGAAGGATATGAAGGATATTTACCTTGTGGAGGGAGTGTCTATGGTATAGCTATTTTTGTTTGCATAGTGTTCCCCAAACTGGCTGAAAGGCTGTCAGTTCTGGGTTGTGCAGATATAAAAACCCACCTGCAAAACAGTGGAAATGTACTGAGAGCATGACCCACATCAATTCCCATTTTTGTTGTGCTGTGAGTACCATCTCTACCCTTTAGTTCCAGCTCGGGTGAAGTATCAAGAGCAGTGATTGTGTCAGTTCCAAGCAGACAAATGTTGAGTCTGCAGAAAGTCTAAGCCCTGGGTTCAGTGTGAAAGGCTCTGCTGTTCCCACAGGGTGATACATTTTCAGAACATTGAAAAAAATAGGTACAAAACTCAGCAACTGTTTGCAACAAACTAGGAGATATACCTATTGAAAATCCCTTTCCAGTCAAAAAGGCAAGGTATTGGGTCATACTAAGTCATTAATGTTACTGCTGAGTATTGGTATTAGGGGTTGAATACTCACAATGTTGAACATTAAGAGCCAATTTTGTCTCTGTTAGACGTGAGAAAAAGATGCATTTCCTTGACTGCCTCACATGTACCAGACTAAAATAAGTCAAAGGCTTCCTCACCTCAGCTGAATGTTCCATCTGTACTGGCACAGTACAGCTCTGTAATCAAAGATTAGTGACTTGGGTCCAAGACCCTCTCATTGAGCTGCATAAAGCTGTTCTTGGTCTCAAGAGCCAAGGGACAGTTAAAATATGGCTTATTACTGTAGCTAATGTTTACTCCCAGATATGTTAGTCTGCTGAGAGTAGGCAGGGGTTTAAGTTTGTTGGTGATGTGCAGTCTGTCTGAAACAATCCCTCTTCTGTGTGTTGCTGTCTCTTCTGAATTCCTTTTCTTCTCTCTATATAATAGAATTTAAATAATTCAGTATACTCAGTATTTGGTTAGATGAGGAGCATTTTATTTAACATTATGATGCATTTATATTTCTCCTTTTTTCATAAAGAAACTTGAAACTCTAACAATACAACTTATATAAGAAGGAAGTAATTTTCCTCCATAACCCAAAAATTAGCCTGAGGAATGAGACATATCACCATCACTTTCTTTCTCTGTTACTGCTAATGCATGAACTTCATCTTCAGGATACAAAGGCCACGAATCTTTTTTAATAAAGGTAGCACTGTCTGTGTGGGAAACATGTAGAAGTCCATGGGGAGACATGGCCACAGGAGACCTCTGTTCTTAACAAAACCTGCTTTTGAAGAAGGATTAAGTTAGAATAGAATATAAATTGCTGGTGTTTTGCTCTGAGATGTTGATACTTTAAAACCACAATGGAATGTGTTCTCACTTATTTTTGAAGACAAAGGAAGTGGGAACGTGTTTGCTTTTGGGCTTTTCTTACTTTCCTCATTACCAGTTTTAGACACAGCAGGATATGTTTTTTTTGGAAGTGAGAATGGAAAAAAAAACCAAAACAAACCAAGGTGCACTTGAATTTTGAAATGCCTGGAAGAAATTTCTGGAGGTATTTTGTGCAGCAAAAACACTGTCTGCAGCAAATCTGTCTCCTGTGAAACTGAACTTTCTACCCAAGACTTTCTTCTTCCTGTAGGACATCTAGTGCATTTTTCTTCCTCTGTAACAGTGCTGCAAGCAGTGCTCTGGGTCCTGAGTTAGAAGCTCTTAGGGGTCAAGCAATCCCCAGCAGAATGCGCCTGGCTATCTGTTGCTTTCCCTCATACAAAAAGTGCCACATCTCTCACAGTCACTCAGGTTCACTCACTGGTCACCTCCACAGCTGATCTCTTTCCAACCTCTTCGCTTCTTCATTCCCTCCTGACTTCCCACTGTGAACTTGACATTCCATCAGTCAAATAATCCCTTGCACCATTAAGCACTTGTCATTTTACATCTTTCTTATTCAGTTGCTACAGCATATGAAAAGCTTGGTCTCTAGTTCTTCCTATACATAGTTCCCTCTTTTTGCAGCAAAAGCTTTTTATAACTTTACCTTTCAATGTTGATCAGTATGGCTCTATATCCCACATGCATCAATCTCACTTGTCTTGTGAATGATTGTTCTTCAGAATTTGTTCAGGTAAGTTCCTAGTTAATAGGTTTGTGCTATCAAAAGTTTAATTTTGATGTTATTTTATCACAGAATATATTTATGGAAAAAGAGTAAGCATTTGGATTTCTTACTTTCTTAGTCTCATGGAAAGAAAAAGGGCTTTAGCCATTCCCAGCTGGAGCAGAGAAGAGGTGGGACCCACCCTGGTGTCTGCTCATGTAGTCCAGTGCAAGAGACACATTGCCCAGTCCCCAGGGGTGTGTGTACAGCTTGTCCCCATCATTTCCCACATCCCTTGACATGCTGGCCAGTTGTGGTCATCTTTTGCCCAGGAATGTTTATATATCCCCCCTTCTCTCATCCTCAGCTTGGCTGGCCTGAAGACATGCCTCAACCACAAGGGATCCCTCATCATCCTGTCATTCCAAAACATGCTGTCTTGGGGGTGGAGGATTATTTTTGAAAGTGGTTTTTCTTTTCAGTGTCTGTCTTTTCCCTCTCTATGCCAGGCTGGTGATGAACATTTTCAGGAATTCTCAGAGGGAACTTTTAGGAAATGGTTTATTCTATTTGCAGAAGTATTGTTTAAAAGACTTCCACATGCAGTCTTGTCATGTCTCTTTCAATATAATCCCCCTGTATAAAGAGATTGTTTTTCTTTCTCTCTTCCTCTCCCTTCTCCATGGGTTTCCTATTTTATCCCTTGTACATTTGCACTCTTGTACCCTTTCTTCATCCTTCTTTACTGCCTCCCACTTTATGCCATTACTGAAATAATTGTGTTTTAACTATTTAAAACTATTTTATGTTCTTAAATTCACTTGTGAATTATCAGTAAATAGTCAGAGACTAGTGCTGGCAACAAGTACACTGGTACTATAAAATGAAGACTTACTTTTTGTGCATTTATTGAGATTTTAGAATTTGGATACCTTATGCTGGCATGATTAAACCTCCACAGTTTGTATGTGGAATTCAGAGAGAAGAATACCTGTTTAGTTTTTCAGCATTTTGAGATGCAGCAGCAAAGCAAAATTTATTTCTTTCAAAGGAGTCCGTATATGTTATCAAATATTCTCACTTATCAGAGACAGAAGAAATGGTGATATCTTTATACAGATGTGGAATACCAGATCTTAGAATCCATGGTGTTGGGGTTAAGGACACATTTTAGTTTCCAGCTTTTTTTCTGGTGGGATAGTAGTAGCAGGAGCCAGAATGAATTGGCATTGGAGGCTAACTTTACCTGCTAGCTAAAATCAGAACTCCAAAGTAAAATAAAAGAGATTTCTGGTAACCTGAAGTTCCATACAGCCCCTGGAGGTGTTGGGTGACTGTTCAGCTTTGCCTGACCTCAGCCTTGCACCCTGCTTGTGTACAAAACACCTCCTGAACACCCTGCCATTAGCTGAAGGTATCTCTTGTGGTAAGAGCAAAAAGCACCAATTTAAATGTGCAGGGAATAAAAGAGATGCCATAAACCATGGCATTGTGCAATGAAAAAAAAAAAAAAAAAGCTGGCTTGAGCTTTCTGTGCAGTAATGCTTGGATATAAAGTATGCTTCCTTTTCCCATAACTCACCTACTAGACTGGAATTCAAAATTCCTTTCTCTTACAGCTGCAGCAAAACCAGGCCCAATCCTTTTATTCTTCATTTTAAGTGCAATAAAGATAAAAAGAGATCTACTTACACTGCAATGTTTGCTGCAGGAGTAACAGGCTGCAATATTTCAGACTCCTAAACAAAGTGAATATTATGTCCCGTGTGTGGACCCAGAACACTTTCGGAATTTTTTCCTTTTCTCTTCCTTCCCCTTCCTTGTTTCTCTGTTTGTCTCATTTTCCCTTCAGATATCTTGATGGATCTGTTGGTCATCAGCATTCATATCTCACTACATATAGAATATGTGAGCGTATTCTTGGAAAGTAATGTCTTGGTGTTTAGCATTAACCTGAAGAGCTTTTCTGCACAAAACATTTCATATTTTATTTCCTCTAGGTTGTTTCTGGGATACAGTAATTTCAGCATGTAGGATACTAAATGCTCCCTTGAAACGTCTGTAACTCCTCTTTCTTTAGGAGACACAACAATTCCTGCTCTCTTCAGCATCAGGCAATGTACCATGAGAGGCTCATCCTTCTGTTGTCTGCCTCAAAGAGACTGCACCAAAATGAAACAGAGCTTCTTGTAGCCAGAACAAGGAAGAAGAGAGACCTGAATATCCTCTCTCAGGCTGTTGCTGTCCTGGTGTGGTCTCTAAGGAAGGATACTTTAAGTCGTTCTTGGGCTGACTAAAAAAAAATCTGACCTAATCTTCTTGCAGCATGGAATATAGAAGAATAATAAAGCAAAAAGGGATTAAATACTTTGTATTAATTGGCATGGAAAGTAACAGATATAAATCTTCCCCTTTAATAATTCTACTGAAACTTAACTGAAAACAGGAGGTAGGATGTCTATACATATTTTTTTTAATGTTTTATTCAAGACCTGAGTGGAAGTTATTGTATAATTTTCTCAGTTCCAGTTGCAAGACTCTTAATTTTGTGAGTTATTGGCCTTCTCTATGGGCTGGGGTATCACATTGTACTGCAGCTGTAGCATCTTCTGGGTTTGATGCACATACGATTGTAAAACTCAGGAGTGTGATGCTCCTGGGCAGAGTTCATAAATTTACTTATAATCTATACATTCACATTTTTTTTTCATGTCACACTACAGGAACAAAGCTCAATTATTCATCAACAGTTTTGCCTCTTTCAAATTGCATACTTACTGATGTTTTATGTGCTTAACTGTCTTCTAGGAGGAAAGTTCTTCCAGTAGTGGAACAGATTCCCTAAGCAGTGGAGAGATTCCACGAAGTCGGTCAGAGGGGACTTTGATTGATGTGGATGACCATGCACCTTCAGACTGCTACAGTATGGCTCTTCTGCTATTTTCTGTACTAAGGCTCTATAACTAAAGTCTTTATTTCTGCAAAACTCTGAGTCAGGCAGGCTGGGAGGAAGAGTTGAAATATTTAATGTTGCATTAACAAATGCTACATAGAGCAAGTTTACTGGGGGTCAAGGTGGGGAAGAGAAGAGGAAGTTCTTACCCAAACTAGATTAATTTAGGGTTTTAAGAACATGAATGCACAGTAATTTTGAAGTTAGCTCAGTTTAAGAACTGCCGTCTTGGCAAAGTTGATTTAATTTCCTTGCTATTTTAACCCCAAAGCTGAGAAAACTTTGCCCTTCACAATGTAGGCATTCTCTTAGCTTCTTGTCTGTAGTGGATATAACAGCAAGCCTGACACTTGTGTAAGTTGTGGAGCAGGAATTTTTTCTTTGCTGACATGATGCACCCCAGTAATTGTGCGGTTGCCTTGTCTATCCTAATGACTCAGGCTCTGACAGAGCTTTCTGCTCATATTTTTCCTGTAGAAACATGCCTTTAGGATGGGAAAAACTACCCAAACAAAACCCTTATGTTTATTTTGGGACTAATTAATCTATATCTTTGATGCAATACTGATCTGACTGCAATAACACCACAGGACAAGGAAAGATTCTGGCCTTTGGGCATAGTTAAAATAACTTTTCAGTGGATGCTTGAACAGTGTATCTCCTTCTGGTGACCCTGGTCAAGACAAGATGCTCAAGGAGAAGGAGGCTGCCCTGAGCTCAATACCTCTGGCAGCTCCCCTGGGAGGCTCTTGGCAAGACAAGGTTAGAGCTTTGTAGATAGGCAGCTGGCAGAGAGGTAAATTCCACCTTGCTTCTTCCAAACTGGGAATTTTCCGGAACTGTGGAAAGACTTCATGGATGTTTTTTTTAATTTTTTGTGGCTGTATGCACTGTCATGCTTGCTTTTGAGCAATACAGAGTAACCTTGGAAATGGAAAGTACTCTGGGAAGTGTAATAATGTAAGCTATAGATAAGGTGGAAAAAATGAAAATAATGACTTTTCTCTCTGAAATTTAAACTCTTTTCAATAATGCATAAAGAAGGGATGGTATAGCCTCTGTACGTAGAAAAAGAAGGCAAAATGAAGTAATAGAAACCCTTAGTACAAAAAGTCACAGATATTCCATTGCAAGAAGGGTCAGTCACAGTCAACTGTAAACCAGTTTCTCTGAGGTCAATATAAAATGTAAGGATGTCTCTTCTTCATAAAAAATAGATGTTACTGCTAATAATGAGTATTTTTATTAGAAAACATATGTAAATATTGCTTATATACCTGCATTTTTCTATTTAAATGCAATCTTGGAAAATTAGTAGCCACACAAACATTTCTGTCCAAACTTCAGGTTGTACAAGGTGTGATAAATTACATCAATGATTGTTTTCTAATGGAAAGCTAGTATAACCAATTCCACACACGGAGATAAATTGTAAGAATCTGTTATCAATTAAATGCACATGCACTAACATGAAAAGGAATCTGGAATGATGCATTTATCTGTACAGTCTGCAGTGTTTGAAAAATGAAACTGTAGTTGTTTAATCTTTGGAAAGAGGCTGACACAAAGGTAAGAAATCCACAGCATTTTGTAAGAGGCCAAAGATTAATGGATTATAATTATTTGAACCTTATGGAACTTTATCTTACTCAATGCCAATTAATAATCATACAAGTGGATAATGATCAACACCTCAAAGAAGATGCTTTACATCCTTCAACACTAGTGTTATTCACCACTAATTTGTTCGCACTCTTTCTATTAAGAAAGATTCTCAATTAAATCAACATTGATGCTGTTTAAAAACCTGAAGGGGAAATACAGAAATTATCTATGTGTATTTGAGGAGGAAAATTTAGCCATCTCTTAGTTTAATAGGCTATCAGTTGGACACGAATAGAATGTCACAAGTCTCTGTGCCTTAGGAAATGCTTCTTTTTTTCTTTTAAACAGATGTTAATGAAAGTAAACTGGATTTGGATATTAACTGGCCCGGTGTATTCAAACATGCCCAAGCTGTTTCCAAGACTAATCCTTTCTGGAATGAACTTTCAGGATCCAACCCTTTTGTACATGACATAGCTGCTTCCAACAGAAATGAAAATAATAAACATCTTTCCATCTTAAAGGAAAAACCTTATTTGTTCTCTAAAATTTCTAGCAACAGGGACTCTTTGGATTCCTCAGGTGATGAGCTAGATATCGACTGTCTCCTAAGAAAGACTTCAGCAAGAAGATCTGGACGATCCAAGAGTATCTCTGACTTCCTGGATATAGTTGATAACCGAAGATGTAATCCTCACAAGGCAGCGCCTCAAAACTCTACAGCTTCTGATATGACATGGCTGCAGAACGACCGTGAAGCCTACAAGATGGCCTGGCTGAGCCACCGACAGCTCACCCGTTCCTGCCTGGATTTAGAAGCCATGAGCCACAGCCCGGGATGGGCACAAACACAAGCTACAGACATTCATGTCGTTTGTAAGCTGAATCACGAAGGGGGTTCAGTACAGCTACCTGACTCAGATATCAACATCCATGTCCCTGTGGGTCATGTATTACCAGGAGAATTCCAAGAAGTTGGCTTAAAGGCTATCCTTAACCCTCCATTGTCATGCAACAATGAGCTGTCCAGCACAGTAAGCCCTCTGATAGAACTTACACTGAGCAACCTCAACACCAGTGAAGCAATTTTCCTAGAAGTGAAAGTTGCTGCTAAAGTGAAGAATGATCCACTCAGCCAAGTTATGAGTGATATCGTGTGTTTTTTTAGTCTCAACAAAGAAGGACCTTTTAAGAAGCTAGAGAATTGTTATATTTATCAAGATACCATACAAGTGAAGCTAACAGACCTAAGTCATGTGATGTATGCAGTGATTGCTGTACAAGCAAGCAAAATCCAGCCTCCAGCAACTAATGTCTGGGACTATGTCCATAGAACAGTGTCAGTTGGAATTTATGGTCCCAAATATATTCATCCATCTTTTACAGCAGTTTTTACAGTCTTTGGTCATAACTACATTCCAGGAAAACTCACGATTTGTGATATAAAAAAAGGGGGGAAAAGTATGCCTCCTGTGGTGTTTCAGCTGTGGGGAAAGCATACATTTCTGCTTGAAAAACCACAGGATCTAAACATTTCTTTGGTATCCTGTGATCCAGACTTTCAAGTAAAAATGGAAGATCACAGCAGAAATATAAAAAAGGAGGAGTTGAAAACTGGTGAAATGGTCCGCCAACAATTCCTGTTTTCCATGCTTGGATGCAGGGAGATGCATTTCTTTGTTTTCCTTGTTCAGATTAAAATCTTGAAAAGTAGCCAAGTAACAGAATTCCATGTTACTACTCCTGATCCAGCTCCAAAATTAAGTGGAATTAGTAATAAGCCAAAGCGCCTACAAAACCGCAAAGAAATCAAATCTGCACCATGGCTTTTGATACCAACAATAAAATATCCAAAGTTTCAAGATAAAACTTTGAGTGTCAATACTTATGGAGTGGCTTTGAAAACTGTGTTACGTCAAAATAAGATTGACTATTTGCTGGAATATTTTAAAGGAGACACAATAGCACTGCTTGGTGAAGATAAAGTTAAAGCCATTGGACAAACTAAAGTGAAAGAGTGGTATGTGGGAGTTCTCAGGAAAAAGATTGGTCTTGTACATTGCAAAAATGTAAAAGTGATTTCCAAAGAACAAGCTATGGACACTGCTGATAGTGAGCTAACAACCAGGAATCTTGTTGAACAAATTGCTTTGCCATTCAAGAAATTGACTTATATCTACTCAGTAGTTCTGTCTACAGTCTCAGAGAGTGTTTATGACTGGAAAGCTTTAGCTGAGGTGTTGGGATATTCACATATGTCTTTGGATGACTTTAATGAGGCACATGTTGATAAAGAATCAGAAAGAGTTGCGCATGTTGTGAAGAAGATGAAGCAAGACTGCCATGCTAACAAAAAAAAAAGACTATTTCTTTATGAACTCATTGTTGTAAGTATTGCATGAGCTAACTGGCTTATTGGGAATGTATTGCCAAGAAACTACTCAGTAGTAATGTAGAAAAAAGGAAACATTATTCTGTGTCCTTGCAGGATCCTTATAAACCTGAATATTTTACTGAAAGTTGTAGACACCAATAGGTGGAAAATACTTCCAAACTCTCATGAAAAATAATGCTTTGATAAATTAATCCTGAACAGACTTCTGTTAATGCTTCAGGAACTGTGTTCATTTAGTAGGTGAACTAAGATGACTTCTTTGATTTTTAAATAGCCACGATTGAAATAGCTTTGTCTTTTGTCTTGGCAAATTGCTTTCCTGAGAAATTCACATTCCTATTGTGAGGTATTATGTAATATTATTATACCTTGGGAATTCCACTATACATACATAGATATAGATAGATATCAATATCTATCTATCTATCTATCTATCTCTATCTGTGTCTATATCTGTATGTCGATATCTGTATATATATACATAGATATTTGTCTATGCTAAGTTGCATGTCTAGCTTAACTTCATCTGCTTAAAAGAGATATCTTGATCCAAATGTTGAGGGCAAAATTTTCTATCCACACCTTACAACTTCATAGTCAATGTTGTAGTATCCTAAGAGGGCTATTGCAAGTATTTCAGTATGTATTTTCATGGACCTCATTTGTAAGCCATTGGACAACTTCTATGTGACTAAATACTGCCAAATGTGAATCAAAAGTTTATTCTAATTACTTCCAGGTAGTAAGTTGCACTATTAACAATCCTAATTTACTTATTAATCTGTGTGCAAATTAATTTGAAATTAATGGTCACTTAATACTCTCCTTGGCTCTGACAGAAAAGTTGACCAACCTATTAAGGGATAGAAGATAATTAAATTTCTGATATGCAAATAAAGTATTAATGGATGTATAGAGCAAAAATGGATGTTTAAAAACTCACATTGTAACTATTCATCTAAAGCATTTCGACTATCCTCAACTGCAATCTTCAACTGACTTCTCGTAACCAGTCTATCCCCTTTGAAGTCTTGACAGAAATTTCATCAAGATTCAGAAAATTTTGGTAGCAGTGGTCACTTACTTAAGAGTACATCAAACTTAGTGGAATAAAACTTAGCCAGTATGAAGCACAGCAAAGTCTGTCGTGTCTCTTCATAAAAAGGAGAGGGGTGAAAGTTGTCCAAACTTAACTGAATACAGTGAAACAGAGTTCATTACAAAACAGGTAAAAAGTGGGGCAATATTAGATTATAGAATCATAGAATGGCTTGGGTTGGAAGGGACCTTAAAGATCATTAGATTCCATCCTGTCATGGGCAGGACACCTTTCCCTAGACCAGGTTGCTCAATGTCCTGTTTTGTGAGATCTGTGCATTTTTGCTAGGAAGTACCAATGCAGGTGCTTGTCTTTGTAGAGCTAGATATAAATGTAGATGTCATCCATGTAATTTTTTGATAGAATTTTCAGTTACTACTTTCAAGGAATCTCCATTTTCTGTGTTTTATATTGTTCTTTCTTATTAGAGCAAACACAAACTGAACAACTTTGTCTCCAATTAAGGGGAATTTTGTAAAATACACTGGAGTCAGCTTCTCACTACTCTGTTTATCAAAGTTTTATTGTTTGCTGTAAGGATTTTAGTGGTTAATACTTCAAAATTAAAACACACACATCTGATTTCTGCAGAAACTCTTGATATTGCAGTAAAATTCACTATCTAAAAAACAAGGAAAATTTCTGACTTTGCTCTTGATCTTTCCCTGAAAACCTCAACAGTTTCAGTGGAATATTTTGGTGTTAATTTAAGGAGAAGGATAAAAACCTCAACATTTATTTTTCCCATTAGCTCTTATGCAAACAAATAAAGAAAGGAGAATGCATATCTGCATTTCAAGGTTTTACTCCTTCAGCCATTTTAATTTGTTAAGAAAATCCTCATTTGGCAAGGAGAGGAGGGAAAGTTTTCATGTTTGCATTTCTCCTTAATCGTCAAAAAATTATTAGTTCTGTGGGAGGAGTAAATCAGAAGGTGTGGACCAATGTGCTTAGTGATTTTCCATATAAACCCTAGATGAAGGACCACACCTTAGTATAATAGTGCTCTAACTTAATTTTCAAGTTTCATGCCATACTTCTAAGAAGCTATTTTTATTTTTTTTGGTCCCGAATATTTTTGTTAGAAAAGTATGTTTTTCTTTCAGGATCTGTAAGCTTGGCAGGACCCATTTGAAACTGGAATGGTGAAGCAGCTGAATGCCAGCTTGATGTTTTTCTTAAGCTTGTGGGCAGTTTTTGCCTGAAAGTGTTGGCAACACCATTTTGTAGAATAAACCCCCACATATTTGTAAGAACACAAAAGTAAAAAAAAAGTCTTCCTGCTTGCGTAGCAATGCAGAATAGTGCTATAAAATCAAATTAAAATGCCCTGTTTGTAATTACTGGTGAAGGATCACTAATGAAAATCATTGTTGCAGGCACTTTTGAAAATCGATTGCCAGGGATTAGTGGCACGTCTTACCCAGGACACCATCGTCTTGACTTCGGCTGTCAAGCTTGGCAAAAGCTGGAGAGAGCTCGCGGAGAAGCTCGCCCGGCTCACCAAGCAGCAGATAGAGGCTTACGAGGTGCCCCACCAAGGGAAGAACGGAGCAGTAGCTCTGGAGGTAAGGGTCTGCTGTAACAGGGCACACAGGTTTCCTCCTCTGCACAAACACAGCCAGGACCTTCCTTCTTCCTTGTTTTGCAGGCTGCTTTCCTTTTGAACTTTCCAGCGGAGGTCTCAGTCGCTGTCTTGAGCTTCAGGGCTAGGTTCAAGCCTTTTTTATTGTCCTGTCCACTTGTTAACCTTATTCACACCTCTGCCATCATTTTAGGTATGGTGAGGAGGAACAGCTGGTCCTTGCAGGAGCCACTTCTAATCACACTCTCTACTGCTTTTGGTATTTCCACAAAAAGGAAGCTGAGTTCTATCATTAATACTTTTCTGTGCCAATGTAATAATTGCTGTCATTTAACTTAAATGGCATGGGAAGAGGTTGGAAGCCTTGACATCAATTTTACTTCTCATGTGTGAATGTGGCAAATCTATGCTGTAAGTTTATAATTGTCAGGTAGATCATGTCTGGTTTTTTTCCTTTATAAAACATTTTTCTTATAAAAAAGTTTGAGCTTTGTATAGAAGTCAGTTTATCCTCTCAGAGGTATTTTAGTGCATACACATCTAAGGAGCAATTTAGGTGTCCAATTAGATCTCTAGTGCCATTTGAGGTGACCAGAGGTACTCAAAGCATCCATGCCATGTCAGATGTGCCCCAAGACTTGGGGTGGACCTTTGTCCACGCTGCTGAGCTGACGTTCAGCCTCTGCCCCTGGCATACCTTTGCCTGAGAACCAGGTTATTCCCTGCCCTTCTCTCCTCTAACACCAAAGCATGCAGTACCAATGACTTCTAGGTTCCAGACTGGTTTTACTCTCAAAATCCCCTTTTTATGAGCATTGCTGAATGATCTTTCTGACTTGTGAGTTTACATCCAGGCTTGACACTCCCTCTGCCTCTGCCATCATCTGCTGATTATTGCAGGTAAAGTGCATGATCCAGACTGCATTCCCTCTCTCTCTCCTTTCCCAGTCACAGGTTCACAACTGCTCAAGATAATCTTTTCTTCCTTTTTATTTTCCTGTAGCTGATTCTTCTTATTCCCTGCCAAACATATTCTCCTTTGCACTGTCTGAATCCAGTGAATCTGTCATCTCATTTTCATCTGCTTGGTGATAACTATCAAGATATTTCTGCTCTAATCATGAACTGCTACCTCTTGTTCCTTTTGAATTCTCTGCTCTCCCTCCCCAATCAATATTGGATCAAAATTTTACACATCTACTCATGTGCTTCTGCACTTTTCAACAAAATTGTCTTCATAATTGTTTTTTGCAATCACTGCCTCCTTCTGAGATCCTTCTCTTTGAGCTATTTTGTGTATTTTTTTCTCTTCTGTGTGCTTAAGTCTGGATGCACCTTCCTCCAATTTTTTCTCATAAAATTATCAGCCTTTCAAATCCCATGTCTGCTCTCCTGGTTTTTTCTTTTTTACTGTTAGGCAGTTGTTTGCTTATTTCCTACACTTTTGTTCTAGTTAATGAACTTTCTGTGTTTGGCTAACAAACCCCCAGCTTTCTATAGAAGGAATTATTTACATAAACCACGTACAATTCTGCTGGTCTCCATGTTATTTTGCAATATTCCCCCTTTGCTAATAGACAGTACAAATAAAACAATCATATAACTGTTTTTCCAGCATGATGACTATTTACTTTTCTATATTGAGAATATTTATAAATAAACATTTACATTGCTTTAAATGGGTTTTAATTTTTCCATCAAGCCTATATTCTACCTCATACACCCTACTAATTTGCTTTCAAGAACATTTTGCATTATTTTTATGGCAAACCACCCAGAAAATTCTCTGCCTTTCAGTGACAATATCTGCTGACAAAACATAGTGCAGTTAAATTCATCATAATTAAAAGCCCTTGATACAGTACACTCAATTTTTTCAGAGAATGTTCAACAAGCAATCAAAGATCATAATTTTGATGTATTTCTGTGCTATTTCTCAAGGATTATATTGGACCTATGAAAAATTTATTGGTTTTGGGTGAGCTTGTTAGTGGTGCTTGTCCACATGGGTGTGAGTTCAAAGCACAAGATTTCCAGCACTGGTGTCTCATGTGATCACTCGGTACCCTCAGTGTCCTGTGAATCTAACCTAAATTTCAGTACTTTCTAATAAATATCAGTGCTTTCTTCTGACCTCTAAACTTCTCTATTGAGAGCAGTTTTTGACCTTAAAACCTGAAACCCAGCAAAGTTGGGGAAGGTTGATAAGTTAATGAGTAGTTATTGAAGTTATTTGAGTAGTTATTATTATATGAAAATATTAACTAGTTCATTCCCCAGAAAGGATTGTTCCATCATCACAAGAATTGATTGGTTGAAAAATGTTTCTGCTTTTAAACTTCATATATTTCTTGGTGGGAGAAGTCTTCTTGCAGATGATCACAGAGGCAATTTGAGGTACAATACAATTGGTGCATAGATTGTGGATTGTTTTTCATCAGCAAATTCCAAATCCCTTTGCAGTGGATGTAGGTATCATTATTTACTCAGCAGAGAGAGTGGGGAAGAAGGAAATATTAAATCACTGCACAGTGCTGCAGTGATTTAATATTTTACCTGAGATTCTGCTTTAATACAATTCAGGAATTTGGAATGCAGTTCATTTCACCCATTACATTAGAGTATGTGGATGTGGGGAAGAATCAGCCCTAGAACCACTGCTGTGTTTGCAGTACTACTTTAATGTGATGAGTATGTAGACTATTGCTGAGTTAATTATGCATCAATGGTGACCAGTTTGTAAAGCTTTTGATCCCTACAATCTCCTCTTACTTCTTTCTTTCTTTTCTTCTATCATAGATTTTTTAAAAAATTAAAAAATCAGTTGTGATAGAATAGAGGAAACCAATGTTTGTATATAGTGATATTTCAGATGATTGTCTTATTACAATGTCAGATTGACCTTCAGCATAAGTCAAAGCATGACATCTTTTCATATTCATTGTCTTTTCACATTCTAGTGAAGACAGAAGACTGTACCTCATTCTTTAAATATCCTGGTCTAACAGGAATGTGAGAAAAGAAAGAAAGAGACCCAGAAAAAGCATACTCGCTAACAGAATTTCAGGAGATTCCAGCTTCTCTTGTAGGAAATAACAGCTTCTCTTGTTGGCTACTTTGGCTATCAAACTAAAAATAGAAATACAGAAAATTTCTGGTCCTAGCATAAATACAAGAGTGGTGACCTGCTTTAGTTCATTAAAATATATTATATCTAATATTTACAGTAGTACATTCAAAAAATTATTTTCAACTTAGCCTCTCTAAAAAATCCTGAAAAAATTCATATCCTTCTTCCCACCTACCACCAATGTACTTTTTTCTCCTCCTTCTGTAACCTTATGGTTATGACTTAAGATAGACTTGGTTCAAGGAGGCCCCATTCATTTGGGTAAATGATGATGCCTTTCTCTCTTCTAGACCTAAAATGAGAAAATTCATTGAAAGGAACTTTTTTGTCACTTACACTCAAGGTAGAAACTAGACTAACCAGGCTGTGGGGCTATACATTTAATGCTTTCTTTCCATTTGGGTATGGGAGCAGAATTTGAGGGAAATGTTTACAGAAGAAATGACAGAATCAATCTTGGGTAAGCTGAAGCATCTCAGCCCAAAAATGTGGAGAAAAGTTCAGAGCTATGAGCAAAGAAATTCTCCTCCTACTCAGTTCCTCCAGGGATCAAGTAAATAAAGCTTAAATCAAGGAAGTAAAGCTTTATGTTGTGTACTGTTGGTAAATAATAAGATAATGAGGAAATAACCAATTTCCTTCAGAATTATCCTTCACAACCATAAAAACTGTCTTTTCAATAGAAGAGGAAAAGACACTAAAAAAATCTCAGATACTTGATAATTTTTGTGTGTAAGCATATATACATATATAAATGTGCAGTTATCAGTCCATATACATTTATTATGCATAAATATGTTCCTGTTTAAACAGCGAATAACAAAACATTTTAGGAGAGTGATGGGTATCTTTGTGGATTTGTGCATCATCCCTCCAACTGTTAACTCAATTGCTGTTTGCAAAACCTTTATTGCTGATGAGGAGAGGGGAACCAGAATTTTGATCGCCCAAGTAACATTTGGAAAAGCAGTTGCTGGGAAAATAATTATTTTGTTTATTAACTGAGTAAATTTACTCGGCACATTGAAAGATAAAAGTCCATCTTGGTATCTGAATCATGCTGCTATAACTTAATTAATATCATTAGACCAATGACGAATTACTCTTGGTAAGGATTTGCTCCATTTGTTTGGCATAATGCAAATAGATTGTAGTTTGAAAAACAAAAAAAGCACTGGTAACCTATCTTTTACTTTCATTTATTTCTTATGGGAAAATTTTTAAGTTTTATGTCCTGATTGAAAAAAAAAAAGTTTTTGACTTGCCTGTACTTTAGAGTGTTTGGATGCTTTCTCGCCCTTGTAAAAAATAGATTTTACAGATAAATCATGTTAGAATCATAGAATCATTAAGGTTGCAAGAGGACCTCTAAGATCAGCTAGTCAGATTATCTAGATCAACCATTGACCCACAGTGCCAAGTCCACCACTAAACCATGTCCCTAAGTCCCTACATGTCTTTCAAATACCTCCAGGGAGGTATTTAATTTAATACCTCCAACCACATCCCTGAGCAGCCTGTTCCATTGCCTGACCTACCTTTCAGTGAAGAATTTTTTCCCTAATATGCAATCTAAATTAGTTAAGGGGACTTCATTCTGCTCCCCATCTTTGTTTTCCAGCTCAGTGGAATGGATACCCAAAGGGCAACTGGTCTGGGTATTTAAGCCTGGGGCAAGGAAGGCATGAAGTACCTCAGCTTTCCCCTAATCCTTTGTCACATGTTGCCCCCTGCATGCAATAATATTTGGGATTCTCCTTAGCCGTCCTGGTGATGCTGACATCTTTCTTGAAGCATTTTTATTGTCTTTTATGGCAGTAACCAAATTTAGTTTCTGCTGCTGCTGTCAGGAAACCTTTCTGAAAGGCAAAAAGTGTGTTTAAAATTTCCAGGCTGACTAGAGGGACAGAAGGATGTTGATTAGTGGGGCAGTGACCATCAAAAGCATGAACAGGGAAAGTGTTGCAGAAAGATTGCAACAGATGAAAAGTATTTTCCTTTCACTCTTGTTCTTTGCCTTATAGTTTCAGACAAGAATATATTTTGAGTTGGTGATACTGATCTGAATGAAGAATTTATCTATTATTTGCCACTCTGAGAATCTGAGAGTTTCATAGAAATAATATAAATAAGATTTTTGGAGTTTTTATATCAACATGCCTCTATTTATAAAGCACTTCAGCATGCTTAGTGATTAAACACTTATTTTGTCTTTTCTATGACTTTTCAACTATTTAGCTTTTTTTTTTTTCTCAATAATTAAATTTCTGCCACTAAATCCCTTTCTCCCCCCCCCTTTATTTTCAGATGATGTGGAAACCTGCATATGACTTTCTCTATACTTGGGCTGCCCATTACGGAGATGGTTACAGGGACGTCTTACAAGACCTACAATCAGCCTTGGATAAAATGAAAAACCCAGTAACAAAACAGTGGCGAGAGTTAACTGGAGCTCTGATTCTGGTGAATTGCATGGAGGTGTTAAGAGCAAGTGCCTTCTCCAAAATGGAGGAAGAGTAGATATTCCAAAATATTTCCAAACATATTTTGGAAAATCTGTTAGGACACTATACCCTTGTGTAGAGTTTGTTTGCATACGTTTATGTTTCAGTGATACTTGCAGAGCATGACAGAATGAAGTTTGTTTTAGCTGAGTTGATGTTGGGTCTAGCCCTATGGTTCTCAACTACAGATTGCCAGAGTATGATATTGGCTTCTGAGTAAATAAGAAAAGAATGGGGAATTAAACTAAACAGAAATTACTTGTATTCTATGGCATATTTTCTAAAATGAGCTATTTCTG
The DNA here is from genome assembly GCA_009812075.1 of Sialia sialis. Taxonomy (NCBI): domain Eukaryota; kingdom Metazoa; phylum Chordata; class Aves; order Passeriformes; family Turdidae; genus Sialia; species Sialia sialis. The sequence goes on along the minus strand of VRYO01002734.1, from coordinate 31,164,522 downwards.
ATTGCACTGACTTCTAGGCAGAGATCAGTTTTAAAAAGAGAACTATTAATGGAGGAGTTCAGCATATGGAGCCTAGGTTTACATTGTTTTCAGTGAAGTGTTAAAATCTAAATATTTAATACATTTAATATTTGGTGCTCAAACCCCTTAACTCTTAATTCAGTGGGTGCAGGTTAGCCGACAAAAAACCCTTTAAGATTCTTTCATTCTCATCTGGGACAAAACTAATCTAATTGTCTCACAACACAGGAATTCAACAGTTCCTGGAAAAACAGGTGTGTGCTCCATACACTCAAAAATAGGTGTGTGCTGCACTTTTCCAAAACAGCTTCTGGTACCTATTTTAAAGAGTGGAAGAGAGACAGAAGATAAAATCTCAAAAGCGTTTGGTTTTGATTTATTTGTTGATGTAACTCAACAGAGCTTTGTCTCTTTTTGTATTTTTGTTAGTTTATATTTCTGCATTTTTTCCTACATTCTGCTACATGGAAATTCCAGAATATTCCAGAAGCCTTTGTTATGTACACTGTCCATCCCTCTGATCATTTGTGTACTCCTTTCTGTTTCTTTTAAATAAGGGGAAAAACATAGGGAAAAGAGACTAAACATAGGGAAAGTAAACTTTGTAGGCACAAGGGCTGGAAACAATTCATACCTTCATCTGTTGATTTCTACCTCACTGGAAGTAGGAGATGACTATTGTTTTCTCAAAAAAAAGTTAACAGTGGGGTGCTTTTTAGATTAATTTATTTATGGAGCAATTAATTATAACTAGTCATATGTTCTAAGAAGAGCCCTACTTAGATGCTCTCAGTAAAAATCTCTCAATTACTGAGTAGCTTATTATAAGTATAGAAAATACAGGCTGAATAATAGTCACAGGCTGACCAAATTTTTATGTAATTTTTTAAACATATTAAATGTATTTTTAGTTAAGTGGTAGATCTAAAAGGTTAAATCCATTTTCAGCTCCTTTGATCAACATTCATTCAGCAACATCAAATAATCATGACAACCAGCTGAAAAGAAAATTGGCATTTTGCCATCACTTGTGGTTGACAAGACAAAGCCAAGTTCTTTCAGGAGTACCACAAAACAGCACTTCAGTCCAGAAACTGCACTTCCTCTGTTGTCTTGGTTCATTTCTACTAAGGGAGGTTTTGCAATTCTAAAATAAAACTACATTTAGACATTTTTCTTCTCCTCTAACCTTTTTCTTTTCTATTTTCATTAAGCTTTTCCAAAGTTCCTCAGGAAGGAGGGTGAGAAAGGAGTACTTGCCCGAGTAATAGGTAAATTTGTTCACTAGAATGTCCTCTAGCATCAGGGCATTGACTGAATTAGCGTGTGTGCAAGTTATTTGGCTTCAGAGGACTTGCCCTTGATTTGCAAGACAATGAGGAATTCAGTCCACAGAGCTGCTATCTGCTATTGCTGATCCAGGAAAGGTGGAGAAAAAGGGGTCAGGTTATCAAAGCTCCCTGTTGTTTCAGGTGCCAGGACTGATTTTATAGCTTTCCACACACAGTTTTAAGAAGGGTTGAAGAGAAAATATTAATTTCTCTTGTGATCTGCACTTCAGGGCAGAGCCAGCTTGTCCTTCCTTCTGCAGGTAGTGAAGCCCCCCAAAAGGTGACAAAGTACGTTGTACTACTCTTTTGTCCTGCTAGGTAAGGAAAAGGTATCAAATATATTAATAGGCATCTTTAAAGGTAGAAAGCCACACTCAAATATTAAAATATAAAGTATTAAAAACTGCTACAAACTCTCTGAGATTTTTTTTTTAGGTTTCCCAGACTGCTTCTGCTTTTACCTTACACCCTCCTCATGGCAGACTGTGAAACCTGAACAGGATTTTGTAGTGGTACAAGAGGGCGCACACCAGATCAACGGAAAACCACAAGGAAATATAGTTTTTGCTCCCTCAGACCTGAAATAGCTGAAGAGGAGATCACAAAGCAAATCTTTCAGCTTAGCTATGTTGTCTTACTATCTGCTTTTCATGCATTCCAGCAGGCCATGCTCCCTTGCTCAAAGCCCTGCCAAGTCAAATTTTAAAACTTTTTTTTTTCATTTTTTCCCCTCTTTTGTTAACCTGGCTGCAACAGCTAAGCAACTCAGCTTACATCTGTTTCTGAAGATGAGTCTGTGCTTTCATCCCTTTTTTGCACATCTTAATTTCTTGTCTTTTGTAAGTGTGTGTTTACTTTCTTTTTAACAAAACATTTAGTAATTCCTTTGTTGAGTCCTGTATTTTTTCTCTTATGAATACTAGTCAAAAGAGTGTATAAAGCTACCAGAAGCACCAATTCCTAATGGCACAAGCCTACTGAATATCAAATATAAAGGGCAAGATGCCTGAAGTGTTTGAGGCAGGAGGAAAATCCATCCTGAGAAGGTAGCCAGTGGTCACAGTCTCCGGAAAAGAAGGGCCCAGGGACCAGAGGCTGTTGCCTGTAACTCTCATGGCCAGGCCTCTTCTTTGCTCTGAAAGTTTTTTCTGTCTTGAACAAGAGTTGAATTTGGCCCAGCAAATTTAGCAAATATTGACTTAGTGAGTCAGTGTTCTCCTTAGCTTGCAGAATTATGCAACTGGTCCTCTAACTATATTTCTTTAAAAGGAAATTTATATCTGCCTGTAGTTGTGCTGTATTCCAGGACCTTTGACTGCTGGTTTTGATTGCTAATTGCACTCCCGTTTTTGCTTTAAGCTTCTGCTCATATGAATGAAATGTGCACTCGTGCAATATTCTGTTTACTTTAGCAGCCCACACTGGATATATTTTTTAAAAAAAGGTATTAAAACCCCATATTTTATTTAGTGGTCTAGTATTCAAAACCACAAAATGCCAGCTCAGAGTGAAAGCAGCTGCACTCAACAGCAACACACAGCTTGGAGCACATGGCTTAGGTAAACACGCTCTGTTCTTGACCTTTTCTCTTTTCCTCCCACCCTGTCAAAAGAGAACAGCTTTCCCATGAGCCTGCACACATACTTTCTTGGGTTTCTTCAAAGTGAAATGAGATTAACAACTTCTTGTGAGGAGACAAGGAAAAATACCAGCCGCTGGTCCTTGCCTTAAATGACCCTATGTTTCCAGGTTTCCTAATTCCTTGTGGAGTAAACAGCTGTGTCAGCCAGTTCCATTGCCCTTTGAAGTTGTAGGCAGCAAACTCCCTCACCTTCCTCCATGATTCTATCCTCTAAATAGATGTTTCTTAAGCAGATGAGATTTGTGATTGCATTTGTTGGTTTACAATTCCACCTACCCACGAAAGCTGCAATAATGGTTCCTTCCCTTGAGCAAGCACCTGAGTGGGACAGACACATTCTATGGTGGCAAGGAAAACCTGTCACTCATAGTAAAAATGCGTTTTTTTCAGTGAAGTTGGAAGCCATTCATCTTGCAGAGCAGAGGTTTTACATGTCATCTAATGACACAGTGCAGTGACATGTTTCTGAATTAGTAACAGTCAAGATTGGAGAGAAAAGGCAAATTCTTCCCCTCCGGAAGTTCCAGCCCTCCAGTTGGGTTTGGGGAAGGGTTCAGTTTCTTGGGTTTCCCTTGCTTTTTTTGGAAAGCAGGGGTTTAAGGAAGGAAAAGGAAGTTTCTTTTAAAATGTAAGTAAAGGGCTACTCCCCAAGCCAGGCTCCAGGCAGCAGGCTGGATGCCAAGACCAAGCTACATGTTATGGGGTGTTTTCTGTAGAATTGTCTACAGAAGAAAATAGGAGGAGGCACCAACCATCTTTCTTCCTACTGCAAACAGAAAAATGTGGAGAAGCGGGCAAGTGTTTATTAGATATTTTGTTCATGAAAAAGACAATTTTTCACAATACCTTTCTCTAAACCTAAGCTGTGGGGAAAATAAACATTAAGCTCCAAAAGAGCAACTCAATTTTGTTGTGTTGAGCTGGCTCTAAAGACCTACTCCTGAAGAATCTCTGGGCTCAGTAAATGATCCAGCTGACAGTGACCTACCACATAACAAAGGCAATTGCATACAACTGCAGTTGGCAATGCTGTATTCTCATCTAAATCCAGGGATCCTGCTTTTTCATCATCTAACAGCTGTACCAAATAGGAATATAAAGCTGTGCTGTTTTATTGTGTTTGTGTCATAGATAGGAAGATTTCCTGTAAAAAGATGGGACTAAAAAAGAGAGTAAAGGGCTGTATTTCCCACCATGCCCAGGAACAAAATGTAGCAAATTTTATTTTTCACATTAGTCTGAGACACCAACCATTAAATTCTCTGGCAAGGCCCTCGAACAACTGTAGATATGTAAAGAAAATGGTAGTCTAGTGTGAGTGATAACTATTGTTCTTGATAGTTTTGTTGCCAATAAATATCTACAGGCACTATGGGATATTCAAATAACTTGTGATTGCTCAGTACAAAAAGTGCCATTTTCTATTTCTTGCCAATGTATATATATATGTATATAATCTATTTTTTTAGTTTACAGTATATATTTTTAAACAAAATAAACAAAATTATATTGTCCACTGGAATCACTTGTGAATTTTATTTTGGTTTTGTAAGAGTAAGAAGAGCACGGGAAGAGTCCATTAGGTGAAAGATAATGGTTGTGTAAATACCAGGAAATGAGCAGTGTCTGTATACATATTTCATTTATAAATCCTGTGTGTTAAAAAGATGAATGCACACCCCTTTTACTGTGTTCTTAAGCAAAAGTGATTTGCTGATATTGCTTCTAGAAACAGAATTATCTCACTCTTGAGAAGAGGGCAGTCTGTGGACACTGCAGTGAAAACCAGGCCTTCCCACAAGAAAAGGCTCTCAATTTTTCCTTTCTTATAGAAGAATATTGAATGTAAGTTCAAAAAGATAAATCCTCGTTTGAAAAGGACATTCAAAACTAACACAAGCTTCTGAGCTTTCCATAGAAAGAAATAATAGTGCTGATTAATTTTTAAATTTAATTTCCATTCCCATTTTTTCAAATCAAAATCATATGATCTTTTCAGTATAAGTTGAACAGGAACACAGTCTATATCTTAAATCCTGAATTTATGGTTCGAATTTAAATTTAACACTATGCATCAGGAGTTACTGTATGAACTGAAAGGCCAATTTACATATCCATTCTAAATCCCAGGTTTTAAAATGTAAATGAAGTGGCCTGGCAGGAATAGAGATGGCATCACAATAGTTCCAGGAGGCACAGACAAAGATGAAGTGCATTCAGCTCCACTCCACAACTTCAGAGCCTTAAACATTCTGTTTGTGTTAAACTCAGTACAAGATCTAATACAGCCTTGTCAAATACAATACCCTGAGAACAATGGGAATCCAAAGTGACAAGGGGAAGTGAATGTGCAATGACTGCTGAGTCTGTCTCCTAAGAATGAAGTTATCAGGCAATGGGTTTAAAAATAAACAAAAGTACCCTTTCATACACTGAGGAATTGGGGAATGTGTTGTTATGGGATATTGACGAATCATGCATGGGTGCAAAAGAAAACCAGTCAAATTTAAAGAGAAAAAAAATGTGCCTAGTGGACGTGGTGGTATGTCTACAGCCACTGGCTTTGTATAATACAGAATTGGATACTGAGAATGCAGCAGGGAAAAATGATGTCCTCCACTTCTCCTGGAGACTGTGGGTCTGGAGTGGGCAGATGTCTGCTCTCACCCAACCCTTCCTGCACTCTCTGGCCATGAGACTCACATGGTCCTCACACATCCCAGCACCTGCCTCCCTTCTGCCCCAGTTCAGACAACAGTTCCTCGATTTATTTAGCAACAACCATGGCCCTTCTCCAGCTCTGTGGCCTTGATTCCAGGAGTAGCTGGGCTGAGCTGTGATCCCCTAACGTGCTGCCCCTGGTAGGAGAGCACAGTTCTCAACTTCAGGCAGGGACACATCAACATAGCAAGGCTCCTCAGGGCTGGCCCTGCTCCATGAACTTTCTTTTCTCTCAGGATCCAGTGTTGCCTTATTTTATGTGTCTGAGGGAAAATCATGAAGAGAAGAAAGGATGTAGCAGATTTTGAACAAAATTTTAGACAAGAAAGCTCATTTCTTAGTTTTACTCACGAGCAGGAAAAGTTATTATTAGAGTCTGAAATTATTTCATAAAATGCCACCCTCTGTTCTTCATACAAAAGGCTCTATTGCTATTAATAAAAGAATTTAAAAATACCAAACAGCCAATGGATGATTTAATAATGCTGCTTATAAAACTAATTGTGTGTAACTGAAAAGCTCTCCCTAGGGTCCCATTTGCAGGAAGGTTAAATAGGATTATCAAATCTAAAAGAATAAAAAAGATAAAAAACTCCCAAAGCCCTGAAGCCCCAGGAAGAAGGAGTTGGGATATTTTGCTGAATAAATTATAGACCTCAGTCATTAGTACCAGGGGATTATCTCATAGAAACAGAAATATGAATTGGTTCCATATGCCTGCAAGCTTCTTTAAAGGTTTTAGGTCAGAAGCTTCATTTCATGCACACGAACAAGTCTTTTCACCTGGGGACCTCCAGCCAGCAGGGTGACTTCAGTGGCAAGGCATTTGCCCTTCGTGTTAGGGTATCAAACATAACAAACTAGAAAAATCCAAAAGGACCTTATCCTTTCCTCCATTTTTATTTGCCTATAAAAGTCCTATATTGCTCCACAAAGCAAGAGTGATGATGTGGCTGAGATGAGGAGAATGAATGTGATCAGTGCAGAATAATGTGGAGGCTGTCTGGTACAATTTTCCACCATAGGTCCTGGTTGGAAGTGCTCACATCAGTCCCACAGAGGCACAGACCTCTTTGCAACCCGTGCTACATTTCTACCACCTGTAACACACTTACGTGAGCTTCTCTCAGCTCTTACCTGCCCCATGCCCACCCCATCCCAACCCTGCAGGTCCTTGCAGGGCTTTCACAAAACCTGTGTCACTTGTTGCTGGATCCCTGGTCAGTGGGTGCTATGCTCTCCCATTAGCACCACAGTGGCTGAGCACAGCCCTTTGTTTGGCTCAGGAGAAGACTTCAGGATCCAGCCCCTGATGACACCTGAAAAAAACATGGACAAAGGCTGCCTCAGCCAAAAAATCTACTCACAGATGACTTTGAAGGCAGAAGAGCTGAATAAATCCAGACAAAAATCAAAATAAAACATAGAAACATGGTAGTCATGTCATTTAATAGACAGAAATCAAAGATAAAATATGATTTTTGACCCTAAGCTAAAGACATTTTCTCATGGCTTTCTGGCTTCTTGCTATTTTATGCATTTTTAATGAACTGAGTGAGGATATTTAGGAGAAACACAGTAGTTAAGGCCAGTATCTGTTTAAGACAAGGACTTTAACCTCAGATGGCTTTTGTCCTTTTGAAAATCTTCTAACAAGTAGGATTTTACTTTGGAGATTGGGGTTGCATAAAGGTAAGCACTGCTGGCACAGAAACTCAGCATGTTAATCTAAAAAAAGTGTTGATAGGTTATTGCATTTCTACAGAAATTTGCATCAGGTAACTTCACCAAAGAAGGAAAATGTAACAAAATACAGGATATGGAAGAAACAATAATCAAAACCACTACAATATATTAACAGCCAATCAACACACTTCAAGCCCCACACATTTCAAGTGCTCTTCAGTTTATTTTTGCCTACTTTAAAGTATGCCTGGAGAGGAGAGGAAGGTAAAAGAGGAGAGAGGAAAAAGAGAGGCTACTGTTACTTGAATGATTATGATTGTTAGCTATTTGTACTACATCAATGGCTGGTTGGAAGCTGAAGATCTATTGGGCAGTGATCTCCAATAATGGAAAGAGAAAAAGCACAAGAAGTGAAGTGAAGCTAGGAAAACTTTTTTTCGAGGTCACACAAAGGATATCTCCAGGACCTTTCTTGCTCAGCCCTTAGCTATTAAACATTGCTACCTCAATATGTGGATTGTCATGAAGCTGCATGTTAAGAAATGCTTGTGGTTTTGCACAACTGAGTTCATGGGTTCTTCCAGGAGCATTTGCAGGCTATTGAGAGTGTGCAGGTTTTTGTCATCCAAACAAACACATATTCTTCACTTAGCCAACCTGTGGGCACCCTCTGCACATGAGATCTATGCATCTCACTGCACTGGAGAAAGTTCCCTCCACCGGACTGGTGATCACTCCTGGGAGGGGTCATTGATATCTCACCACATGCAGATGTGGGATGAAGACTTAGGAGAGAGGAGCTAGCCTGGATTGCAGCTGTAGGCCAAAACCTGTGATGAACTGTAAGATTAGCTATAGAAGAGATTATTTTATCCATTACTAATGGGCATCTAAACCAGGACAATTTTATAGAAACTGTAACTGCTGTACCTCTTTGATTTCAGCCTTCTCAATGTAAGATATGGTCAGTAAAAATAAAAGGTGGGAAGTACCTTTAGCAAAGACACTCATAGAAGAGTCCTCCTGTTTCTGTGTAACAGCTGCAAGTAACACCAGAAACTGTGCAACCCCAAATCAGGAAGTTTGTCTTGAGAAAAGACAACACTTAAATTATCCAGATGTCTTTTCCACGTAAAGTCAGGTACATCTCTAGAATGGGCAGCAATGAGATTTTTGATCACTTTTTATAAATTATTATTTCATATTTCACCATTCCCAAAGTGAACAGTTTTCTTGTAACTGTATTATTTCAGATGAGTTTTTTCTAGCAGACTGACTCTTTCAAACAAATATAATTGATTATAGGAAAATAATATCCCAGGCTACTTAATCAAAATGAGAATCTGCACCCACCTACAAGTCTCCAAATAAGGTATTGGCTTTACATAAATGTTTTCCCCTCAAATCCAATTATTTTTACCTCTGGAATACCCATTAACTTAGAATAGTGCTGCTAGGTCTCTCTTTTTCTAATTAAGGCAGAAGGGACATATTAAAAGATGTTTGCAACCTAAAGATGGTTTGGATGGCTTTATTATGTACAGTAATAATTGTTTTCACTGTACTATGAAAATACCTATATAATAACAGTAGCCTGTATTCTGATGGCTTTATGTCATGAAATATTACAATTTTAGGACAATTTAGTAGTCTTGCAAGTCCTGAAAAATTACCCCACCAAATCCCACACTCTTTCTCTGTACTTACCTATGTTAAATGGCCTATACCACAAATCTTCAGGGATTTTTTTCTTCTTTTTTAGAAAATGTACTTAAAAATCTAAATTTTCTCTGCCCCCGTTCTCCCTCTTTTTCTGTGCACAAGGATGCAGCACTTGTACTTTGTACTGTGTACAAAGAAACATTTTTGTGGGAGGTACTTATTGAAATGCTGGCAGCACATGACTAAGATTATAATGAGCACAAAAGTGCTTACACAAATGCTAAGACAAAGTAGTACAGTACAGAGTAATAGGCAGAAAAATAATTGCTGAGGTTAGAGAATTCCTGAATGTTGTTGTTATGGCCCACCTAAATTTTGCAGAAAAAGTTTGGCAAAACAAAATGAATACTGATGTCAGCCATTGTCTTAAATCACAGACTAATAAAAACCAGAGTGATTCTTCTTTGTCATTTTAGAGATTTTTCTCTTTCCTGTATTTCATTTAGTGGAAAAGCCTCATATTTTACATGTATGACTGTAATAATAGAAAAATATGGATTCCTTTTTCTAGTCCTGTTTGGTTCATATGCAGATCTGGAAAATATTCCCCTGTAGCTGGTGATCAAAAAAACCCCAATCACTTCTGAGCACAATACAGTAAATATACCCTAGCTTGCATTATTATGCCTACATTTTGCCTATATGCTCCTATTTGTAATTAGCTTTATTAATGAAGGAGCAGATCATAGGTAAGTTTCAAAATTTTAAGTCACTATGAAATACCTACTGATTAAAGTAATGGCATTCAAAGTCTTCGTCTTCAGTGTTCTGATTTTTTTTTCTTATTCTGGTCATTGGGTTCTTATTTTTGGCTTTTGGTTGGTTTGTTTGGTTCTGTATTGTTTACAGGCTGCTTTAATTTCCTCCAGTTCACTGCCTCATTAACATCAAGACTCATTAAGATTGCTTTGAAGGAAACATATGATACCATAACACTGTGTTTCATTACTCTTCTATTACAGCTAAACCTATTTCAGCCTCTGACACATCTTGCTATTGATGTAAACATTGAAAAAGCCTGTGCAGAATTGTAGTCTGATGCTGATAGGACACAGTTGAAGGTCAGTAGATAATTTAGACCAACGTATTTAAAAGATTTTATTACTGTGCTATTTGTAGTAACTGATCCAGAAACAGGCAGAATCAGTACTGTTATGCTAAGTACTGCATGAAGTCAGAGCAAAAAGCAGTTGTTAAGATCTCCTTGAAGCAACCACAGAATTCAACTGTAAAGGGCATAGAGATGCTTTTCATCTATGCTGAAAGGTCACAGATGTTCACAAGTTTACAACTGCCATAGTCCCTTTGTTCATGACTGTTATTTTAATACCATTAACCATCTGATTCTGCTACAGCAGTTTGAAAACCATGGACTTTCTCTTGCAAACAAGGACTACACACATAAATATTTGTGGTTGACTGCACAAGACAAGTGAAAGTGATTGACATGAAATAAAAAACTAAAAATCACATGTTCTAGCCACTGTAGCAGCCATTTCTTTCATTGGCTTCTCCTGTGATATTTAATAGATAGCAGTCAGTTGAAATTTCAGACTCACCCAAATACATTGGTTTGACTACTATCAGTGAGTCTGCTCTCATTATTCACTTGTCCAAACTCACAGAATGAGCAGTAGAAATGATCAGGAGTAATAATCTGGCTCAGTCATCTGATAAAATCAGCTTCCAGAGCTGCCTACTTCACTGACTTCTGTGAGTTTCTGTTGCAGAAAAACTGGAGTCCAAATATGCATCTCACCATCTTGCTGTAAAATGAATTGTTTTCATGGTCATCACCTTCTATTGGGAAAAACCTTCTTTCAGGCAGCTGTGGTGCCAGATCTTTAACTGACCTGTGGAGCTGGGATAGTGCTCTCACTTTAGAGATCCTCTGGAGGGACCCAGGGTGCTCCAGCACTGTTATGTAAGGAATGTTCTCCTGCTATTTTATTACCATGAAGTTTCATTTCCTTCAAGGCAATTCAAGGTCAAATTCAGATGAAAGCACACATTCATGTAACTCCGAAGTAGACAACACTGTTATACTTATTTATACAAGCCAGCTGCAAATTTGGAGGAAATAAAAAAAAAAAAGGCAGCAAAGCCAGTAGGCTTAACAACACTTAAGAAATTAGAATTATCACTCTTTCTACAACTGTTATAAATATGGCTTGCTGTCACATCCTTCCAAGGTGTTTTGTGCCCCAAATTCCTGCTGTTAGAGTCAATGATTAGACAGATCTCATCAGAGACCACACTGTGTCAATGTGAGTTGCTGATTTTTACAGCCAGTCTCATCTGCAAATATATAGCTTAATACACATATGCACACAACTTCTAAAATAATTTTGAAAGTGTTGTTGGAAGTGTGCTTCGATTACAACAAGAAAGAGTGACAAAAAAGAGCTAGCCACCCTCTTTACCATCCAAGTGAAGAAGCAGGCTCTGAGGTTCTTTGGGAGCTGTGGCAACTGGCATCTGATTTTTACTGCAAAAGCCAGCAAGTGTTTGGAGACACTTTTTAAATGGCTTGATGGCTTTGCCAAGCTGCTTTTATATGGTTACCTTCTCTTGGGACATATACATCCATGAGACAACCTAGGTACTAAGTATAAAATTGTCCATTTCACGCCAGCAGCAGGACGCCAAGAGCAGGGTAAACTGGATAAGGTTTAAAAGCAATGCCCCTAAGGGAAAAGCACTCTAATTATTTTTCAATAACACTATTTGTTTGACTGTAAGCCTTTTCCTTTTGAAAATGATCACTGATGATAGACTTCAAGTGCTGGGATCTTTTTCACTTCTCTTACACCTATGTTGTTAAATTAACTAAAAATATGTGTAAAAAAGGAATGAAAAAATATAGTGTTTACTTAACAGCCTGAAGTATATATTGATTATGGTTCTCATGAAATATAAAACAAAGTCCCCTGTGGGGGCTGAGCAGAAAATAATGGCTCCACTTTTTGTCTTGACACCTGGCCCTCAAACTGAGTCTTTTTCACAGTTTTCTTACACCTTGGATGCTGACCGTCTTTAGGTGTTTAAATCACTCTCTGTGATAGCCTTTGCCAAATACCGAATAAGAGAAAAATATACTCTTTCTCTCTTCAAACACATGCCTTTGTGGAGAGAGAAAAACCATAAACATACAGAACCATTTTCAGAAAGTCCAGTTTGGCATAATTCAATAACCTTGTTTAAAGACTTTGAACAACGGTTTAATGTTACGTCATAAAATACTATTACAGTCAGCTGAGGGATGCCTAACTATGCATATGCTATTTGATCCCTGTAAGACTTCTCAGCCTAATTCAAATGGAAAGCAAGGGACAAGATGCTGTTTGTATACTGTTTGTTCTAAATAGGGTTGTGAAGTTGTTTAGACACACATCAGGTATTTTCTAAGGACTGGAGAGTATGTTGTTTTATGTTTTAACTAAGCGAAGTGGCCTCACTACAGTTTTCACTGTTCATATCTGCACTAAAATCGACTCTCTTGAACAAGTATCTTTTTCTCATCTTTTTAATGCAAACCACAAGTAATTTAAGTCAGATGACTGAGCCAGATTCCACGTCTTAGAGTACAGTTTCACCATTTAGTAGTGTTAATTGAGCAAGACAAAGTGCTGTAAGCTCTTAATATTTGTATTTCATTCCCTCAGACTAATGTAAAAGTTTTAAGACATCTTAAATTACACCTGAATGATGTGTGCTGGTAGAATAGTCTAACTACCTCCTCTGAAGCAGCTCAGCTCAACACCAGCCCTTGCAGTTAGAATGTGTCTCTATCATGCCTCTCTGTCCAAAAAGAGTTCTGCTTTGTCCTATGAGCAAAGTAGGGCTCCTGTAGCAGGAAGATCAGCACGCTCACCTTCAAAATGCATGGCAAGAAATGCATGATTAAGATAAATACCACAGACCTCTGTAGTGAGTAGGCAGAATCATGGCATGAGGTCCAGATTTGACTAAATTTAGAATTCCAGTAACAGCTCCTTAGTTCTGCAAGATGTTGACTTTTCCAAA
>VRYO01002734.1:31107454-31150373 GCA_009812075.1 Sialia sialis | reverse complement strand
AAGGGAGGGACTAAAAATCTTTCAACACTTCATCCAAGTCCCATGGAACGCCAGGAAGAGCTCCCTACACAACCTACTGGGCTCCTCACCAGCTGTATACCATGGCATGGCAGGACAAAGCAAGCAGGGACCGACTTGCATCCTAACACTAAATGGGGAAAGGAAAATATCTGTGTGACTGAAAGGGTTTTCCATAGCACTGCAATGCTGACTTAATGCTTCTGGTTGTGTTTTTTTTTAGATAAAGAGTAGTTAAGAGAACTAGTGGTTTCTTGGTGGTGTGTTACTTAATTAATAGACATCACAACCACCTAAATTTCTTACCTCTTAAGTCTCCAGTCTAAAGGGTTGCAGTCAGATGTTGGCAGCAAGAGTCCCTTTCCATATTAACTGCCGAGACACTAAAGCAGAGTTATCAACTCTTACAGTCTTAATCTTCTTTAAACCTCCAGATTCTAGAAGCTTATTGTTCAGAAAATGTAAGTTTGCATTTTCTTTTAGGAACCAAATGGTTGTAAAGGAAGGTGAAAAATATATCTGAAGAACATATTTTAAAGCAAAGCCGCAAGGTAAGTATAAAGCATACAAAATGTATTTTACAACTTCATAGTTTCCAAGGTTTGTCTTACAATTATGAAACTCCTGAACTCTTGTGACAAACAAGTGTTTTTATGGAAAACATTTGGCACTCCTGATAACCTCTTAAATACCTTATATTTCTGCTGCATACTGACAAAAGATTATGAAGAAGCCACATAATCGTTAAATAATTTTTGTGAACTTTCAGCTGCATTTTTAGAATAGGTGAGATTTGCCTAGAAGCTATTGAAATTAATTTCTCAAAGACTATTAATCCCCACAAGAAATAAATGCAAAAATTTAGTATGAATGTTCTCTGATAAATCAGAATATAATTGCAAATGAGAAATTAGTTTCTAACAAAAATCTAGTCACTTTGGCAGCTATAAAGAAAAATAGATTTTACTTCAGCATTGACTTACTTGAGTGTAGTAGTTCGAACAGCAGAAGTGAATGTGTAAGCAGAGAGATGAAGAGTTTTAATAAACTAATCCTTATAATAACAGGCAAATTTTCTTTAATAAGATTAAAGACAGAAGAGAATCTCTGGGAAAAAACTAGAAACTTAATTTTAGTATTCAAAACCCATATTAAATGTGCCTACTGGTGGAATTAACAAAAGTGGTAACAAATTACAGAGATTTAAATTGTGATTTCCTAATGTTTATTGATACTGTTTTATTAGATCACTGCATTTCTATAATGATATTTAAAATATTCGAGTACATTATATTGAGTTTTTAGTAACCTTTAGAAAAATAATTCTGACAGGGCAAATTGGAAATCAGTATGATGATTTGCATACTTATCAGAGCTGAACTGTGATTCCAATCTTTGAAATCATGGATCATCTTGTCATGGTTTCATAATGACAATTAAATTATTAGGTTGTCATGCAATACATCCCTATGTTTTAATGAAATGAAATGGAAAATAACACAGTTGGCTTGTGTGACAAAAGAAAACGCTCTTCTTCCATCATCCTCCCTAGCTTGTTCTGATGAGCAAAGCTTTACAGATAAGAAATGATCCCATTTCAGAGCCCAATTAGCCCCATGGTCCATTCGGTCTTTGAGCTGTTCAGCAAGACTGCCAACAATGGAATCGGTTTTGACAGTGATTTCTTGCTTAATAGTGGTATTAAGCTGATTATAATTCTAAAGACTGGACTGAATATGCACACACATTTTAAATACATTGAATACAGATAGGCACATCTTTAAGATGGGGGATTTATTTGGCAAAATCTCTTTGACAGAGAAATCTTCCCCTCTCCAATGTGTTCCAAATTTTTGGATAATATTAAGAAAAATTCAGGAAGACTTCAGGAAAAAACAACAATGAGGGGTAACAAAAAACTTCCTGAAATATCAGAATATTTTTTGACATTTTCTAAATAGAAACAAATTGGCTAATTCAGACATTAATTAAAGAAAAATACCTTTAAAAATGGAAAATAAGGAACAGGAGATGCATGGTTTTGATTTTGCGTTTTGGTTTTTTTTGTATGTTTGTTTTTTGTTTTTCTGGTGGGTTATTTTTTTTGCTTTGTTTTGGGGATTTTTTTGTTTGTTTGTTTGATTGATTGATTTTTTAAAAGTTACTAGTTTTATCTAGAAAAAAAAATCTTTTGAGTCCACCTAATAATTTTGTTTGATCAGTAACTGAATCACGATAAACTAAACCATAGAATTATTTGCAAAACTGCTGGAAAAATTTTGGCATCCCAGAGCGAAAAGGCAGTCAATTGCATCAAATATGAAGATCTAGTCCTACTCTTGGGCTTCTAAACTTGGCAAAAAATTGAAAAAGATGAGGGTTTTGCCAGTACAGTGTCAAAATACAGCTGGCATAGCTAATGCAAGATGTCTTTCTCGCCCAGTGCATTTGGAAGGAAAGGATAAGATCTTTCTCTGATGTCTGTAATATCCTCCCTTTCCAAAAGCGAGACCCAAGTTAACCACTGCACCTCTATTCTATTTTTAACTCGTTTCCTGTGATGGTAAAGGATTCACACAATGCCCTGCAGCAAGCAGTAAGTAGGGCTGCACAGGAAGGGTAATGCTGCCTCAGCTCGGGGGTCTGTATTACAGTATTGATTTAATTGCACAAGGTTAGCACTGAGCCAGCCCTTCTATTCTGTACTCATTTTTCAGATCTTTAACTGTACCAGAATTTGTGTCTAAGCTGAAACCTATCCCCATGACTTATGCTGTAGAAATTGCTCACATCCCACACTTCTGAAGGAGAGTTTATAAGGAGCTCTTTGAATGGATTCATCAAAATATGGTGATCTGCTCTTAAGCCAAGTCTGAGATTTTCAAGATACACTAATGACTTGAACTATCTATTTTTGAATCGCCAATTTTAAAGGATTTTGTTTCAGAAAGTGTTCTTTAAAATATGGCTATTTAAGTGTTAATTTTGGTCTGCTAAAAGCTTGACTAGAAGCTGTGTTTTAGGCCACTCTGATAACATTATATTGGTGCCATGAAGTCATTTACTTTGCTTCAATGGGTTAAATTACAATAAAAATCTAATTGATGCTCCTTCATTTTTTTGTGTATTCCTTCCCTAAAATATTCAACTAGCAATAAGTCTTCAGGATGTTTTTAGATAGGTTAAATTTTCACCTCGTATAAAGCTTCTAAAAGGCATCATACTGAACATTTTTGGAGCCTTTCAGATTACCCATATAGTCTGTTTCAAGCATCTGATGCATATATCTTTCCCCTACACTTGAAAGCAGGGGGAGTTAGGTTCATCTTTATTTTACAGTTGGAAAACTGATGTACCTGATAGGAAGCCTGATCAGAGGAGTGCCATGAAGTTGTCTCCCTGATTTCCCTGTCAGACTAAGGCCTGGGAAAATAATTGTTTGCCCATTCTGCACTTGCAGTGCTGGCACTATCTGTTTCCTTCTCTCTACACTTTCCAGACATATCAGCTGAATGTCACAGGTTTGACAGTTCTTCCCCTTCAGCAACTTTTCCTCTTATTCTAGAGAAGTAGCATCGTAAGTGTGGAAGGTGCAGGAAACAAACTATTTACCTTTGCTCTTGACAAGGTGAGTCAAGCTTAAATGGCAAGTTTTATTTCCCTCATTGCAAAATGTGTATTTAACAAATCGCGTGTGTGTTAGGAAAATTCAGTTCAGCCTAGCTTCCACTGAAATAAAATATTTTTGTGTTCACACTCAAAATGTTTGGTAAATTGACACTTTACCATCACATCTGTAGCATTCACTACAATGAAGTATTTTTAGAGTGATGTGTATCAACCTTAAATTTTCAATGACTTATTTAACAAAAAATTATTTTTTAACACCAAAGTGATTGTGCGAAAAATCAGCCTTGCAGAACTATTTACAATGGGTTCAGAAATAGAATCACAGATAAAATATTTGGATATTATATAAAAGCCATTTTGCCTGATAAAAATCACTAGTTGTCAAACTAGTATTTTCCACAATGTTTTTCAACCTTCACTCTGCAAAAACTTTTATGGAAGAGTTGTCAAAAACTTCAAAAAAATTCTATCTAGCTTGATTTGATGTGATTCTAATTGGGTTTGTATATATTGGATATACTGGTTTTGGGGAAGATACGACTATCACCAGTAACAATTATTTTGAAAAACTGAAATTCTGCTTGGTTACTTAAAAAATACAATTAGACTACTGCAGTTATCTGAGCTATCACATTACCAGCAGAAACCATTAAGTGCTACATTTACGTTTGCCCCAATCAATTTTTCAGTTGCACCTTAATTTAAAAAAAACAAGTTAATTTAAAGAATATTGTCAGTCTCCTCACTTTCTATTTGCACCAGTGTTCCTACCAGCAAAAAAATGAACTGTATTAAAAGAGAACATAATTTAAAAATTGATACATCTCCTACGGATCAGTTTTGCTAAGTCTTATTGTAATACAGTATGCTGGAATATATTATTAAGGCAAGAGCAGTCAGAACACCTGGATGAGCTTGTCTTGTAGGAGAAAAGTGGGGGTTCATTATCAGAAATAACCTACCAATGAAGAAGAACCTACTGCTGAGGGTATGAGATCTCCACTTTTAAAATGCCACACACCTGGCTGATCCCACCCTTAAGCAAAGGAATGGGGTTGACCTTTTAAGATGCCTTCTAATCCTGTTTATCCATAATCCTATCATTTCACGACATATGAATCTGCAAAATTTATTGACCAGCTTTTTAGATTTTTAAATCAACAAAGACACTCTGGAGTGAACATCCACTTGCCTCTAAAACAGGAGCTAATTTTTCCCCCCCCTCAAAGCTGTACTCATTACGTAAGCAGGCAATTTGAGTGGTTAGGAAAAGACTTTCCAAAAGCACTTTCCCAGCTAACTTGAAAGAGAAGCTGTAGTTAAGGAAGGGAAAGGGAATTTTTTTTTCTATAACGTCATTTCAAAAGAACATTAGAGCAGGTTGTTCTTCTGATTTTCCAGATATTCAGAAAAAGGAATCAAACGTCACAATATGGGTTTTTTGCAAGCCCATTGGCTGGTATTTTTGAAGACTGAGAGGTTAACATAATTACTCCCATGGACTGCTCTCTTTATATTCATACCTCTGCTGTCTTTTAGATGCCCAACTACATTTTTTGTTCCTCTGTGACAAGAATATATTCCTATTATAAATATAATATATCTGATATGCCTGGATGGATTCATAGCTGGATTTCCTAGATGCCACAGAGGGCAGCAACTATAAGATACAAGGAAGACTGATTCCTCAGTAATACAGGAATTAAGTGAAGCTTTCATATTTCAAGCAATTTCCTAATCTCTGCCTAATTTTCATATTTAGTATCTTTTTTGATCACCGTGTTACACATCTTTCTACATCTGTTTTGTAGCTCAGATCACCTCTATGCAGAGAAACTCCTTTAGCAGTGCTTGTATGTCACGGTACAGTTATGGCGTGGGTTGTGATCAGAGCTGGCATGGACACACAAAGAACTTTGAAAGCTCTATTGCATGCCTTATGGAGACTTTGATCTCATGTAATACTTCTAATATATGTGGCTACCTACCATTTCTGATCAATTGGTTGGTTGTCACTGGGAGATGGTGGGTTAGTCTCAGTTATGGATGTGTAAGTTAACATTTGGATATCTCACACAGATATGAAATGAGCACAGAAAGTTGGATTCCTCAGGAACATATTCCTGACAGTTTCTACTCATTCTCCATAATGATCTGAGCAGTCTATCAGGGAGCCCTGGAAGACAGATCAAAAAGTCTGAGGACCACAAAACAGTTTGTTTCTCCAGTATGATGGGCATCTGTACAAGGAAGAGCCTATTTTTTCAAGAGACAGAGATTTATGGGATACTTCTATCTTTTCCAGAGTGCCTATGCATAATAAGACCAAAAATAAAATAAAATCTGAATCTAAAAAAAACCCCAAAGCCACTCCCTCAACATCCTTAGAAAAAGTACTGAAAAAAAATCTGTCAAACTTCAGCTCTATATTATTCAAGACTTAAGCAGGGACAATGAAGCTGCAGAACAAGATGCAGTTATTGTGTTACTTGATATGAAATACTTCGAGTATCACACTCAGCAATTTTCATTAGGAACGATTTCTCAAGTTGCAGAAAACTTTTTTTAGTCAAAACTACTGAGCTATCACAGATACTGTTTTTCTTGTACTTTGCACATTCAGGTGAGAAATAAGAAACTTTGGGTTCAAAGCCAGAGGTGTCGTAATTCAGACCAGGAAACGTGACTCATATTTCCCGTTCCATGCTTTTGTGACTCACGTGCAGACTGAGTTTCCCTACAACAGAAGTCCTGGGTATTCTGGTTTAGATATGATAATCCAGTATTTCAGAAGTGGGAGAGAAACCTGCTTTCATCCCTGTTGCTGATCAGTAAATTTTCTAGAACTGTCATGTAATTCTATAAGGCAGAAATAGCGTTATGCCAGTAGCAGCAGGAAAAGTGAAGGTGGAAATATTTAGCAATACAAGACCCGGATCTGGGTGATGTCCCTGCCCTCCACTGTGTGATGCTGAATAGCTTGGACAAGAGTTTTTAATGAAAACCCCACCTGCAGCACTTGCAGTACTCTGCAGGCCAAGTGATGGCCTTGGGCACACCAGATAATATGAAAAATTCTCCTGTGTTTTTGTGCAAAATGGCAAATACATCTGTATTCTTCAGGTATGTTGTCTATGATAGATCCTTTTTCCAGTCAGATTATCAGACATTGCATAAAACAATATGCTATTTTAATGGATTCTGCACCACATTAATGATAGTTTTCAGCTGCATAGAGATTGTTCTGTGCCAATGTTCTAATTACATTTGTCATTTTGTAGCCATAGTAAGCCACAAAGGCATACTTCAAATTACATTATTGTTTTTCAAAGCAAAAAAATTTGCCATGCTACCTGGAGTAAATAGTTTCCAGTATACATTTCTGCAGTGCTGAAATTAAAGCCTTCATTGTTTTTAGCATGTCTGTTGCTTTCTGATAGTACTAGCAAAGAATGCAGATTGTAGATGAAAGAATTCAGTAGTTTGATGTTGTGTTGCTATGTTGCATCTCATACTTGAAAATAAATCCAATGCTTTGAAGCCAACATTTTGACCCTGAAATCTCAGTGATACAGCCTATCTCAAATTGTCATGGCTTCCTAGTAAAAAAGAAAATTGATACAGAGAAAGTCATTCCACCCTCCAGTGTTAGGAAATAAGGCCTTAATCATAGGTCACTTAGCAGATAAAATCAATACAGCACTAACTACGAAAAATTTGAACACCTAAACTCTGAAAAAAAAATCGGAATAAACTACCATTTCCCAAGCACCCTAACATCATTGAATCTGTGGGAAATCAGAAACGTCTTTGTGCTTAAAAATCAATGATGTGGGTACTTGAGCTTGAACTTAGCACAGAATCATCTTGAAAGAAATTTCATTAACAGAAAAAGAAAGCTATTAATTATTTCTACAAGTAAAAAAATCCTAACGAATTCCTCTGGGGGAGTGTGCAGCAATATGTATTGCTGTGTTAAAAGAGAGGATACTGATCTCTAAGTGTGCAAGGTGAAGAAATGGGTAATTTTATTTTGCCTGTTTGGCTTTTCAGTAAAGCTGGGAAAGTCTCTTCTGGGATGATGAGAAACCAGCTACATAACAAGGTGACCCTATCTGAGCACCCCTTTCAGCTCCTTAGTGCTACAATGAAAGACATCCTTTAACAGGATGGAGTCTTTCAGTCAATACCCAGGACCTGACTCAAAGCCTAGCAAACACTTTTCAGACTTCTAAATAGATAAAAGGCTATAGTGCACTTCTAGAGAAAGACATGATCTTTCGTAGTTAAGTGGATCATTTTGGTACTGATTTAAAGGAAAAAAACATTTTCATATGAATGAAAAAATAGTTCTCCCAAAAGAGTGAAGACTTTTCTATAGGAAATTATGTTCCCTACAAGCCCTAGACATCACTGGCTTCAGCTATTTTAAATCCTGTAATTTGATGAAGAAGCAACATCTAAAATAGACTTTACAAAAGGAAGGTAGAGGTAAAAAACCCCTCTGAAAAACCCATTCATGCAAGTCTTTTAAAAAAGACTGTATGGAAACTTATGAAGGCTTAAAATAAGTATTTGGAAGGGTTGGAGTTATTAAACATTTTATATAGCTGTTAGCACTAGCATCTAAACCCAAGTCTAAAAGATGTTCATGTAACTTCAGTTGATGTTATTATTCTTTCCTTTAGCAAGTGAACAATGCAGTAACTTTAATTTAGCCATAAATTGGATCTGTTAACTGTGTTACATCGATCTTAACTTTAAATAGCGTATCTTGCCCTGCATCTCAGAAAGTCACCATCATAGATAAAAAGAAAACTTATAATTTAATCATGCCCATTAGAAAATTTTTTAAGGAATAGCCCCTTGTGCCTGCTATTCTGTTTGAATTGCTCCATCTTTATCCACACAGCTCTACTCAGTGTGTCTTGAAAACAGTAGCAAATGCCCTTTACTAGCATGGAAAATAAATGCTGTTAAAGCTCCAATTTCTTTTGCTGCCTTTTGATATACAGTAATTTCACGATTATAAGCCGCACCTTTTTCATTGAAGAATCCAGCCTACCCCAGTAGTGCGGCTAATCATCAGGTGCGGCTTATCTATGGACAAGTCCCAGCGAAATGCCAACCCGGAAGTGAGAGCCAGCTGGGGAGGGCGCCTGGGGCTGTGTTTAAAGGCTTCACTGGTCTATGAAAACTGTTGCAACTTGACACCAAACCCTGTGCTGGCACAATTCTGTTACTAATTTGTTACTTTGTTATGCATGGATCCTCCCTTTAAAAAAAAAAAAAAGAAAAAAAAAAGTGTGGCTTATATTCAGGTGCGGCTTATATATGGACAAATCCCGTGGTCTACCAGGCTACCAGGAGGTGCTTATAATCAGGTGCGGCTTATAATTGTGGAATTACTGTACCTCTTTTTTATTTCTATTTCATCATTTTTTCATGGTAAAGAAATGTAGTAAAATCTCCTTAAAACACTGCTTATGACCTGTTTGCATCACCACCAGGCTTGTTACTGGTATATGAAGAAGAGAAACTGGACCTCCTCTGTGTAACATTGTGACTCCAAATACCATAATGAACCCCCAAAACTATTAACAGTATGTTACTATCACTGCTTTTAACCTTTCAGTTAGAGACAGTGAGTTCTGCTTACACAAGACCTTGAGACAGAGAAGAGACTGTGCTCAAAGCTTGTTTTTCCCCTATGAAATGCATATCTGAAAATAGCTAAGCAGGTAAAGTAAGTAATTCCTGGATTAATCTCAATTTATTTTGAGCATTGCCACTTCTTGCTGTGTGTTCTGAGAGCCAGCCAGTTAGCTGAGTACCACAATTCCCTTCTTTTCAAAATAAGGCTGATATAACATGTCTGATGGGGGTATCTCAAGGTTACTACAGTGGTCCCAAGTTACAAGACACTGTAGAGGAACTACAAGTCTGTGCTTTGCAGGAGGCGAAAATAATGATTTCTCTCAGCTTACAAGTAATTCCATGAATCAAAGTGCTTCGTGCAATCCTGAAATGAAAAATGCTACATAAAAAAAGTTATTGTTATGAAGTTTTGCCTCAAAGCTGTTAGAAGCTCATATTTCTTTTGGATAGAGGTGGTTATGAGATTTTAGCTGTAATGCAAAAGAAAATGTCTTGCACTCTGTTGAGCTTAATATCAGCTGGTTGGAATTGGCACAGCTTCCTCATAAACCACAGTGACCTCCAGAAAAATTATTTGCTCAGTGATAAGTTTGAATGATCTGTTCAATGACACAAGTGGACCCATATATACCACACTGGGACTTCAGCAACGTTTACTGACATTTTCCATAGAAAACAAGAGGGAATGGGGACATATAAGAATTTGACCTTCACCAATATTTCTGAAGTATTATTTCAAGTACTGGTCATAAATCACATGCATTTTTGTATTACTGAATTACTGAATAGGCTCCAAACCCTGGAACCTCAAATGGACTCTACAGTCCATAAATATTTGCCAATGTATAGACACAAACAAAAAAAATGAACATCACACTGATATTAAGGATGCACTGATGCTGTCAGATCATTTTAACCCAAATAATTTTAGACAGAAAGTTTATTAGAACAGACTTTTTTGTTTAGAAAAAACAATAATGTTCACATTTTCCTTCTGGGACAATTGATATATGAAGGTTCTGAAATGCTGCTGAGCAAAGTAAAGGTATATTTTCTAGGATGCTGCAAAAATGTCAGTTCTGGCTGAAATATTTCTGATAATGTCACTACTGAATGTTAACCTTTCAGATACCATCCTGGTATTCTGCATGATCTGACTTGCTTTAATTATCAAAATCTGCAAACAGTGTTTTGGTAGAGCATTACTAATAAAGGAGGTCTAAATAATCAATTTGCTTTTTAATGTAACACCTCCACATACATCTATAATTAATCTATACTCAACCACTTTATGGTTATTAACTTAGTAGTTGAAGTTTTCATTTTCATACAAACCCATAATCCCACACTCTGGCTCTGAAGGATTTGTGCTTGGGAATGAGCTGGAGTCCAGGTGCCCACGGAGTTGAGGCAGGGAGCCCTTGCTGTGCTGTCACACTGGCCTCCCATCCAAACTGCTGCAGGGTCACAGGGCTTGTGACCCACACTGTTCTCTCTCTTCTGTCAAAATAAAAATAAAATAAAAATAAAATAAAATAAAATAAAATAAAATAAAATAAAATAAAATAAAATAATAATAGTAAAGGAAAATCCAAGCATGCCATGTCACACTTTTACCTTCTATCAGCTATGTGCAAGCCCAGCCATTCTGCAAAGGGATTTCACAGCAAGAAGGTGGCATGTTCTGGAAAACAAGCTGTGTATTCATATTGCACCTTTCTCACTCTAAATTCATTTCATGGCCCAGGAGCTGTTTCTACATACATTGCTTTCAAATATAGGTTGCAAAAATAGCATGAGAGACTGCATGCTGTGTTAGTATCTTAGCATAGCAGAGTGAGGGAAAAGCTCCATGTGTCAAGGGATGCAGAAAGTGCTTTCCCATTTCTCAGGTGCTGCCTCACTGTTAAATGAGCAACCAGCATGCTCCAGCATTAACCATTTGGAAAAAACTGAAGGTAGAACCAGGAACTGGAAGTCCTGCAGAAAAAGGACTTCGTGTTGTGAGAGGTTAAAATTAAGCAAATGTGTCAACTAGAAAGAAATAGCACCAGTTAAAAGCTTGTCCTAGAGCAGCAATTCATGTGTAAATGTTCCTTTCTGAGGGGAGCTGCAGGCTGGGTGATGTGGTGCTGGTGCAGCCCATGCCAGGTGGCCCTGGGCAGCAGTGGGCACTGGGGAGCACCAGCTCGAGGGCCCTTGCCAGCCTGGGACTCCCCACACCAAACCACCCTCCAGACATTTTTATCATCATTTTTAGTTAGATCATCTAAAAATGTTGGGATGGAAATTTTGTGCCCAAACCCAGTAACACCATCGTCACTGTAAACAGAAGATTTTTAAGCATTTTTGTGCAAGGTACCTACATTATTCATGCCAAGTTAGGGTGCTATAAGCTATATAAAAATTATAAACTGTAAGCTATAAACTTCTCTGACCCTCTGTGCCTCACTGCCTCTGCCATAAACTAGGCTTTCTGAGGATTTAATTTAAATATAAGGTAAGGTAGCAGCTGAGACTGAAAGATGACTTATGTTTTATTATTCAAAAGAATTCCATAATTGATCTCTTAGGGGATTGGGAAAGCAAGGATTACCTATTTTTGAGGCAATGCCTACTGTGCTGACATCCTAGAGATAGTTTTGCCATAGTTTTCTTTTGCTACTTCTTTATAAGGTGTTGTGAAGCTTTTGAATAGTAACCCCTGCATAATGATCTCCCCAGTGGCTCTGTGTCTCCTGGGTTACAAAGGCAGAGCTGGAATTGCCGTGGGGTCCTCTGCGAGCTGTTCACTTTTCTCCTCCTTGTGAACACTTTGTAGTTTAGTCACCTTTGCTCCTCAGTTCCACCAGGAGTTTTTAAAAAATATCCCTCCTAAAGTTTTACACTGATTCAACATCAGGTCTGTAAGTGACAAGTACCTGCCTTTGCGAAAAAAAAAAAAAAAGAAACAAAAAAACAACATATCCAGCACCTTTCAGTACAATTTTTTCCCCAAAGGTTAGAATTAGTGGCTGCTTTCTGCAAAATTTACTATTTATGACTTCTGTTGGAAAGCCACTTTGTTTTTCTGCAGCTTTCAAATCTATTCATGCAGAATGCACTAAGATTTTTTGAAAATAAAAGAGCAAATAAGCCAAACATAGTAATAACACATTAAAACTTCTATTTTCTGATTATAGCACATGGATCAGTTTAGACAAAATTGGGCAAAAGGATCAGCTGAGACAAAGATGTTGGGACTTCATCCATTGACTAAAGCCCCCTCTTGTTTATTCAAATGTTGAAACAAGATTTCTTTGTATGTGTTGCAGGAATAGGAGCCTATTTTAAAGGCAGGTGTAGATTAATACATAGAAGATGCTTTATAGCTGTAAAAGTGATTTTAGAAAAATAATTGTTTTAAATCAGCCTGCAGGCCAGCATTCATTAACAGTAAGGAATGCTGATATTTCTATTCCACTTGTCCCTTTGTAAATCAGTTACTTTTATATCCTGAGCTCCTTCCTTCTTTTCCTCCCTCATAATTTTCCCTTGAATCTCTGGTGAGCTGGTTATTCTGGCATAGTGAGCCCAATCTGTTTCTTATTTCTGCACAATACTATATCCAGACTCAGCAACAAAAAGGTGACTGAGGAAAGACAGTGAAAATGTAATGCTTGTGAGATGTCCCAGGTGCAGACTCTCTCTGGAGGGACATGGTATTTTTTCATGAAACGTGACATTGCTCTCCCTCTGGTCCCCTACTTTACATTTCAACCAACATGCTCTTTAGATTTACTGTTTAACAAAATGTTTCCCTTCCCATGGCCAATATTTCTTGAATGTTAATGTTTCAACATTTTCTTCTCAGCAGTGCAATGAGAGTTTTCCTTAGAAGACTTTCCTCATCCCACCTGTAATGATACCCTGGAGTGTTCTGTCTCCAGATTTACATTTCTTACCATTTCAATTATTTTCTGGTCACAGGTAGTATGCATGCTTCCTGGACATTTTCTATTTATGAGAAGTGAGCAAATATTTTTCTCCAATCACAGCTTAAGTCCATTGTAAGAACAAGTCTGATTAGATAATCAAAACTTGAATTACACAGGAAAGGGGGATGAAAAAGAGGGAAGTGAGTAGGAGAAGGGGAAAATCACACAGAAAGTATGAGGAAAAAAACTTTATAAATGACAGGTTAAAAATAATTATGAAATGGGGACAGGGAAAACCTCCTACATATTTTGATTTTTGATGGAATAAGAACATAGATCTGACCTGCAAAGCCTGCTGAGCTACCTTATGCAAATGCTAAACTCTCTTCACTCCAAGACAAAAGGCTTCTGGAAAAACCATTTCTAAGTGCTTTTCTAGTACATGAAAAACACTGTTACAGTTAGGCTATACAATCTGCATTTACTTCTGCTGCTTCAACAAACAGCCTGCTGAGTTCAAATGTGTGATTATTGAGTGGTTGGTGAAGATTGTAACTTTATGAGGAAGAAATGTTTAGCTTACATTGTGTTGCACCATACACTTAATGATTGTTTGATCCTTAATGGTTGTTTTAAAAATAAAGAAAAATATCTGGCAAGATGAAGGAGAAAGTCATGAGCTGTTAAGTCTAAGTCTTTCCTGCATTGCCATGGCTTGGTTACTGTCCAGCTACCAGCTAGCAGTAATTTAATACTGAAATGAGGCTGTTTGTACTTGTTGAATATACTGTTTGAAAACCCTCTTGGTATTATAAAGTGGCAGCCAGCTACTGGTGAGTCTGAGAAACCCTGCTGTTCCTGGAGTACGCAGGAAGGCAAAGAAATTCGGGGGAAGCTTAGAATGACAGTGGTTGAAACAGAATAGTCCCCTTGCTACCCTTCAGCAGCGTGGACTTGTTGCCAATACAAGGTAAGCTTTGCCATGACATGCTGCCTGGAGCTGGGACAAAGCACTGGAGGAGATAAAGCCTCAGTGTTGGCTTGAAAAAGAAGGAATAGGAACTCAAATGTAAGCTTCTAACCCCCCACAAAATCTGTGCTATATTCTAAAACTTTATGGTTATAGGGCTAAAATTATATCAGAGATGAACTATCCTAGCCTTGTAACCTAGGAAGGAAGGAATTGATGTGAAAGTGCAAAACCTACTTTTGGTTTGGTGTTTATAAATAAAATACTTATTTTTAAAATCCAGGGGTGGCATAATACATTCTCATATCCCCATGGAGCATACATCTTAAACAAAGTCTTTTCTCTATCAATTAAATGTCCTAAGGTTAAGCCTGCAGAGTCAAATGCACAGGCATTCTTCAATATTAATTAATTCTGGTTTACAAGAATAGAAGAATAGATAGAAGAATTCCCCTCCAAACTTGGAATTTTCCCTCTTTGACCCTTTTAGAGTAGGTTAGGGTCCTTTCTCCCCCTTGCCCCACCCAGGAGACATCTCCCACCTACTTGTGGCATTCAAAGTTTAGTGATTAGGATGAGGGAAGTTGTAGAAAATTATTACAGGGAATCTGTCAAAAGTTACTGTAGTTGGAGAGTGTTTATATAGTGTGGTATTTTGCACTTCCCACTGCTTTATTTCTGTGAAGTAGTGAAACATCTCCAGCTAAAAATTCCCTTGGAACAGAAATTTATTTCATTGCAACATGGCAGCCTCTCTTTGTCTTGTGTCAGCAACAAGAGTTCTGACTTCGTGTTAATCAGCTCTCTGATATTGATACTGCTGAAGAGTGCTGCTTGGATTTTCTCCGATTTCCTTTCCTTTCAATACCTTACTGTTTTTTTTCTGTCAGACATCTGTACCCTAGGTTTTTATACACTGTTATAGATAGGGTATTTTTGGTCAAGAGCAAAGCGCTAAACTGGAAAACCTAAAGCGTTTTCATTTCATTCAGTTTCTGAAACACCTAATGTCATTCATGTTAGCAAAGGGATCCTTGGGTTATCTGGTTAATTCATATTTTATGCTAACTCTTATAATTACAGCCTGTCTTATTAAGAAGTAGTGATCTAAGAGATCTTCAAAGAAATATTCAAGAGTCGCCACTGTTGTTTCACTGACCACAGCAACAAAAATGATGCAAAGTAGAGGCAATGTGCTCTTCTGCCAAGTGCAAAATGTCTGTGTTTAGAAAATGTGCCACAATCCAAAATGAAAATATTAAATCCAGAGCATCAAAAGAGCCCTAAGCTCCACCAGACAAAAAGCAGTCTTATTAAAAAAAAGAACCCAAACAGTCCTGAATCCTAAGTTAATTTTTAGTTTGAAGGTTTCTGGTTTTGTTTCCGAAAATGTAAAGTTAACTCAGAATAACTTTCCTAACTTTGTCATGCAGTTAAGGGCCTAGAGCTTTCACCGAAATGAAAGTAGACAGCCTTACAATCACCAATCTTCAAGAGACAGGTCATTTACTTAAACAGCAAATGTCAGGAGACTTCATCTTAAAATCATGGAAGTGCAGAAAGGCACGTTCCCTGCAAATCAAACCTATAGAGTTCTGGCACATTTGGGTTCAATTGTCCTTATTTTTAGCACAAATCCATCTCAAGAAATAGCTTTAAGTGTATTGGAATAAAAGTCACATATCAAAAGGATAAGAGTGGTATGGAGGCCCATGGCAAACTTGGAAACTTCACTTACCATCAATGATGTGGAATAAAGGCTGTGCTGTTGGGGTTCACTGCAGCTCCTCATGTGGGGCAAGGTGGGAGCAACAGGGTGTCTCAATAGCACGCAGAGCTTTGGATACTGCTGGAGAAGTATTATATATTTTTGAAAAACTTTGGAATTGTTGAAGGACTTTTCAAAAACTGTAACTGCCTGAGACTGGAAATTCCCCAAAAGTGAGTTGAAGGTAGGCAGTAATGATCACATAATTAATAACCTTGGGCACGACTGGGAGAATGTCAATGAACCTTGTGTTTGGAGGGAGATACTAAACCAGAAAAGAACAGAAAATAATATTAATGTTCAATTCTGTAATAAATTCTCATCAGACATTAGATTTCCCTAAATCAAATTGTGTAGAAAATGACTACTATATTACTTCAGTTACAGTAGCCATTCTAGTTTGACAAGTGCATAAAACACAATAAAAGGCTATAGTCATTTGTAAATTCCAACCAAGTGCCTTGCCTGAAATTTATAGTTCTGAGCACTGTGAAGAAATAAAAGAAATCTTTACAGAAGAAAAATCTATTCTCCCTTGAGAGAAAAGTGAACTTATTCACTGACATCCAATATTTCTGCAAAAAAATCACTACTTCTTCACTTTCTTATAGAACTCAGCAGATTCCTTTGTACTGCAGCTTCTAAATTTCCATAGAAGAGAGCAACAACCAACAACATCAGTTTATGCTTCCTTTACTCATTTCATGTGGTGTGTTGCAACTTGTCTATGATTTGCATTAATTAAAATGCCAGAGCTTTGCCATGATGTAGGCAAGCACTGTGGTGTGGACTCAAAGAAAACCTCACCAAATGCATAAGAAAAAGCTCCTAATGGCTTGCCTTATTAAAGCTTTTTACATCTGTGCCATAAACACAAGTTGGTCTGTACATCTTGGGCCGGGTTAACATGGAATTTAGGCAAGGTAATTTTGTTGGGGTTTTTTTGGTACCTTGGAAAAAGTATATTCTTTCTAATTTTTGCATTTTAAAGAAGGATTTACTGATACCAGCCAGTGATTTTGCTGGGAACGCTACATTTTGGAGAATCATAGTGAGTTAACCCACAAGCCAATGAGTGAAAAGAGTCACCCAGCTGACTTAATGTAAGACAAATGTCCTTGTCCCATTAGCATGAAATCTTGGTACTACAACCACAAAATGAAGACAACAATAATCAATTGGATATTTTACACATTTCCCTTCTTAGAATGCTGCTAAGGTCACTTTTCTCCAGATGAATGAACATGGGTATGTTTAGTACCCTAGTTTTAGTACTCTAGTTTGACAGCAACATATGTTGTTCTAATTAGAATTTACTACACTTTGCTGTCTGTTTAGACTCTTTGATTAGTTTCTTACCACAACTATTCAAGATACTAGAGTGTCTTGTAACAATTATATATGAGAAAATCACACCGAATTTGGAAAACACAGCACTGACACATTCATTTGTATGTGGCAGAAATGGGAGTTTATGTGGAGCATAAATCCTTTGCAAAGATCAGCTTTCCTTCAAGAAATGGTTAGACTTCTCTGGAGCACTGATTAGAAAAGTACAAACTCTGTTTCTTCACTTTCTTATTAGTTAGTCTGAAAAGGTCTTGCAGGGTTTTAAAGCCATCCACCATAAAGTATACTGGTTATATGTAGTAAGAGAAAAAGAAACATAAGGAACTTTATGCTATTGTTTGAAAAATACCTTTTTGTCTACATTTTCTGCTGACTCCAAGATGTCCAGATGCCCTTGTGTTCAAAACTCTTCATAAATCTTATAATGGTTATTCTACTGTTGATTGCCAATCATTTCTGTTTTTACGAAGCTTTGCTGTGGTAGTATCAGGATGCCCATTACAGAAAGTCCTGAATTAAATGGTGAGAGAGCCTAACAGGTCAGACAGCAGATGGAGTGCTGGCCCTGATGTTTCTAGCCATAAGATGACTTTCTTCCCATTGGACATTATTTCCAGGACACACGAGTGAAAAGCATTAAAACTAGAGATGATATTTTGTCGGTCTGATGAAGCCTCCTAATGGATCTTGAAATCTTTGAAAGATGTTTTAAAGAACATTAATTCCCATCCTAATTAAGCTAGAAAATGTAGGAGTTCTCCATACAGTGAAAGGCTTTGGGGTTCTGTGGAAAAATAATGAAATAAAAAGTAATAAATTAAATAGGCAATCAGCAGCAGCAGCAAAACCCCCAAACCAAACTGCCAATCAAGTTCACTTTGAAAGTTAGGATCTGAAGCAGACACAAACTGCCCCAGAATTTTTACTGCATAGTATGGCTCATAGGCTTTATTTTCTTCGAGTTTATAAGACAATACTGTCTCTGGGATTCCAAAACTGTCAAATCTGAAACCAAGGATTGCTTTGAAGAGGTGAGTGCACAGTGACAGTACTCTGCTGAAAGTAGTGGATCTTTATTCTTCTCACTGACTTTAAGACCTATCGTCATTTCATCCAGAGGTTTATATTAAAGTTCACCAATATTCCCAGCTCTCAAAAGGACAAATGAAAATCTTAAAAACTGGAGAAAGCACAGCAGTTTCTATATGAATGGTGGGCATCTCCTGTGTCTCCTGACACATCTGCTCTCTCCAGGCGAGTGAGGCTGTGGCCAGGGGAGTTTGCTCACCCTGCTGAGCAGCACTCTCTGCCAGCCACACATGACTCATCAAGAGCCCTGAACGAGCCCCAGCCTGACACCTCCATGCAGATGTCCCAGCCAGTGAACATTACTGTTCTGTACTTTTGCAGCCCTTAAATTTAACACCCAAACTAAAAAAGCACTCCTGATCATGCTTTTCATCAACTGCACGCATAATGATTTTTCCTAATTAGAGGATGAATGCATTAAAAGGGACCCTTTCAGTCTCTGGAGGGCATTATTACAGCAAAAGCTACTATCTAAACCTAAAAATCTATTTCTATTTTAAATATATATTATTTCTCTGACCTCTCCCACGCTGCTTTCCAGATGAAATAAAAAACCCTCTTAACTGGTTTTACCTGATTTCTCTTAAAATAAAAGGTTAGATTTGGTGTTACCTAGAGAAAGAATGTTACCTAGAGAAAGAAACTCATTTCAATTCTGAGTAAGAAGACTTAAGTCATTTCAGACATGGTAGATTATTGCTCATATCATTTTATGAACAGGCAGAGCATGAAAAATTTCTATACAGCGAATCCACATAATAAATTATTCTTTTTGACAACACACACTGCTTCAGTTGCTTGGATTACTGGGCTTGTGTGACCTCAGCCCCACACACACACACATACACGACAGAGCCCAAAATAGAACCAGAAGATGAGTCATGATGTTCAGGAAGGATTTCAAAACAAATGGACCTATTTACTTGTGCAGCTGTCTCCCAAAGGTAGTACTGTTTTACAATGATATTATTGATTTGTTCTCATTATCTGCATCTGAGAGGTTAGTTTGTTTTTGTTTTTGACTGGGGGGTGAATTTGCATTAGGTAATTAAAATAGCAGTTTAGTTCTTCAGAGGAAGCATTTCAGAGATAAATATGACACACACATTCTGGATGATCTAAAATAGGAGCATCATAACTAAGATAGCCTCAGCATTGTAGGGACTGTGCTTCTTGCTTGCCAAATGCCATGCACTGCACAGCAGTTTATTTCAGTATTAGGAAATATATGAAATAAAATGCTCTTTTTTCTGTCATTGTATGTGATACACAAGCTAACAATGTGATATTCATTATTGTATCTACTTAATATTGTAATTGCTGTATAACTACAAGAAAAGGTCCAGTCACAAAGTGAGACTATAAAGGTTTGCATGGAAGTATTTTTCAGGTAGACAGGGATCTGTTCTAGCACAAATGACAGTGCCTTTCCATAGGTAACAAACAAATTCTCAACTCTTCCTTTTGACCTAGCACTATTTTACTTTGGCTAACAATGATCCTGTGTATCTTTTAAATACAATTCTTATTCTGAAGTGGTTCTTGCATTTGACTGCCAAATCCATAATGTCTCATCAAGCCTAATTATCTCCTAATTATGATACTACTTTAATATAAATTCAAGATGATGCTTTAATTTTTTATTATTATTATTGTTATTTTTTAATAAGTTCACCCCTAAAGGCTTAAGTCAACTGCTGTTGGCACGATAAAATGTGCATTAACTTCAGTGGAATCTGGATCAGACCATAAAAGCAAAATATAATTGCTACATAAATCTCAGGACCTTGTATACTTCCAGTGTAGCTAACTTAAATGGCAACATCTCTGCAAGAATATTATAGACCTAATTATTTAGTATGGATTGATGATAGCATTGCCTCATATGAAAGACTCACCATTTATATGATAGAAAATGGCAAACAAACCTCTAGCTGGCAAAGCAGTAAGAATTAACATTTACAGCTGAAATTATGATGTTTATCACATGTGAGCCTTTCTGGAAATCAGTATGTTGAAATGAAGAGAGAGCATAAAGAATTTGTTTGCTTCAGTTACAAAAGAAATATTGAAAGAAGGCTTATACCAGTACTGCTTGTACTACCATGGACTTAAGGTCACCAGGAATTGCCTGTTTGCTTCGCAAAGGCTTGAGCAAAGGGTCAAAATTTCATAAATCTTTATTCAACAAGATATTAATGAGAAAAATTTAACTTTAAAATAAGTCAATGTCAAAAAAGATACTGGCTGATTTCAATCAGATGTGCAATTTAATGTACAGCCAGCAGGCAACAGAGGTGACTTCAGAAGGACTGTGATTCACTGAAATTAAGCTGAGTTTTATTAACCACCTCTTATAGCTTTTGCTTGTGGAATTTAGCGTTTGCATTTGGTTTAATGCTGTTTAATGTACTAATAAGGTACAGTAATTTCACGAATATAAGCCGCACCCTTTTCATTGAAGAATCCAGCCTACCCCAGTGGTGCGGCTTATATTCAGGTGCGGCTTATCTATGGACAAATCCCGGCAAAATACCAACCCAGAAGTGAGAGCCGGCAAAGCGGAGAGCTGCCACTGAGCAGTGGCCGGGCAGGTGGGGAGCGGGCTTTGCCAAGCGGGGTGGGCATGCCGGCGGCAGAGCCGCCAAGGAGCCAGGTGGGCTGGCGGCGGGGTTGCCGGGGAGTGGGATGAGCTGGCCAGCAGCGGGGTCGCTGCCGCTGCCAGGAGGGGTGGGCCGGTGGGGGAGCAGTGCCAGCTGGGGAGTGCCACCCGCCATGCCGCCGATCGGGGCCCCCGCACCACCATGTGGGCACAGCAAGCGGCGGCCAGCAGGACCGTGGCAAGCTGCGGTGAGCGGAGCCGCGAGTGAGCGGCAGCGAGCGGGGCGACGGGCGAGTGGGGCGGGCACGCAGCCGGGCCACCGCCGAGCGGGGCGGGTGAGTGGGGTTACATTTAAAAGCTCCTCTGGTCTGTGAAAACTGTTTGCAATTTGAGCACCTGACAGCAAATCCTGCGCGGCCCCGAGCCCGCTCCAAGCCTGCTCCGTCCCGAGCCCACACTGCCCGCTCCGAGCCTGCGCTGCTCTGAGCCCACGCCGCCCACCCTGAGCACGCGCTGCTCCGAGCCAGCGCTGCCCACCCTGACCGGTGCTGCTCTGAGCCTGCTCCGCCCACCTTGCCGCGCGGCACGGGGAGCCAGCGCCGCTCAAAAGCGACATAGGGAGCCTTGGCAGCCAGCGCTGGGGACAGGAGTGCCAGGACCCACGGCATGGGGGGAGCACCTGGGGTGGCATCCAAAGATTCCACCAGTCTGTGAAAACTGTTTGCAAATTGAGCAAATTGACAGCAAACCCCGAGATCGCGGGATTCTGTTACTAACTCGTTACTTTGTTGCACATGGATATTCTCTTTTTTAAAAAAAAAATGCAGCATATATTCGCGTACGGGTTATATATGGAAAAATCCTGTGGGCTCCCCAGCTACCCGGATGTGCGGCTTATATTCAGGTGCCGCTTATAATCGTGAAATTACTGTATTTAGATTTCTGAATGATGCCAACCAATAGCCAAGCTGATGTAGACCTTGTTTGTAAAAAAAACTTCATTCTGACTCCCTTAGGGTATTTCAGACTCCAGACAGGCAACAAAAAAGCCCAAATAAATAGTCTGAATGCTGACACAAACACACAATAGTTAATATTGTAGAAAAGCATACATATATATTGCTCGCTAAAATAAAATAATAAACCCCTCCTTTTGTTAATATGTTCAAGCAGCAGTTGTGACCTGCTCTCAAACTAAGGACTCCTGAATTTTTTAACCAAACTCAAATATCACCAGTATAAAATGATAATCAATAAAAAACATCATAAACCCCTCATTTATATTGTTAGATGTAGTCATAAAAATCATTGCAATTTTTTACTCTTTTCAGGCCAGGTAATGTTTTGATTTAATCAGTGAAGTCATAGAGAGCTTGTAGAACACAGTGATCATTCTAAAAATAGAACTTTGGTGAGGACAGCTTTAGTTCATTCAGCAGACTGTGCATGTTACTAAGCAAACTTATTAACAGGTACAATTTTATTTTGAACCCTTCCCTTGCTACTTATGCCTCTAGAAATTTATGCTGCTTATTTTAACAGATACAGAGTTGAAGTTTCTATTGCAGTTTATTGATGTTTTTTATAGCAGACTGGTTGACTTTATAGTGTTTTAAAGAATATTTTAGTAATTTATCTATAGATGAGGTGCTTACCTTTCCTTTTCCTTTGAGGAAATTTCCATGGAAACTGAACACATTGTGTCCTCCTGCTGGCTGCAGTTCTTGTCTACCTGAAGCACTTTGATTAAATGTGCTTTCATATTTAACTAGTTAGAACCATTATGAGGCTTCACCAAAGTATTTGCTAGTATTCAACAAAATATTTTAATGTTTGGAATTAAATTTAACATATATGCAAGGAGAAACAGAAATAGTATTTTCTGACCTAGGTCAATGCTACTAGTGCTCAACTATTTTGGTGCAATTACAGAACTTCAGCAATATGTGATTAACTGAGGTCTGTCATGAGCTCTTGATACAATCAGCTATGATGTTACCTCCCTGCTTCACTGATTGTGCCTTTTTCGTGCCAGCATGTTTTCCCAATCCTCATTCTCTAAGCTATTGTCCTCTAACTTGTATACATCACAAAAAAAGAAAAAAAAAAAAAAAAGACAAACAGTACACAGTAATTCTTCTAAACCATAACAGGCTGTAGCATTTTCCTAGAAATGTTCCATTTTAGAATGTACAGGTCCTGCTATGAAAGGAGAAATAGGTTCTGATGATGGCAGAAAGCATTTCATTATATCTACACAGTCTAGGAAGGACAAAAATGATTTGGGAATGTTGTGGGATGAATAGACTTGTGATGCCACAACACCCCAGGAACTAAATTTAATGCTGATAACTTTTTTATTTTCTTTGCTAATGGAGCCAACCTCCCTCCTCCAGAAAGTTAAATTGATTATAATAAAAAGTGCATTTTTAAAGAAGTCTGTGATGGAGACTTCTACACAATATATTTCTTCTTTTTCTTCCTAGTCCAACTCCTCACAGGCACAATTTTAATTGTAGATTTCCCTAAAGAATTGGGGCAGAGTGGCAGCGTGTCTGTGTGAGTGTTCTTGTGTGAGGACTGAGGAAGTGACAACTAATGCATAAGGAATGACAATTAGAAGCTACACATTTTTAGAATGCAGGCAGCAATAAATTGATTTTTAAAATCTCTCAGTTTTCCGCCATAGTCCTCTTCTTAGGTCTTAAATCTGTAGTAAGAATTATAGTAATTTCACCCTTTTGACTAAAATTTTGATTGAAACCCGGAAGTGTGCCTTACAATCCAATGTGCCTTATATATGGAAAAATTTTGGAAATTTGCCAACCCGGAAGTGCAAGCCAAGCCACAAGAGCCCATGCCAGCTGCAAGAGCCGCACCAGCCAGCGCCGGGGGCATGCAGGAGTGCCGGGGCCCACGGCATGATGAGGGTGCTTGGGGCTGTGTTTAAAGGCTACGCCAATGTGTGAAAAATGTTTGCAAATTGAACACCTGCCAGGAAACCCTGTGATCGCACTTTACTAATTTGTTATTTTGTTGTGTGTGGATCCTCACAGCAAAAAAATGTGTGCCTTATAGTCTGGTGCGCCTTATAGGCATGAAATTACTGTAGTCACTTCCAGTCTGGACACTGGTCAATGAAGCTGGTCATGGAATCACAGAATGTGTGGGTTGGAAGGGACATTCCAGCACATCTAGTACCAACCTCCCTGACATGGGATGTTTAGTAAGAAAGAATGAGCTTCAAGATTAAAAGAAAAAAATCTTCATTGGAGGTCCTGGTGAGAAAATGGTATCTGTGGCAGTGTGAGCTCACACACACCCCCACCCCCAGCTTCACTGTCCAGGTCAGGAGGAGTGCCAGCATGAAGCCTGGATCCCTTACCAGCCCGGAGTTAAAGATCTGCTCTTGGATTTGTCATGGAGAAAGCAGATGATGCCATTTTACTGATCTTTCTTTTCATCTTCTCATTAATAGCACCTACATGGCATTCAGACAGTCTGCTTCTGTATATAAATGATGTAGATTCCCATATGCTACATGCTACAGGAAACCCTCAGTTACATGAATGGGAAATCCTGATCTTACAGGTCTCTGCCACTCATTGGAGATGACTGAGACTAAAGGCAACAAAGGCTAATAAATGACGTATGGGGTTTTGAAACCCAGGTGTCCCCTCTGGGTACACATGGACAGTTTTTCTTTCTAATAGGAAAGAGCAGCAAGGGCAGGCAGGTACTGCTCCATAACCAGAGGGAGCAGGGATTGAGGAACAAGCCCACAGTGTCTAGACATGGAGAGCAGGTCTTAGATGATAGGCAAGATCATTCCAAAGTCCAGTCATCATCCATTTAGTGAAGAGGGATGAGGCAGGTCTGAGGACAAGCCAGAAAGTCATCGGTGAATCATGGTATAGTTTTGGTTTGACTGGGGTGCAGTTAATTTCCTTCATAGTAGTTATTAGAACACAGCTGGGACAACTGACTACAACTGACCAAAGGAATATTCCATATCAGATGGTGTCATGCTCCTCAAATAAATCTGGGGGAAGAAGAAGATAGGGGGAAGATTTGTAGTCATAGAGAGTTTGTTCTCACAAGTAGCCATCATATGTGATGGAAACTTGCTTCCCTAGGACTGGCAGAACACCTGTCTCCCCATGGGAAGCAATGAAGTAATTCCTTGCTTTGCCTATTAAACTGTCTTTATTTCAACTCACAGGTGTTCTTACTTTTATCCTTCTAATTTTCTTCCCCATCCCATTGGATGAGGGGGAGAGCAAGAAGCTGAATGGTGTTTAGTAGCTAGCTGGGGTTAAACCACAAAAGAACATCAGAGCAAGAGAGATAAAGGAACACCCACATAGAAGGCTGTACTGTAGCTCAAGAGCAATCTCTGAACAAAGTGGGCTGGGGTGTGAAAACAGGGAGAAAAAGTTCTCACAAGGCTTCTTGGCAGAACATTCTCCAAGTGTTCAAGGCTTGACACTGGCACCTTTACCTCTGTGCATGCTAAGTCCACGGCAGCCAGCGCCAGGGGCGGGAATGCCGGAGCCTGGGGCATGGGGAGGGCGCCTGGGGCTGCCTTTAAAGGCTTCGCTGGTCTATGAAAACTGTTTGCAACTTGAGCACCTGACACCAAACCCCGCTCTCTCACGAGTAACAAGTTACTAACTTGTTACTTTGTTGCACATGGATCCTCACTTTAAAAAAAAAAAAAAAGTGCAGCTTATCACCCGGTGTGGCTTATTTATGGACAAATTTTGTGTTCTTCCTGGCTACCCAGAAGTGTGGCTTATAACCAGGTGCAGCTTATGAGTGTGAAATTAATGTACATAAATAAATTACTTGTGCGGTGAAATGAGGATCTGTGGAGAGGATTAAACACTAGAGAAGCATGAAATCACTGGAGTCCATACCAACCTGAGAGTTCTGGTACTGACATAAAATACAGAGGGATGGAACCTCAAGAAGCAGTAACTTCTTCAGAAAAGGAGCTGTTTAGTTCATCCCTGGGTGAAGTCCAGGTGTGCATTAACATTCACCAGATGGATAAACTGGGTTCTAGAATGTCAGTGCAAAATATGCATAGCTTGAATAATCACACCCTCTATAATGTGTAGAAAATACTTTGGCAGAGAATGAAAATGACAAAAGAATAGAAATCTGAAACAGAAAGAATGCAGAATCAGAATGTAATCTGTATTTAGCATGATTTTATTACAAAATAGCATTTATTGCTTTTGGTTAAAAGAAATCTGAAATAAGAACCTCTGGGCTGTTAAAATATTTGCACTCCTGGTTAGTAAAGAAAAAGTGAATAAAAAGACATTAAAAGGCAAGACAAAGACTCTTCGGTAAGATTTAATGTCCTGGAAGCATGAAAGTGACATTATGCTTCTTTGGAAACAGAACCAAACTAATAAACAAACAAGCAGAAAAAAAAAAAAAATTTAAAAAGTCCCCCAAAAACCCAGTACTTGCAAACAGTAGTGAGTCACAATAGGTTGCCCCAGGGTCTCCTAGGGCTGTCACTCCAAACAAACAATGCTGTCAGGAACTTGTGACATCTTCCTGAAATCTGAAATGCCATAGAGTCTGCCACTTGACTTGAGAGTCACTGCTGACAACTGGCAGAGACATCAAACCTGAGTAGAAATAAGTGGACTTGGGAGTGGCCCAAATCTGTGTCAGGGGAGATACAGATTAGATATTAGGAAAAGGTTCTTTACCCAGAGTGTGGTTGAGTACTGGAAGAGGATCCCCAGAGAACTGGCCACAGCACCAAGCCTGACAGAGTTTAAATGTTTGCACAATGCTCTCAGGAACATGGTGTGAGTCTTGGTGTGTCCTATGCAGGGCTAAAAGTTAGACTTGATGGTTCTCGTGGGTTCCTTCCAACTCATGGTATTTTATGATTCTATGACTTTCCATCTCCTGATGAGGTTGGAAATACCAGCAGACCAGATCTCTTTTGTGAACTCTGCATGCCTAATGCCTGATCCCTTGGAAGATAACTGTACTAGAGATAATTTTGGTAAGAACTAAAATAAATTACAGATAATTCATAAATTTTGGGGCTTGAATATTACTACTGTACCTTCAAAGGAAATGCATGGCATCGAGGTGACACATGGTAAGAACAACTCTTGTAACAAATGTGATGCAGCACTTGTGCTTATGGATAATCAGGTACAATACAAAGCAGCTTTTGAACACCCTGATATAATAAATGATCATTAATCAATCCTCTTTAGACTACATGACCCACTGTCTTTCATTAGCCATTAAACTTCAAAGTGCTTAGGTTACTTTTATAAAAGTATAACTGTAATTATTTGAGGGTACTTTAGAAAACTGGATCTAGATGATGGTTAGAGAGACTCTCTAGACTTTGTGTTTGGCCAGTGTTTGGTCTCTCAACTGGAAAAACATCATCAGGAAGGACAATGGTGGCTT
Organism: Sialia sialis; assembly: GCA_009812075.1. Lineage (NCBI taxonomy): Eukaryota > Metazoa > Chordata > Aves > Passeriformes > Turdidae > Sialia > Sialia sialis. Next base: position 31,122,912 of record VRYO01002734.1, on the reverse strand, counting down.
CAAAAATATAGACTTTTCCTAGAGGCTCATAGTAGCCACATCATCCCATTACATCCCCAAACTCCTGCTATTCCTCATGATTTTTGCCCACCAGTAATCTGAACTACAGGAAGGGTCCAATCTGTTTCCTAGTCTCTCACATGTGCAGTACAAAACTTTTATCTTGAAGATGGAACAGTCTACTTTTCATACTTATGCATTGTGACTTTTTTTTCCTTGAAATTTCAGGTACCTCAGCACCCAGTGGAACCCAAGTTTTCTTTTGTGCCTATTTTTGCAACATTTCTGCTTCTCCTGCAAAATTTGATAAATGAGGAATTGTGGAGTTGCTTATAAGAATATGATTACACAGAATTAAATTGTCAGGCCCATTAATTACTCTGATGAAATACATAAAGCCAAACAAAAGGATTTTTGTGCACCCTACAATGAATTGTGGAGAGCCAGTATGCAGGCATTTTCACTTTTATACTCTATTATTATTCTATTTATACTCTTAAAATGTAAACATAATCACTGTAGCGGAGCTGGAGTTCAACTCTTGCACTGGTACACTGTTTTCTGACTTAGCCCAGCAAGTCCACCAGCCTCCCTAAAGTGCCTCTGGAGCCCTGTGCACTGCTGTCTTTCCTCTCCCTGCACTGTCTGCCTTCATTTGCATTTCATTATGCAAACATGCAAATCACCCGTTTTTACCATTATGAACAATTATCTTACAAGGGATGATAAAGAAATATTTCGTCTTGTATTCACCCATAATTATTCTGATTGGTTAAAGAGAATGGGGAAGAGGAGGAATCTGCAATCTAATTCTAATAAAAATACTTATCACACAAATAAGAAGCAAGCTATGAGCTACATTTTCTTCTGAAGGCACTGACTCATTTGGTATTGTTTAATTGCAAATCTTATATTGTGGGTAACCACTACAAATAAAAAGTCAATGAGAAAGAGCATGTAAGATTGCAACAACAATAAGGTAATAATACAATAAGATAGCAATAATATTTGACAAGGACTGTCATTTTCAGATGTCCTGGGAAGACAGAAGATTTATTAGTTTTAGATGAGAAAATGACCAATTCATGTAGCAACCAAATTAAGAATCTGAAGGACTCTTTCATTATTGTTGCTACTTACCAAAATCCACCCCAATAAGGGGCATGTGGAAGGAGAAACATGAAGTAGTAAATTATTAGGAACCCTGATATACATTTTTGTCTCCATAACAAAAAGGATGGCTTTTCCTTTGAGACCCAACCCTTCATTGTCTGAGCTTTGAAACTGCTGTGAATATTTTCCTAGAACTTAAGATCCAGGAAGAGAATGAACACAAAACAAACAGCCCAGAAACACTACAGATAGTAAAACCCCCCACACTCCTGAGTCCAGTATTAAAGGTTTCTTAAAATCCTGGTAAGAAATCTTGTTTAGCATTGTATTTATAACTTTTCCTGAAGTCAGTCTAATAGCTCACTTTATAATTCTGGGGAAAAACAACTCTTTGGGGACTGTCTTTCCATCAAGAGTATGTCAAAATATAGGTATATTTAGCTATCAAAAAAACATAATTTCCCCTCTGTATCATCTAAAAACCCGAAATATTTGATTCTACTATTATTGCTATACTCCAGTTCTATAAGCAAGTTAAACTAGTTAAACTTTGCAACTGCATGTAAAGGAGACTGTAGAAAAAGTCATACTCAATTTTGTGCTGAGCTCCAGCAGGATGGCATTTCTCATTTCAGTTATGATTATTTCTGTTCTCTAATTCTTTAAATCCCAAACTTTTGTGTGAACAGACCATGTTAAACTCAAAATTGTCCATGGAAATGCATATACATTTACCTAATTTATGACTTAGAAATGCAGCTGAAATTATCAGAGCTATTTGTTTGATTGGCCAAAGAGAGTTTTATAGCTTCTCAGAGCCTGTGCTCACCTCAAATAAATTTGAGAGAAGAGGTAAAAGTTAAAACTTATCATTTGAAAGTGATAAGTTCTTCCACTTGGAATAAATATAAGATGTGGCTCTGCAACATCAGAAATACTGACTTGGACTTGAAGCAAGAAGGAAACTAAAGTAGAAGGAGGTCCAGGCTGACATTTGCTAGCTTAGAACTCCTCAGTCCATGGGGGTCACATCTTTATATTGGTGCAGAACAGCAAGGAGAACAACCATATTAGATTTCACTAAGAGAAACCTCAGCTCACTTTTAAGCTTCTGAAAGAGCTTGGACAAATATTTTGCAGGAAATGTAGCTCTCAATTCTGCATGAAAACTGAACCTGAATTTTTTGAGAAATATTTGTGTATGACGTTTGCAAATCTTTTGATCAGAGATCCATAGAGTAGAATAACCTAATTTCTTCCAAGCAGAAAAATGCTGGTTACATTCACAAAGAGCCTTTCTGTCCATCTTGCCATTTTATAAGTCTCTCTGACACGCAATTACTTGCTGTAGATTCAGAGACTTGTTGGAAAGCTCTGCATAGGGCTCTCCTGAGGCTCTGGCACTGCTAATACAAGGTAATATGTGTCTCTCTAACTTTGTCCATCTTCCTCTGGGAGAAATCTTCCACTTCATTACTTCAAGAAATGCCTGGGGATTTTTGCAGTTCTTTTGACAGCAAGTGGAATCAAAATAAGAACTCTTACCAGCAAGGTTTTAAGGAGAAGTTTTTGTTTGAGCATTGCTCTCTGCACCCTGATGGCTGACATGAGCCCTTCACTGCCTGCAGGGAGAAGTGATTAAGACTCAGCAACAATAAATCCCACAGGGATTACACACATCTTCTTGTCACTAACAATGACATGAACACAGTTTCATTGCAAGATGAATCAAAGGTTATGCAAGAAGGTTTTTTCCAAATCCCATTTCCCCATTAGTCTGGTGCTGTGTCCTCTTACTCAGTACTTGCTAGATACATACCCAAAAACTGCAAGTCTGGGAGCCCACCCCATTCACTGATCACAGCAGCATTTGTGCTGGTTTCAGTGAAGATTTATCTTTCAGGTAGTGAGGGTATGCAAAGATCAACACCAAACAGAGTATCCAAATACTGTCAGCATTTCGTGGATGTTGCCTAGGACCAGGCTGGAAATGCAGGACTGGACCTTTGCAGCAAAGCTGTAGCTAGCAGTTCAGAAGCAATGACTTTCAAAACGCCCCATGAGTTTTTACAGACACAGAAATCAGGTTCCTATGCAATACAGTACAATTTGTGTGGCAGAATAATCTGGAGTTAAGATGCCTGACAAGTGTAGTAAAAGTAGCTCCCTCCATTAAACTTCAGTAATGGAGAAATTCAGAAATTATGAAAGAGAAACATGTTTTAACTCTATCTGTTACTATCTAGCAATCCAATATTCCCAATTATTTTGTCTGCACTCACTTCTGTGATTCATATCCATTAAAAATGAATATATAGCAGCATGTGTTTGTTTTCTTCTTCCCTCTTATGTCATTTATAGTTTGTTGCTTTCCATTTTAAAGTATATATTATTGAACAGACCAGATGATGAATTTTTGATGAATTCTTGAAAGAGGAGCCAGACACAGAAGCACTGGTTAAGTAAATTATACCTATAAATAACTTCATAACAAGGCCAAATATACAGTAAAATGAAGTTTGCATAAATATCTCTTGATTTAATGCCTGGTTTTGCCTCCCAGTAACATAAATCTCATCAGTCACTGACACACTGGGTATGGTATTTTCAAATACTTTGCTGCTTGGGCCAGTAAATGTTTCCCACATGGTTGTGATATTTCTTAGTACAAACAGAGGATTAATGTCAATTGATAGAAGTGTGAAGTGTTCCAGAACATTTTACAGGGCAAGACTGCTGCTGGCCTTCATCCATGTGAAAAGGAACGGGAGTCTCCTATGACATATATCTTCTTAGAAGTTAGAGGCAATCATAGGCCCTTAGTTATGAATTTAGATATTTCAATATTTATATTTCAGGAAATTCTGTGTAATCCTAAGTAAGCAAGGAAGAAGTGAGCAATTTCTCATTTCCTATGCAGAATGAAATCTCTGACCATCAGTGTTATTAGGGAAGGAAATTCATCATTGAAAGATGTGATGGATCTTTTACATTTCCTGTGTGTTAAAATCTGGTTGTAAAATAGAACTGACTTTCCTTTTCCTTTTCTGTTTATTAAGTCCTCCTTGATTATATAGCTTGTTTCTACATACCAATCTGTGAAATAGATGGTTTAGCTCAGACCAACAATTTCTTTAAGTAGAAGGTGAATATGTACCTGGAAGAACTGGAAAGGGAAAAAAGAATCTAATGAAAGAATCAGTTCAGATAAACTCCTATTTTCCTGTTTAATTTTGTCTAATTCTAAATCCAATAGTGGTAAATGGAGATTTGCCTAAGTTTCCTCACAGTACAAAATTTGACTGGATAAAGCATATAGCACCCAGAATTTGTTGATGTAAGTGATCTCTACATTCCTCATCACATTGCTGGTTATTTGTAATGGTTGTTGTTGATGCTGTTGTCTTTTTTAAGAGTTAACAATGCAGCCTGTGCAGAAGTGGAAGGAAATTATTTAGTTCTGTAATGATTTTATATGTCCTAATTCACAGAGTTATGCAGGGTTCACGGAAAGAATAGTTGTTCATTATATCTCTTTTTTATTTACACATTTTCCTTTCCCCCCAGTTCTTAATCCTGCATGAAAGGAAAATCAGGAAAAAATACTGAAAAGAAACACTGTTGATAAATTATGTTAGTTTAGTAACATTCATTTTATGACATTAGAAAGCTTGTTTGTTGTTCAGAAAAGTATCTGGTTGATTTGCTGCTCCCTCTGTCCAGGGCTCTCCTCTATCACCATAATATTTTTTTACATGGTCTTTCAATTTAACTTTCAAACCTCATACACATCACTTTCTGTGTGAATATTTCTGTGTGAAAGAGCTTTCCAAATTCATCCCGAGTTCTGTATCTTGCATTTTAAAATATTAGTATTTTTCAGAGACTTCTGCAGTTTGTATGGTCATGACTGAAATTCCCTGAGGCTTGTTAAATTTTCCCTTAGTTACCAACTTGAAGAGGCCCCTGAACTTCACTTGGATTGTGTTTCCTTCCTCTTAGAGGGACCATCAGCATAGTGACAATATTTCTGTGAATCTCTTTTGTGTTTGAGTTGTCCTGCTCTGTACATCCATAAATAAAGACATTCACTGTCATCATATGAGGCATACGCTACCTCAGAGTTGCCAGCTGCATGTCATGAGAAAGGGTGGTTAAGAAAAATAACTTTTTCATTTACTCCGTTTGTTCCATGTGCATCTTCTGTGTTTATTCAAACTTTGAGGTTATCAGGGGACTGAGATGGGGACAGCTGGACCATTTCTGGGATAAGCTGCAGAAGAGAGGTGCATGTTTAAAAACTAGAACAAATGTTTCAGCAGCTATTCTTGTAACAAGATATTTGCCAGAGTCCCACTACAGCAGCCAAATGTTTTATCTCTCCTGCACACTTCTGCTGGGCTTTTAGGAAAAATGTATTTTAATTGTTGTATTGGACAATCAGCTTATCAGAAAGGGTCTGTAAAAAATGAGCTAAAATTTTGTTGTCATATTCAGCTAATGGTGATAACTATCATGTTTTAATTTGCAAGCATGTGAATAGAAACCTGAATTCCAATCAAATTACAAAAAACCCCAAACAAACAAAAAAGTGAACCAAAAGCCCCCAAGTTTATTCCTCTGGGTTTTTTTGGGGTTGTTTTTTTTTTTATTTTTTATTTTTTTTATTTTTGTTGTTTTTAGGGGTTTTGTTTGTTTTTTGTTGTTTTGTTTTGTTTTGGTTTTGGTTTTTATTTTTTAAAAGGCAGTAGAAGAGGTAGTAGAAATGAGTAGAACAGAAGGAAATCTGCAAGTCAATTGGAAATCTGGTTTGGTTGTTTGGGTTTTCCTTTGAGAATAAAACTCTAAAAAAAGAGGATTCCTTAAACTATCCAAGAGCACACAGTTCTTGGCCAACCAAAACTTAATCAGATCTATTGTTCTTCAGATTTTCCTGAATTTTTCAGGAGATACACATGCGTGTTTCATTTTAACAACCCTGTGTAATTCTCTCACTTTAACTGAAGAGAGCCATCTTGTAAGCAGTTAAACGTAAGTTGAAGTCCTTGTTGATGTAATTATAACTAGCTTCCCATGGATAAGAAAGATTTTGCTTGAAGAAAATTGATTTTAATAAGGGACATCAGACACAATAGTTCCCTGTGAGCATTCATGTTCACTAGTTATCACCTTCTTCTTGGGAAACTTGGCATTTGCAGACATTTGGAGCAGGAAAAAACTCCTGCCACAGACCTCACAGTGAAGCAGGCTCTGGTAAAACTGTTCTTTCAAATGATGACCTTTCAATATGTCTACGTGAATGTAGCTGGAAAGTGATGACCTCCAGCTACAAATGAATGACAAATTGCTGAAGGAGTTTTGCCAGCAATCTTACTTATCTTCTTTCTTGTTCAAAAGTTAAGGTCTTGATCCAGAGTCCAGGTAAATGAACAGGCTGAATTCCCCTACATTCAGCTGCCTACAGACCATACTGTAACTGAAAATCATGTTTGTATTGTTAGGTATATGGAGTATATAATCTCTATAGTTGCTAGAAATCCTAAAATGCCTTAGAAAATATCAGATTAGAATGCTAGGGCCCAGGGTATAAATTAACAGCAGAAAAAGGAAAAAAACAAACAAAATACATAAAAAGCGTTTAAAGGAGAAAAAACCTGAAGGAAAGTGATTTTCTCACTAAAAAAATGCAATTATTTGCCTCAGTAGAGTAGGAAAGTAATAGGTAAATGGGATAAGTAATACAACCTACTTCTTGTTTTTCATGTTGTAAATTCTGTTGCCAAGACATATCTTTAACTGTAATTACCATAGACTTAAATTTGCTCTCTCTGAATTTACACTTATAATTTCTACTGATGTCAAAGGAATGGGTATGGTGTGGAATATATCAAATGTAATATTAATACCTGAGAAGAAAATTGAGCAGTGTAGTCAATTGTTCGATATGCTTGAAAAGTCACCACAGTCTTACGTCAAATACCTCGTCTCTATGAAGTTTTCTGAGGCATGTAATTTCTTGGATTTCTTGTGAAACACGTGGACTGATAAAAGTGCCAATTATACACTATAATCTGTGTCTGGATAGACAGACAGATGCACACATGCACACACCCAATAATAGTGTATTAGCAACAGAGAGCAAAGGGTGAACATTTTTGGCAGATGCTTTAAACACCAAGAATTTTTTCATCAAGGAATCAGTTGTTACTAACTGAAGAATGTGCTTGGCATTTTATTCTTTAAAAGTTACCATAAAAGCCAGAAAGAAGGTGGGCATTAAGGTTGTAATAAAAAAGTAGCACTTTTATTGAAAGTTGCATTATTTTTCAATAACTCAAGCTGGGAAAATGTAAGTCTATAAGACCTTTAATATCCACTACAATTCTTCTTTTAATACCCAGCAGGCGAGACCGTGGCCAAAATTATCTGTGATTTTTTTCTCTTCCATCTATTTCTTTTAATGTAATGCTTTAAATCATAGAATGGTTTAGGCTGGAAAGGACTTTAAAGATCACCTAGATCAAACCCCATGTCCTTCCACAGGCAGGGATGCCACCCTATGGATTAGGTTGCACAGGGAATCATTCATCCTGACCTTGCACACTTACAGGGATGAGGCATCTACAACCTCTTTGGGCAACCTGTTGCAGTGCTTTGTCACCCTCACAGTAATTAATTTCCTCTAAATGTCTAATCTCTGTTTCAGTTTAAAGAATTACCTTGTGAAAAGCCCCTTTCCATATTTCTTGTAGGTCTCCTTTAGGCACTGTAAGGTCTCCCTGGCACCTTCTGTTTGCCAAATTGAACAACCCCAACTCTCTCAGCTCGTCTTCACAGGAGAGATGCTCCAGCTCTCCAATCATTTCACGTCTCTCATGTGGAGTCACTCCAACAGGTCCAGGTTCTCATGCTGGGGGCCCACAGCTGAACACAAAACTCCCTTACCAATGCATTGCACCTTGCCTTCCCCTAAAGTTAGACAGTACTGTGTTCGGAATAAGGGATATAAAGAAAAACAAGATATGGTTTCTTGTATTCTGTTGAATCTCCAGTGCATTTCTGTTAAGAGAATTGATGGTTGAGTTTCAGGCAATTGGGAATTGTAGTAAGAAGAAAGAAAATTGTAGCCATCTACAAAAGGCAGGAATTTTTATCAGCAAAATGAAAGAGAAGGGAACTAGAAAACAATAGATTCTTCTGGTCAAGGGAAAAAAGCCACAAACCAGCATCAAAAAACCAACCAAAGATTAACAAAAAAACCAACCCAGTGATATTTTAAGTATGCTAATGAATTGGAAACAAAGAAAGCAAAATCTAAACACTGATGATGCCAATTATTTCATTTTCCCACTAGCAAGCAATTTATTTTTCCAAAATCAATCCCAGAAATGCTGAGGAATTATTACCTTTGACTACCTGGCCTAAAAATTCTACAATACCCACCCCCCAAAAAGTACAACAAAAACCCTACCAAAAGTAAATATAAATTGACTGAAGAAACTATAAACATATCACCTTTAATATTCTCAGTATTTCACGGATTTCCTCTGTGAAAAATCAAACAAATTTTTACTGAGGTGATCCAAATAATTGATTTTCCATAGCCGTTTTCCATTCCATTTCTCTGCTCGTTTTCCATTCCATTTATTCTCAAGATGGGAAAATAGAAGCAAAGAGATCTGATTCTCAGTTATAAGTCCCTTCTCATAACATTCAATAGGAAAAGTGGCCTTAAAGAGAGAGTTAATTATATTTTGGCCTATTTTAAGGTTCTAATACTGGTAGATCAAATAGTATGGTCACACTAATATAAACAGAAGCTGAACAACTAAACTACACAAACAGCCCCCACTGGAAAAAGAAGTAAATCCAAGAGTCCCAATTTTGTCTTAGAACCCAATGTTGTCTTTGAACCTATCTTCCTTATAAAATATTACTTTTGAAGGTTTTTCTTTTAACGTGTTGTCTAAGACATTTTTCCCCCTTGCTTGCCTGATATTATGCTGAAGAAGCCTTACAATTCTCATTTGAGTTCTTTAAAAATACACATTTGAGACAATAGAATATGTCCTCTCCCTAACTGTAGCTCCTTTGCAGAACACTGCAATGCTTTTTTAAAGTAACAGAGAATTTATATCACAGGCACATGTTTAGCCACAACAAAAGCAAAAGCAATGGATAATGCTGTAAAAGTTTATGAATTCTGATTTTATTGTTTTCCTTATATTACATGGTATTCAAAGAAGCATTTCATCCTGAAAACATTTCTTATTCTACAGAGACATAAGAAATAAGTGATAAGGAGCAATCTGCTTTAGCATGGATGGTACAGAGATTGAGAGAGCGGTATTTTTAATTGATAACAGACATTGATTAAATGAAGACGGGGTCAAACCTTCAAATGTGAATGCAGTTTTAAATCCTACAAAACAGTACATTTTTCCAGACATATATTTCAGAAAAGCTTACCATATGTGAGGTCTACTTCATGTAAATAAAAAGTATTCTTGATAGTAAATGTTGTCTTTAAATGCCCAGATCTTTAGATATAGAAATACAGGATCTAAAAATTAAAGTTATATATCAAAATATAGAAGAGAAGAACTCACCTCATTGCCAAAGTAACATGCTCCTTAGTGACTCCAAATGTCCTGTTCAAGGTTAACCCATTCTGAATTTCCAAGCCTAGCAAGCAGATACCTAAAAAGAAAGACAGCATACCCCAGTTTCTAAACACCCATGCCTAAAACCAAATCTTATTAGGGTTCCTGGAACAAGAGAGGTTTTCCAGGAAAGCATTATTTAGAGCTGCATTCTGACATGACTTGGAGATACCCAGTCCTCTTTTCCTATGGCTAAATAGCAGTAGGAAGGAAAGATAGCCTGTGGGAACAAGGGAACCCTTGACTAGTTTCAGCCATAGAGATGCTGGCCAGCTTTTTTCCTCTGAGAAGGAAAAGCAGTCCTATTCCTGTGGGGCTTCACAGAAAATTCAGGAGAGCACATGAGCAGAAGTGCTGCTCATCGGGCTGCTCTAGTCCTCAACCAAGACAACCATTTTTGAGCTCTTGCTAACATGGCAAAAGAACTGCCCCTGGCCTAACAGGCACATAAATAATTCAAGAATTGTATTGATTAAGTCATCCAGATTATCAAATAGACACAGCTGAAATAATAGATCTCAAACAACAACAACAAAAAAAACAACAAAAAAGCTATAGTAGTTGTTTTCTTCTAAACACCAAACCAAAGCTTTTATTCAGCTCTTACACTTGTTTTCACTTCAGAATGGGCTGACAGCTATGTTATGAAATATTTACATTTTACATAAATCAGATCTTTAATCACTTTGAGATGAGCATTTGCAATCCCAGTTGCCTTCAGCAAGAGCTGTGACTGCCAACACAATGACTGCAAGTCGTTTTAAGAGCATAAAGAAAGCAAAAAGAGCTGTATCTTGATAGACTATGGAGTTCACTTGGGGCTCCAAGCAGTGGAGCAATCTGATGCAATCCTGTGGGTTGTAATTCACTGGCAGCACTGCCCTGTGGCAGCACAGAGCCACATGCCCAGCTCTCCCATCCTTCTGCCTGTGCACATCTTGGGGATGCAAGCAGCTTCACCTCCATGCCCTAGCGTTTAAAATCAGTGGAAGTGTTGGTTTTACTCAAAGGGCACAGTTTGAATCCCTTTGAAAGAGAATAATTGCTGAGTTCCAGTATGTAACAAAGAGTTTGTGAGGTGTATACATTAGCAATACATGCCTAACACAGCCTTATCAGAAGACACATGCTGCAGGAATGCTGATGGCTTCTGTAAATCTAAGATACCCTTCTGTAAATCTAAATACCCTTCAAAACAATGAAGGCAAAATACCACTCTCTAAGAAGAGACTCATCTTTAGTGCTGAAGTGTAAGTCTTTTTGAAGACATCAAGGTTCTATGTACCAAACATTTTTCTTTGAATTTGCTTATTAATTTCATTCTGCACTTTTCTTCATCCAGTATATTTCATCATTTTAGATGCAAAGACTAGACTATAAGAACCAGTATATATTTGACAGAATCCTGATTTTTATGGGGAAAAAAAATTGTTTTGTGGATTTTTCCTCTTTTCTGTCCTTTGTGAAAAAGATTATGTAACTTTTCTTATTTTCAAAAAAGATTGCTTTATTTACATCAAACAATAAAGCAAGAACAGAACAGGCTATGAATACAAAAGCCAAGCATATAAAAGCCCAAAACAAGTAAGACAATTGCTTTTCTTTGATGATGAATAACAGAATATAACACTTATGTGAGGTCTGCTGGTTTTACTCAGATTAGAGCTGGGGATCTGCTGAGGGCAGAGGGTCAGACCCCAGGACATGCAGTCAGACAGCCCTGAAGTGGGAATTCTCCTTTTGCATCATGACAGGAAAAATTAATTATGAATCTCACCCTATTCCATAAGGTATTCCATAAATAGAAAAGCAAAATGTTATAGTCTATTAACCATTGAAACATTCCATGTGTGGGTACGGGTAAACTGGTAGGTATAAGCTTTGTATAGCATTGCTGAACCTGTCTTTAGTTAACTCTTCAAGTAGAATTGAACCAAACCTCACATAGGTCTGTTGAGCTCTGTCCCAAATAAGACTGATTGGGTGGATCAGCTTAAGAGATAAAGGAAATCAAGGGTGTTGGCAATGGACCAAATTAAAGGGTTGAACCAAAGGTCCTTGATGTGGTTTTTTTGGTAAAGAAATAATTATTTTGTTGGGTTTTTTTCTCTGCATTTTCTCCCCTCAAATGTACTCTAAATATTGATGTATCTTGATGGAAGATTCTGAACTAAGAGGTCTTGAATATATACACTTATAGAGCTGGTGCATCACATACATATAGTCCATTTTATCTTGGCACAATGGTGCTGAGTAGAGGCCATGCTACTGACAGATCTCTCTTTTATGAGAGGGATTTGTAAAGCTCTCTGCAAAAAAAAAACCACAAGATAAATTCAGGGTGACTTAGGAGGAAAAGATAAAGAATTATTGTTCAGCACAGCCAAAGACTCAATAAAACAGAATTATGTAATTTAAATGTAATGTTTTTTATTTTCTGCAGTCAGAGCAGCCTACACTTCTAAGTCCCTGACTTGTTTGAAAAACACACTCACATGTCTTTGGTTGTGTTATCTTCTTGCTGTATACTATTTTTCAAACATAAAATTCCTCTGTATATGAAAAACTGTATGCCAGATAAAAATAAAATAACATTTAATAATGGAAGAGCTAATCCAAACTGACATTTTTATATAGATCTCAAAACTAAAGACTTGCAATTACCAGGATTATAAATTGTGTCTTCTTCCTATCAGGTCTCCATAGAAACACATTTAGAAATTTATTTTTCTAACAGTTAGTAAGGTAGGGATTTAAACCACGGAATCTGAATATTACTATTCCACAAAGAACCTGTCTTAGTGAAAACAGTAATAATTCTGTGCAATTATGAAATAGTACTGCTTGATTAAAATCAATGTTAAGATTTCAGGCTCTTGAGAAATTGCAGGATTCACAGAATAGTTCAGATTTTTTTTTTAAAAAAAAGCTGATTAAGAACCCCAGGGATGCAAACAATGTCATTTTCAAACTACATAGTTGTCTCATTAAATTTAATGCAGGATACATATGTAACCATATAAATACTCATGGAAGGATTTTAAATGGAAGTGAGATGATAATTGAATAAATCTGTAGCTCTGTAGCACACAGGGTGCTGGTTCGCAGTGCTCAGAGCTGTCAACCTGAACTTGGCTTTAACCTTTAGATCTGGAAAGAGGTGACATTTAAGACTTTTATTAGCCATTGCCTTTTTCTCAGTTGCATAAAGTTGATGTGATTTATTGGTCTGCCCACCACACTGCACAGGGAGTCTGAAACCTAAAGCAAAGGGATTAACAATCCAGAAAGCCAAAATCCAGCCTTCTGTTTTCATCTTCAGGATCAGGTCCATAAAAGCAGCACTCAGCATTGCCAGAGGTTGTAACTTTTTAGGCAGACCTATCTTACTTCTCTTACCACCTTCCTGACAGGCACATCAAAGGAAGAACCAGTGGCTGTCTTTGCTTTTAAAGTCAGGGCAGAGTGGAAACCAGGGGACAGCCAGTCTAACACAGTTGAGTTCAAAAACTTTCAAAGTTCAACTTCCTCGTCCCCCAGATGAGTTCAAAATAGATATGGCATAAGGTTGTGTCCTTGTACAAGGGAAAAATAATGTAACATCCTGGTTATACCAAAGGAGTATACCTATTCTGCTTTAAAAAAACCTCAAAAATTTAAACTCTCACCCCTGCCTTGTGGTATTTGATGCTCAAAAAAATACAGAAGTCAGGAAATTCTGAATGTACCATAATTGTGTGCTGGATTTAGCGCAATCATTAAGTTTCTGAAATCATTAACTGTCTTGCAGTGTGTAAACAGTAAATGGCATTTCTCTTTTGGTTGCAGAAAGACAATTTTCCTTCTTTCATCTTGCTTTTAAGTATACCCTTAAAACGTAGGTAGTATCATGGGTATGCTGCATGGTTCCATTAATACACAGAAATTTCCTTTTTTTGCAGATATAACTTTTAGGTATTCGTGCACATTCTTTGGCACTTTATCCTTGATTTTGTCTACTATCTTACTGTATTAGGAGCTACTTAGGGGAGGATGGAATAAGCTTAAATTCTACCCTGAAAATCATATCTTTAAAATCCAATGTTATAGGCAAGATGAATGTAATCACCAGTTAGGGTTAAGCTTGATAAAACTTCTGATTTCACATTTTTCTACTCAGAAGGTAGTATTCCTGCACTTGACTCTGTAGAGACCAGATGCACAATTTGTTAAATGCAACTCCACTGGCTTCATTGGATCCTAATTTTATATCTATCTCTCTCTCACTATAACTATATCTATATCATCTGTGTATATCTATCTATATCTATATCTATATCATCTATATCTATATCTATCAGTTTCAGGAGGCATAATAGTACTTCCAAAGGTGGCTGAAATAACACCTAAATATGAGTTTCCTTACCATTCTTTAGCTAAGCCGACTTGGATTGTGTTTTACAAAGCTCTTTTGAGAGGGATAACTCAAATGAGAAAAGTCTTCAATGTAGTAAGCCCTTTAAAATAATTCCAGGCAGGTGGTTATATCTGAGCCCAGATGCACTCAGCCCAGATGCCCAGAGAGTCTTTTCCAAAGATTAACTCAGTTTCATCTGTAGTTTATTACAAAATCACTAGAGTTTTTCACTTTTAGGTATGTTTATTCTTGGAACTTTGAGACTGTTTAATGAAAATTCTCAATAAGTACAAAATAATGAAATAAAATTGTGCAAGAAAAGTTTAAAAAATTGCTGATGTAGAGAAGGCAGAAACCCTTTACTGTATTGTCATGAATCGCTCAAGCTGTTCATTTCAGCATGCCCACCTTAGAATAAATGCAGTATCAGCTTTGTTCATATGAGCTGGTTGCCATTTGCAGATGTTACGCATGACTGCAACATAAAATCTCCCTACATGACAATTCTTAAGATAAAAGTGGGAGAGGTACCTTTTGTTAATTATACCCATTACTATAATTTTTTCTGCTGCTATAACATCTCATTTTCATACATAAATCCTTATTTTCCTCTTGCAACACTGCAGTGCTCCAACAGAGAGAGAAGAGCTCAATATACTTCACTCAGGGTATCTATAGTTGAAAGCAGCTGTAGTTCTTGTATTCTTCACAGAGCATTCATTAGGAATTAATAAACACCATTTGACACATAAAAGGAAAGACTAGAATGGTTTGGACATAGGATGAAGAATCATATTTCATTAAATATTAAAATAATATAGTAGTTCAAAATGTAGTACATAGAGCAAATATGGTACACATATACATACTATTTATATAAATGCATATGCACATATATGGTGCATATAGTACATATAGCATTCTGATGGAGAACTAACATATTACGGTGTATTTAGTTCAACCATATTCTCTTTGGTTCTGTTGCACAAAGGGTAAGGGTACATGCAACATTTCTCCTTCAAGGGATGGATAGTAGTTTTTAATACAGCTTTCTTCAGAGATCACAAGGCTATTGCTGTGCTCCTCCATTGTCCAGGTTACTTTGCAGTGCTTGTTGTAGAAAAATACCTTGCATATTTTGATGAGAAGCTGTCTTGATCTCAACTCCTGACCCTTGGGTTCAGTGAAATACAGTAATTTCACGGATATAAGCCGCACCTTTTTCATTGAAGAATCCAGCCTACCCCAGTGGTGCGGCTTATATTCAGGTGCGGCTTATCTATGGA
>VRYO01002734.1:31073196-31106501 GCA_009812075.1 Sialia sialis | reverse complement strand
AGTGCAGAGGCTGAAGCCAGAGCAATGACTCTTCAGGAACTTGGGACAGATATGGACTCTACTGTGGCTATTGCAGTGGAGTCATGGGGCTTGTGTGCTGTGAAGGACAATGAACAACTCGGCCTTGGGAAGAAAGGAACAAAAGGAAGGAAGGAAGGAAGGAAGGAAGGAAGGAAGGAAGGAAGGAAGGAAGGAAGGAAGGAAGGAAGGAAGGAAGGAAGAAAAAGAAAGAGAGGAAAGATAGGCTTCTAGATGCAGAGGAGACCAGTTATGTCCAAGTAAGGCTATGGGTAATTGTTTCCTAAAAGTGCATAATTGAAGGGTCTCCTCCACTTCCCACCAGCTTTATTCTCTCTTTCCCAGCAGATCTGGCTCTTTTATTTAAAGACAAATGTATTTCCAGCTATTCTTTGTGCATCCCATTTCAATTTCTCTGTAGAGACTGGCTGCTGGTGGTGCCTTAGAAGGCACTCACATACAAGGAAAGGAAGGGAATAGATCCACTTTCTATTCTGATTAACTCTGGTCTATATCCACAATGATTCCTGCCTCCCTGGAAGAATCCCTGCATGCCTGCACAAAAAGATGTCAGTTCATTTGTTCTAACCAGAAAAGTACATAAAGACTTTTTTAACACTATGTCCCTGATGTCTCCCCCTTTGTCAAGATTTCTGTGGCTGTGGCAGTAACTAGAGCACTTAGAAGAACTATTCAAGACAGGTCATGATAACTCTCCACCGACCTTCTTTCTTCCTGTACATGTGACAAATAATATCACAGAATAACAGTCTTTGTGTGTAATGTCTCTAAATCAGGAACAAAATTATCACTCCCAGTAACTGGTCAGAGTTGGCACAGAGCAGATGCTCAAAAAGTAAGCATATCTGTGGCTGTCATATGCAGTATCTAATAAATGACAACTGGGGTTTGTGAGTGATTTAAAATAAGGGGTTTTGCTAGGAGCTTTTGGATTAAAATAAACATTTTTTTCTGAGGAAAAAGTAAGAGAAGCAACAAGAACATGTATAGGAGAGAAGAAGGAATATAGCAGGGTATTTGCTCTGACAGATGTACCTCAGAGTTTGCTGATTTGAGATATGAATTATTGAGCTTACAGTTTTTGTCCTGCAACAAATACACCTAGATGATCACAATAGTCCCATGGTGTCTCATAGGTTTAAGTATCTATGAATCAAGAGACATAGGAGCTAACAAATATGTAAATGAGCAATATCTCCTAGCACATTAATCCAGTACACCTTCTTCATAGTTATTGTGCCACACTGGCTAAAAGTAAAAGAATTTAACTGCAACAATCACAGTAGAACTGAAGTACAGATGTGTACCTTATTAAATAAGACATTGAAAAGACTCACATCTGTCTGGCCAAGCAAGGATTTTATGGTAGTGCTACTGTACTATTTTTTCTTGAAAACTAAATTTAGACCATTATTTTTCAAAACTAAATTGTCTGTGTGATCACTGTAACCATGTACCTCTTAAACTCATATATTTCATTGAACCTTGGCCAGATCATCACTTAATATTTTCTGAAACCTGTAGCCTTAAATCAAAAGATAACTTTTCATGTTCAACCCTTGCCAGATGTAATCCTAGCTGTGATACCAGGTCATTAATCCTAGCCTACCAACAGGCTTTACTTTGAGAGTTGATCCTGATTGCTGATACTTTGCATTGCTACTGCATACTCTGTTCAACTCTTATTTAAATTATACATTGATTTTTCTCTTTTTTTTTCTTCTTCATCCACTAAAAAGGGCTTTAAATAGACTCATTGCTGGGGCAAGTATGCCAACAGAAAAGAGAGGAACAAGTCTGTGCATTCTGTCAGGTCACAGACCACAGGTTTATCACCAAAAGGTGTCACTAGAAAGCATTGGGAATGGTCTGTCATGCTTCAGAGATTCTGAGCTACAACACAGCTTTTGAGCCTTAACTTTTGCTGCTAATGCACAAGAAGTGATCTGAGCTGACTGTGCTGACTCCTCGAAATGTGCTGTACTTCCTCTGCACTGAATATATTATAGGTTTTATTCACTAGCAGTTAGGCTGAGCAATCAGCATTGCTGCAGCAAAACATATCATCATGTTCTGGGGACCAGTGAGAAATTAATGAGAAGAACCAGTCAGAAATCAGCTCAAATCAACAGAAATCAACAGTCTGTGCAGAATATTCCTTAGTTCAATTACATACACATACTTACATTAGAATAACACTACTGCAACTATGCTGTCAAACACTTGCCAGTTAAAAAGTGTCATAAAAAAGGATGCCTCGTTATCCATCATTAATTTTATTCCACATATACATTTGGATATGTTCACATGCTGTTTCTTTCCAACAAAATATCTGTTTCCTCCTGTGCACAAAATTGGTAATGCCCATTTAATGACTAATTATATAATATTTTTATGTTCAACCCATCATTTCTAGCGCTTACTTAATTTTCAAAATGTGTTTTGAAGACATAATTATAATTATTACTTAGGAAACATGGTGTTCAAGCCCAGTGAGCTTGCTCTGAAGACCCTCAGAGTGACTGAAGTCAGTACGTCAGTAGTGGCTAGGTCTGGAGCTCCTTCACAAGCTCTCAGCTGGGGCCCCACTCAACCAAGTGTGTATTAGCAACTGAATTTCTCCATATCTTTCTGAGATGACAGTATGCTGTTCCTGTTCTGTGCGCAAATGGAAGGCATCTAAACTACAGGCATAAAAATTAACTTGAAAAATAACTGGCACCAAATTTTTTCTGTTAAATATGCAGGGAGTACTCACACTATTAAAATATGAAGCACAGCTTCCATTGGCATGAACACAACTCACAATGTGCTAAGCACTTCTGCATTTCAGATTCTAGGCAGAGGAACTTTACAGAAAGTGCAATTGTTCAATTTCTAATTTGTACAGTACTGCAGTTGCTCACAGCATCTGCAGGAAATGAAGTAGGAGTATGGCATGTGGCAGTCACCTTAAATATAAAGCCCCAGAGCAGGTATTTCATGTTCACTGGAACACACTATGGGTTTTTCTTTAATTTGCTTCCCTTGAAGGGTGCTTTGTAAAGTCCTGGTGCAAGAGGGTTCAGCTGTGCTTGGAGAGGGGTTTAAAGGGTTAAGATGAGCATGCTTTCACCTGGTGTTTCATCTTCCTGCACAAACTTAACCATTCATCTGATTTCTACTTTACCCATTTCACTAAACAGATATATGTCTCCTGACTTACACTCTTCCTGTGGACAAACTTTTCTCTGGTGCTTCCTAGGCACATTGTAAAAATAACTCACGTTGAATACCAATGTCATGTATTTCATCACACCAGCAGAATAACAGTATTTAGATTCATGTGAATTTCTGCCATTTGAGAAATTAATGTGGTTGGCAGCAACAATAGTTAACCACCAAAAGGCCAAATTGTTTTTTAATGGTGGACAAAATCATGGCAATTAGGAATCCTAGGTTCCATGTCAAACTCCAGAGAGTATGCAGTATGCAGTACTCTAGCAGGCACACATTTTCCGTTTCTTTCTCTGAGTATTGATAAATTATGCCTTTACCTGCCCTTTTCCTTTGAGTCTGTTTTCCAGTTCAATTTCTTCATGCTTATCCTGTCCAATCCTCAAGCAGTTCTATCTCAGTCCCAATTTCAGAATGTTGCAGAAATCAAAAGGCAAGATTAATTACTGAACAATGTTTGTGTCCAGTAGATGTGTCCTTATTAATCTTTGTTGAAAACTATGAGGAAAATACAAACTTCTGTAAAGCTTCACATACTTAGTGAATCAGAGTGAATACCTAATTATAAACTGGTATAGCAGAAAAGGTAGTGCTTAGCAAAATTCCCAGTGTCAGAGGAAGCTTGGAAAAGAAAATATTTGGGGTACATTGGACTGGCAGAAATGGGGAGACAAACGAAAAAATATTGACATTTTTATTTGGATAGAAGGATTCTATGTAGGTCTCGTCAGTGTCAGGACAGCAGTTAAATTTGGGTCAAAATGAGTCTATGGGGGGAATAAAATATGTCAAAGACCTATGAAACCCATTGAAGCCATGACAGAGGGAGAACAAATGGAAATTATGGAGGCTGAGGGCAGGAAAAAGACCAGCTGGAGCCAGGGAAGTCACATGCCAAAAGTGGGGTGGTGTAAAGCATGGCTGCTAGTCCTCCCAGATGGGGACAGTTCTGCATTCTGGCTGTGACAAAGCCATAACAGATGTTGCCAATTCAAAGGTAGGCGAGAAAGCCAATTTGAAGTGGAGCTGACTGAAATGAGTCAGAGCTCTGTAAGTTGATGTCAGGAGTTAGCAGGAGAGGGGCTGCCAGAAACCCAAGCAAAGAGAGCACAGCTCTGCTATTTGGTGCTGCTCAGAAGGAAATAGGGAAGCAGCTGAGTGGGGTGCAAAGGCAAAGCAGAAAGGTTTCCCTAAGAGAAGGGAATCATAGTGTTTCTTTTTGAAATGGCTGTTTTGTATTGCCTGACAGTCACCCTGGTGTGGAGAGTACTGAATCTCAACAAAATTATTAGAAAAACAAAGTAATATATTTGGAAATTCTGGATAATTTGGCATATTTTTTCATGTAGAGCTTTCTCTCATTTTTGCAATTGTGGAAGCTTTGAATCATTTATTTCCAAACTTACTTTTAAAATAACTTCTATTTTAATACAAATCAAGTGTTTTTCAAAATATTTTAATAATAAAATGTTTAGAACTTTTTGCAACAAAGTAATATGATTCCCCCAAGTTTTTTTAATGATGTTTTTGAAAATATGTTTTATAGGTCATTTTAGTTCCATTTCGTAATGGGAAAAAACCCAAAATGTCACCATTTCCTGAAGAACAGAATTATTCCCTCCTGACCTACTTCTTTGCTACTTCAGAAAGCATTGTGAAACTTGGAGTGGAAAGAGGAACACTGAACTAATTAAAGATAAAATAAGAACAGCAAGAATTAAACAAACAAAACCAAGGCAAATGCATACAGAAAACAGTCCATGAAAAGCTCAGAGAAACAATTAATGCCATAATTCATTCTAGCAATCAAGACAAAGGACATTAAGGTGTTAGAGTGCTTCTTGGGAAAAACAGTAAATGTCAAATACAAAATTAAATCCTACCCAAGACTATATAAATACAGAAAAAAATAGTTCTTTCAAGACTGACAATAATATTTCTACCACATCATCTCAGACTTTCTGTACATTTCCTCATTATTTCCACATTCCCACTTCAATTGCCATAATCTGATTCCATAATCTTTCTGGAAAAGCAAATTTTAAAATGTTTCTGCTATTCAATAATAAATAACCTCAGAAATAAAATAATGCCTAACTTATGAGTGTTTGTTGCTCCAAATTACTTCTGAAACAACAATTTCTGAGTGCAATGACTGATGGTGGAGAGAGATCTAAAAAGAGATTAAGCTTCAATAAATTGTATTTGAGATGTTATATTTACTTATCTCAGGTTAGGAACTTGATACATAATTTCAACTACAGATAGACCAGTTTAATTTTAAAAAATCCCCCCAAAATATATCTGGAAGTTGCCAAACATAATAGGGTTTAAATTGCTAGAACATATTTGTTAGGCTATTAACAGGAAAAGCATAATTTCATAACAAAGTTGACACAAAACATAAACCCATTCAGGCAAAAAGAGATATCTAGTACAGGTTAATATTTTTGTTTATTCAGTATACATTTTCCATCTGAACCACCCTACAGTGACCATCCTATAAAAATGGATTAAGGAAGTGTATTATCAACGTCATTATTTTGGACTACCTGACTTTAGGACTAATACAGAGAGGTACCACTAATAAAAGTGTCTCTAAGAGGAGATGGTGATGGAGAAGAAAGAAGAAATGGCATGTTACAAGCAGGAAATGCAGAAATGGCCACTTGAAAAGTAAGAGAATCACAGAATGGTTTTGTTTAAGGAAGGCACCTCAAACATCATCTAGTTCCAATTTGCTGCTGGTGGCAGGGATGCCTTTCACTGGACCAGATTGCTCAGAACTCCATCCAGCCTGGCCTGGAACACCTTCAGGGATGGGGCATCCATAAATTCTCTTCTCTGTTCCAGTGTATCCCCACCCTCATAATAAAGAATATTTCCCTAAAATATAATGCAAATATAAAATATAAAATATAAAATATAAAATATAAAATATAATCCTGTATTTCAGTTTGAAGTTATTCCCCTTAGTCTTGTCACTACATGCCCTTGTAAAAAGTCCCTTTCCTTCTTCAGGTGCCGGAAGGCTGGGATTAGGTCACCATCAAACCTTCTCTTTTCCAGCCTGAACAAACCTGCTTCTTTCAGCCTTTCGTTCATTACAACGATAATTGAAGTTGGTGAATGAGAAAGTTTAGAAATCCCAGTGAAAAGATCAAGGATTGTAATTTTCCCCTGGAGTTAGTGCAGAGTTGGTGAGGACTTAATTAAGGACACTAGCATTGAAGGAAAAAATTCATGAGGTTTAAAGGTCTCACAAAACCATTCAAGGACTTTTTTATCTATTTTTTTCTCATATCATCTTCTTAAATTTGTAGTATTTCTATTCATTATGACTGTTTATTTCCTACAATTCAGTACAGTATGTGAGCAAAGGATGAATGCCACTAGAATTTCCACAATGAGACTGCAGATATCTGGAGTGGTAACTTGGCAACTCAGCATCTACCAGGTGCCAAACCATTTATTCTCAGCTTCTACAGCAGCATGTATTCGATGTAATGCATTTTGTACATAGCAATTTAGAGATTTAGAGAGGAAGGAAATGAACTTTGCAAAGAGAAAATGAAATATGCCTTTCAGGGCAAATATCAGAAAAGCAAAACTAAGTAATTATGATAAAACAAAACACTGATGGATGGATAGCACAGATAGATGAGGGAAGCAGGGATCAAAAATAGCAGCAAAAGAAACATTGAGAACAATAATTGGAAAAATACTAACAAAATAAAATATTGAAACTGTGTTTTAGCATTACACAGAATCACAGACCTGCCACTCAGAGGCTTGCAAAGCTTCTGTTTTCATGGGCAGGTGTAAAGCCAAAGCCCTTCTCTCACACAGCTTTGGCCAACAGCACATGCACTTTACCTGGAGCAAGCATTATGATTTGCTATTGTTTTCTGGATGTCTTGTAGCATGTTGGTTTTCTCAAAGGCTTTTGATGCTATACAGGCATTTGGTTTATAAACTCCTCAGTTCTAGTCTCAGTGATGGATTTTTTTCCAGAGAAGAATCCCAGAATATACAAAGTTTGTGTCTGAGGGAGAGCTCTTGTGTTCTATCCCAATCCCACTGGCTTATGACCAGACAAAGAACCATCTGGTTTTCCTAATATCTGCTGGTTTGTGTGACATTCTTCAGCAGATGGAATTGGATTCACTCTCTTTTCTCCCCTCCCTGAAAAAGGAAGGATTCCTCTTTGCCTTCCCATGGCTTGTGTGTTGCCTTTTATCTGAAACATTCTGATGCTTTCTGAAACGTTCTGAAATTGCTGAAGGAACTCATGAAGAAGCTCTGAGGTAGGGACTGAGAGAAGAGGATGTGGGACCCAGGAGCAGGGCTGCTTTTGGAGAGGGAATGTGGGACACTATTAACTGTGATTTTGAGAGCTGTGACTGGGTTGGGGACTTAAATTTTGATAGAGTGCATGCAGGACAAGGCTGCTTGAAGAATCAGTGATTTCAGTATCAGTGCTATCAGATGATCATTCAAGATTTAAGAGTGATTTAAGAATCAAGATTGATTTAGCTGGAAAATTAACTGCTAAATGTGGATGACAATAGTTTCTGCAGAACTATGAACCTAAAGTAATCTTGTTCAAATTCCCTCTAGTTGTGGACTATATTAGATATACTTCACAGTGGCAATTGGTAAGGGAAAACTAAATATTAGCTGAGAAATCATAATGTCATAATCTAATTTAAAATGCCTAATGATTTGGAAAGCAGAGGTAATACTGCGCTTCTCTGTGTTTGTTTGTTTTGTCTTTTCTAGTCTGACTCATAACAGTTTGCTTATTGAGCTTAGAAAGATGAAGATGAATAAAATAAAAAAGACGTGATGATATTTAAAAAGGATGATCTCTTTAGCATACAATTTATTTACAGTGCATGGAGATAGAATGAGCTTCTCCTCCACAGACTGACTCAGAGGGGATGCTTTGGAGGCGTATAATTCCGCTCCCAAAATAATAATCAATCTATATTAGAACTTATAAAATGAAGAAGTTACTGAAAAGGCAAAAAATAACAGAGAGGAAAAAATATTATGAGAGTACCATACATTCCAGCACAAATCTTGATGCAAATAGCAAATTCTGGATAGAGAAAAAGTATAAAGTAGGTAAAGTCCTGCTAGACCTCATTTGGTTAAGAAACAGCTTTTAATAAGTGTGCTCAAATGACTTCAAAAATTTAATGGGAAGATTTTGCCTGCTAAAAATGAGCATCAAGAATTTGCCACAGTGAGAATAGTATTTGGTTTCATGGTTCTCTTCTTATCAAAATAATATGATTTTTTGAAAAGTAACTAAAACCTACTGATGCAATAAATCTATTCCTAAGAAACATTACAGCTGCCAAGGACCCCAATTTAGACAGACTTGAAAAAATTAACAGTTATTAAGAATATTAATCAATCTGAGAAAGCCTGCCTGCCTGAATCTTGTACAAAACTAAATTCCATCCTAAACTTATTTAAACATCTAGATTTCAAAAAGTCCCAGAATTATAGAAATTTAGAATCATGAAGGTTGGAAAAGTCCTCTAAGATCATAGAGTCCAAGTGTTGAACTATCATTAAAAAAAAAAGGTAAATCTGTGGGTAGAATACAAATTAAGACCCAATGGATTTTATTAGTTAATTAATTAATTTCATTAGTTACTTAGTTCTAGGAATCTGTATTCAGTGCAATTGAACTCAAGTGCATCAGCACATGTGCTGCAATGGAAGGGAAAACACACAACCATGACTGTACACTCTGTGTGAACTCCATATGGATGCCACATGTCCTAGCCAAGACAATAACACAAACAGCTGCACAGAAAAATTGTTTCAGCACTTCATGTACTGTACTTCTCTTCACGCTAATCCACCTGGGAGGATGTAGCTCATGAGTAGTTCTAACAGTGCTCAAAGGGAAAGAGTGGATCTTTTCCTTCTGGACAGGTTGGATGGACCCTGGTGCAGCCCTCAGCAAACATTGCACTCACTGCACTATAGAAGCCACAGTCTCTGCATGCACAGCCCACCCAAAGCAACAGCAGCCACATCTCTTAATCTACAGCAGCACAGAGACTGACCAGAGGTCACTGCAATTCCTTGCAGACCTCAGCACTGCAAGAGTTGTGGGTATGTCAGCTCCACTGGCCACAACACAGCAGAAAGCAAAACCAGGTTAATGTTTTTACTGAAATCAAGCTAACCTGAAAGTAAGCTATATTCTGCACATAGGATATATTCTTACAAAATGTAGAACCACTATTACTTTTGAAAGCAGTTGAAAATTGTGATTAATTCTCCTTAGTTATGGGTAGCCAACAGCTTGAGAAAAAGCATTTTTCCTACTTTGCTGTGAAAGGCTATGGATGCGTCTACCTGGGGTTTAGTAAACCATGCCATTTTCCACAAAATTCTCCTGGAAAAACTGGCTGCTCATGGTTTGGAAGTCTGAACTGTTCTCTGGGCAAAAATGTGGCTGGATAGCCAAACCCAGGGAGTGGTAGTGAATGGAGCTGGCAGCTGAACATTAGTGGTGTACCCCAGGGATCAGTGGTCATAATATCAATCATCTGTATGAGGGGAATGAGAGCAACTTCACTCAGTTTGCAGATGACACTAAGTTGGGTTGGGATGTTGATAAGCAGGAGGGCAGGAAAGTCCTGCAGAGGGGTGTGGACAGGCTGGATGGATGGGCTGGGGCCAGTGGTGTGAGGTTTAACAAGACCAAGTTCCAGGTCCTGCTCCTGGGTCTCAACAACCCCAGGCAGTGCTACAGGCTGGGGGAAAATGCTGCAGAACTACAGGCTGAGTGGCTGGAAAGCTGTCAGACAGAAAATCACCTTGGAGTGCTGGTCAACAGCAGCTGAACGTGATCCAGCATGAGTCCAGGTGGCCAAGAAGGCCAATGGCATCCTGGCCTGTGTCAGCAATGGTGTGCTGGTAGGACCAGGGCAGTGATTGTGCCCCTGGAAGGTGTAGAGAGGTGGGGCTTGGACTCTTCTCCCAAATAACAAGTGACAGAACATGAAGAAATGGCCTCAAGCCATGGCAGGAGATGTTTAGGTTGGATCCCAGCAAAAACTTTCTCACTGAAAGGGCTGTCAAGCACTGAAACAACCTGCCCAGGGAAGTGGTTGAGTCAACATCCCTGGAAGTATTAAAAGATCTGTAGATGTGGTTCTTAGAGACGTTGGTTTAGTGGTAAACTTGGCAGGGCTACATTAATGGTCAATGATCTTAATGGTCTTTCCCAACTGAAATGATTCTTTGATTCAATTAGTCTATGACTCTCTCTCCAGTTAATTTTTTATGCAATTGCTCTCACTATGACTCTCGATGAATTTGTCTGATCATGGTAATTAGTGGAGTAGTAATATTTATGCTACACCATCTACAGTACAGTAATTTCATGAATATAAGCCACACCTTTTTCATTGAAGAATCCAGTCTACCCCAGTGGTGCGGCTTATATTCAGGTGCGGCTTATCTATGGACAAATCCCAGTGAAACGCCAACCCGGAAGTGAGAGCCGGCCAAGCAGAGTGGCAAGTGGGCGGGCTGGCCCCTGTGCCGCTGGCAGCCGGCAGCAGTGTGGGACCGCCAGGAACGAGGTGCCGCTGGGAAGCCGGGCTGTGTGGGGCAGGGCCGGGCCGGAGCACCCCGCCCCCTCTGCCATGCAGAGTTTATATTCGGGTGCGGCTTATATATGGATAAATCCCGTGGTCTTCCCAGCTACCCAGAAGTGCAGCTTATATTCAGGTGCGGCTTATAATCGTGAAATTACTGAACTTATGTGAGTAAAATCAAACATGCCCCAAGCAGAGGGACATCTTGTTTCCTCAAAGTGGAAAGGAGAAGGGAAAAATAAATTCTTCAAGGGGACTAGCTCATCCCTCTTAAGAGACTTAGAGTAACAGGCTAACCCTTGAATTGAACTGGAAATGTTTTTTTTCAGAACTGTGTAGCAGACACAGAATTTTTTTCTCTCATCATCCATTTAAGTCAGGGGCAATTTAGAAGAAAATGAGGTAAATGGCCAGGGCCAAAGATCTATTGATTATTTTCCAAAAAATTTGTTTTTCATTCTTTATCTTTCATTAAAGATATCTTTTTTTGAAAGACAGCTTTTAAAGTTCTCCTAACTTTAGCTTTTCTGACAGCTGTATTATTAAACTCTTAGTTCATCATGATGGAAACTCATACATAAAACCTGATGTGGTTAAGAATTTAACTGGCAGTACTCATAAATTACCCTGTTTGCATTAAAAAAATAATTTAAAAAGAGAATGCAGCATTTTTAAAACATCACTGACAATAAATCGACATCACTCTCATCCAGCGACATTTTAAAGGGTTTTGGAAAATGAGGTACATTATGACACTTTGCTTTCTTTTGTAACCTTCAGGCTGAGAGAGACACACTTGATGTGCTGAAATAGCACAGTGGGAAACAACAGCCATGAAGGTAAGCCAGAAGAAGATTGGGGAAAGCTAAATTGGCAAGTTAAATCAGTAAGTTAAAATACCTGAGGATTTTGAAAGCTCTGGCTTTACTTTTTGCTTTCTCTTGGTGTGTGAAGTCATCTCACCAATTTGTGCCGCATTCAGTCACTAGCAAAGTGAGACTGGTTAATCCTCCTTTATGAGATAATCATGTCTTGTCTATCCTAGCATAGCCAAAAGATGCAGTTGTATGGATAGATCCCTTTCTTACTACGAAGCAATCACCCTCTCCCTCTCAGGCTTGAGAGGTAGTAAATTACCCTTCTGCAGAGTCTTTGGTGACAGAGATGCTGTCAGGGTGAAGGTCCAAAGAGATGTAGCTCTTCTCCCTGAACATAAACACTGTCAAATGATTAGTCATGCTAGATTAGAAGAGTTTTATATAACACAGTAAAATCCAGTAAATCATCAAATGTGCATCTCCTACTTTCAAGCAGATGTACTTCTTCATCCACTAGCATATGGTACTGAAAAATATGGAGTTGAGTAGTTCTAAACGGGTTATTTTCATCTGAAAACAAAAAATCTATGTAAACTTTGTGTGATATGATTTTCAGAAAATTGTGCAGGAGTGAATAATAGAATATTTTAATGTCTATATTTCTTCACTTGTCTTCTAAGGCTATATTCAAATTGCAGCTCTGTTGGTTTTAAATAGTCATGCTCTAGCATAATACATTAATGTCAATAGTAATAATTAATATTATATTACTAAAATATCTGTATTATATATTATATATATTATATATCATTTATGTCATTAATATTAATGTCATTAATATTATCATCAGAATTTTATTTCCTATTTATTTTATTTCTTCTTATACATAATCTTGTATTCATGAGAATAGCTCTGCTTTGTTCAAGGATGTGATTTGTATGGAAAAAAAAGCTGTAAAAAGGTTTTTAGTATTTATAGGATTTTAAAGATGGTGTTAATGTCTCTGATTTGTGATAGTATGACTACAGCCAGAGTCAGTGGGCTTATCACCAGTGTAGTAGAATTATGTTGGAATATCAGGATTCAATTTTCTCTGCTATGAGGCATTTGTACCAACATTTAATTTAATTTACACCCCATTTTATAGGGTTTAGAATTGAAACTGTACAGAGTAGAATAAAAAAGAGCCCCAAAACATCCCATCACCAATAACAGTACTTAAGAAAAAGTAGAAACTTTGAGCAAGAAGAAATTTTCATGACTATAAAGAGGGATTTTTAATCAGGTATAGATTGTAAGAATCAAAATGGGAGGAGCAGGCAAAGCCTAAGGAAAACGTGATGCACAGCAGTTAGTCAGAGACAAGATACTTGACAGGTCTGTATGTTGCTGTTCCAGTTATTTTATTCCATATGTGACTCCTAGCAGGGTAATGCTGGATACTTCCTTTTTTGCCTCTTTGTCTTCCTCCTGATAAGGCTTGGGACCATTTGTGTCACTGAGAGAGGACATCTGTTCTTGCAAAAGCACAAACCCATATAGTGATCATTTGGTCTGCAGTGGTCCATAGGAAATAGTCTACAAGCCCTAACTAACCCACTCTGTAAAGCATTTTATAAAAACTTCTAATAAACAATACAATGAGGATTAAAAATTGCAACCGAAATGTATCACAGGAAATGGAAGGGGTGAGAGGAAAGGAAAAAATTAAGGTTGCTCCTGAGAAGTAGTTGGAAATAACTGATATTTCTCAATATGCCCCAGAACACCTGTGTTGTGCTTTGGAGCTGAAAACATCTGAGGCCCTGCAGTTCTCTCTATACTACAAAAAACAAAGCTGAAATTTTTTGCTGCATTTTGATAGTATTTGCATTTAGTTAGTACACTCTACTAAAGTCAACAGAGACTAATGATTTCTGACAAGTTCTCATTTCATTTATTTAAGATTTGTGAATTTTAAAAAAGGTTTGGGGAGGGGTTGGCGGTTTTATTGTTGTTCTATATTTTGACTTCATCCTCTGCTGTTTAGGTTTTCAGCTGCAGGAATTTGGGAGGTGAGAGCCTTCTGGATAAAATATTAATTAAGAAAAATATTGCCTTTTGCTGGCAGTATTGCTTTCAGAAGTAGATGCTAGATTTTATATTCCTCAGATCTTCCGAGCTTCATTAATAGAATGCCATTTTTTTGTTTGCTAATAATGCCAGACTGAGTTTATTATGTAATTTTCCCTGGCTAAATGTCCCACTCCTAGCAAGTGAAAATGCAAAATTTATCAGGCTGCTTATTCCTAGTAAAAGAAAACAAGGTCTTTGAGAGGGGAAGGTGGGGGTGGGGAGAGAAGGTTATTTTCTTTCTTTCATAAGACTTCCCTTATAAAGGTGGAGGTCTTTGTAAGCAGCATATTTATTCCAGCTCTTTGATATCCTTCCCAGCTCAGGTTTCATTATTTTTTTAAATAAACAGTTTTATGTCATGTTTATAATCATAGTATGCCAGAGAAGAGTTGGTGATTTTACTTCTGTTCAAAGCCAAGTTTTACCATGGTTGTACTGAATGCCTTTTTTAGAAAAAAAAAAAAAAAATAATACCAGTATAATTTCCAATCTAGTTTTTAAAGTAATCTTCTTTCATAGTCTGCAATTTGAGAAAATTCAAAAGTGTAAAGTTTGAGTTTTTAAAAATGTGAAATAGGCCTTTTTTTTCTGAAGGATTGAGCTGTCTTTGTGGTCGGTGATTATATAAAGCCACGAACACAGTCTCACCCACAAATAAAGAAGATTTATATTAAGGTATATCCTGTGCTATTCCATATTCCAGTAATTTGGCCAGAGACAGTGGCATCAGGTAGATTCAGAGTAAAGAAGTCCTTCTAATAAGATGTGAATTTTTCTTGGAGAAAAATAAGCTGCTAATGGAATTTTATCAAGGAAATTAAATAAGAGTATGACTAAGGAATCTTTGCAGGGTTTTGAAACCTTGCCATATTTTAGCACTTTTCTGGACTGTCTCTATAGAGACCAAAGTAGCAATGTAGAAGATCGTTTTTCTTCAGATGTGTTCCAAGGAGCAAATATTGACAAAATTTGGACTGTGGTTTTTGTTTTGTTGTTGTTTTGTTTTTAAAATTCCTGAAGTTGCTTCAGTTTTCTAGTTGATGTTGTTAATTTGGCAGCTTTGGTAAATGCTAAATTTGCCATTAAGTGTAGATAGAAAATAAATCAATGACTAACAGCAACAACACGACCTGCTGTGACTAATGACTTCAGCTAATCTGTGAATATTGAAGGTCTCAGGGCACTTAACTGATGTCAATAGGAATGTGGTGATGCTGGTATTGGAACAAAGATTTGTGTCTTGTTCTTCAGGCAAAATTCACTCAATGGGACAGTAATTAGTAAAATTTTTTGTTCTTATGAAATATCAGTGGTTTCTGAGAAACCATTTGAAAGCTTTTGTTGCTAACTGCAGGAGGTGCACTAAGTTGCACAAGTAGGTGCACTTACTGTAAAGCTGCTTCTTATATGAAATGAAATATGTGCTTTGTGTTCTCAGAGAAAGATTTATGATAACTGGCAAAATAATAGCCCTTTTTAATTTGAATGGATGTATATATACTGCTGTCTTGGTGGCATCCTTGCAACACAATATGTCAGAAAATACCCTGCTTTATCTCTACTGAGAGCATTAGAGAAAAGGCTGTAATCTGCTCCAGATTTTGGGTACCAGTGCTCCAGCTTTGGCTTTTCTTTTTAAAAAGAATTCAGGAATACCAAAAAAAAAAAAAAAAAAAAAAAAAAATTTGAAGATATTGCTCTCTATTCGTTTCTACATTCTTGCATTCAAGTACTGTCCTTTATTTCCCAAGTCCTAAAATCAATGATTCTCATGTCAAGAACCTTAGCCATTTTAGATAAACATTCCGTATGTACATTCAGGTTTTTTTCTGCTCCTGGCTTTCTTTCCCGTTCAGGTTTGTGAGTTCATAATTCATGAACTTTGTATGGAGAACCAGCTGTGTCACTGTGACTTTGAGAGACAAACAGAAAATTGATGTCTTCAATACCTGGAAGCCTTTCAGTCACTTTCCTAGGAAATATTTCTAGCATAAGAAGCACATTTACCCACAAAGCAGTATAGAAATGCAGTGCATTTTGTGTCTTTCAGACCCTGGCCATTAGATGGGTTGAAAGACTCTTCAACAAGCTGAATTAAACACTCTTCAAAAGCACCCTGAATTGCAGCCAGTCTGTTTGCTAGGAAGGGCTGTGCATGCTGTATGAAATAGTCGTGTGCACATTTCCTTTCTTTGGCGCAAGGAAAGCTGCCTGGAATGCACAGCATGGGAGGGATGCGCTGCACAGACACAGTGTCTTAGTGGGATATTGTTTCCACAAGATCAGCACAATTAGACTCAGGCCTGCAAAGTTTCAGCAATTTTCTTCTCCAGTTGTATTCTCATTTTGACATGAGATCATTCGGTATGTAACACGCAGATTCTGGGGGAATAGTTGTTTGGATGCCAGTTTGGTTATGAGTTTCTGCTTTTAAGCTTGGCATATGAGGAAAATGAAAACTCTGTGGGAGTCAAGAGTAGTGATGCTTTTTTAAGCATGGAGTTCCACAGTGCTGGAGGAGTACTTCTCCAGAGCAGGCTTCGTCCCTGGCCAATTCACAGCATCAGGGTAACAGTTCCTGGGAGTAACTCATTTGTGTTCCCTTTGACTGGGAGGAAAGAATCAGATGGGACGGAACTATGGAGGTTTCCACTAAAATCTTAGGATGAAGAACAAGAATAGTTTTGTCTTTTAAGCATCATGCTTTCACATTCAGGTTGTCACTTATCTTTTATTGTAGGAGGTGAAGAAACTTGGGAGATCACCAAATGTCACAGATACTATGAATGTATTTTTTTTTTTTAACCGACATTGGAGGATCACCTTGGAACTTTCAGCTTTCTCTTTTTTCCTCAATTACATTACTATTATCTGGTTACTCAACAAGAAGCTTGAATTCTGACCTGAGTACTCCTCAAATAAATTTTTAAATAAAGAAATTTGAAGTAAAATGTACTAGATGTCTTTAATAAAATCCTGATACTATCTTAAAATAATGTAATTTTTACTTCTCTGCTTCATTTTTTCCTGTAATTCATATAGAATAGACACACAAATTTATGGTAACTCATCTTTTACTTTGATACATGTCTTTGACAGCTTCTTCAGCCTTTCATTTAGACTCATTTTTAATGTAATTTCTTTGCTGAAACATGTGCCTTCTCCCAGTTTTCTGAAGGAGAAATAATGCAGATTTTAATATTTTCTATAGATGTCTAAATACTACATTGTTAGGTGTAGAAGTATACTATACATAGGTGTACTACACTTCACATAGATATTCTATACAAATATATATGCATACTCATGCATACCCATGCAAGCCCAAAGGTTCTAGTTTACCGTGTGGTATGGTGGTTTTGATGAAGGATCTTCAAAAACTGGTAACTCAGGATGTTTGAATATCTTATTGCTTCCACAGCAAGTTCCTTACAGTACACTTGGGCAGAAGATATATTTTTATAACTATCCCCATCTTTCTTTTTTTTTTTTTTAAGTTTGTTCTTTCATTTTTTAAAGAGAACTACTAATAGTTTCATCTACTGTGTATCACTGCAAAAGTCATTTAGTATGGTCCTTTCCAATATGCTACAGAATCATTTTTTGATGGCAGAATACTTACAGAGTTTCCTGGTGGCCTTTTTTAAACTCATTTTCTCTCCCTGTTTCTATATGAGGCCCCTGTTTATCTCCCAAATTTCTCTGTGTCAGCAGTTGACTCAGATGCTGTGTGCTAGCTGGTGTAACAGCTCTTTGACCTGAACTAACCCTTTTCCAGCTATTCTTCACTTGCATCCTTCCTACTCTGGCTTCTCATCCAAGCAGTGATTCTTTATATTCCATGCAGTGAAATATGACGCAGTGCCAATGTGCTGTATGCTAAATGATTTACAGAGGAGTGTGGAAATGAAACAGAAAACTGTGGGAGAGATGAACTCTGAACTCAGTTTCTTGTCCAACTGTAGACTGACCAACCTTCCCTTCTTGTTCCAAAACAGCTGCTTACTGTAAATAATACATATGCTGCTTTCCATATATTTGCATTTTGAATCTAAAGCTCAAGGAAATTTTTTCAGGGGAAAAAGCAATGTTGTCAGGAACAAGATACACGTCAACAAGATGAAAAGGGATGTCAGCTGACTGGGGAACAGAGACAGCACAGCTGGAGTTATTTTCTGAATTAACTGGTGTTAGGCATCGCAAAGACTTTTTTCTGAAACTGGTATTAAGTATTTTGCTTTTTCAACACAGATTGTTTTCCCCCATAATAAAGAGACTTCAGGGTATTGTTGTGTGTTAGTTGGGGCTAAAACATTTGCATTAAGTCAATGAATGTTTTGTGATGGGCTTTGTAAGAGCTAAACAAATTTCTGATTCCACAGCTTAATGACTACAGCCCATTTCCACATCCATTCCACTCTTTTCCATACCCAAAAGCCTGGTTGCAAGCCAGAAAAATAATCTCTTTTTCTTTATCCTTCCCTTGTCTCACTGGGATATGTGCTGTCAAAACAGGTGCTTATAAAAATATACAAAGGACAGTCTCATTAGGATAGTCCTGCTCTGCTTTTCCTGATTGTTAAGATGATAGTGGAGGGAATTAAATAATAGTGTTCCTTTCTCTGCCACAATAGTGGCCCTCTCTGTATAGCCACATCCACAAAAGGGTTGTGGTCTGGTGGGATCCAAGCCTCTCAAT
Organism: Sialia sialis; assembly: GCA_009812075.1. Classification (NCBI taxonomy): domain Eukaryota; kingdom Metazoa; phylum Chordata; class Aves; order Passeriformes; family Turdidae; genus Sialia; species Sialia sialis. Next base: position 31,087,980 of record VRYO01002734.1, on the reverse strand, counting down.
TACATACACAGCCTCCATATACTGATTTGTCTGACCTAAAAATCACCAAAGCAGCTGCCATACTTTTATAAAAATTGTGAGACATCCCAAAGAAAATGTGTATTTTCAGCACACCTGCAGTTTCCAGAGAGTTCTTCCATTTCTGGAAGTCATAAGCATCTGCTGGAGCAGTAATGGTGTTTTTCCCCCAAAAAAAATAAGGATTTTTGCCTGTAAAGAGGTAAGTTCTTGATTTAAACTTTTCTTCCATTATGGAATTTTGATATTGCCTCAGAGATAGAAGCCATACCAAATTTTTTTTAAAATTTGCTAGCTCTGTTAAAATAGACTAGATGCAACTGTGTTTAAAACCTACTCCTTTTGAAAAAGAAAAGAAGATTTTTTAATATGCTGGAACGGTGGAAAGTGGTAGTCTAAAATAGGATACACATTACTCCAGGTTTTGAGATCATCACCCTGCTATGGATGGAATGCCATTTAATTTGGTAGTTTGCCGCACTCCCCTTCAAAGTCAGACAGTTGCTTGATGTAAACTACATAGGTATGTACTGTAACACCCATATTAACACAGTTATCAAATTTAGAAACAAATAGGTTAGGGGAGATCACTGTCTCTTTTTAACTTCCTGACTTCTGGATACTGCTCACAGTTCAAGTGATCTGTATATGGAGACAAACATCTTTTTTTATATTCATGTGCTTTTTTCAGATTGCATTGCATCTTCTCTGCAAGATTTGTCATCATTTTTAACTTCATGATAATGCTACATTGCACTTAAAAAATGCTAGTGCCCCTTGGGTATGGCTATCTGGAGCCATCTCCTGTTCAGACAGTAAACAGACTATGTTAATGACCATCCTTCCTAACTAATGCCTGGGGGGAAGTTATTGATTTGGAACTCTTACATTCGAAGTTTCCAGGTGGGATCCAAACTTTAGTGCATAGTCTTCTGTATATGAAATCTGTAATTCAGGTGAAATTGTATCCTGGTTAACAAACTCCATACGAGCTTTGTCTCTATAGATTATTATTTCAAAAAATTACAGTTTTAAAACACAGAAAACCCATTTCTCTATTCTTCTGATTTAATAAAAGGAGCTCTACAAATCTAATTTAGACAAAAATATTTTTTCAAGATACTAGATTTCTCCATTAGTATTAAATTATGGTGATTGAAGTATTTAGTTTGTCTGTGGACTTAAATTTGTACTGTCATGTGCTCCTTGTGGGAGCAAATTATTTGGTCTGATTCAAGGTGAGCCTTGAATTCTTGGTATTTGATATCCAATAGAAAGTGTGCAGCACTTGATTAACAGACAAGAGCTATTACTAAATAAATTATAAGAGATTTTTTATGCTCTTGATCAGAGTGACCGAATACTTCAGAAATCTGAGCTAAGGAAACACTTATTAATAGAAAGTGACAGCTAGAACAAGTGTAGATGCCATGGGATTGTGATGTAGAAAATTAACTTAGAGCTCATAACTTTGTAATCGAGAATAAGAGAATTCTCTCTGTTCAGAATCCTGCATCTTCTGGGCTGTTTCTTAGCTAACTAAGAAACATCCTGGAGTGCAAATCTTTTTTTATTGCTTTTATAGTTATGAAATTTCTTAGGTAGATAAAAAATCTAGGATTATTATTATTATTGTATAAACAATCCAGAAATACAGGAAACCACATATTTTCACAAAGGTAAGGGTAGAATCACTGGAAAGTAAAAAAGATGGGCTCACAAAAAAACCCCTTAGGACAGGTGGCAAGTTCCCTATGATTACTGCTTTGGGTTCAGACACAAAGGCACAGTCATCACAATTGTGCTTCTTTGAATTATGTATCAGGAAATCCTGAATTAATTTAAAGCTTGATTCCAGCATTATTTTAGAGTTCCATTCTGCCATACTCCAACTCAGTCTCTAAGCACAAGGAATGATTTAAAGAATTGGAATATTTTGATGACGGATTTGAATTGCTTATATTTAGCAAATAACAGTGCAGGTGTAATGACCATGCAAAATCTAAGTATGATCGATTCACACCTCTTTCAATCATAAAAAATATAGCAGAAATGTCATATATCTCTAAAACACCATTTTACTTGAGACTTGCTAGTAAACTTTACTCTCATACTGTATGTAGCCAGGGACAACACAAGTACCATAATACACAATAATTTTTCTGATTAAATTATTTATGAATTTTGCTCATAAATGAATAACAAACTTGAATCAAGGCAACTGGAGGTCAGAATTTTAATATTTTTGCATGGATTTGGTTTTTATTCATTAATTCAAATAACTTTCAAATTCACATTTTGATCTCTCTCCTTGGCTGTGAGAAGTAGTCACAACTCCACTAGCATTCACTGGGAACTTATAGTTGATATTTAAAGGAAAATTGCTGTTGAAGGACCAGCCACCTATGAACATTTGCAGCCTTCTACAAGCACTGGCTGTGTCAGTCTTAATGCAGTCTTATAGATCCATTGCAACATTTGACCAGTATTTGGAAAAGCTTGAGGAGATTTTTGGGTTCAAGGTGCTCTGAAAGTGGGAAGAAAATGCTGCACATGGAAGATTTTTTGTTTATTTTGCTTCAATAGGCAGATATCTGCTAAAATTTTCATTTTAAAAGAAGTAATTTTTAGTATGAGACCATGGATGTAGAGTGTAAGATGCCAAAGAGTTTTTGTCCATAATTAGAGTGAACATAGGGCTGTGTTGGAAACCTAGCATGTCTCCACAGCATCTACTACTAGAAATAATATATGTACAAGATAAAAAAATTCACTTTTAGTAATTGACAAAACAATTTCAAGAATTTATGAGATTATGGGAAAAAATTCTATAAGTAACATAAATTACATTCTTGTACGGTGTAGCATGTCTGTATCTCTACCACACTTCAAAAGGCGAGTGTAGGATGAGGGAAGATGAAATTCAGAATGTCTGAGTCAGTAGGGGGTGATTGTGTATGACAAAAAAGTGCACCTAGCTGATAGATACAAATGGGGTTCAGCAGAGGTCCATGCTTAAACAAATGCTCTCTGCCTCCCCAGCATTGGCAAGAGCAAGTGCCTCTGGAGCCCCTTGTAGCAGCTCTGCCAACACCACTGCTGGGATCTAAAATTATCTCTGCAGGGTGTCTTTCTGGAAAATTGTTGTCATGTGGACTAGTCTAGGAATTTTTCTGCTGATGTCTGGGGACTGGTTCACTGGATGCCTAAAAGACTTGACTCCACTGGGATTGCTACCCAACACAACTGCAGGATCTAGGGAGGCCACATCAAAGCAGCCCAAGCCACATCTGATCGCTTTACCCTGTTTTCCTGTCCTCTCTTGACATTGGGCAGCCTATTTTCGCTCTGTTTTTAAATGGAATACTGATTTTAATTTTCCCCTTGATGGGGTGCAAAAATGTATGGACTCTTCTAAGAATTGAAGGGGTTGAAAGAAGATCTGTTCTGTAATTTTTTGCTAGGCACTACCTTTCTTGCAAGCAGAGACAAGTAGCAGTAATGATGGTAGAGGGTTTTTAGAAGTGATTCTAGGTTCACTCCTGTTTGGGGACTGTTGACGAAAGAATCCTAGGCTTCAAACTAACCTTCAAATCACTGTTATGAAAGTCTGCACTCAGTGTAGAGGTGAAACAGCAAAGAAATTAAAGGAATCATTGTTTGGTGTTTGCATAGCTCCTTCACAGGGAGGTTAGAAGGGAGCACAGCAGATATTTTGACTCTCTCTCAAAGCCACCCATGCATCTGTTCAACTATATATTTGCTAGAAAATGAAGTGCAGTTAAGGGACTAACAGCACTTTGCAGCTATTCCGTTTTGGTCATACATTTATGTGTTGTTAATTTGGAAACAAAGCTGCGATGCTTCAGATGGTGTAATGGGTTTGATAAAGGAAGAAACACAGTAGATTAAAATACCCTTCTTTCAGTCATAGCCATTGCCAAAGCACTTGTATTTAGGCACAGTGGGTCATTTATCTTTGAACTACACAGCTGACTCGGCACTGTGGTGGGTTGAGAAGTAAGCAGTTCTGACATTTAGCAGCCCAAGGCTTCTTTTCTCCTTGAGTGACTTGCATGTCAGCTCTGTTAGCTTTTTCTGCTGCTACTCTTTTGAAGCAGATGGTTAAACCTCACCTCAGCTGGGTGGTTGGGACCTTGCAGCATTTAGCAAGGCTAACCAATTGAATTATAACTGATTGTGCCTATGGGTATCGAGTAGCATATGATTTATGATTATGGTGTTTTAAATATAGTCTGTGGAAGGTACCAGAGCATAGCACTGAGAATATTTTGAAAATGCAGAGAATAAAACACTGACTCACAGAAACCCAAACACAGTAGTTTAGAAAAGGGTCCCTTCCATTACAAACAGCTTCTTCATAACCATTTTGTCTACTGTAGCTGTGCTTCTGCATATATTTACTCTTCATTGTGTCCTGAAATTATTTAAACATACAATTAGCACAGAATGTAGCTTTTTGCTGTTATATGTGCAGTTTAGGAGAGGCAGATTTCAAAGCTGGAGTCTGTATAGATGCTGAAGTGATAAGCCTGAAATAGCAGAGTACATTCCATGAGGTTATTGCATCGGCACCTCAGCGAGCACTGCTGTTCAGTTAGGCATAAAGCCTGAGGGTAAAGTAACGACCACTGTGGAATCAGCAGTTCTATTTTTAGACAGCTCTCTTCCAAACCTCATCCTCTTGCAACACAATATCTGCTAAATTGGAAATAATACACCCCAAACAATCTGAATAACTAGAGATCATGACTATTCAGGCTGCAATTTAACAGCAATATATATGCATCTTTCTTAAAACATTCCTTAAAATGAAATGAAAATGTGTTTATTCATAATGAATGTCACCAGATAAATGCCTAGCAAGGGATATCTTATCTTCAGCTGTTTAGTAATGCTGCCTAATTATGTCCCTGCTGAAACTGGAAAATGTTGTAGAGAAAAGATGAGCATTTGCTGCAAGGTACTGTTGTGAATACAATAAAAAACCTTCCAGTCTCTCAATAAAGACTGTTTAGTAATACACAAAATCTAATCCAAAGTGTACCTTGCAAATGACATTTTCAGTTGCATGATCTACATTTCCTTTGCACTAGCAGAAGACAGATGAGGTCTGCAACTTTACAAGAATTTTGTGAATGTTTCACTGAAAATAACATAGAGGACAAGTGTAGCCATTTTTAGCTCACAAACCATCAGTGAATGTGTTGAAATATGTGTTCAGTTTTTCTGAACACCCTGATGAAAAATGCTTGTTAGATAGTAAGCTGCTCAGGAGGGCAGCATGCTGTATGTGCTCAGATGGCGTGTGATGGGCATTATCAGGACATAAAACTTTGTCTGCAATCCAGGACTTGCTATATGCTGTTCATCAGGGTTCACTATTGGCACCACAGGTTTAATCACATATGTTATCACCATATTGCCCTCATTTCCTGCTCGGACAAGTTTTGGGAACATGGAGTTATTTAACTGTATTTTCTTTAACTGAAGTCTGCTGTCAATTTGGATTTATTAAGGAATATTTGCTCACATTAACATTAATGATTGAGCTGCAACCGCATGTGAAGAAAACTGTATGGTTTGCAGGTGCAAGAAAAGCAAACTCAGTGAAATGTATCCAGCATTTTTAGCAATACTTCCCTTTATTTCCTACATGCATTCTGCTTTGACAACCTGCTCATACATGTTTTGGTTTTTTGAGGGTAAAGAAAGCAGACAAACGCATATACTCTTAGCATGCTATTCACATTATCTGAACACATATACAGGTATCGTCTGGGGACTCATATTTTTTTTCTTGGAACAGAAAGCAGAATAAGGACTTTTCAAAATAAGATCTCAGAAGTTGTAATGTACCACCAGCAGAGCAAAGCAGAGGAGAGGAGAGACTAGGAAGCCTTTCCTCCCAGCTATCCCCCTAAATACCTCTCTGTCCATCTGACCAGACAAAAATTCCCTCCTGACCACAGCTTAGCACCCACTTTAACCCTGACTATGTGAAGAACATGCTCCACCAGACAACCAATTTTTTGCTACTTCAAGAAGCATTAGTGCTTTCAGACAAAACCTCCTCTTTAATTATGTTCTGCCACCAATGCTTTACTGGCCTGAGATGCATATACAGACCTGGAGTCCTCAAAAGGGTGATGAAATTTCAGACTTTGGGTTTGATTTTCCAGCAATATTAGAGAAAAATAAAAATATTTGCAAAAAATATGCTGCACTATATCTTTCTAGCTGTGCTAAAGCTTAAATCACACTGTATAAACAAAACTCAGCTATTTATAGTGATCAAAGAAACACATCTTGTGGTTGTATTGAACCAAATGTTTTCTTTGAAAACATTTTGCCTGTTAAAGAACATGAGCAGAGTCTGTTTAAATGAAAAAGAACATACTTGCTCGTATTTCTAGAGTGCTAAACAGGCCTTCCTGGGAAGTGTGAAGTGCCACTTGAGAACTGAGATACTGTTCTTATTTTTCCTCCAAGTTGTTGGTTTCAGAACAATGTTACAAATGTTAAGGCATTTGTAAAGGATAATTTTAAAAAGACAAAGTTATAAGGCATCCCTATATCAGTATTTTAGAGAAGCTGAAATTGCATTAAAACTTGAAATTTGTCTAAATTTTCATCAGTTAAGGACATACAAGTCTTCAGACATCCTTTTGTAGCATCTGACAGTGACACATCTTACAACAGAATCACAGAATATTCTGAATTCAAAAACAGATTTTAAAGAGCTAGAACTATTCAAGTGACAGGTCATGAATGTCATGGGTCTCTGGGGGACAGAGAATTTCTTATGCTGTGCCACTGTACTTCATCAGCAATGAGATAAAACTATGGCAAACTTATATATTTATTTTTTTTTATTAGCAGTATAATGAATTGTACAGATACACACATAAGGTTCATTGAGCCGTGGATTTTTTTTTTTTATTCCTTCCATTTCATCGAGTTCGGATCATTTTCAAAGGATAAACACCACCACCGTCAGATAATTTTTTCATTTCCTTCAGGAGGTTAAATTGTCGTTACCACTTTTTGGCATTTCTGATTTGGGGCTTTTTGCCTTTTTACTTAATTCAGCAAAGCTGGATCTAGTGCAAGCACCCACAGTGTTGTATTTTAAACCCAGCTGGCAACTGAGCCCCCACAGCTGATTACAGACCCTCCCTAGTCCACTGTGGGATGGGGAAGAGAATGGGAAAGTAAGAAAATACAAAATTGGGTAGAATGTGATCTATATCACCCTTGGGAATGAAGAAGGAGGGAGGATGTCCTGCTATGACCTGCTGCTCTTAATGTCTTGTAAATCAAATTTTGACTCATTCCAGCCCTCTTTCACTGAGCTGTGGTTTTGGCAGGGAGCAAATCTGGCAGCTCCACGGAGAACAAAGTAGGGCAGCTGTGAAACTAAGAGATGTTCAGAAAAGATAATGGGCAATGGTTGACACCTCACCTAGTGTTAGATGAGAACCCACAGGGGAAAAAAACAAACAACAACCAAACTCTCTTTTCATTTCAGCAGGAAGAGAAGCATGTCTCAAACTAATTAGGAACATTGTTCTTATAAGCAGAATTTGACTGCTAAAACTTAAACAAGACTAATTTTCTATTAATCACATGCTTTAGAAAATGACACCTGCTGACTTTTTACTACATCAGTACAGTGTACAAGAAAGAAATAACACTTTTATTAATTACAAGGAATTCTGCAATCAGGCAATACATTATGTAGCAGTCACAACATTAAGCTCTAAAGAATATAATATCTTATGGCTTCTATAAATCATCTAGACATTTGCAAGTTGGGTTTTTTTCTTCAGCTCCTAACATACCTTTGCAATTTTTAGTTAAATTATCTGTGTTCTGCACCTGTTTCCTTTTTTTTTCTTTTTTAGTTTCTTTTAACAGATTTTATTTTTCTATATTTTAGGGATACAGCTTCATGCTGTTTGCCACTCCTGCCCAGATACTAGGTTTGACAAAAACAGATTTGATTTAGTGGAAGTTATAGGGTTTGTCTGGACTCTGTAAAGTCTTGCAGAGCATACTCTGCAAGATATCAAAGTATCTATTTCAGTGAGAGAACTGGGTAATGGAATTGTTAGAAATGTGAACTCACATTTCTCATTTAAAGAATGTAATCAAATAGATAGGAACCTCCTCAAGAAGTGCATCAGTTATGCTAGAGAAGATACAAATTTTGTCCCTTTAAAGCATTTCATAGTTGGTATCTAAGTAATGCCATCATAGACCCAAAATGAAAATGCAATAAAAAAGTATCAGAAACATTTTATTCTTGATACTTTAAAAGAAAACAACTGGACTATTCAGACATGAAGCTTATCTAGGACACAGCACTGCTCGCTGCAGGAATCTAGTGATGGTCTCCTCTTCAGTCTAATGAGACTGATAGATTTATATTTGGTTATAGTAGTTCTGTTTTGCATCACCTGACTCTGTTATTTAGATAAAAGTCACAGGAAACCAAGTCAAGAGGGACTATGAGATCTCCTTTTCATGAGTTTGTAGTTTTCATGCCTAGAAACTTGCCACCTTTTCAGAGACACAACAGGATCACCTCAAGAATCCATTTTGGTAATTAGCTATTCAAACCACGAAACAGTTTTTCAGTGTCTAGACTTGCTGCTTGAATCCAGTGCTTATTTATTCTATTTGAAGTTTATTCCTCTTCTTTTTATGGCTGCTTTTTAATTTTATTGATAACTGTTGCCTTGCTAATAGAGCTGTGGCAGACAAGGGAAGTACTGCGAGGTACTCTCCACGCAGAAGCAGACAGATGAGTAAGGAAGAAAGGACAAGCAGAATACAAGAGGGAGCTCTTGAGATACGTGTGCCTGGTTTATATCTTCAAACCTTTTCTCCATGCAAGTGCTCTGTGCCAGTACCTGACAGCTGCTGTGTGCTGGCAGCAGCTTTATCTGGAGGGAGAGGAGCAGGCAGATTATATTGTCTTAAAGCCTCTTCTCCTTTGGTGCAAGGGAGCAAGCAACATAAACAGGATTAGGGCTGGGTCTAGATACAGGGTTTTCATGGGAATGCAAGCTGGAACAGGAACTGCAGTTGCAGCTGGACTCCCAGAAGTTTCTTTTCTGACTCTTACATCTAGTTCTGCAGGGGGAAAGGCAAACCTGACATGATTTGTTTTGGAAAAACTAAGATGTCTCTCAATTAGGGGTTCAGTAATACTGAATGAAGGGAGGGATGAGCTATAGTGTAGGTAGGTTTGCTAACCTGTCTTGAAGGTCCTAAATTTCTCTAGAAATTAATCCAATACTATAACTATAATCCTATATTAGGATATAAAACTCCAGGTTATTAATATAGAAGTAAAGTACGTGTAGCATTCACTCTTCTGGATATGAAAGGTTTGAGAAGCTCCCGTTATTTTAGGATCTAGACAGATTAGTCAACCTAGGCTTATGGCTGGTTCCTTTAGGAACTAGAATAATATTTCTGGATATTTCCAGGGTATTTTCCCTGGAAAATGTATACAGTATTAGGTTTCTAATGGTGGTATGATTGCAAGAGTTAGAATTTGGTTAGGTTTCTGAATATAAAGTCATGAGATGCAGTAAATTCTGAGTTTAGAAATGTTCACTAACCAAATGAAACTTTAGGGCTTATACATGAAAGGAAGTAGTATGGCAAGTGACTTTCCATCACTTCCATTATATTGTACCAGAGTTAAGTCTGGAGTTTAGAAAAAAGAATACAAACAGATTATGAATAATTTTCATATGGTGGTTAAAAAACATTCCAGGGCTAAAATCAGGACAGTATTATCGGGACTTATGAGATTTTCGGTTAGTTTATAGCTCTGTGGGGTTTTGGTTTGGTTTGGTTTCGGTTTTTTGATCTACCCTTCAGTCTGTGGCATGAGGTAGGATTGGCTATAAGAAAAAGCTAGCTACTGTCATTTTGGAACCACTGCTTTTGAGGAAGTAAGAGGATAGTCCATATAAATTATTTCAGGTAGAACTCAGTACGAAAGTAAAATGCCTAATTTATGCATTTAAATATATATAACTGCTTGTGACTAAGAGGCCTATAATATATTTGTAATCAGCACAGATCCAGTCAAAAATTATTCATCTGAGACTTAATTCATAGTGAACAGTCAAAGAAGTTATTACAATTCTCAGGAACAAGTGACTGCTTGGTTCATTACATTTAGGATTTGATTTTGGTATGTCTAGGGATGGGATACAGCCATGCAGTAACTAATAAAATTTCGCCTCATTCCCTTAGTTCAGAACTGAGCTACTGCTTTAGTAGATCATGACAATTTTTTACCTTGCATTGTATAAAACCTGTAACCTATGACTCAATGTTAAGACAAAAATCAGTGTGTTGATCAGGAAACTAATGCAAATAGCACCAGAATTTTTCAAATCACGGGCTGACTAATGTTCAGCTTTCCCTGAATGTATAGCTACCAACAATTTAAATAGCAATAATAATAGTAGTAGTAGCAGTAGTAATAATAATCATCATAATAATTTATTCTTTTAAATTTTAGCATTAGTTCTTTATCAATATGCCTGTCTCTTCTTTTCCTTCTTCACCCCATTTAGACAACTTGAGGAACAAGCTAAAGAATTTTAATGGCATTTACCTTGTCTCATTATTCCAGTCAAACCATGCTTTCTGTCAAGTCACTCATACAATAGATATCTGACTCGTTTCATACTTCTGCATAAGGGGAAATCATAATAACCTGAAAATGGTTTTGTAAAAACTTCATAGAATGAGTTACTCATACATTAATGACTCAATCTTCACATTTAACATTATTACTTGTTAAAGATTGGATAGCTTCTGGACAAGTTTTTTAATCTCTCAGGAATCGATGTCTGGACTACATTATAATCTCTCACCGAGTTTTATGAAATTGCAATTGTGTGCAGAAGATGGCAGCTCAGAACTCGCTTTTCCATAATACCTTCAAAATTGCCGACCTTGTAATTATGAACCTTTGAACACAGAAAAAACCAAAAGGGAGCATTTACAGGTAACCTCACTGTACCACTGAAAAGTGCAGTTCTAAAAACTTTTATTTTAAGTTCAACTAACCCTCTAAATTATGCCTCAAGAAAAGGACATTTGCAAACCCTCAAAAGCAGAATAACATCATCATAAATACAATACTACATAATCATAGAGTGCTCTTTCTGAAAACCTTAATACCTGATAATGAAGAGCTCATTGCATGATTTTGAGCTTGGTAGAAGCAGAATAACATTAACTTGCCTTCATATTGAAATCATGAAAGCATTATCAATTCATCATTTGTGAGTGTAAAGCCTGACTCTTCTCTGAGCTTTGTTTGGGAAGATGTTTGTGTGCTGTGACACTACTTTCAGTGTCACAGCCAAGGCTCAGCTGAAATTCCAAACCTGCAGTTCTACATTTAAAAACGCAGTCAACATTAAGACACCCTTTCACAGGTCAGTCTTTCCACCTGCATGGTTAGGCTGTTTAGATGAGCTTTTGTACAAACTAAAAATTTATGTCGTCATCACAAAGCACCAACATGCTTCAATTTGAAATACTGGTTGGGATTAGGGTTATGATGGAATTAGGATCAAAACACAAATTACTAGAAGGTAGATGTGACAATCATGCTCCAGATCATGTTTTGGTCCTGGGTCTCTGTCACAAATACCTCCTGCACTGGATAGTAAGATGAGAGGTAGACAAGCACAGTTCAAAATGAAGGTGAAGCAGGTGTTGTCTCTGGGGGTAGTATCTACTGTGACCCTCATCTTCTCAACAGCTTCACACAGCTCATGAGTATGGGGGTACACAGAGGTCATCGACACTCATTTGGTCAGGAGTTCAAAAATAGTTTCAGGAACACTGAACCAAAGGTCTGTTTTCCAGTCTTCACACATCAAACCGCCATCTTTCTGCCTAGAAAAGATGCAATGTTGTGAAAATATATGCATGTGGTAAATTTTTGCATGCTTTAAGACTTCCCAAATCCATAGAGAGGCCAACTCTGAGGCAATATTTGGAACTGTCTGGGGGGAGCATGCTAGCCTGAAATCATTGTAAGTCCCAACTAAATCAACTTTGAAAGATTAATTACCCTAAACTGCATCAAAACATGATGTAGGCACTGCAGTTGCCTATTATACAAATGGAAATGCAAGATGAATTTGAGACAACATTGATACAAAAGACTGTGTGACTAAACCAAAACTTTTAAAACGAGCTGTATTTAATTCTATCCTCTAGTAAACATTAAAACTGCTTGCTTGCTGTATTTCTCTTAATAAGCATATCCTTTGATGTCAATTTTTCTTCTATTGTTAGCTCAGGTATTAGATGAGGATTAGGAAGAAAACTATGATGTTTCATAGCACTACTGACTGTGTGCTCCTCTCTAGTTCATCTATTCATGCCTGCATGTAAAAGAGAGCAAAACAACACACAAGTAGGCATTAACAAGACCAAAAAATAAGTACTCAATTGGTGTCTCTTCAAATGTTTGGAAAGAGCATTTACATGCACGCCAATTTGATGGCTCTCCTTAAAAGTAAGTGAATTTTATGTTCACAGAAGTCAAAGACATTCTTTGAAACACTTGAAACTTTGCCTTTGAACTGAGATCTAGAGAAAGTAACCTGTGAGGTTCTGTAGGCCTATTGGTCCTGGGAGACCTGCTCTCTAATCTTTTATTTCTGAATTTACCCTGCGTAGAAATCATGACTCATGCCAGGTTGTTTTATTTTGGAAGTTGCATGTATAGGAACTGGAACACTACCAGCATCTTACAAGTTTAAAATTTGGAATATAATTTACTGAAGAGAGTGAAAAGTCTATCCAAACTTGTGACATGCACATCATCATGCAGGTTCAAAGTGATTTGCCATCAAGTTTGCTGATGTTTTGGCATAAATAAGTGAATTTTTATGGAGCATTTTTCTGTGAGTGCACACATTTCTTGGAAGAGATCCCAGTTCCAGTTGCTCTCAGAAATCTATATCAACTGCTTTCAGACAATTTATATATATTTCCCTCTTCCTCTGAGTCATGTCCATGGATTTGCTGTATTACAGGAATGAATAACCTTTCTTACTGCCCTTGTAAAATGATAACAAAAATTTCTAGGAAAGGTTTGTTTTGACATAAGGAAAGAGTTCTTTGTTATATAGTCATCATTAATCATCTTTTCTCCTTGTGTGAAATTTCTTGCTAAGCTCAAAGCAAGAATATATTTAAAATAGATCTGTTGCACTGAATTATGTTTTCCGTCTTCTGTAGAAAAGTGTAAGTTGCAAGATAGGTATCTTGCATTTTAACAATTTCATAATTTCTTTTTCCTTAGCTTTACAGACTTTTATAACTCTTCTGACACACTAGCAAATTGAAGAACTCATGATGTTCCTATCCTTTAAAAAAATAAGCCAAGGCAGTCATGAAAGCTGTGAGGCAAAAATACATAAAAATACTTAAATTCAAATCCAGGCACCACAGGTACAACTAGTGAAACTAACAAAGCCCCAAACCCACAAGTATCCAAAGACTTCATTGGAATTGCATGTCTCATGCTTACCTTCATTTTTTTTTCTTTTTTCTTTTTTTTTTTTTCTTTTTTTCTTTTTTCTTCTTTTTTCTTTTTTCTTTTTTTCTTTTTTCTTTTCTTTTTTTTTCCCCCTATGTTTCTGGCACTATGGATGAAATAATTAACTGTGTTCGTGTTCCTGTCAGAGCTGTAACAAGCTTGCAAATCTTTCTAGTTATGCTGAGATCATTGTGATAAAGTATAAAGCAAATCTCACCAATACTTCTCACAATGGGGAAACATCCCTCACCCAAGCTTTTAGGCAAATATTCTTTTATTCCTTACTTAATCTACATTGCTAAAAGCCTGTGTCATTTTGAATTCTGCTCTGCAAAGTTTCAATTTGTTTTAAAGAGTTTATAATTGAGTTTTGCATTGTGTGAAAATTTGCATGCATCTGTAACCAACTTTTTTTTCCCCAGTTTTCACTGAATTTAGTTGAAAAATACTGTCATTGTCTTAATTGGAAATGGTAACGTAAAATTTACAAAGAGAATCCAAACAAACAAAGCACAAAGCTATCGTATGTAAATGATAGTTTGAGGTGTGTTGTTAGCTACCCTACTACCATGGAAATGAATGTGGAATTCTTAAATACAAAGATATTAGGCTTTCTACCTTATACAAATGGATTCTGTCAGCCAGAATCAATTATTGCAGAAGCCAGTTTAGATGAAAATAGAAGGAAAATTTCAATTGCATGGTGCACATTTAGGAGGTGAGCATTTATCTCTTGTTTTATTTGTTTAAAATTTAGAATGTCTTTTGTCTTATCTTCTTTTCTCCTTTTATATTCTCTCCATCATTCAGCACAGAAATATATTTTCCTCTCTTGAAAGAACTTTTTTATCCCACTTCTCATTGAACTCTTTATTTAGACTTAAATTTGAAATTTGCGAAGTCCTCATCAATGTAGATTGAAGCATTTATGAGAAAAATTAAGTACAGAAGGAAAAAGTACTTTCAAATTTTTCAAGGTCCAATGCCAGCTTTTGTTGCTTCAGAAGTGTTTCCTAAATGGCTGAACAGGGATTCTCCTGGAACCGCAGAACAATTTTTGATCCATTAAATCAACTTCCTAACTTCTATTATTTTATTTTTCAAGCTCTGATTTCCTATTTTTTTGCCACCTTTTTGAAATC
>VRYO01002734.1:31022140-31072174 GCA_009812075.1 Sialia sialis | reverse complement strand
GCCGGCGCCACCGCCCCTCCCGCTGCCCACCGCTGACAGCGCTCGGCACTGCTGCCGGCACCACTGCTGCTACTCCCCGCCTCCCGCTTCCCGCTGCTGCTGGAACTCCCCTCTGCTCCACCCCTCCAGCTGCCCACTGCTGGCCAGTCCCTCCCGGCGTGGCCCTGGCGCTGCCTGTCTTGTCAGCAGCACCCCCACCCTGCTGCGTGGGGGAAAAAAAGAAAAAAAGTGCAGCTTATATTTGGGTGCGGCTTATATATGGACAGATCCCGTGGTCTTCCTGGCTACCCGGAAGTGCGGCTTATATTCAGGTGCGGTTTATAATCATGAAATTACTGTACATTTTTGAAGAAAATAACAGTATAGAATTGCTCTTTGTGTGCAGTGCTGAAGGCGCGGGTTACTCACAAATCCTTGCTTAGCAGAAAGCCCTCTCTAGAGGCTCTCATCTCTCAGCTGCAGACAGCAAGCTGGCTGCCTCCAACATTCTGCTGGTCTCAGGTGAAAACATTTAAAGAAACTGTACCCCTTGGTGTAGAGATCCAGGCAGATCTCTCACGATGAGGGTATTAGATGACCAGAGGGAAAATGCACATGCCTACATGGCATTGTAAACTGAACAGAAGTTTTTGGCAGTTGTCTAACAGCAGTGCCAGCCATAGTGAAAAACATGAAAGTAAGAGGATATTAGTTCTAAAGTATAATTTAGTGCAGCAGTTCAGTAATTTTCCAGAAATCTTGAAAAATCAGGAGATGGATGGGATAGTTGTTTACATTTATTAGAAGAGAGATACATTTATTTCAAAGATATGTTTTTGAGCTAAGGAAGAATGAAACCTGGGCAAAGCTGAGGGCAACTTTCCTGTAATGGCTCAAACCACTGAGAAATCAACTTTCAATAGTAATCTGAAAAAAAATTGTTTCTCATAAGTCAAAAATAATCAATGAGAGGATATGGTAGTTAGACAATGAGGAATGTGGAGTGAGGGAAAGAAGTTTTCTGCAATCTACGTCTGATTCCATTGTAGGTCTAAAAGATGTAATATATGATGCCGTATAAGTTAGTTAAGACAAAATGTAATTAATTATTCTACCTAAAAGTTTTTCCACTACTGCTCCCCTCTTTATCTATTCATTCTGATGATATAGGACAGCAGATGTTAACTGAATAGCATTTCATATTTACTGTACATAGTAAGCACACTTTTACTGGCAATTCAGAGAAGTTGGACTTGAGATTTCTGCCCAAACCTCAGGACATTAAGATGACGCTCATTCTTGGTTTTGTCAGGATTTTGTTTCCCCAGTAAAGACTGTGGACTGGATTTTCATTCTGCTTTAAGGACAAGAAATTAGGACCCAACTTTTGTCTTAAAAAGATTCAGTGCTTTCCTTAGAAGAAGCCAAAACAATCATGCTCTTTGGAACTGCTGTCATATTGATTCAATTTTCACTTCCTGGGCCATGCTGTGGGCTGAACAATGGAGCTATACAGCTGTGGTTTTCACCCCCTTGTTGGCTGAATGTTTTCAGTGATTTTAGTACTGTGATGAACAAGTCCCCAAGTAAATTGAAGTGTTGTTCTAGCTCTCCTAGGAATGTTCTTCTGGACAAAACTATTGCAGTGTGTTGTACAAAAGCTTTGTCTTTTCTTATGCCATCTGAGAATTCCCAAATGCTGACTAAACTGGCAGCTGCCTATGTACAGCAGATGTAAAATCTTTCAATACCAATCCAAGAGGAAAATGGAATTTACTGAGACTGAGAATGTAAACGCTTCTTTTGTTTATTCTTACAAATAAGTGGACCATCTTACTAGATGGTTCAGCTCAGGTGATGGTTTCAGAAAACAAACCAAAAATCCTAAGTTATATTCAGGACATATTTGTACTTCAGATATTTTGATTCTGTGTTTTCTATCCATTGGGTCAGATTCTCTGACCATTTTAAGCTGGCCCTGTTGGTATGAAGATTAGCTAAGAGAAGTTGATTTTCTTCTTTCCTTTGTCTGGGCACAACTGCCCATATTCTATTTATACCTGATCAAGATGGGAAGCAGAAAGGAGGTCTAATTCACTATGTTTGGGTCTTAAGAAATTGTTCTAAATTAGAACAGCCCTGAGGCAGCCCTAGGTTATGTTTTAAGCAGCAAACTAAAATACCTGCAGTATATACAATTCACTTTCAGTGATAAGTAATGTCTTCTGCACAAGCTGGATGTAGGTTGAGGAGATAATATGGCTCAGTGTTCTGTAAATTATAGGAGACAACAATGGAATGAATTCTGCTTGATAGCCACAGCGCTTCAAGCCCTTTACCTTTTCTGTCTTTCATGCCTGACTTTCATATTGAATTCCTGCAAAGTCAGTGGGCTGGATTTCCTCACTCTGATAGATATGATTCCACAGTTAAATGCTTTGCCTTCATTTTGTTACTTTGAAAAATGAAAAACTCAATTGCTTTCCATTTGTGGTCAGTAATTAACTTCTAAATTGCCCACCACACTATATTCATCTGCAGAGCAAATGACATCTGGGTCAAGTGTTAAAAAGATATAGAATCAGCATATGAAAACTCTGGTAGTAACCATGCTGACATGTCTCTATCCAGTTTGTTCCTCTGATCCTTCCCTATCTTTTAATACACTTGATGAACTTATGATGCCATTTTTACTATCTTTTAACTCATTCTTTTTTTCCTCTCCACACTCTTTTTATATTTCATAGCTGGAATATCTGTTTTCATTCTTCCTGTGTTTAGATTATCTTTTGGCTTGAGTTTAATGGCAAACAGGTTGTTGGAAAGAGGAAAACTCCCAAATCCTGAAACTTTCATGTCTGTACACTACATTTAGGAAAGAGTGACACTTGCAGTATAGGCTAACTAAAGCTTTATAAATGCTATGAGAATCTTTTACTGTAGCCTTAAATTTCCACTTTGAAATATTCATTGCAATGGATTACTCTGCTCCATGCGAAATTCTCTAGAGCAGCCCTTCATGTTTTCATGTTGTACTTAAATTATTCTACTTTGAAATCAGTAATACTTTTATTTCCCCATGGTAAGAGTTTGTAGATATTCAATAATCTTTAAATGAAATTATTATAGGAAAATTACATAAACTTATACCCTTGATGACTTAAAATCATTGGGATTATTAGAACTAAAAGGAAGGCCATACAGGAAAACTAGAAAAAATAAATGATACAGATTAGGGTTTTTTATATAATTTAATCTTTTCCAGAGATTTCTTTAACAGTGGACATATTTAAAAGACTAAGCCGTTCATCCTCAGATTTTTCTTTTCTTTTTCTTCCAGTGATATTCATTATATATAATACATAATTTTTTTATATATCTATAATTTATAACAATGGTAATAAGGCCAGTAAAAACAGACTGCAAAAATATTTGTCTGTATGGCTCCTGCTTTGCCTGTCTCATGACTTTCTGAGCCAGAAGAGCAATGAGTCTTCCTGCCATGTGCACAAGTTAACAATCATTGAACACCAGCTAAAACTTCTTAAACCAGAAAATCTGACTTCTTATCTGTGAATAGTTTGAGGGACTTTAAGAAGTTTTTCAACTGTTTCATTTTTCAATGTTTACATTTGTGTCACTTCTTTGCAAATGTTATGATAAATGAATCCAGTTTCAGAAAAACTTATCAGAACAGTGACTTCTAAGAAAGAATTACAAAATATTTTTTAAATGAAAGTTTATGCTTTGTGACTGTAAATATTTGTGCCTGACTAGGATTAATGTACTCACCCAGGACTAGGGTAGAATCATACCCAGTGATCAAATCATCTCAGATTCAACTCTTTCATGGTGAATATTTGTATAATTCTGTAAAATATTTACTTGAGTCTCTTTAAACTAACAAATTAATCATTTCTAATGCAGTTTGAGGAACTCATGCTTAAGTCTGTCAGCTTTATTATAAGACTTGCTTCCTGAGTGGCAGAACTTTCCTCAGGGGAAAAAACCCAAAAAATAAACCACACAACAAGACAGACCAGGCCCTTTAGTATTGATAAGCAAGAATCTGGAATAGGAAATATGTCCTTGCTCGTATTCTCATGAATGCATATTGGAAACCACCCTAAAGCCACAGGGCAATACAAGTCATTCCAATTTATCAGAATCTTTCTTCTTGTGAGGATCCCAACACTTAATGCAATATCTACATCTAATGATTTGTGGTCCAATGAATGCTAAGTAAAGGAGAATATTTACTTCCCTCCATCCACTGACTCTACTGATGTTTATACACTTTCAGACATTGCTGACCTTCTTTGGTGCCAAGGGAGCACTCCTGTCTCATGTTCACAGACTACCAATACCCCCAAAATTACTCTGCAGCCTGGAAGTCCCTAGCCACTGCTCTTCCTTCATCCATAAATCCAGCCATATCTACTCAAAGCTGTACATTTTGCTTCAGTTCTATGATATGCCTTAACAAAGACCAGAGCAGAAGTAAGCTTATACACTTAAATTGGAAATAAATAGCTTAAAATGTTGTTAGGAATTATGATTTTAAAAAAAAATAGGTCCCTATCTGATGTAAATTGATACTTTTGGCAGCCAAGCATGGGTTCAAAACATTTAGCATTCCATTGTTAGCTATAGACATTAATGGGATATTAGTTGCCTCTTCATCTCTTTCTTTATTATCTGTTTTAATTAGATACATGCAGGTTTGACATAACTGCACACTTGGTTCTCAAACTCTCAGTGAAGTAGGCCTTGAGTTATTTTAATTTCTACTGTAATTGAATTCAGCTAAATATCACAAAATGGTATAATTTCATAGACAATAATGAAGCTATAATAACTTTGAATTTTATGTTTTCCCCTCAATTCATTTTACTGGTAGATGTAATTCTTTGTCAATATTTTTATGTGTGCTACATAGAAAAGAATTACTATGCACAAACATATGTATGTGCACATATATAGGAGGAACACCTGTCAAGAATCAAGTTATATTCTACAACTCCATCTGGAGTTCTGCATTGTCTCAGATGAAGCTATTTCATACACAAGACTGCATAAAAATATATGTCATGGTTTTGCACTGTGACCTTTGGAGAGACGATACCAGAAATGCTTTCTGAAGTGTGCTCCGCTGTTGTTCAGGATTGATACATTCAGATATGATTTTATTACAGGTTCTTTTATTCTGATAATTAGTCTCCTGTCCAGACTTTAGTATTCCTCTGTAAATTATGCTACCTGGAATTCTTCTGCTAGAGACTACAACCTCCTTCTTTTCTCCCACCTACTTAAAATTAGAAGCCTTCTGTTTTATTTCTCTTCCCCAAAATGTAAAATCCTGTCGTTTGTAGGGTTTTTTTACAGATTTACTGAGCTGTAGATTGACCTTGGTGATTGAAGCAATGCTGCAAGTATTTCATTTTAACAGTTGTTTTGTAGTTTAGGAAAGTATAGCACAGCTCCTACGGTACACCCAGTATCCTTCTCCCAGAGTTCTATGAATTCTTTTGTGGTAGAAAACCAAATAAAACAATGAAGCAGGATGTTGACTGCTCCAGGCTGAAGGGATTTTTTTTATTATTCATCTTTGTGTGGAGAAAATTCTTAAGGTTTTCCTTCTTTTATATATTCTTCCTTATCTTTGGGAGATTCTTCAAACAAACAAATACTTTTCCCCCACTTTTTGAACTTCTCAAGGACTTCTCAAGACAGGAACTTTAAAAATTGATGCTGGCGTGTTGCATAAAATGGTCAGTATGGCCTTGTACACGTCATGTGCAGAATTTTCCTACCCAGGACACATTTGGGGGAGAGAAATTGAGGAAAGTGCCACCAACCAGCCTTTTTTTTCTCTCTCTTCACAAGCAACAAAATATATTGGCTTAATCATTCAAAATCCATCATTTTTGCAAGTCTGTTGTGATGGTTAAAATTGCCCAGTTGCATTGGTGTTTCAGGATATGAAGAAAGTCCAATATTTTCTTAAGGATTGGATTTTCGCAGAAATAGAAACCTAATGTTTAGGAGCTGGTGTGACAATTAGACCTATTTCTTCTTTAGAGACAATGATTAATTTGCAGAGTTACTTGGGCCCATAATAGTTGCCTGTTGTTTAGGTCATCATTAATTATGACCTCACTAAGATTTGTGGCAGATCTCACAGCTGATTCTCATCGTGTTTTGGTTAAGGTTCATCACTGCTTTGCATAGTCACTCTCAGAAAATGAAAAATTAACTGATGATCCACAAAGGAAGAAGGAGCTAGTAGGAAAATTATAACAAATACCTTTATTTCTACAATATTCAAGAGAGTTACCTGCTTCAGAATGAGCAAAGGCTTACAGAAAACATTTTGCTAGCTTGCTGAGAGCTGTCAATGAGAACTAATTGTTTCTCAGGCCAGTCTACAATCACTGATCCCTCTGGATTATCTCCAGTACTACTTAGAAAGACTTATTCTTCAGGAAAGAAGAATTTCCAATGTATTTACAGTCCAATCTGGCTATCCAGAGAGATCTTTGATCTCCTAAGTAATACAGAGAAAAGCCTCTCTCCTTTATTCAGTCTAACTTCTTTTTTGCAGAGGCAACTTTTCTTGGAGTACTATTAGACTCTGTCTAAAAATGTTTATGTCTTCTCCTGCTGGATTCCCAAAACACTCACCGTTGAACACACAGTCCTCCCACCAAGGCCAGCAGATCCACAGTGAGCCCATAAAGAAGAGGTCCTGAAAAATCAAATATCCTGTTGGCCATCTGAATGCTCTTAGCTGTAACAGCAGGTACTGTAGGCAGCTATCAATGTTTATGATTTTCACTCTAAAAGCATCCAAAACATGTCCTACTGTGTGTTCACACCCTCATAAAGTCAGGCCTGAAGGACTTCTCTCCCATTTTGGCATTGCTTTAACACCATTAAATTTTCCCACTGAATCCTTGACTCAAAGCATTTACTCATGCTATAAAAAGAGAAGATTTGTATATAAACAGCTTATCTTGGGTCAATATATTGCATTTAGAATTCCACTTGATTAATTGTTTTTAAATAATTATTTTATTTTCTGAAAAAATTGTCAAAGTTCTATTGCTTGTGTATTGCAATGCATGAAGAACTGGAAGGCTGGCATTAAACCTCCATCAGCATTTTAATGTGGAGAGAACATTTACCCCTACAGCCACACAGGACTAATACTGTGAATTTTTACCTCTTGCATTTAAGTAAATAGAAGAAAAGCCTACAAAATTATGTGGCCAGGCAAATAAAATTATTTCTTTTGTTTGTTCATGCTAATTTCATTAATTTTTAATGTGCATTTTGTAGAAAATACTCCATTAACTCTACCAAACTAGAAACCTACTGTCCAAGAGTACAAATAAATGTGATTGCTTAAGTGGATGTGTATTTAAGTTAAAAATTGACCATGAGAAAATACAATTTATTTCTGTTCTTCACTTCTGTTGCCCAGTAGAAAAATGAATTGAATCATTGATATCGTTCACTAACCTAGGGGAAAAAAGCAGGCAATGGAAGCCTGAAGTTTAGCAATTTTACCAAAATTGAGCACATAGTCAAATGATTTGCAAGGCCATGCAAATATTCAAACATCAGAGGATGAGATTACTGAAGAGCAGAGCATGAAATTCTTGTATTTCAGCACAGTACCAAGCAATCACTGTATTGTTTGGCCAGATCAAGACCGAGCATGTTGCACCCTATCTGAATCAGCAGTGAATATCCTACAGTCTCTTCCTGTGCACAGGTTGGATGGTTTGAGGTGAGCACCTTGCCTGAATACGCTGAGAAAAACTACTAGAATACAGTAATTTCACAATTATAAGCCGTACCTGATTATAAGCCGCATTTTTATTTTTTTTTAAGGGAGTATCCATGTGCAACAAATAACTAGTTAGTAACAGAATCACGGGATTGCAGGTTTTCCTGTCAGTTGCTCAAATTGCAAACAGTTTTCACAGACCAGAGGAGCCTTTAAACGCAGCTCCACTCGCCTGCCCTGCTCGGCGGTTGCCCGGCCGCCAGTCCGCCCCGTTCGCCCGTGGCCCCACTCGCCGCTGCTCACCTGCGGCTTCGCTCACCGTGGCTTGCCGTAGTCCCGCCGGCCGCCGCTTGCTGTGCCCCTGCGACAGCGCGGCGGGGCGGCCCCGGGGCAAGCGGCAGCGCGGCGGCCCCGAGCGGCAGCACAGCGGGGTGGCAGTCCCCAGCCGGCACTGCTCCCCCGCCAGCCCGCCCCTCCTGGCAGCAGCGGCAACCCCGCCACCAGCCCGCCCGGCTCATCCCGCCTGGCAGCGGTGGCGACCCCGCTGCTGGCCAGCTCATCCCACTCCCTGGCGATCCTGCTGCCAGCCCGACCGGCTCCTTGGCGGCTCTGCTGCTGGCACGCCCACCCCGCTCGGCAAAGCCTGCTCCCCCACCTGCCCGGCCACTGCTCAGTGGCAGCTCTCCGCTTGGCCGGCTCTCATTTCCGGGCTGGCATTTCGCTGGGATTTGTCCATAAATAAGCTGCACCTGAATATAAGCCGCACTACTGGGGAAGGCTGGATTCTTCAATGAAAAAGGTGCGGCTTATATTCGTGAAATTACTGTACTCAGTGTGCTCAAAACATTTTTTAACCTGATGAAGTATATATAGCTTCTAATTTGCCTGGAGTTTATTTAAGGCTTTCCAGAAATAACATTCAAAATAGCAGTGTAGGATGTTTCATTACACACATAGCAAACGACAGTACCATACCACCACCATCATCATCATCAGGTGCCTGAAGCCCATGTGCACGGGGACATTTAATTATGGACAGGAAGAGCTACTTATTAACAAAAACCCAACAGTGAAACCCTTCCAATACTTCTCTCTTTTTCACAAAGGTAAGGCAAAGTCCTTACTGTCTCCAAACCTTCTTCTTTATGTCATGTTCTTTGTAGCTTTACCACTCTTTTCAGAAGAGATTTTTATAGTAGCTGCTTCTTCCCTCTTTCTTTAGATTTCTAACCTACCAGTTCAACTGTATAGGACCTTGGTGACGTGGAATGTTCTCTGAAATGTAGGGCCTTTTTTAAAAAAAGTATTTCTTTGTATTTCAAAGTAACTGCACGTTAATGTCTCCAGCTGGACAATCACTGATGGAAAACTACTATTCTAGAGCTCATTCTAAAAAAGCAAACTTTAAAAAAAAATTTAATATTCTTAAACAAATTGTGCAGCTCATGACTTTCACAAAGTTGCCATTATTACTTTCAGAGCCACTCTCCTTAAATAATGAAGATGCTATGAGAAGACTATGCTCAGAAGGTGTAATTGCATAGCGAAATAATGAAAAGGCAAGGATAAACAGAGGGTGAGAGCACATCAGAGAAAAAGGAAAAACTTTTTGAGTTATATATGGAAAGAAACTAAGGGAGAAATATACCACATTATTCTAGATCATTGAAGAGATTTGCTGCAGCATTTTTGTTTATACTGAATTTTTCCTGAGCACAAAAGGAAAGAGACTACTATATGGCATAATACTGGGCATGTGCAATATTAAAATAAAAAATGAGCAAGATCTCACATGTGGTTTGAGGAATACAGCTGTTTTTGTTGTATAGAGAAGAAAAAGGGTGGGCCAAATTTTTGATATAGATTGAAACATTAATATTTTACCCTGATGTTGGTAGTTGCCTTCTTGCACGTTTGTGTGTCTCCTTCTTCCAAGAAATAATATCTGTACTTAGAAGTACAGATATTAATTCTTGGAATATAGTGCAGATATTGTATTAGAAGAAAATAACCTCCCATACTAACTTTGAATTGAAATAAAAATTATATAAATGTAACTGAAAACAGAAGAAGAAACATTTGAACATTGTTATTAGGAAAATAATACTTATCTTTCTGTCAGTAAGTCTCATCCATAACCTTTAAGTGGTTAAATTTTTTCTCAGAGTTTAAGGAACCCAAATATGATGCCTATGATTAAGTTCACTCATACATCTGTAGTACATAGAACTAACAAACTATCTACTCTTTCCCTGGTTCCATCATGAATTGCTGTCAAATCTGCTTTCTTGCACTTAGAAAGGAGTTGAAATATGCAAGAAGTACGAAAAATAGCCAAGAAAAAATAGTCCTTAGTAAAAATGAGCATTACATGGTGGGTTGGCCCTGACTAGCAGCCAAGCACACAGAGCCACTCACTCACTCACTCACTCATTCACTCCCCACCTTCCAGCAGAACTGGGGAGAAAATGGAAAGAACAAGAGAAAGATTGTGATTCAAAATAAACCACTCAGCAGTTACTACCGTAACTACTATTACTACCAGACTTGGCTTGGGGAATTTAACTCAGCTTACAATGTGTAATTACCATTTCACGTATTGGGAAATAAAAACAATAATCATCTCAATGCCAAGGGCTGCAATGGGTGCATCTGCTCTGGTGCAGGCTTGTCCATAGGCTTCAGTTGCCTTGGGGGTGTCCCTGCGCCAGCTCAAAGCACCTCCTTCTACTTGTTACTTCATGTAATTTCTGAAATACGGTTTCACTGAATCACTGCAAACTTCTCTGACTGCTCTGCTGTTGGACTGAGCTGTGTCCTGCCATGGGTTCGTCTAGGTGGCTGGAACTGGCTGTGTCTGGACCAGGGCAGCCCCTGACCTCCTCTCTCAGAGGTCAGTCATTAGAATCCCCATCCAAACACGTCATTTAGCAACATAATTGCAGAGCATCAGTTTTGTGAAGCCATGCTTTTGGAAACCAATTCATTTGCTTGAGAAAAGGGGATGGCATCTTCTATGAGACCAATCTTCTTCTAAAGAATAAAGCTGAACCACAGGGTACATACAGCCTGCCAGAACATGAGTCTCAGCTCATTTGGTCTTGAACAAAGCCTCATGCAGGTGACTGCTCTTCAGCAGTGGTCCTGTAGTCCTGAAGATAAGCAGAGGAGTTGAGTGTTTTTTGAACTGGAGACACAATGTACTCTGCAGAGCTCAAGAGCTGGCCTGACTGCCAGGCAGCCCTGGTTAGCCTGGCTGGCACCAGTGCTGAGGTGGCCTTTGTTCCCCTCTACTACTAAGATAACCTACTACTATGTTCAATCTGCCATCGATTTGAAAGTTGCGAAGTTCAGTGCAAAGCTGTTGGTGGAGGCTGAAGTCTGTTACTGAGAGGAAAAACTGGTACAGCCAATGCCATTAGAGTGAGTAGTTATACAAACAAATTAGCATTTTTGTATCAGTTATTCTATCAGAATTGCTCTATGCCAACCCATGAGCAGGTATCCATTAACGCTCTGCAGACACAAAGAACATTCCCTTGGCCAAAATGAGTTGCAGCGCAAAATTAGAGTGCAGGACCTATTTTTCCAAGAAGCTGACAGATCACAAATGATTAGCAGCTGCAATATTTAACAGTTTTAGCTCTTTAGGACCACAATCAAACATTCACTCAAGCCTCAAGGATCCACTGAGTCAGTGCAGTTAGGGCGGAATAGACTGGGCAATGAGTGCCGCACAGGGAGTTGGATCAGTTGGATCCTTTGGGCTCCTTTGGGCTCCAAAGCATCAGGAGGAGCCACGGGACACAGTCTTCTGATATTGATTCAGATCAGCATGTGCCATTGACAAACACCTTCACTGTTTTGTCCCACAGGTTAGAGGGGTAAAGGAAAAAAAATTTTTTCTAAGAGGATATTCCTTAGAAAATCATCTTCAGAATAGCTAATTTTAGTCTAATTGGTTTCACAAGAGTGATGAGATGCAAACTTCTTTATTAAAGATTCTTCCTTACAAAGGCTT
The DNA here is from genome assembly GCA_009812075.1 of Sialia sialis. Lineage (NCBI taxonomy): Eukaryota > Metazoa > Chordata > Aves > Passeriformes > Turdidae > Sialia > Sialia sialis. The sequence continues at coordinate 31,060,379 of VRYO01002734.1, read as the reverse complement.
ATTAAAACTAGGACTTTAAAACTGTATTCCATCAAAATACTCTTTGATTTTAAGTAGTTTGTACTGAAACTATGTATAGGAAATTTGTTAACTTTCTGTAAAGCTTTAGCTCAAGTTATTCTCCTCAAAATAAATAAAAAGTCTCCTGCATTTTCAAGATTTATATTGATTACAGAATCAATATAAAATGTTTTTTAAAAGGAACTGGCGTGTTGATAAATGCATGTGATTTGAATTCTTTACATACTTAACTGAAGTTTTTCTTAACAAGCACTTTTCCATAGAATGAAAATGTTTAGACAAAGATTAATCAGGAAGAGCATGGAATAAAAATTAATAACATATTTAAATAATTTATTACAGGGAGGGAAAACCTAGTTTAAGATTTAGAGGGCTGATTCCACCTTCACTGTGCCAATGAAAAGAATAAACATAAAACAAGAATATCAATACTATGGGCTCAGAAAGTAGAATTTGGTCCACAGCTCCACTGCCTGTCAGTTTTTTTGTCCATGACACATATTCTGGGGAGGGAGATGAGTTTATTCCAATTTTGGTACATTTTAGAATCACTTCTTACTTTCTACAAGCATGAGCTTGGCAGGTGAAAAGCAGGAAAGAATGAGCTCAAAGACCTATTCTCTGCTACCAGACATGAGACTTTACAAGAGAAACTAGACTTAGGAACATCAGATGCCTGTCTAAATAATTGACAACTACAGTGAAGTGAGGGCAAAAGTCATTCCCAACCAGACTATATTTAAAACTGCTAACCTGAGGAGGATTCATAATTTAGGGAAGGTGTCTGAGATTCATCTTAAAAATCCTGCTGTGTGTCTCCAAGTTCAGTCATGAGCTGTGGGACAACTTTAAATGAGAGATTTACTGAGCCAGTTACTGCACAAAACTGGCTATATTGAAAGTTACAGTTTTGTACTAATGAAAACACAGTATCCTATGTCACATTATGGCAAAGCTTTTTTAGAAACCATCTGCAGTCACACTAAACTTCTAGCTGGACTTACACATTGAAAGGAATTATTGTCATTTTGATTTGAGGTTGTGATTTGCCCAGAAATTATTCAAGAGTGAGATTAGCTAAGGAGGTAATGTGAAATTATAGTCAGTACATAGACAGATGGAACAAGACCACAAGATCCAAAGGGTCTGGTGGTTGTGTGCCAAACCACTAAATGGGCACCAAGTTCAGGGGTCAAATTCTTCTCATTGTGAGTATGTTCTGCTTCTGCCAAAGTTGGTGGCAGTAGCATGTCTACACTGCAAGGCAGGGTGTTTGACAAAGATATATTTCTGCAAAGAAATCTTTCTTGTGTTATTTACAAGTATTGCTTGGTACTTTGGTTTTTGTATTATTTTGGGGGTTTTTCTTGTTGTTTTTGTTGTTGGATTTTTGTTTGTTTGTTTGTTTTAATAAGCCTGCAAAGCTGTGGAATGTTGAGAAAAGAGATATTGAATTAAATCCTGTTTTCACTAAATCATTGGGAAAACTTCCTATTGACTTCCCCAGGGTCACCTTCACTCTAGAGCACAGCCCCTTGTATATTTTTGCTTGTTGACACCCAAATAAAATGTCCTTTGCTTACAAATCAAAACATTTTTTTATAAGCTGTTAGCTCTTTCAGCTCAGCATGGTAGATGAAATACAAGCTGTGCTCTTCTCTGCATCTCCTATTATTACCTGTCATAAAGAATCTACAATTAGGGTTTTGCTGGCAATTTTGCTGCTGATACACAAGGCAGATAAAAATCCAGATTGTTCTTCCAGATCTGTTTTAGCTCTAGGTCACTGATACAACAGCTTGTGGTGGTAAAAGGGTAAGAAAATATTTGCCTTCATCTACATTGCCAGGTAAGAAGGCCAGTGAAATAGGTGGGCCTTAGAAGATTATTAATATATTCCACAATGTTCCTGAGATTGAATTTTTAAAATCTTCCATTTGGGTTTGCCTCAGCAGCTATTCCAGTGTACCAGATCTTGGCAGACATTTTTGAATTACTTCAGGGACAGTAGGATCAAATCCTTGACAGCTGACACCAGTTCCTGCAGACACGCACAGGAAGAAGAGGATAAATTAAAAGTATTTTTTCAAAGAAATGTGACTTTAAAGAACACAAATGAAAGAGCAGTAGTCAATACCACAGTATTGGTATTTCTGAAACAGTGTAACAATCTGTTGAAAGGCTTTTACCTACTATGGAGAGAGAAATGGAAGATGAGAGAGAATGAGTAGGAATTAGTAGGGAGCAAGATATTTTGCAGATTGACCATGGAGCAGGAAATGTCTTGTACCTGACTTGAGATTTTAAGTAAGGCAAATTTTTTTTGTGTGGAAAACTAGTTTTCAAGTTGCATGAAGAATAGACAAACTAGCTGGCCTAAACCTTAATCTCTATAGCTGTGGAACAAAACCAGTATGATAACTTGCGGAGAGTGTAAGATACCCCTTATTTTTTGAAAGACATTTCTTTTTTTGGAAAAAATGCTTCTAACTTGATTTCTGGCCTGTTGGAACAAAGTCAAGTTCAAATATATTCTTTTTTCACAGAACAGCAACGTCAAATTAATTGTTATTATTATATAGAGAGTAATTTCACACTGATCCACAAAAAAAAAATGGAGGACAAAACGACTAAAAGGAAATAAAGAAAATATGTAATACTTTTAATTAAAAATGTTACCAAAATAAAGTACTTCATATGTAGTTTATATTTTCTCAAAGGAATAGTTTGCTTAAAATTATTTGACCCAAACTATTTATAGATGTCATTTGTTCTCCTCTTGTTTCTTTTTGCATTACTGTTCAAATAATTTCAAGTTGTGATTTATGCTTGTATGGCAACACAAAGGGTTGAAGCCAGAGACATCTATTAAAATATCCTGTGTCATAGCTTATGCCATATTTCCCTCATCTGGAGGCATTTTCCTGTGATCTCTTTGGATTAATTTAATTTGAAAAATATTGCTCTAGAGTTAAAGTACAATGAATAATAGTAATTTGTTTTGGAAATTGAAAAACAAGAAATAACTTCAGTCCTTTTTGTTAATATACTAATTGTTTTGTTTATTTAAATTAAGAAGACTGTATGCCTATAGACATGTATGAATTGTCAGGACTGTGCAGCATTTTCTCTGCCCAGCAGCAAAGATTAATAAAATATAGTCTGCAATTAGTTTCTTTTAACAAACTTTTGTAAATGGAGAGCAAAGAAATTGAAACCAAAAGGCACTAATTTATTTCCACATAACAAAAATCTAATTTAGTGTTTCCCCAGTTGGTTGAAGACGTTTATCATCTTGAAACAAGAGGGGAGTCAGGGACATGGGCTGTCCTCAAGAGCCCAGGTGGTTTTTGTGAAGCATCTCACAAGGAAACCCTAAAGCCTGAACAGCTGGGGACCTTCCTTTTAATGAAGATCCTCTCCTACTGCCAGGCTCTGGGCTGAAGCATCACCGGATCTGCCCATAACCACACAGCATTGTGCCTTAGGCTGGCATGACAGCCAAATCCTACTGATTCAGACCTGGAGTGACAACACTTGCTGCTTTCTTCCCTGACAACAAATGGCCCTGGAGTGAGGCACAGTGCTGACACGTAACAAGAACCAGCCTCTGAGAAAGGGCATGCTCTAAATCAAATCAGACAAAAAGAAAAGCACAAAGATTATTTCTGTCTTACAAATGGGAAATGTTATTTTCAGGGAACAGCAGATTCTTATCTGTTAGACTCAAAAATTAATGGGAAGCAAATATTCTGATTCTAATATATTCTTAAATCTCCTGATGCTGCTCTGGAAATGTAGATGCTATACATGAGCATGTCGTGTAGAAATTACTTGCCTCATCACAGAAGCCCATCTCCTCACTTTTACATCATCAGCTGATGGCCCACTAGCTTCAGCTTCATATTTCTGATTTACAGCTTTTTTCCTATTTAACTCTGAATATGACTAAGAATTTGGTTTGGTTTATCACTTGCCTTGTAGATTTTAATCTGGTGAATGTTTTCGGGGGGAAGGTTCTTTTTCCAAGTTGTGATACCCTGGGTTTTTGGTTTCTTTGGGGTATTTAAATTGATTATTAAATAGATAGGGCCACATAGAAATCATTTACCTGTGTTTGCATGATAAGGAAGATTTCAGTAAAGTGTTTGTTTAGATTCTAAACAAGTAACATAATTTGGCTGATATATCTCAATTATTTGAATACTCAACCAGGGCAATCATATTCTTCCCCATGAAAATTTCCCTTTTAAATCAGTAACCAGAAAGAAGAACATTAAATAATTTGAAAAGTTTGTCGCCTGTAAAAACCCGATTTTTTTCCTATACTCTCCAAATTCCCTATCTTGATTTGTAATCTGTATCTACAGTGCATGGAACCACAAGTAAATTATGACTGACAGGACAATCTTCCAGAGGTGAAAATTTTTCCCAAGGCATTATAGCTCTGAGAAATAGCTGACAAATAAAAAGTTGTATCTGGTGTGGTAGGAATTGGTAAATTTAGAAACCTTAATTACTCTGGTGTTAAGTATGGGTGAGGATGTTTTTATTAATGTCTATTCCTGCAGGGCAGATTTGTGGGTGATAATTCACTGGTTCAGCTCCACCAGATTTAAAATAGAATAATGCACTCAATAATTAATGTGAAGCCTATTTAAGACTCTAAATGACAGAAATTTATATTTTTTTAATGTATGTTGAGTTGCATTTGACCACAATAGCTAAGAACCAAATAAAAATGCTTATTTTAACAATATTTTATCTTTGCCTTCCAATTCCCAAATATCAGGTAGTAAGCTGAAATCTGCAGTGTTATTTCTAGAGTGCTATTGGAAGGAGATGAGGTATCATGGTGAAAGGAAACACATGTTTTCTGTTTATCATATTGAAGTGGCCTCTCTTTCTTCAAAGTATTTTTTTCATAAAAGCATCTATTTCTGAACTGTCACCATTTTTATGTAGGCATCTTGCAGATCTGATAAAATTTACATTATTTTTTCACTTTAATTTTAAAAATAACTTAAAGATATTTTTATTAATTGTACATACATTTGACATTTAGTTTTCAGAAGGAAAATATTATTTAAGAGGCATTTCATTTAGATCAAGACAATTTTGGGGAAAAATATACAGTCAAACTTGTAAAAAATTATTTTTGATACACTTGGGAGAAAATGTAGTAAATGTAGTAAAAGGGAAACATCCTCAAATAGTTGGCAGATCATAAAAATAGTTTTCACTTATTTTTTATGGTCATTAAAAGAGTCAAAATATTTAAAGCGTGGTCTGTAATGTCTGTGAATATGGTTTAAACCGAGAAAGTTTGGAACAAAGCTGAGGGAAATCATGCCTTCACAAGAGGCAGTTTGTTCAGTCCCAATGGAAGAAGAAATGCAAAAACCAAATGGGAGTGGTCTCCTAGAGATGGTTGAGATGAGCTAAGGCAGGGCTATCCCTCCCTTTCAGGAGGTCTGGTGGACCCTTTCTCTCTCAGCAGCCCAGTCCCAGCTCTGAAAGGAAATGTCTGTCATGAGACAATTGGTGAAGATCTTTTAAATACACATTTCTTACATTACCATTGTCTTATTTTAAGATGTTTTTATTTTCTCTGCACATGCACAAACCAACCCTCAAAAATTATTATGCAGTAATCAGCAATTTTTTAACTTGTTCAGTGAAATTATCATATATAACAGACAATGCCAAAAAAATTTAATAGGAACACATACTGGGTAATAAGCTTTGAACCAGAAACCAAAACAGCTCTGTGCTCACTTTTTCAAGCTAGAAAGTACCAAGGAGAAGTGAAAATACTACTGTAATACGACCGTTAGAAATTATTACAAAATCAGTCTTTACTATTAGCTAGAACTCACTGTTCTGCTGGTCGGGAAGGTATGAGATCTTTTTGATTGCTCAACTACAGTAATTGCTGCCAGATGGATGCAATTTTAAGATCATTATTTGTAATCCTTCCTGTGCCCTCAGTACTTTATCTTGAAACAATTGCAATTAATATGTTCCTCAGCAGTTTTTTGCTGAGATACATTCTTTTCTTGCTCACCCAGGATAAAACACTACTAAATTAATCATTGAACAATTTAGCTAAGGAACATAGCTTTGTTGACGTGCTGTTGTTTTTAACATTTAATTAGAAGGAGTTGGAGAGCTGATTAGCTGCTACTGCACTCAGTATGATAGCAAAGATAATTAAGAGCCAGATGCAAGCCAAAGCACACTATCTTGTCTCACCATGTACAGAGGACCTGAGTAAGCAGAGCTCTCCTGGTGTGAAGTATGTCAGCACCTAGGTGAAAGGAGATTTTGTCTATGAGACCTGGTATTGTCAGATACGTCTGTGATCTGACCAAAACGTGTCAACCAAATGCACCAAAGGCAACCAGCAGCCCAGAGATATGTCTTTGAGGATGTTTGCTTCAGACTTGCTTGTTTTCCAGAGCTGAAAGGCCAGAATTCTAATTTATAGCATTATATCTGTAGCATAGATTCTTTTAAAGTCCAGCTGTGACTTTACCAAGTGAAAGAAAGAGCCAGGGTAACTATGGTTTCCTCATGCTGTTAGCATTGGTCATTTCTGCATAAGCCCTAATTCCCTGACATGGATGTGGCTGGACAACTTTCTCAGCCAGACTGGGTTTGCGGCTGCTAAACTCTCAGCAATCTACAGACATGACTGGTGAAAAGTAATCTGAGCTTTAGAGATGGATGTAACAGGATTTTAGTCTAGCAATACACCTTGTGTTTTTTCAGCTGGAAAAATTGTTTGTAAATGTTGACCAGTGAATAGCCATAACACACTGATGCCCAATTCAACTTCTATTTCATTCAGTTGCAAGATTTTCATTAACTAGATAAGGAATTGGGTCAGACTACAGATCTTCCATAAAATCACGTGTTACAGTAACTAACAATTTGCTGGATATAGTCCAAGAAAAGCCATGAATTCCAGGCATGTTGACAAATCAGTCTTTCAACTCTGTGCCTTCTGAGCTTACTATTTTGGACTCTTTCTTCACTTTCTTCATAACGTGTGTTTCTAATAAAAATTATTATTACAGTTTGGCAGAGAAAAGGGGATGATGGAGGCATGTACCATTCAAGGAAAATTATTTTGTTAACCATTAATTCCTATTTTTGCCTAATATTGAAAGAATGTGGAAAATTAAACTTTAGTCCCTAAACACTATTTTTTTAATTTTAAGCTGGTAATGATTGTTTTTTCTGTACTCTAACGTACATTATTTTTTTTTTACTTACACAAAAAATTTTAACAATTGTCAACCACGTTTCAAATCTTCTCAAGTAACAGCTCAGACGTCCCATGGTCAAGAACTTTTTACAATACGATGTATCTCATCACTAGAAAAAAATTACTCAGTGGGAGATAAATTCTGATCTAATTAAAAGAGCTGGTGGAGGAAAAAAAACACCATACTCCTTTTTCAACAGAAGAACTATCCTGAGATGCTTCAGATTAGGGTTCTTAATACGGTCCTTTCCAGCTGTTATCTTCCATGACTCATCCAAAAAGTATGAGCAGGCAACAGCTGGAGTTTGGACTGTGCCTTTTTCTCCTGTGTAGTGTATTGGATGCCAAAAATGGGAGCAGAGACTCGTCCTAAGGTTTTTGAGTGTTACTTTCTAAGCTGGGACTATTCCTGGTCACTGTAGCAGCACAAACTCCTTTCATGCATGAATTATGTGGTCTGTCAGGCCACTCAAGGTGTGCAGGTCTACTCCAGCCCTCATTCAGGCTGTGCTCCCATTTAGGCAAATGTGAGCTTTGGGAATCTACATGATGAAAGCTGTAACGACTCTGATTCGACAAAGATTATTCAGTGCATATTTAGCTGTACATGTGTTAGATTCACCCTCATTCAGAAAAGTGTTATTCATAGGGTGAAATCTGAACTCAGTTGAGTGCTGTACTGTATTGGGCTGACATTCCTACAATACCTTCTAACCTTACTACTTGAAGAATTCTTAAATACAATGGCAGATCTACAATATACTGAGATGTTAGTTTGACACCCATTTCACAGCATTTTAGGTTTGATAATGCTGTAATACAGTCTTATTTGTAAGAAAATATTTTGAATGCATTCAGATCAGAAGTGTTTAATTAAATCTTGACTGAATGGGCTTCTCTGGAGTACAGAACTTAGCCCAAAAAGGGAAGGCCAGAGAGTAAAAGATAGCAGAATGTCAGACAAGTTATGTAAGTCATGCAATTCAAAGCACGTGTTAATTTCCTATCCTGACGAGACTGTTTTACACATTCTCTTTATGTAGCAAGACAATAATGATGTTATCTCACTTTTGTTTTGCTTTGAAAAACATCCAAGGTTAATCACAAAATTGCAGAACAGTCTGAGTTGGAAGGGACCCACAAGCCCAACCCTTAAGTGAATGGCCCAGACAGGGACCTAACCTGCAACCTTGGTGTTATTAGCACCATGCTCTAACCAACTGAGATAATAAAACAAAAAGAAGATAACTAAGTCAGAATTCTTCCTGGTTGTTTTCATTGAATAAGTTATTTGGAATAAAGATTTATGTTCCTTTTTTTATTTTGGATCACTATTCCCAAACAGTGTAAACTGAAGGAGACTCTTGCCAGCAGTGACGACACAAATGTCACTTGAAAACAACTCAGTTCATTGAGAGGACAAGATGAAAATTAGATGTCTTCAGGACATGTCAGTGAGATACTCACAGCATAGCTAGGAACTGTATCTGGAACTTTTGCATGCTCATACCTAGCACGGTAGCGCATTACTGAAAAGTTCCATTTCTTTATGGTTGTAGGCAGGTTTCAGAATGGTCTGAACAAAATGCCCACTGCCTTGGTAGATTTAAAAATGATTGAGTACAGTACAAGAAGGCAGTCCATGGCAATGGCTTTTCTCTTTACCAAGCTAATATATGCTGATCCTTTAAACAGATCATGCTGTCCTCTCTAACACCTCTCCATGGCTCCAGAACTTCAGGAGTGGAGCTATGAGATGTGCTATAGAACTGAGGAATAACTTTCTGCAACTGTGCAAAGTAAGAGTGAGAATGAAATTTCGTGCCAAGTATGTTTAAATCATGTCATCAGATTCTTTTGTGTGTGTTATAAGCCAATGCCTTAATGCTTGATGAAAGAAAAACAGTTGTGACCTAACAAGATTAACAGTCACCTCAGCGACACAGATCCTAGCTTTACTGGCCCTGAACTACTCATTCAGCAGAAAGTTTGCCTGTGTATTGAACTTTGAACAGACAAAATCAATGACACTTTCTTATCTTTTTCTCTACAAGTTTTACACGGGGTTTTCTTCCCATTTTAGAACACCAGCACATACTAATTTAGAATATGAGTGAACTAAGGAGTAAAATTTTCTAAGAGTTGATTCTGCACCAAAAAAAAAAAAAAAGAAAAAGAAAGAAAAAAAAAAGGAAAAATGAAATGCTCTAAAGACTGTTTTGCACACATTTCTATAGATAGGATGGAATTGATACAACTGGTTTTAGAATTAAATCAGTAGGCAACTCTTTGCAGAACCCAAGGCAGTGTTTGTCAGAGTATTGGTTTTCCTTGGTTTTGCTTCAGTCAAAATGAATTGAAGGGATCCAAGTGGCAAAAGAGTGTAAAGAAATGGAATCTGCAAAGTAAGTTGAAAGCAAAACATACTTGTGAAAAGAAGAGGATTTGCAAGCTGCCCTTGAGGCTGAATTTTTCCTTTTCCCAGAGAACATCCTGGTAGAAGTCATTTGGTCTATGTCAAATATTCCAAGATAAAACAACTGATATGCCTTGGTACTGACTAGAAAATAAATCCATAAAATAAAAGAGTAATCCAACTTCCAATATCACTCAAAGTTATGTTTATTTGTTTGAAACTGCTACCTTATACTTGCATATAAATAACTCCAACATTTAGGGAGTATCTCCCCTCTTGTTTCTCATCCTCTAAGCAGCCACAGAACGGTGCACAGTTTCAACTTTATCCACAGTTTCATAGGCTGGATTGGATTAGGTGGCCTGAATTCTGATTTAATGCTATAGGCTTAGTTCTTATTCATAATAAAAATCTTTACAGTATTGTTTTAGAGACACATGGAATTAGGAAATCAATAAATTGAACCACTTGAACATAATGTATTCAGCCATGCGCACATGCTCAAAAGTGCTACATAAAGCTGGTAATTTCCAACGGAGAGGCTATAACCTTTTTAGGGTCTCTTGGTCATCAGAGACATGTAAAAGGGACTGAGTATAAATGAATCTTTTGTGTTCTGACTTCTACTTCTTCATTGCCAGTACTATGCCATCCAATTACCCTTCATCCTGCTGTGTGACTAGGTTTTTTTCGTAATGAAACATTTTTAAAGTCTCCAATGACAAAAAAGAGAGAAAAAAAAGTTTTCCTTCAAAGTCAAGAAGAATAAGATTGATGTCTTTTGTTCATGAATCCAACAGTTTAAATTACAAGATCCAACGCCCTCATGACTCTAATTAATTTTACTTTGGAGATGGGATTTTAGTATTTAACTTTCTGCAGTAATAATGAAAACTTGCCTGCATATTGAATGATATTATCCTTTTTTTTTTTCCTTTTCTTTCATCATAATATTTTTTTTAACTGGAATCACAAATACAGGAAACATTTCAAAACCAGCCACTTGAGACAGCAAGGAGTTAAATAACTTAATGTTGCAAAGATGTAAGCATGTGCTGAAATGTATGCACGAATATAGTCCCATGTGTAAAGTTAATTGCCTAGATTAGCACATAATGATGATGCAGCACCATAGTACAAATAAACACAAGTTACATGGACAAATACTGCATCTTTTCATTTCAAAAAGGTAGTGATTAGAACTTTACTCTTCCTTCCTGTTTTTTGAAAGGGTGCTCCTCCTGAGCAGCCATTAACTCTGGTTGAGGTCTTGCTTAGCTCTGCACCTCTCTGCACCCTGCTGATTAGAAAGCAGGCATCCAGGGCACTTCCTCTCCTCTTGTTGGACTCCAGTTTTATATCTCTGTTTTATTAACTGTTCCATGAAGTGATCTCCATCTTAGGGCACACTTTTCACAAGGTCTCTTCCCCTCCATCTTTCTGACAGCTTATTATGACTGAAGTGGAAATGTTATATAAAACAAGCTGTTTATGGAAATCTTATTTCTGTCACATGAGCTCTATTCTGATGTGACAGGCTCTCTATCTGGCTGCAAGCATTAAATATATTAATTATATCTGTCATTATGCAATTCCCCTCTTATCACCACTGGATTTTATAGGCCTGGTAAAATAGACTCTGAGCAGTAAAATCATTGCACCTTAGCACACTTCAGCGTTTATAACAATCTGACATAATAAGGATACTGTCATTGCAGAAACACCTTCCTACACCCATGTGGGTACTTGAAAATCTGTGCTTTCTTCATCCTCCTACATAAATATAGTAGCTTAGGAACTTTTATGCTGTGCCTTGGTTTTTAATGATAAGAGATGTCAGGTACCATTTAAAACATAAGAGATGAAAAGGGGCGATTCAGCTTTAACAGTTTTCCTTTCTATGTAGTCAACTGTTCTGCTTCTGTCAAGTGGGAAAAGTGTGAGAAAATAGGAAATATGTAAAGTTTTAAACTAGAAAGCACTTAGATCCTGTCTTAGGACTTCTTACTCTTACTCTTGGATACCTATAAAACATAAACACCCTAAGGTGACAGACTTTGATGCCAGTCTATCCCACTCACTGCAATTAGTATTGAAGATTTCTACAAATGAGAACTGAACTCTGCCATGCAATGGTGGATCCAATCCTCTCAAATATATATACCTATTCTCAAAGCACAAGACAAATTGTGAAGTCTAAAGAAAAATATTCAGTCAGGACCTTGCTAATCTTATGCTCTTGCTACCATATTGCAGCATGAAGTACCAGACACGTCTAGACTGTCATTTTAGATTCTGACATCCGAGTGCAAGATTTATATACAGGTTAAGAATTGGTGATTTCTTGATAAAAGGAAAGATTCCATGTAAGTTTTTGTTAGAATTATAAAAAATAGCATCTATATAGACAGAATAATTAAATCCTGCAGGATGCCAATATTTTTGAATCCTGGTATAGATTTGGGAGATAAAATCATCTATGTAGTTCTTTTGCCCTCTTCTTAAGGTAAATATCCAAATGTTGGTGATCCATATCTAGGAAAGCCAAGGTGCTAGATTGATTGTCTGTGTACTACCGTATTGATTGCAAAATTGTAGCCAGAGTAGCAAAGCATTCTCTGTATCTCAGGCACAGTAAGAAAGATTGGTACCAAGCAATCCGGCATGGCTCAAGTAGCAGCCCTGAATCACTTCCTCTGCTCTGCTTTATTGCTTATTTGTTTGGGGACTGATACAGCTCTGGCCATTGTGAGTGACAGGAATGACTACAGAAATCGCCTATTTTGGCAGTGGGTTTTGCAGAAGACCAGAGTTTTGCAGTGGTGAGACACAAGACACAAGAAGAGGACGGGCTTCCTCCTGAATTTTGACAGCAGCACCTGGGAGGAAGGAGGTCTGCGGACCCCCACTCCGAGAAGGAAGGGTCACCTCTCAGGGGTTTGCTCGCGGCTGCCATCGGCTCCCGCGTCCCGTCCCCAGCCCGGGACGGCGGAGGAGTGCGAGGGAGCGCCGTGCCGTGCCGAGCCGAGCCGTGCCGAGCCGTGCCGTGCCGTGCCGTGCCGTGCCGAGCCGAGCCGTGCCGTGCCGTGCCGTGCCGAGCCGTGGGAGGACCGGGAAGGTGCCGTGCCTTGTGGCCCGGGGCGGGGCTGCCGTGCGCCTTGCCCGTGCATTGGGTCTGCATTCATACATAAGTATAGCCGGGCTGGGCTCGCCACACTCCTCTACCCCCCGCCCCCAGCCCTGCAAGAGAAGGGGGAGAGAAACAAGAAGCGGCGGGGAAAAATCCCGGTGAGGTCATTGCAATGAGAGCGCAGGAGACGAGCGGACAAGGTCGACTTTCCCGGCGGAGGCGCAGCCCTTAGGAGCGCGGAGCAGCGCACCCACCGCCGGCCCGGCACCTTGGAGAGCTCCGCCGCGCCGGGGCCGCGCCCGGGGCCGCGCTCGGGGCCGCGCTCGGGGCCGCGCTCGGGGCCGGGCTCGGCGCTGCCTGCGCGGGGCCGGCGGCGCCGGGGCCGCCCCGCCGTGCCTCGGTAGCGCTCTTCGGCCGCGGATGCGCCGCTCCGCTCCGGCTGCCGGCGAAGGAAGAAAAGTTTGGGGGCGACTTAGGGCCGCGGGAGCGCCCGAGGAGGAGAAGGAGGAGGTTGCGCGGTTTCCCCGGCTGATCGGGAAGGAAGGATGACCGAGGGAGGATGTGCACCAGCAGCCAGATCATCGGGAGCCTCCTGGTGCTCTCCGTGCTGGAGATAGGGTTAGGGGTGTCCAGCGTGGCCGTGGGGGCGGTCAGTTTCAGCCTGGTCCTCACAGAGCAAAAACCTCAGCTGGGAGACTCTTCTCCGGTATGGAGCGGGGTGTGTGTACGTTAGCCATTTCACTCTCTCTTTAACTCTTTGTGGTGATGATCAGACCGTGCGAAGGCATCCCCTCTTCCCCTCCTTCCCTTCCCTTCCCTTCCTTTCCCTCCCGCGGGTGCATGTTGCGCCGAGCGCGCCGGGTCCATTCGCGATGTGCTTGGGGTACGGTCTGCAGAGCGGCGGGGCGAGGGGGAGGCACGCATGGATGTGTGCGCTGGGAGGGGGGAGACCTCTTCTTTCTCGCTCCTTTCCTTTTCTCAGTCTGGCTGTGAGCAATTGAACTTTCTCTGAACCCCTTCTCACACCTGGGAAAGCCCGATGCTTCGCGTGAAACCCGGGCCATTGCTTACGGTCTTTAAATTGACTGTGAGTTTTGCTTTTTTTAAAAAAACAGCCCCGTTCATGATGAGGATGATGTCAAAAGATGCTTTAAATTAATGTCAAGGGTATGCCAGCTGAATCCTTAGCTTTTGGACGAAAAATAGAAAGAGGCATTGAGAAGGAAAAGGAAAAAGGTGTTCTCATGCACTGGGCGCCCTGCGCTTCTTGTAAAATGAACAAAAAAAAAAAAAAAAAAAAGAAAACCCAGTAATGGGTTAATAGAAGCAGCACGTTCATATCACAGAGCATTTCTCACTTCTCGAAAATGTTTCTTGTTTTTCCAGTTTGAGATATGCACGTTTGTAGGAAGAATTTTCCTCCAAATGGTTATTTATATTTATGAAACAAATAGGAAATGTTGAATATTCAGTCTAAACATGAGTGGGCATTTTTGAAGTCCAAAGCTGGTTTTGGCCAGCTCGTATTGTACAGCAGTATTTCTAAAAGGATTGTTTGCTTTGCTTCAGATAACATGATAAATGTAAAGTTCTCTTGATTATTCACCAGCATAACCTCCTCTAATTTACAGATTCATTCAGACAAAGTGCTTCATGTATTATTCTCATTGCCAATAATTATTAATTATTGACAACAGTGATAAATATTTTTGGCAGTATGTAAGCACACATATAATTCTGCACTGCAGAACAGGTAGGTGAGAAATTAAAATGAAGACTAGATCAGACAGGTAATGATATTACCAGGCCAACAGGTAATGAAACTATCATAATCACTTCAAAAAGAGAGGTTTCTGATCATTTTTAAAGAAAAAAAATTATTTAAAACCATGTGTCTATCTGAAGATTTAATGGCAAAGGTCCATTTCCTGGGTTTCACTGAGGTCAAAGAGCTTTGATCAGTCAGTGAGATCAGTATTTTATGCAGTGATTGCATTTTGTGACAATGCTATCACAGCTGATATCATTTCATGACGATGCACATTTCCTTCATAACTGCCTCATTCCTTTTTATGCTGTTACCCCAGAGTTTGTACTAGACATAGATTAAGATTCTATTATATTAGACATTGGCTTTCAAGGACATTATAATCATAGTAAGAGACAGAGAGAGTGTAAAAGGATGTCAGTGAGTATCAAGAAAAAACAAACCACAACTGAGTGGTATAACAGGTGGTTGCATTAACACACCAGCAGTCTGGCTGATTTAGAGCTGTTCATAGGTAGAGTTTTAGAGAGGAATAAGACAGAGGACACTGAAGGGGTTTTGCAGATTTTTATAAGAAATTATTCTCATATGTGACTGCAGAGGCATGGAAGGTAACCCAAAGGGACTTGTCTCCAAATGTAACAAGTGGACACAGGATGCCCACAACCAGAGGCAGCAGAGACTGACATCAAGTGCAGGTTGAATAGGCAGAGAGGCCTCAAAGAAAAAGCAAAGTGGAAGCAAGAAGCTTACACTTCATGTAGTAGAGGAAATGAGTAAATCAAAGTGTGGGGTGACATGTTTCTAAAGGCTGACTTACTTTACCTTGAATGAAAGATCTGTGGTCTAAATTGTCACCATTGTACCACTCTCTTTATACTATTCCAGCAGTTCAAACTATTAGGTTGCATTCTTCTGGCTAAGGGACTAGCAGGGAGGCAGGCAGGCCAAGAAAGGGGCCAGAGATTTACTGTTCTCGGGGTTGCTTAAGGCCATGGGTAACTTGTTTCACATGTAAACAGCTGGACAAAGGCTTCTTGGGACAATCCTCAGGACTGTCCTGCTGCAGAAGAGGCATAAGTCTCCTTTCTGCTCACTGTAGCTTACACTGAGCTCATGTTGCCTGTATTAAAGGATATGTCTTGCATAAAATATGTTATTTTTTTCCAATTCACACTCTTGAATCAGAATTTTCCTTTGACAAGTGAACACTAAGGAAAAGAAGGGGACATTAAAGAAAACCAAATTCTTTGAAATGTTAAGATACAAAACACTTAAGTTGAATGGTGTCATTCCTCCTGTTGCATTAACTTGGAAATGCACAGAAAACCTTTGACCCTGTTCTATCCTTTTATGTGGGTGGAACTCAGCAGAGACCCAAGTTCATAAGGAAGTAGATGAAGATAGCATCACCATGGAAACCTTAACCTGAATTCCTAAAATTTGGGCATCTTAAAAATCATGCACATTCTGCCTTCTATACTTGCCTCCCTACAACGCTTTGCACTTGACAAACATTAGCTTTTCTATTAAAGGAGTTGTTCTTTTGTTCACTGCCTCCATTCAGACAGATGATTTACTAGCATACCTAATTTTAACCATGTGAATTCCAGCCACAGCATTATGGATACAATACCTGATCCTGATACAGAACCCTGATCATTTCATGCTCTGCATTATGTATAAGCAAGCCAGGGAAAGTAGAGTACACCAGAATGAAGAAAAGGAAAGCCTAGGCAATGTCTGTATCAAAAAATACGTAAAAATAGGAAAAAAAAGTTTCAAATCTGTTGTTCTCATTGGAATTGAATTGGATTAACATAGTACAAGTTGTTTAAAAAGTAGCCATAAGAAAACAACTGAAGGTGTGACTGTCTTCTCAAATTATCTAGAGCATGTGGAGACAGCTATCCAGTTTACATCATCACCAATCTGTTCTTTTTAAAATAGGCCATGGCTGTTAAATTGCAAAAAAATCCTAAAAACAAAGAAAACCCTACAATAAAAACAGTCCCAAATACCTAAAGTGCTCACTTTGTTGATTTCTGATTATTTTTTCTGTTTGTTATGTTTGTATTGGGATAAACTATTCCACAGGCTGTAATCAGTGTCTCCCAGATTTCTTTGTTTCCCAGAAACTGAGAGATATTTCTGAAATCCACCATTTCAATTCAGTTATATGATGTAATATAGAATAATTCAACCAATGAGAACACTGAACCACTAACAATAACATAGTAAGAATGACAGCATCCGTAGCAAAGGCTTTTGCACAAACAACAAAAGTCAGAAGATAATCAACCAAAAAGTATTCACAGATGTTTATTTGTTTTTAATGGTCACATACTTCCCCATCTATATTTAGAACACTGTGGTTTTATCACTATCACTGTGGGTAGTGAATAGATATTCACACACACACTTACACGTGTATGGCTCTAATCCTCATTTATTCTGCATTGATGAATAAATCCTTACTGCAATTGAGTCTCCCTCACAGAGAGAAAGAATGAGAGACAAAAGCCACATCTTTAGACAAATATGCCATCTATCTTCATATGGGAGAGAGATACCTGATGATTCACTTATGGCTATGACCCTGAAGAGTAATCATTTCTTTCCTTATAAAGGCAAAAATCTGAATGTATTGCAGAGATATGCACTTTCTGTGGGTTGGTCTGTTTGCCTGTCTGCAGGTAGAGGCAGAATTATTGTTCCATGATTTGTGATTTTATCACAGTGGAAGTCTGCCTGCCCATTAAAAATCTGCGTTTGGCTACAGAAATTTGTTCCAAGTTGGCACTTGAAATATTTGATTTAAATTACTTTATTTTCTTTAATCCAAGATTTGAAGGAAAAAGTGTCAGTCTGTATGGACTTTCCCAGAGCAAGAAAACCTTTTAAGACTGCTAAATCAATGCTGGTGGCCTAAAATTTTAAACCACTAAATTTTATGTCTAGATTGTACTGTGGCCAAGTTTCCTTTGGAAAGAACAATCAAACTTTTTTTTTTTTCCAAAGACAGGACTAAATAATCACATTATTGTTTAGCATGCAGACAAAATGCAGATGTGATCCTACATTATTTTAACATATGCATTGCATTTTCATCAAACTGACCATATTTCTGTCTGGCTCCTGCTTGTGATGCAATGAATCACAGGAATTTCAGTGAGCTCAGTAGAAGCTGGAAAGAGTTCTGTACCTATAGATGGGGAAGGACATACCAAGGGTGGAAACTTCTTGGCTTGCATGGATCCAGGACAATTCACTGAATTCAGCTGAGGTCTTTCAGTACATTTTCTTTGTCATTCAGAGACTCCAGAGGCACAAACCAACCTGGAAGAAGCTCCTTCTAGTTCTTGCGTTGTATTTAGAGGATCTGTTGAATATAGACTGACTTAAGCATATGCTTAAATGTTTTACTACGATAAGACTTAGTTCACCTGCAGGGAATAATCTTTCATTTATTACTTTTCGGAGATGTAAGCAGTCACACTCTAAACCAAATACTTGATACAAAACAAACAAGAAGCATTATTTTTATTTGTTATTCTGACAGGCTCTGAACAAACAAAAAGTAAACATTATTTTGTGCTGAGAATTTAAGTGTTTTTAGAGATGGATGGAGGTTCTTCAAATCACTGACGCCAGGTAAACTTTCAGAGACACACTTCTTAATTTCCTTGATTGTTTCTAAAAAAAACATTTCAATTTTTAAAGCATCTCTGTAGGTCTATAACCAGGGACTGGGATGGAATTTAAACTGCTTGCATATGGCTTGAATCAGTGGGAAGTGTAGCAGCACCTGATCTGGTAAACCCAACAGCACACTGCCAGACAAGGTATTGGCTCAGATTAAACACGATTTAATACTATGCCTCAGTTATAACAGAGCCTCCACTCTCAGCATGACAGATTTGGTGGGACACAAGGTTGGGTTTTGGCATTGCTGTTGCTTCTGGTTCTGTGTCTGGGTGCCTTTCAGCCAGCTAGACATTCCTGTCTCCACAATCACATGCATCACATCATTAGAAGTTTCCGTCTTCCTTTTGGAAATGATCATTGTATTTCTCTGTGGAGGTAATAGGCAAATCTAGTACCTAGGCTTGATCTTCTTGCCTGTTTTAATTTTTATTTAGTTTGATGTCTTTGTTTTCATGAGTAGATTCTGTGCCCTTTATGTCTGTGCTAAGAATACCATTTTCTGAAATACTGCTTTGAATAAGAGTTACAATTAGAGATATCTCTTCTGCTGATTTCATCCATTAGGGATTTCAGCTTTTTTCTCATTTGGATGGAGTTGAAACAACATTATTAAATAGAATCTTTCTTTCTTTACATTACTAATTTCAATTCCTGGTTATTGTCCTGGAAGTCATATGCTTATGCAGTTTTAGTGTAAAACACAGAATTTTCTAGTTTACTGCCTGACAAGGGTAGATAAAAGTGAAACTGTAAATTCTGTCTTGATGTTTTAGTCTTCCAAATAGAGTGTAGTATGAATAGGTATGATACACTTGCATTTTCACTGTACTTTATTCCATTTTGGAATAATTTTCCTTCCTCTGTTACATTATATACATATGGATGACTCATAGAGGACTTTTCATGCAGTATATACAATTTAGCTATCTTTTTTGTCATGAACAATGACTACGGATCAAGCTGTCCTTATATTCAACAGGTTTTCTCTACTGTTTTGTTCAACCTGTGTACAGGAAATTCTTCTATGTGCATTTTGCATTTTTTTCAAGAGAATTACACTCACCATTGCTTTCGCCTTCTTAAAAAAACGTAAGACAGAAAGGTTTCTTATATATAAATAGTTTCTTATATAAAAATAGTTCCTTTTCTTCTGCATGGTGGAAAGAAACAAATCTTTGGCTTCCTGCAGACTAACTAAACTGAATCTTTTTCTGACTACCAGGGACAAAGTTCCCATTTTCCAGAAGGAAGTGCAAGAAGCCAAGTCTTTTGTTCCAGCAAATATGAAAAACGGATGGATCCAAACCACAGAACTTGAATATAAATTGAGATTTTTGCCTTCTTACCAAAATTTATGGGGTTTCAGATCTGAGGTTTTGTTTCAAGGCAATATTCAATATAAAGTAAATTAAGTCAATCTCAAAATAGACATTCGCCTTTTCTGAGAGATCTTTGGGGTTCTTTTCCAAAGTTCAACAGACAAAAAGAGACATTTTCCAATATGCATATGGAGGTACATATATACATATGTGCATATACAATATGCATATAGCAGGTACAGCTCTTGTGTGAATAACAGAAACTCCACAGACAGGTACTACTGCATCACCTTGCAATCACACATGCTATCAGAGTGACTCTGACTTTGGTGGGTCCATGGTGAATCATCACTGAAAGGGGGATTGAGGCACTCAGCAGTCTCTCAGCAGCTTTTGTGCTTTGCAGTATCTTCTGTAGGATTTTTTTACCATTCACTCAAGAGGGGTTATGCCCCTGTCTATTACTTGATGATACATTCTCTTAAACTCATAGAATCACAGAATCATACAATAAGAATTGGAAGGGACCTTAAAGATCATTTAGTCCCAACTGTCCCTGGGCAGGAACACCTCCTACTAGACCATGTTGCTTAAGGCTGATGTAACCTGGCCTTGAACAATGCCAGGGTTTGGTTATCCACAGTCTCTTTGGACAACCTGATCCAGTACCTCATCACCCTCACAGTAATGAATCTCTTCCGAATATCCAGTCTAAATTTCCCCTCTTCCAGTTACCTCTTTACTCCTAGTCTTGTAACTTCAGTTCCTGATGAATAGTCTCCCTCCAGCTTCCCAGAGATTGGAAGGTTGCTATGATGTCTCCATGCATGAGGTCTCCAATCCAATGATCCCTGTGGGTCCCTTCTGACTCAGAATATTCTGTCATTCTGTGAATCTCTGAACTTTCTCTTCTTCCAGACTGACCAGCCCCAACTTTCTCCACCTACCTTTTGAGGGGAGGTGCTTCTGCCCTCTTACCTATTTCCTTCTCTGGACTTGCACCAACAAGTTTCAATACATGACTTCTCTGCTAGTCTTGATACAAAACATCATGTAGGTGTAGGAGGTATAAATAAGTCTGCAACCAAAAGTAACCCTATAATCAATAGGGTCTGGGTGTAATTGGTGATCTATGTAGGTTTTTAAGTGAGCCTTTCAGTCTTTTAGCATTTTACGATCTTTTTCTTATTATGAATAATAATTAAAATGGAAGTCCAACAATGAGACATGTTCTAAAAAGTTCCAGCTGAAGTTCCTTCTCTGGCTTCCTAGGCATTTTGTAAGGCCTATTAGCTTAGCTTATCCTCAATTAAATGTTTCAGCCTTACTCTCTGCATAAGTTGTGAGCACTTCAACAACTGAGCTTTCTTTACAAGAAGGTTATCTTCAATGATATATTCCTTTTACACTCCCAATTTACTATATTTTCAGTATAAGTCTGTTTGCCTAACTTACCTCAGGTAAGTTAGGTTACATGGTTAGAAAATATAACTACATTTAAAGATTGAGAGATAAAGATTTTCACCAACCGTGAGATTGGTTGGTAAAAAATTGATTAAGGATAATCAGTGATCAAGTAGAAAGGACCAAGTCCTCACCATGACAGTATTAGTTAGTCAAGGGTAAACTGTAGTCCAGAATAGCTCGACAGTTACAAACCAAGTTTTACTGTTATGACACATTGACATGAAGTCTTTCAGGACAGCCAAGAGAGAGAGTGAATGTCAAGTCAACAGAGCCTCTGATGGCTGTATTCCAGTTGGCACTACTATAAAATAGGAGATTCTAAGTAAAAGACACTTTCAATCTTATTTTTACTGCATCATTTTTCTAGTACAATGAGCTAGTGTAATTTCTCCCATCCACTTTTTACTACTGCTGATCACAACACTGAGACGTCAAAAATTTTACAGGAAATTCCTATAGCACCACCTCCACCAAAGGAAAAAAAAAATAAAATAAAAAGAAAGCCTTTATGCTATCAAAATGCAGACAACAGAGTTAAGCACATAACATCCCACTGAAATCCTAACCCTTTTAGATGTCTCCACATTGAAAAGCTTAGCTAAAGAAACTCTACGCAAGCAATGTTCCTGAGCCATGGGTATTACTAATGCTCTCTTCATACAGCAGGATTCCACTGTTTCCAGTGATTCAGCCTTAGAAGAGACTGGAAAACTAAGGGAGTGATAAACTTGGTTCATAAGTTTCAAAGCTTTGCATGAGGTATAATTGCCTGACCCTGTGGCTCAAAATCATCCATGGGTTGTAACTGCAAAGTGCTTGCTGACATAAATAAATAAGCATTCTGGGTTTTGGGCAAGCCTTTTCTCTATGAATGCAATACACTGTCATCTTAAAAAAAACCCCAACCTAAATAACATTAATCCTTTGGTACTGCCTGAATGCTTTTCTTCCAAGGTTTTTGACATATTTAGGCACTTGAGTGCATTTGGTTTCACGACTTGTTTATCTCATAGCCATACAGATTATAAAACTTCAGCATGACCTCAAAGTTAAACAGAAGAATGTGGAGGAAGCATGAATATCCAATTCCTGAGTTAGAACACAAAAAACTCTTTTAGCTCTTTCATTATGGAACATGTTATTCCTTGCCTATAGGTACAAATACTGTAGATGTCGAGAGAGAAAATACATATAAAGTATACATGACAGAATATAATATTATCATAAAATCATTGAATTTCTCAAGTTGTAAGGGACCCATAAAGATCATCAAGTCCAACTCCATACTCCTTGCAGGAACAATCTAACACTAAATGACATGACTAACAGCAGCATCCTGAGTGCTCCTTGACCTCTGACAGACTTGATGCCACGGTCCCTTTCCTGGGGAGCCCATTCCACTGACTGACCACCTTCTCAGTGAAGAACATTCCTCTGATGAACCTTTACTCCATTTCCTTGTGCCCTATCATTGATCATCAAAGAGAGATGATCAGCACCTCCTCCTCTGCCGCTTCCCTTGAGGAAGGTGTAGACTGTGTGGAGGTCACCCCTCTAACTTCTCTTCTTCAGTCTGATCAAACCAAGTGACCTCAGCTGCTCCTCCTACGTCTTGCCCTTGAGGCATTTCACCATCTTGGTCATTGGTCATCCTTCTCAGAACACACTCTGACAGTTTGATACTTTTCTGATACTGAGGCATCCAACTCAGCACACAATGCTCAAGAAGGAGCTGCACCAGAGCACAATAAAGCAAGACAATAATTTCCCTCGACCAGCTGGTGATGCTGTTCTTGATGTACCCCAGGGCATGGTTGGCCTTTTTTGCTGCCAGGGCACTTCTGACTCACATTCAATTTGTCATCAAGCCAGACACCCAGATCTCTTTCCCTGTGGCTTCTTTCCAATCTCTTGGACCAAGTATTTATGTATAACCAGGATTACACTGTCCTAGGTGCAGAATCTGGCACCTGCTCTTGTTAAATTTCATATGGTTGCTGATTACCCAGCTCTCAGGTCTATTCACAACTCTCTGTAAGGCCTCTCTATACTTAACAGAGTCCATGGTATCTCCTAGTCTAGTGTCATTAGCAAACTAAATGTTCATTTAACTACTGCATCCAGATCTTTACTCCAGGTAGTCAGATGCTCTAAATGGAATAGTCACCCCTTATTTTGAGAAGCTGGTACCTTAGGGCTCGTAGATTAGCTTAATTGACTCAAACTGGACCAGAATTAAAACATTCCTAAAAATGGGTGACCTCCTCTTTCATACTCTTTTAGCTTTGAAGGTAAATGATCAAACCAACAGTTTTAAAAAATTGGTCAAAAAGTTAAAACTATCCATGATGATATCTTTCAACTCTAATTAATTTTTCTATATACAAAAATTTTGTTTCAATCCTGTTCAATCTCTATAGAGAGAAAATATATTATTAATCCACTTTATCAAGTCTGACTGAATAGAACTTAATTACAAAGATGTCGTCAACAAATTTCATTTGAGGTTTCTGCATTTTGAGAAATACAAAACACAACAGTGAAAATGTGAAATGTGCCTTCAGCTGAAGGCAATCTGCAATGTCAGGACTGGGAGTGAAACCCTAAAACTTCACAGAAAGCCTGAGTGAGCACTTAAAAAGCAGATGTGATGAGCTGAAACCCTGAAACCTTTGCCTGTGGAAAGGTGCAGAGGGAGCATTGCCCCTGGTGATTTGTTTTGTTCTATTGTTATTCCAGTCAGTGGGTTCCAGCAGCAATTACCAGCTGTTTGTTCTGGTATGTCCTGAGCTATTCAGCACCGGGGTCCACATGACCCAGCCCTCTCCGTAATCAGATTGGTGTTAAATTCACGTTCCATGCTAAGTGTGTTAAAAAATTATACAAAATATACCAAAAAATATGCAAACTTTAGCCACATTCATTATGAGGAACTGTTTTCATGGGTCTAACTCAGAGTAAAAAGATACCTCAAGGCTTATATTTAGCTATACACATGAACTACTTTAGGTAGAGTGAGATAAACTATGAGTTAAAGCCACTCCTTCACTGAAACAGCAAAGTTGCAAAATTTTAGAATGTAAAGAAGTACCACCTGCAATATATTACACAGATCCTGAATGCTGTGTAGAAACTCTTAGGTTTTTGGTTTCTTTGTTTGTTTGGTTTTTTTTAAATTTCTTATGTAACAGCCAGGTCTTTTCTGTGATTTAATTCTAAATCGGGGCTAAGCAGAGCCTTTTGCTAGAAATACCATCTCAATGCAAAGATAGTGTGGAAAAAATCCAGTTTCAAAGCTATAAAATTACTTCCCAATAGGGGAGTAGGGTTAGCATCGATTTCTCAATAAAGGAGTTTATGAGGTATCAAGGAAGTCTTTTGACAGTATTGCAAACACCTGGAGAAGGCCTTATTATTTTCATACAACTACAGTAGCTCCTACCATGACTGGACTCCTGGGGACTATTCATTGTTTCCCTCATTAAAGTTTTATGTAGGAGGAAAAAGACATCAGAGGACATCACTGGTCTTTGACAGAGGTCACTATTAAGCATTTTTTTATAATCTATTTTTATCAGTTGTTTGGTAATTAATTTTTGCCTAATGCTTGATGCTACAGTTAGCAGATCAGTTTGTGTGAAGGAATGACCTAAGTTAAAAAAAAAAAAAAAGTACAGATACTTTCATGCTCTCTCTTGAAAATTGGGCTATCAAGAGTCTGAAACAGATCTTTCTGCATGCCCAGAGTAGTCACACCAACAGATGTACTCATATTTACACCTGCACCCACAGACATGACTGAATTATATTCTTGCACAGAGTTCCACTGTCCTGAAGACAACGATCCATATGTGATCCTTCAGTGGTTCAGATGGTAGGATCAGGACATTTAGCCCCTATGCTATGCTTAGAAGTAGATTATTTGGATCACTGACTAGTACCTTGTTAAACTTTTCTGAGAGAAAAAGAAAACAGTAAAATGGCATTTTTATGCTTGCAACTGGGGATTTTTTTCCAATTTGTTTACTTAAGCAGTTTAAAATGCAGATTTTCTTTCTTTTCTCATGAGTTATGGTCATTCGGACTTCTCATTCCAGTTTTTCATCCAATAAGGGTGTTTATCTCCTGAAGCATGAGGTTTGTGACAAAAATGCTGACAACTGTAACCATTGCCTAAACTGTGGTCACCTCAGCAACACAGTAGGATTTGAACTTCATACCTTAAATGATGAAATAATTGTTTGGTTTCTTTTTTTTTTTTTTTTTTTTTTTGCAGTTCCTGCTTTGCGGCGTATGTGGAATATTGTGCGCCAAAAAAAAATCTGGACTCGTTGTAAGTTTTTCCACTACATGCATAACACATAAGTTTATGAAATGCTTACTTACCTAATTTGAACTCTTTACTGGGGGCTCTCTGCATCCCAGGGCTTTTGATATACAATTAGAAAAATTACAAGTTGGCAATCTAAAAAAAGCAATCAGCACTTTGGAATAGTCATAAAACATGGCATTACTGAAATGGTCTATTTAGGTCATGCTATATAAGCCATATATCCTATTTATCCATATCTGGATAAACTATGATTGGAAATCACTTGATATAGATATATGTTAAGTCAATAAATGCTTCTCAATAATGTCACTGGACTGTATCTTCTCTCCTTCAAAAAACAGCACTGGGTTGCCATCTCAATAAGGCTGCTGACCAATTTTGTTTCTCGATATCATAGCTGTTAAGTGTTTAGCAAGATTGTTTAGCAATCTGAAAAATGTGTACACAAGTTTTAAAGTGATGGAAGATGTCTCTTCGGGTACAGTCATTTTCTGACTGCAGCCAAACAGTCACAGAAGAGCTCTATTTTAAAGACATCCTCTTATTGTCAATGATAATGCCCATACTAATTTTCTGTCAGCTCAATTATTCTGCCACATACAGATGGAAGTCACATAAAACAAGCATAAGATATGACAGGAATCAAAAGTTCTCTCCAATTATTTTTCAATATCAATGTCTTATCCTAAACTCCATTAAAATGACAGTCCCATTTCTTAAAACACATGTACCATAACCGGTTTCCAAAAGCCATCTGTTCCGCAGGTCTCATGGAATAGTGGACTGCAACACACATCCTCAGTGCCACATTCCTGATGAAATTCTCATCCCAGTTGTGTACAGGAGTAGTCTGTAAGGCTCCATAAATTTTTGCTATTACAGTAGACAAGTACATATACAAGGCCATATCAAGAAACATTAAAGGCCCATCTAGATCACCATCTGACAGGTCAGAGTATCGAGGGAAGTGAATAAGACAATCATTTAGCACTGTCTCCATAATAAGGTCTTTTGCTCCTGAATCATTTCAGGTTAATGCACATCCTGAACCATCATAATATCTTTGTGATTAAAAGCAATAGGAGGTCTTTAAAAATGTCTCATTGATTGCAGCCTCTTTCACAGCTTTCTAAAATTCCCAGGAACATTTTAGTCAAGTTAAAATCAACCAAACCAACTAACCAGCCATATAGTCATCAAACTGACCTGTAAAGCAGCATCACAGATTTCTTTGTTGTTTCCTTTTCTTCTTTGACCAGCACATTCACCTTCAACACTTTCAAAGATCGTACAAAAGCTGCAGAAAGCCTCCAATCTGCAATCTGACTGAATAAATTATAACTGAGCAGGAGGCACGGTCAGAATGCACACAAAGTATAACAAATACATTAGGCATTCACTCCTGAGGCAGGGTGATAAACTGCACAACAGAAAATTACGACACATTCTGTCATGTTACTGTTTTGCATGAACAGCTGGAAATCAGTTTTGTGTTCTAGCAGTCCTTCCACTGAATAGGTTTTAACTTTACCTATTCATTTTACCCAACTTTTTTTTACATACAACATCAGTCTCAACTCTCACCAGAAGTTAATAAATTCCCTTGGAGCAATATGGGAGCTAAGAGAGTTAAAAACAATGTCTGTGCGTTGTTTTGCAGTCAATGATGCTATCAAAGAATTGAACTATGCTTATTTCATATTTTACATGCATTAATCCATCTCTGAAAAATACTTCTGTGACATAACCTCTCTTGTCTCTCCTGACAGATGATACTCTTTTCTGCCTGTTGCATCTGTGGACTAATAGGAGGAATCTTAAATTTTCAATTTCTTCGTGCTCTGACAAAGAAGTCATCTGCTCTCTATTCTTTGCATCTTGCCTCCATGTCTCTTGCATGCATTGGAATTGGTGGTTGCACCCTTTCTTCATGGCTCACTTGTCGGCTAGCCAGCTATGAACAAAGGCGAATGTTCTCAGAAAGGGAACATTCATTGCATCACTCCCATGAAATGGCAGAAAAAGTGAGTTGTGTGTCCTCCCTTATTTGGTTCTGTTTCTCCTGAAATGTTACTGTATGTGTTAACGTTTACAGTTGGCAAGAGATGTATTCAGTTTTCACTTTTATATGAGAAAGAGCTTCTGGAAAATGAAATGCTGCCATTCTGTGTAAGCTTTATTATGTTGCATTATACGGAGCTATTTTTAGGTACTGTATATTTGCAGTACATCCATTTCAATGAAGTACATCCATTTTCAACATAATTCCATTGTATAGCTATTCAGGGGCTTAGCTGCTAAATATAGCACTTCCTAAATAATTGGAAGCCTTATTAATATGAATTATCATGTATTGTACTGTGAAAAAAGCACAGAAAGCTTTCTGTAACCACATCATTGCATGCTTCCAGGATTTAATCAATTTCTTCCTCTCCCAAGTAGTCAGCTTATAAATTAGGTTATTTAAACAGAAAAGCCACAGTTCACAAATGTAGGTGACTTAACCTAAGCAACCAAGGGGATATTTAGACACCTAAATGAAACTGGTCTTATTTGCAGCACTGAGCATTTACTTCCTTTCTGTATTATTAGGAAGACTACCAAGGTGTATAAGAACATAATTAGGTGCTGAATCTGAAAGCTGAGCATACAGGATCAAAACAATTAATAGAATGGAATTCTTGAAATCACCTCCTTGACTTAACAGATCTGAATAATATTTGAGGCATTAAGTGCTTGTAACCCTGTGCTTTGCATTTGGACTTAGTATCTGTCCAATGCCTTTCATTTGAGAAATAAGCAGAAAAAAAGAACAAAAATCAAGCTGACTGCCCACCTAAACTTCCACATGCAAATTTGCATACTGTTAAGTTCAAGAGTCTGTTGTCTACTGAAACCTCTGAAGAGCAGAGCAAGGCCTCAGATTGTAGAATTGTTTTCAGATTCCCTGAAAAAGCATGATATAGCAATTAAGAATGACTTTTCACTATTCTTTGGTTTCTTAACCGAGATGAGACTCCAAGTAGAAATATAAACTGAATTAATCTTAGCTGATGTTTGAAATGTGTTTTAATAAGAGGATGTTTGAAATGTCTTAAAAAGATGATGCTTTAAATAAGATTTTAAAAGTTAAATTGTAGAGGTTACAACAGTAACATAAAGCAGAGTGATAAAATCAACACAGAAGATACATTTCTCCATCTCATTTTAAGATGAAGAAGAGTTCTGTTGAGTTATTAGGCAAATATGATAGTCTTGTTAATGGAAGGCAATATACTCTCTTTCAGAGGGACTCTTGCCTCAACAAGGACAAAGATGGGAGAATAGGGGAAAAGGAAAAAGAAACAGCTTGGGAAAAAAAAAAAAAAACAAAACAACTTTCAAAATTAAAAAAGCCACCAACTCTGTCAATTTGGGATGAGGATGACCATGTGTAACAGTAGTTCACTGCCCTACCTTCCTGGCCTGTTGACCTACTGAGCTTTTTGACACTCAGCAACAAGGACACACTGCCAGGTGTCCACTTATCCTGGGTGAAGGGCCATGATGTACACACTGAACAACCCTATTGCTCACACTCAGCAGATCTCGGATGCACCCAGCTGATGGCAGACTTCCTGCATGTCTGCTCTAGAGCCAAGCATGCATGCACACATGGCCTGATTTGGGAATTCTTAGACTTCTTAGATTGCCTGCTGATGGCAGGGTTGAGTACACTAGCTCGCAGGACGCCCCTAAGAGATAATGAAGCCTACATAAAACTTACATCAAATTAGACCCTAATTTAGAAAATAGCTTAGAAGTGTTTTGTATATAAGACTATATTGCATATTTATACTGATATACAGTAATGTAGACATGTGCTGCATGTGCATTTGTTTGTGCTATATTTATTGTATAATTGTTATATTTATATTAGAGATTGAGGGGTATTGAAATAACCGACCTGCCCAGCTGTCCGGTGATTCCCCCGACACCAGAGTTACCTCCAAGGTACGCTGAACACTAGGGAGCGACCATGTTGTTATGTCACTTCAGGAAGGGCCACCTCTACGAGGAAGTCATAGTTTCAGCTAATCAAAGTTGGCTGATGCTGTGATGTCACTCTGAGGCAGGAATGGTGCTTCCAGGTAGTGACATAACTCTACGTGGTGAACACTGCAATCTAGAAGTAAGTTGAGTATTTAAAATATTCACCCTAGTTACAGGCATCCAAATACTCTTATTTGGATGTAGCCACCATTGATTCACTCTGCTTCTAATCTGTGTGCTCCTTCATTCCTTGAATTCAGCAAATTTTTATTTAAATTAACTATTTTTAATAGAAATATTGGGGAAAATAAATGGGTTTTCATATATTTCTGAAACTGTGGTGATATTCTAATAGCTGATGTCTGCAGACGATTCAAGTGATGAAGCTGACAAAAGGAAACTCATGAGCAGCCTTCTGACAGATCATTACTACCAAAATATGGCTGACTGATAGTTACTATTAAATGGCTTTAGTGTTCTTGGTCTCTTTCCCAGATAACCTACACCTTCAGTGTAGATCCAACAAAGGCTTTAGGCACCCACAAATAAGCAAATTATAGTGCCAGACAGCCCCCAAACTGGGATCCATAGTCCAGTGTTAGGCATGCGTGTTCCTCTTCACTATATGAGGAGAATAAGGCACAGTACCAAATCATCTGCAAATGGAGACCTGGGTGGTAGAAAATACTCAAAATTAGTTTCACACCTGATTTTCCCTGAACCTTAGGCTTGATTCAGGAGTATTAATTGGCAAGGCTGCTTGGTGTGATGACCCTAAGTAGACCCATTGTAGAGAAGAATAGAACATCCCTTCTTTCAAAAATTGTGAAGGGAACAATTAAGTCCTGTGAATTGCTTTAAAATGTGGCTGGTAGCACCTGAGAAAGGAGGCATCAGTGGTTTTCAACTTTGTTACTCTGAGTTCTGGTCTCTGCTTGCCAAATACTGTGGATTAAAAGAAAAGAGAGACAGAGTAAGACTAGTAATAAAGACCAGGTTGTATAATTCTCTTCTCTTTACCACGAATCTCAGCTACTATGTTGGGCTCTTTCCTTCTGTCTTTTTCCCTCTCTCTATGTCTAGCCCAATGAATGTTGCTTCACTTTTTTACAGAAGCTTCACTTTTTTTACAGAAGCTTCCACAGGAAGGGGACAAACAAATCCCTTTTATTCCACATTTTCTCCAAGTGTACCTAGGAGGAAGAAGAGGTGAATTTAATCTTTCCATGCAGAGAAGAGCCTCTGGTCATCATTTTAGAACAAGTCCAGCACTGGCAGCTCCACCTCATATACCTGAATTTTAGAAATACTCCAAGCTGCATTTTTACCTGTACTCATTCCTCTTGCCATAGATGAATGTTCTCTGTCATTGAACATAAGCAGCAGATCACTTATTTCTGTGTCCAGATCCAGTCTGGTATGAAATAGGCCTGGGATTGCTCAGAATAAGGTAGTTCCGACCATAAACTCAGTGTAGCTTTGCAGCCTTGAAAATCAGGGAACTGTTTAATTAATGTAGCCATCTCTACGCTCAGACAGTTGCTAAGGGGGTATTGTTTGGATTTCAATTTGAGAATTAGAAAACCTATCTCCAAACAAATCTTGGTTTAGGTGCTTTAGGATTCTGACTCATGAGCCGGCCAGCTTTCTCTGGAATGACTCACCTGCCACTGGAGAAGCAACCCCTGAGCTGCTAAAAACTGTAGACTGGCGTGTTAAGGGAAAACTAAAATCAGTCCCATCCCAAAGGAAGACAAGCAGTTAAAACCCTTAGATCCTGTTTGGATCTAGATTTACTTCCCAACCGTCTATTTCAGCAAGCATTGAATGGCATCTGTTTGCAGTATGTCAGCACAGATAGAGGTTTGAATGGAAACGGAGACTTTACTACCATTTTGTTCTTTTGTAGATCAGCACACGAGCCTGAGTTGATGCAATTTCAAAGGACAACATCACAAACTTGCACAGATGCCATCAATGCTGTATATGTGGTCTGAGTGTAATGTCCAACTCAATCACTATCAATGAGTCTATCAGCTTTCAAATGTACCTAATTTATGTAGGGAAAAATATGATTTTTTTAAATAATAAGGTTTATCAAGATAAATAAAAATGTGAAGTGTTTCTGAATGTTTGAAAATCTGAGTGTGTTCAGATTTCATCACAACCTTAGATAACTGAATTTTGAATACTTTACAATAATTCTAATTTTAATTAATGTTTTCTATTCTTGTTCTAGGAAATGACAGACAACCTAAGCAATGGTGGCCCACATCTGATTTATAATGGAAGTGTATATTAAGAAATTTTTAAAAGTTCCATGGAAGGAAGTGGTTTTAGAATTTTCTTCAGAAATATAAATAGACTCCAAGAAATTAAGAAAATGAAACTATCTTAGCTTTTATGGCTCAAACATCACAACTGTAGACCAGCACAGTTGCAATTCCCTTTTAGAACCGTGTTCAAAATTTGTCCCCTAAACATTTTGCGGATATACAATGTTTATTCACTTCCTGGCTACTCTCTTTCAGTTTTTCATCTGAATAATCTTTCTGAATTGTGATAGTATTTGAAATAGACTTCTCAAGACTCTTATTCTCATGAAGACTCAAAAATCAGAAAAAAATCCCAAACTGAACTGCATTTAGCCCACTCAAAGGAGAAGGCAGAGGAAGAATGGCTCAGGGGAATCTTTTTCTCCTCTCCACTTAGCAGCATCTGGTGTAATACGATGGCTTCAGATCATGGCATGGTACAGCAACACATCTGCACAGTCCCTCTCCTCACATTTTGAATGCATCCTGCCTCTGTTTTCCCAGTAGATCATATCAAAAGAGAGCGCAAACTCCTTACAAAAAGCTCCCCTTTCACATCCAGAGTGTAAATGAACAGTGCGCTGAAAACAAAACCGATGTCTTTGTTTTGAAAGACAGAATGCTCTAAGAATGCCATAAATCAAAACCTCAATAATGCCTTGTTGTAAAGAAATTGTAAATATTTCCAATTTGTGAATGAAGTATATTTCGTAATTTGTTCATAAAAGATGACAAATAAAATGAAATTGAAACCAGAGATTTTAGAGAGATCTTTTGATTTTTTTTTTCTTGTTAGAAAGATCTTGCAAAGCTGAACTGTCATGCTTGCAGTTTAGCACTGAGATGTTTCCAAAACAGTGAAGCAGGCTCAGAAGGGAAAAAAATGAAGGCTGAAAAAGCCTCCACACCAACTATAGTGTTTAGGGGTATGTTAGAGCAGCAGATATGCAGTTTTAACTGACCCCAAACTTTTTTGTAGAACCTAGTGGTTTGTACAGCCATGAAAAATTTGTAGCAGAACATTTAAAGCATAATCAGTATTCATATTCATATAAAATCGTATGAATATGTTACATAGTGAGTCTGACTGTGCAGTATTGCCCAGCACAGCAACATGAATTTCAGATGTGAACATCACTGATGACTGCAACATTTGACGATTCATACCCATGTTCTCAAACAGGTATGAATAGAACCCTATTAATGTTCAAACCACACCATAAAAACCTCTATAAATTACACTGAATTGTTTTGTGAATCTATGTGGCATAAAATAATCTTTAAATCTACTGTTTTAGAATTTTTGAAGCCTGTAAGGAATTTTCCTATCTAATTACAATATGGGGAACATCTTCACTGCAATTTAAGTCTCTCACTTAAACTCCAAGCTAACTAGTTGGATGGCTAAGCTTATGAGTCAAAAAATGGTGCACGTTATAAAGCTTATTTTCACTTGCTTACTGTCCAAAAGAGCTTTTGAACTTTCTCAGAGGCTCTGATACACTAGTATTTATTACATCTCTTAGAAATTGCTAATGAGACTGTTCAGGTTCATAAAGAATACAGATATTGTTACAGCAAAGTAACTAGATGTTAAGGTATCTCTGCTCAAGGAGGTGCTCCCCGTTCCAGGTACTACCAGACTTTGAACTGGCTCCTTCACTACATCACACATTGTTTGTGCTCATTAAAAGTGCCATTGTCCCTTTAGTGTGATACTTCTCTTCCTTTGCAGCAGGAAGCATGAGATAAATCTGTCCCCACTGTGTACACCTTATGAGAACATTTTTGCTGCAACTCTGGACACAACCTGCCAAGGCAGGACCATAGTATAAATGGGTGCAGAGATTCACAAATGTTGAAAAATGCACATTGAACATACAAGCTGGGGAAGAGGTTCTGTAACATTCCTTTCCTCCTTGCCTCAGGTAAAAAAAAAAAATAAAAAAATCGGGAGCAAATTTAAAAATTACT
This sequence comes from Sialia sialis, assembly GCA_009812075.1. Taxonomy (NCBI): domain Eukaryota; kingdom Metazoa; phylum Chordata; class Aves; order Passeriformes; family Turdidae; genus Sialia; species Sialia sialis. The sequence continues at coordinate 31,026,623 of VRYO01002734.1, read as the reverse complement.
CAAAAAAACCACGATTTGAAAGTACTGACCATGACATCACCCAGTTATTTATCACAAATACCTAATTTCCTGCCATGTTAGTGAGAGTATGGGATAGTGCAGGGAAATAGGTAATTCTTTTATACCCAAAACAGTAGTTCAGTACAACAGCCAATTTCTCATGAAAGGAAAATGGAAAGAAAAAAGGAGAAAGGAGAAAGGAGAAAGGAGAAAGGAGAAAGGAGAAAGGAGAAAGGAGAAAGGAGAAAGGAGAAAGGAGAAAGGAAAGGAAAGGAAAGGAGGATACATTCTCTAAGATCATATTTGAAGCCCTGCTGTAAATTATGAAACAGCACCATGCCATGTCTGCTCAGAGAGGTGCTGGAATGAGAGAGATGAGATATGGCCCCCAAATTTAATTGGTAGGGTTTTTTTCCTTCTTTTGGTGCCAAGCTTGTAGAATGTAGAAAAACTGGCTGGTGCCTGCATAAATAAAAGCCTTGAAAATGCAAATCTGGAACTAAAAAGACTTGGGAACAAATGTGACAAAGAGTGCTCCTACTTGAGACATAAAAAGAGGATCAGGATTCTTAATTTTCAGGGTAAATTACCACAATATGTGTATGTGGTAGGGGAATTCTGGGAAAAGTTTCACTTTGTTTAATGGTTTTGTTCCATAATTGCATACAGAATTCAACTGTAATGGAAATATTCTCTGTATGTTTTTGTTACTGGTACAGATGAAACGACATTCTTTCCACTTATCCAACTGCATGAAAAACAAAACTTTCACTTTTCAGAATGTGACCAGCCAGTGTAACTACACCAATAGCTTGAAGGCCGGGCACTCAAGTCCTTTTCAACCTAAATAGGATGAAGCATGTATTGCTGTTGACACAGTTGTCTGATTCATGTTGCTATAAAATCAGATGCTGGTTTAGATTCTCTCTGAGATATTCAGCTGTTATTTACTAGGTCAAGCAACACTCTTCCTGAAGGAAGTTACTTACTGAACTTTGTGCAGAGGACTTCACTGTTAAGTACCTTAGGCTATATTTTACGCTATACTTTGCATTTCATTGAACCTCAGCTGATGAGAGACATGTTTTGCATTTATAAAAATCAGCAGTGCTTATTGATAACTGTGAAGAAAAGTGCATATACTATGTTCTGAATCTCTGTCTTGCACAATCTTCAATATATATTTGTTATATTAGGACATAGGAATTTCCCTTCAGATGGTCTAGAGAGGTATGAAAAACAGTGAAGCAGGCCACATTCAATAGGAAGAACATTGACACATATGAAGTCATAATGACAAATAGTCATGCTTATATAAAAAGAATTTCCCTGACAGTGTGATTTTAAAGATACAGTGAAAAGTGAGTCTCATGGTTTAAGCCATTTTTAATCCTTTCAAATCCCAGTCCCAGACAGGTTAAGGAGTTAAAAAGAGCCTCTTATAATTAAAGGCTTAGAAATATCTGAAAGCAGAGTGGTATTACACTACCATATCACTGCAGATATTACTGCATAATCTTCCTGCCTAAAATGGTTCTATCGATCTTTCCTTTTCCTTATCAAAGTGACATCTTTAGCTTCACCATAAACCTCCAACATGAACAACCAACATGTACAACAAAAGCTGTTGTACATGGACCTGGAGACAGATTTTAAATAATCTTTTAGATAATATATATAATAAAGAATATATAGAAATATATATTAGAGAATATATAGAATAAAGCATATTTTAAAGAATACTTTTAGAATGTGTACAAGGGCTAACTAGGCAGACTTGGAGCTGCCAGGGGGTAGGAAAAAAAGTAAAAAAAGAAAGAAGAAAAAAATAGCAGAATATTTTTGATAAAGCCTAATTTGATTTGAGTTAAGATGCTAAACCCATCCTAGTTTAGTATCATCAGCTTAAAGAGCTCTAAATAACCTTGAGAAGCTTGCTCAGAAAGGCCTTTCTACTTCTAATTATAAAATGATGAGAATGCGACTTGGTGTTTTAAAGGGAAAAAAAAAGAACAGCATGAGATTCAACAGCAGCTGAATTTCAGCAGAAGGTGTGTGCCTGGAGAGAACTGCTTGGCTATGACATTTTTGTTCTGCTACAGAAAGAAGCAGGTTTGACTTGGAGCAAAAAGTCCAGAGGGCTGCACCAGGGTGTCTCTTGCCACCTCTCAACAAAAGAGTCAAAGAAACACTGAAGACACAGCAGAGACACCTATGTCTGCCAGAGAATCAACAATAAGCTGTGCAGAACACCCTCCCAATTGCTCTGTGGTTCCCTCAAATGAGGTTCCAGCATATATAGAAGTGGCAGGCTTTTTGGTTTTTTCCCCTTACATTGCATTCAATTTGCTGCAAGGCATCTTTTATTTTCTTTAACCACAAGTCATAGCAGGCTGCTAGAGTGACTTCCACGTCTAAGTAGAAAGTTTGTTTTGTTTTTTTTTCCAGACATCACTTTGAAATTAATTTAAAATCCTGCCATAAGCCGCAAAAGGTGTCCTTCTAAAAATATATGCAGTTATGGCATTTTGAACAGGTTGACCATGTACATTAATTAAAAATTACTTCATCTGCATATTGAAAGCAACTGCTTACATGAACTGGCATAATGTGCAATGGGAACATGGTAGGAAGGCAGGGACAAAGAGGCACCATAAACACAACTGAAAAGCTACATATAATTCTGCTGATATAAACCAGGTATAGAAGTCAACACAACTTCCTTCTGCATCCTTAGGGAATCATACATACATTTAGAAAGATCTAAGAACCATTAGGATTTCCTACCCTCTTTCCTGTGTCCCATGGCTGGCTAGTAACAAGTATGAGATAAATCAAACTGTGTTACCAGGACCACAAACTTGTTCAGCTCCTCTCCCACTCATTAGGTGAACCCTATTTTCTCTCCCTCCCACTTCATGCTGGTTCAAGCTAGGAGATTGTTTCTTACATCTACCCTTACCTCTTCTCTTCTGCTAAAATGTAGCTGTATCCTTTAAAGTGCTTAGCATTAAATCAATTCTCACCTTTCTTGCCCAGAGAAAGGAAACACTGATCATTGCCTTCATTTTATGGTGAGATTTCAAACAAGGCAAATCTAAATCTAAACCATGAAGTCCAAACATGCAGACTGACACTATTATATTCCTATGTTTTTTTACATTACTGATATCGTTGCTCTCTTCCTCTTCAAACCCAGGAATAAACCCCAGGAATGCTGACACCTAGTATTTCTGAGGACTATTTATTAACTGTGTAGCATTCTGGAAAAGTATGTGTCAGAGCTCCTTTTTAACTATTATACATGAAGAACTTTAGGTTAATATTCATATCCACATATATTCATATCCACACTTTGCTGCAGCAGAGATTTTAAAATTATCTGAGAGTTCTGGATCTAAAAGGCATGGGTTTCTGCAGGATCGTATTTATGCAATGGATTATTTTGCCTTTATTTTATTCTTGCTAAAAATAACATAAAAAATTATGAAGGAAACATCTGAGTTTGTAAATTAAGATATTCAAACATTAAGAAATACCTGGATGGATTTTATAATTAATTCCTCCTTCTGAATAGGATAAGACAGGATACTCCATCTGACAATCCTTTTATTGATCATATAAAATTTTTGAAACCACATATATTTTTGTATCAAAAGACATAATCTATCACCTCCCTTATTCCAATGAGCACAAACTTTCCCACTTTAAAGTACAGTAATTTCACACCTGTAAGGCACACTGGAGCACAAGTTGCACTTCTGGTTTGTCGGCAATTCTCCGTACCTTGTCCATATATAAGGTGCACTGGCCTATATGGTGCACTTTTTTTTTTGCAGCGAGGATCTGCGCACAACAAAGTAACGAATTAGTAATGGAATCACCCGATTGTGAGGTTTACTGGCAGGTGCGGGCTCAGCTCGGGGCTGCCACGGGCTTGCGCTTCCGGGTTGGCAAATTTCCGAATTATTGTCCATATATAAGGGGCACCGGCGTATAAGGCACACTTCTGGATTTCGGCATGCTGGGCCTGGGACCACCGGGGCCACTAGCGCTGCTGGCACCGCCCACCCCTGTCCCTGTTGCTGCCCCTGTCCCTGCCCAGCTGCGCCGCTCACATCCCGCGGTACTGCACCTCGCCCGACACCAACACCAACTGAGCTCCACCACGACTCTGCCGGGCTCCAACCCCGGGACCCCAGAGGGGAGAGCGCTGCGGGACCCCTGCGCTACCCCCGGCCTGCACCCGCCCACCCCGCGCTACCATCACTGAGCGCTCTGCTGGGCGCATCCCGGCTACGGGCAGCAAGTGGCGGCAGCAGGAGAAGGAGGAGGCTGAAGAGGAGGAAGAGTGGGGCAAAGCTTCCCGAGGTGCCAGTCCTGGCCGCTCGGCGCTCAGGAGGCAGAGGGAGCGATGCTCGGCACCGATCCCTGGAGTAGCCCCCCACCATTCCTCCTCCTCCTCCTTCTCCTCCTCCTCCTC
>VRYO01002734.1:30926492-31021140 GCA_009812075.1 Sialia sialis | reverse complement strand
GTCTGTCCTGTCCATAGGAATCATGTCAGTATCTTTAACTTCTTATCCCATTCATCCCTGCCTGAGCAAAGTTACATTGGACCAACAGCTAGCAGGCTAAGAGTTCTCATCTCTCCTTGATTGCTTTGAACTAATCTTGATCCTTTAATGATATTCAAATTGAATTAAATGTCATACTGTTTTAGCTTTCTGTCCTCAGTTTCTTGTCTGACAAACAGCCTATTTGACCTGTAGGAGTAATGAAGAAAATAAGGAATTATTTTATCCTTTAGAATAGGTCTTCCTCCCTGATTTCCATCAATGCATAGACAGATCTATTGTGTGAATGTGTTGCAGGCTGACAAGTTTAACACTGATGCATAAACACCTAGGATCTTAAAATGTTTACATAAGAAATTCTGCAGAACCCAGATGTGGAGCGAGTCACGGTGAAGTTGAAGTACTGAGACAACCCAGACCTGAGCATCTTGGTCATGCCGGGAGGTGGGGCTGACAAGCATGAACACACAGAAAACATGACAAACAGAAGCACACACAGAGAAATGCATGGCTCCTGCACGCTGCAGGTCATGCACAGGAATGCACTGTGGGGCACAGGCACACCTACACTGCTTCAAACCCACGCCAAGCTCAGCACAGACAGACCTCTGCAAAGCCAGCTGTCAAACAAAACTGGAAGACTATGCAGGGATCGCGTTCCCATCTGTCAAAAGAAAGATGTTTCCCTTATGCTAAACGGTTTGCTCAACAGGGAATGACCTTTCTTCCCCCTCTTAGGATACACGCTAGCTTTTTCAGGCTGTGCTATGTACTTGAGTCACAACAGCCTCTTGGCAAGTAACGGAGCCAGAATGAGCATCCAACAAAACAGCTTCAAGGATATATAAATATTAATTTGTGGCAATTTGTCTTTCAAGAAAATGTTGCAAAAGTCTTAATTCTGTGGTAATCCTATGGCTGCAATGATGAGATGGTGTAGGCACAAAGGAGCCAGTTGCATCTCTGTTGCAAGACTGGAAAATTTGGGAAAAAAATCACTGAGAAAAAGAGCTTAATGATGTACTGGCACATCATACCTTTAATGGCAGACAGAAAAACCCCAAAACACAACACCCAAAATAAAAAAAACCAAAACAAATACAAATCTAAAACCAAACCAAAAGAAAAAGAAAATCCCACTTATGTAGTTTTATTCAATATATCTTTAAGTTCTTCACCTTCATTGCAGCTTTTTTTGTGTGTGTTCAATTTATTCCTTTATGTCATACATTTGTGACTCCTCAAAGCCCTATAGTATTATAATCAACATTTGGTTTGAAAATCCCACAAAGAGAAAAAATATTGAAGAATATAGGGTAGTAAACAAAAGGTGGTATGCTCATGTACCTTGGGGTTCAGCTTCTCAAATGCTAAATTAATGTCTCTTTTGAGGACTATATTTAAAGGTACGCTGAAGAAACTGCTTCCACTGAGCATAACTGAACTAAGATTTATGTATAAAGTTAAACCTGGACAACTTTCTCAAACAAGGATTCTTTTGTACTGGCAGGTTAATACTCAGACAAGTCCAATGATTAGTATCTATTTTTGTAGCAGTGTCAGTATAAGAATCAGGGCCTCAACCTGCATTGCCCTGAACACTGTAAAAAATAGTAAGTGGATGTACAGGCACACAAGTGATCAATCAGAATAAATGAAATTTATAAGTACAGTTCTACTGAAGGACAAAAAACCCAAAGGGACAAACAAAGGGATTTTTGCTGCTTTCTTCCCACCTTTCCATTAGCACTCAATAGTGAAAAATGCCCATTTCCATCAGTCAGTGCAATCACAGCTGCCTTGCCTGCACACTCCCACAAGACAGACTGCACCATCCTTTCTCCTCACGACACCTACATTTATAGTCTGCAATACCTGCAAGCCTTTAAGATAACTCCTTTTAATGGTTTCCTCAAATACACTGCTCTTAATCCACAAAAAAGGTTCATGTTTGAACACTGCAGGTTTGTTTGGAAGTATTTACTTTTGATTTCAAGTAAATGGACATTCTGGGGACTTCCACAATATATATTGGTTCTATCAAGGAATGGAAATATTACAGATACCCCCAGCTTACTGGAAAAGAGAGGACATTCTGTCAAAACAACACATTTTTTTGGGAACTAAGAATTTAATTTAAAATCTCCTTTGATGGCACTCATTTCTTTGGCATTTACATTTCCAATGTTTATACTGATGTCTTAAGAACACTTAAGTAGAACATTTATTTGTAAATAAAATTTCATAACTTGGCAGACTCGGATTCTCTTTATAAATCTAAGAACTATAAATCCTTTTCTCTATAAACATATGTATTATTTCCTACTGAAAGTGTGTGACAACCACAAAGTTTATTCTCAATCTATAAACCTGCATGAGACAGCTCATCCAACAGAATGAGTTTGCACAGGCATAATTAAAAAAATACCTGTCCAGCAAAGGTAAATAAACAAATAAAAGGTAGAAATAGCAGTGACTTACCAGGAAAATTATACTGTATGTTAGAATAACCCATGCATTTATTGGAATGCCGTTGTGGTGGAAAATTACAGAATAACTTTTTTCATCATTCTGCCAAGTGAAAACTAGCAAAAAGTGAAGAAGACAAAGACACCCCAAGCTGCTCTTTTTTAAGGGATACACACAGCCTAGAAATGAGGGGCCTTCCAGGGAGATCTGTTCATAAGCATCTGTAGAGATGATCTAGAGATTTCCAACACTAGAGTGGGCATCTTGCCTTCTATTCTGAGACACAGAATGAAAACAGTAAAAACGAAAACAAAATTTAAAAAAAACCCACAAACAACAGAGTATTTTTCCAAATGACAGCCTCAAGTGCCACACTAACTGCCCCACTGGTTGCACTGGGGGTCACTGCAGAAGTGACTCCACTCACTGAGAAAGAAGACAGTGCTGGTTTAGCCAGATTACTTAACTTTTTTGGATAGCTCATCAGCAAGAGATTAGAAACAGGCCTCAGCAAGGGTTTAAGTGTGCTGGACCCTGTGGCTTTCACAGTTCGTAGCAGCCTCCAGTTGGCCAGCCTGGCTGCCATCACTGTCCTGCCTTGGAGGGGCACCACACCTGGCTCATCCAGCCCAGGACAAGCTGGGAGCACTCCAGGGCACACAAGGTCCTCACACCACTGCTCTGGAGTTCCACTTGAGCCTCGATGTGCCATTGAGCTCCACTTTGACAACAGGTCTGCATCTTTTTGAAATCCTCCAATGGAGATGATGAGCATGGACTCAAACTGAGAGAAATCACAATTTAGGACTGTGTAATGTGAAATTCTACTGATGACTCCAGCATTAAAAGTCACTAGGCACTCTGGGGAGGGACCTGCAAACAATAGCCTTGCTCTCAGAGTGGAATCCAAAGTTTATTTAGATATTTGGCCAATTGCAGAGAAAGGGGTGAGCTTTGATTCTCCAGAGGAAACATTTTTCCTAATCCAGAATTTTTACCATAAATCAGTAATCTGTTAAAGACGTGGGCACTTAAAAACTCAGGCTTCAGGGTCCTACCACCTGGACCACACCTGCACAGCAAGAGCCTATTTTGCTCATCCTGAAAGCATCCAAACTCCCATTCTGATTTCTCAGCAGCGTTCAGATTCGCTGTCTCGCTTAAGGTTACACTGGGAGGCCCTCTTCTGTTGGAATGAAGCAAGAATGATTTACTGCACAGAGGAGCATGAAAAGAAGCACTGCTCTGGGGAACACTGACTAGGACAGCCAGCTGCAACCCTTGAATTTTGCTGTCGGCTTGTTGCAGTTTCTCTCTGGTTTGGGTGTAGGGGCTTCTTTCTGCCATCACCACCTAAGCAAAGGAAATTTCTTATACTCTTAAGTGATTTGGGTAAAGGAAAAGAGAATCTGAGAGCAGGATTTTGTCCACATCTCTTTTATTTTTTTTTCCTACTTTCACCAGTGTAGGGAATGTTGAAATTGTTTCCCACAGTAGAGTCCTCGACACTCATGCTTTGTTTTGTTTTGTTATTGGTTGATTTTAGTTTGGGGGTAGGAGGTTTTTTGGGTGGGGGAGTGGGGAGGTGGTGGTGGTTTTTTGGTTGGTTGGTTTCAATTTTTTCACTATTACCATGACTTCTGAAATCTTGGGATTTTTACATGGAGAGGGGTGGATGTGATGGCAAGCAGTCGAAGCAGGTAAATGAGAATGGGATGTACTAAACTAAACCATTAATTCAGTAGGAAGTCGAACAAGAAAAGAAAATTTTCAATTAGGACAACTTGAAAATTGCCCAAAAATTATGCTACATTATTTTTATCCTTGACATTCAGTGACCATTCAGGCATCAAGTGATACCTAGCACTGATTCATTCAGCAGTGCATGACACTCTAATAGTTTGCACGACAAGGCATAGCACACTGGAGATTACCTCATCTACCAAAGGTGCTTTGCTTGAGCACCCAGAGATTCTGTGCTCAAATGCAAAAGTTGTCAGTCAAGCTCTTCAGTATCCACTCAAAATAATGACTACTACCCTTTATTTTCCTAAAGGTAGATAGAGCTGCTATTACAGTAATTTCATGATTATAAGCCGCACCTTTTTCATTGAAGAATCCAGCCTACCCCAGTAGTGCGGCTTATATTCAGGTGCGGCTTATCTATGGACAAATCCCGTGGTCTACCCGGCTACCGGGAGGTGCGGCTTATAATCAGGTGCGGCTTAAAATTGTGAAATTACTGTAATAGTCAGAATCTCAGCTCTTCTAAGAAAATCAATTATATTACAGAATTTCTGAAGTAGTATACACTACCTGAGAAGCAGACAAATAATAAATCTAGAATTGTTTCACACTGGTGCCATTTTTAAAATGCTTATCTTTAAGCAGAGATTTAGGAAGAATTTCTTCATAATTTAAGCATATTTTCATGTACAAAACACTGATTAACATAATTAAAAGCTTATCTTTGAGTTATCAAAAGGTATTCCTGGTAAAGGATTCTCAGTGGTTCCTGAAAACAAACAGAATAAACAGGCAAATGCTACAGTGATTACTCGGCCTCTTTGGCTTGCAATGTGAAAACAGAATACCAATCAGATTGGAGATTTATTTTCTTTTTTTCATTCTCACAGGATGGAAATACAACAAGAAAAACTTTTGATATTATCCAAGCAAGTCCATATTTGATCCAAAACAAAACCATAGACTTAGGAGACTAAAGCTAACCAAATTTTTTAACTTCAAAAAGAATTGTCTCTCATTTCCACTACATTTGTGGCAAAAGCTTCAACTTTTCCAGTCTATCAATACAAAAGCATGTTTAGCTGCAGAAGAAAATACAGACAAAAATCCTCCAGATAAATGTGCTACTCTGAACACAGTTGATAATAATCCACTTGCTAAAATCTGTAGATAAAATGAAAAAAAAAAATCCACATAACTGAATTGTTTATCCTTGTTTTTAATACTTCTCAAATGTCAACCCTCCTGAAATTCACTTGTAAAAATCAGATTGTAGGCTTGAAAGTAGCCTAGGAGATATAATCAGCTCTCTTTCTTTCAAACGGATGGTAACTTTGGACCTCTCTTGAATGGCAAACTCCCCAGATCTGGGACCTGTTTTCCAGGCCAGAAGGATTAACAGTTTTCCATTAAAAAAAAAATAAAAATAGAAATAGCACTGTGCAAGAAAGGATTAAAGTATAACTCCCTCAATGTTCTTCATTTCATTTATAAGTGTCATCACAATTCTTTTTGTAACAGTGCTCGGGATATGAGGAGCACTGAAAAGACAGACCAGGCTATTACTAATAGAACCAGAAGATTATTTTGTCTTTTGCAGTATCTGGAAGAAGTATAGGAGTCATAAAACAGGATGACAAAAAGACATTTTCTACTCTTAAAATGAATAGCAGCTGACTTTTCTGGAGGCAATCCCCTGTGGATCCTTAATTCCCATCTTTATTGACAATTTTAAAAACACCAGAGTGTTGCTAGAAGTTTCTCAGAGTATAAACTGCAAAATAGCAGAGACAGATTGTCAAGAGACACCTCATTTACCCCATTTACAACCTGAGCATCCGTCTCATTTGTTAGCATCATTCATCAGAACCACTCACTGTGCTGTAGAAAAGCCTTACTATTCTTAGAGTGGCACAGACTGCTTTCCTCTCTTGTTTCTGTGGCAACATCACCTCTTGTTTCTATGAGAAAGGTCACATTATCGTATTATTTAATCCACTATCAACACTTCACTCGCTGGCTGGAAACGCACAAGAGAGTTTCAGCATTAGAACAACAGCCAGATCTCCACAGGCCATGATGTCTCTCTACTGAAACTATGCCTTCAAGCAGAGCTGGAGAGGGGCATCACAATCAGCACCAGGCTAATAGATTCCTTATTTCTACAGGTATAAGGCCAGGGAACCACTTGAACACAGGTCTTTCAGTAATATTTTTATAGACAAGATATTTTATCTCACAAGAGTGATTGCCAGCTCTATCAGCCATTTCACAGCAGGCAACAACCTTCTGAGAGAATTAGGAGCCAAAGGCAAATCTAGTCAATCCCCATCTGGTTGAAGACATCCATCCCAAGAATAGAACCACAGAATTGTTTGGATGGAAGAGACTTGAAACATTGTCTAGCTCCAACTCCTCCTGCTGTGGGGAGGGATTCCTTCCATTGGCTCAAATCCCATGCAATCTGGCCTTGAACACTTCCAGAGAAGGGACATTCACCAATTTTGCAGGCACCATGTCTCAGTGCCTCATCACTATATCAAAGAAGATCTTCTTCCTCATATCTAATCTAAGTCATCCCTTTTTAGTTTGAAGCCATGCCTCCTTTGCCCCACCACTCCATGCCCCTGTAGACAGTCCCTCTTCAGCTCTCTTGTAGGTCCCCTTTAGGTATTGGAAGGTCTCCCTGAAGTCTTCTCTTCTACAGCCTGAATAACTCTCTCAGTCTGTCTTCACAGAGAGGTGCTCCAGCCCTCTGATCATCTTTGTGACTCTGCTCTGGACTCTCTCCAACAGCTCCTTGTCCTTGCATCATCAATGTCACTACAAATCAAGACAAATTATTAGCTGAAAGAAATTAACATAATTGCTGTCATCGCATTTCTTTCCCTTAATGTTTTTCTAAGTCATTTCCTAGCTATTAGAGATTGACCTACTAATTGCTGACAGAACAAAGCAGAGTCTGCATAGTGTAACACAGATTAAATTTTCAGCCAGGCATGCAGTTCCTCTGGTTCTCTTGGATGACGGCACTTTTCCGTACCAAGGCTTTTGTGTGCCATCTGGTGGACTTTCAGTGTTTGGTACATCTTGTTTAAGTACAAATAAAGAGAGTGCTGATACACTGTCAGGAATATCTACCTTCTTTGGCCATTGCCAATTCCATCTCATCATCCTGTATTGCTCAAATTAATGCTTGCCTGACAGTAACAGCTTAATTCCTGTAACACTTGCAGTCAAATGAGCCTTTACTACTGTAACTGTTGTTAACTTTAACTAACCCTTTGCACTGATAGATTTTATACGTAATTGAATGGTCATCCTCTCAAAAATAACTTCCACAATACCAGCCTAACATAATTCCATATACAGGATCACAAGCTGACAATCCTCAATGGCATTTAGAAGCTTAGTTCTCAATGGCCTCAATGCTAGGATCAGTCTCTATTTGACATGAGGGTCAAAGATATTGAAGCAAACCTATTACCAAAAACTTCAAAAACAAAACTGAGAGTTTGAGTACTGATTCTTCCTTTAAATTATGATAGCAAGAACAGTCATCAAAAATACTGTAGGGTTAAAAATTAAAAAGGAGAAGCCAGCTAAAATAGTTGGAAAAAAAATCCAGAGGACAAGTTTTGTACCATATGCAATCTATGCAACTGAGGCATTCTTGCATTTATCCTTCTTATAGAGTGCAAGCCATGGGGTAGGGAACCTGCAATGGAATAAATTTCAAACTGCATGAATTCCTTTGGGAACACAGTCCTAAGGGGGTATGTATTTCCTACTCCAGCCTGCTGCCACCAGCATTCTTCCACTCTGCATGAGATGCACTGTATTTTGTCCCAGCTAAGTCTTCCAGGATTTTAAGGCTGGATGAGGGCCACCCACTGAATGAATGAGTTGCACCTTCCACAACAGAGCATTGATAAGCAACTGGATGAAATTTCTACCCAACACACATCGTCAGTTCAGAAATCTGGGTACAAGATGGCAGTGACTGCATGGGTAGAAAAAACCAGCTGAGAGGTGCTGAAGTTGTGGCTGTCAAGGAATCTCCTTTTTGGAATCTGGCCTTCCTTTCATAGAGAATACAAGACAAACCAAGATAAAACAGGAAGAAAAAGAACAGCGGTGACTGCAAATGCAGTTCTTGGGTTTGGTCCCCATTGTTACTTGCAACCTGACCTCCAGAGAAAAACAGGCTCAGCACAGTCTTATCAGCCACAGTGGGACTTGGCAAACATACCAACAGCTGTGCTGTTTTAGACATTGACTTTAGCTGCCTTTCTGGACACAGGCTCACTGCAGTGCTGCTGAAAGGTCAGCTGAAAAAGACTCTTAAAGATGAAAGCTAACATCAAGAAGTGGAAACATATACAACTAGGGAAGAAAAAGAAGCCAAGAAATGAATGTGGGGATATCAAGATTTAAGTCTTACGGTTAAGTCCAGATGGTTTTAAGAACTGATCTGTGTCTGGAGGAGGTGGCATTTGGAATGAGATTCCTTCTTTCATCAGAATATCTTTTACAGAGAGATAGTGAGTCCAGTTGATACCATGGGTCTGAAGTCTCTACAAGACTGCAAGGCAACACTGCTTTTGGTACAGCTAGAACATGCTGCAAGCAGTGTGACCTGACAGGTGTGGACTTGCAGAAAAAACAGCTGGTGCTGAAGCCACGTATTTACAGTTAAAGGATTACAAACAGGCTATTTTGAATTATCTCTGGCCTACCATGCAGACTTAATCACCATTCGGATTTAAAGTTCATTCTCCTGATTACTTTAGCCTGAAAGGAAATCCAGAAGTCCCAAGAGCGCTGTGCAATGAAAACCAAGCACAGTAGCAGAGATAAATGGAGATTCAATTAGAAAGTACAGACTTGGCCTCTGTAGGGAATTTTCTGGTGACAGAAGTCCATGGGTATAATCTTGGATAGCTGCAGGCCCTGAGAGACAGAGCCCTTCTGACACCATTTTGACCAACCTGACTCAGGGTGAAACACAAAGGTCCGCATTTTTGTTCATGCTGCCTCTCCATCTTATTCTCAGTTTTTACTTTAAGAGCAAAGGTAAGTTTTTATTATCCTGGATACAACTGAGTAGAGCCCTTAGTGTATTATATGTTCTCATTGCAAACTAAATCCACTCATAAATAAGAGTTATAAAACATATATTTCTTTTAGGAATAGAAGTGCATGCAGTTATTGTTTAAGGTCTTTAAGCAAGATTGAAAGCACATTGCAAGCTTTAAATATGATCCAAATAGTTGAAATAAAAAATACAATATTTTTTCCAGAAAACGGAGACCATGTAAAATAAAATTAATTTCAACAGGCATTAAATACCTTGGAGGACTAAAGCCACATAGGAGTACAGATTACAGTAGTTCAAGACATTTTCTTTTTCAATTTTGGAGTTTGGTATGACATCTGAAAGCCATTTTTATGTCAGTTCTTTCACACTAATCCAACTTTACTTGCAGTAAAGTACTGCAAATTATACCATTTGTTTTACTTGTGAAAGCTAACAATGTCCTGTCTTCACAATATGTTCAGTCAAAGAAAACTTTCTGGTGATGTAGTATTTAAGTAGTTTCAAAGGCTTTTGCATCACTAAATGTTTTATAGGGGGTTCAAGGATTTCTGGTATCTGACGTAAGGCTTGTTTTCACAAAACAACAGTGTTTCTGAGCCCTCCACAGTATAAAGGGAACTTTAACACCTTTAATGAAACCGATACATCAATTTTTATTTTTTTGTAGTTCCCCATGTGGATTCAATCAGTTGGAAAGTGTACATTTACTGCAAGTTAAGTTGATATAAATTAGATTTAAATCAATGAGTGAGCACCTTTTCAAAGTTTTGCATGAGTTCAGTTGAATTGGTTTAAAGTAAAATCATACTGTGCTGCTTTGTCTGGATATTAAGTCTGGGTTACTTTTCTGGATGAAGCCTTCACTAACCAGGCACAAATCCCACCATTTGCAACGGGACAAGGTTTCTATTTGTAGTACTGCAGCTCACTTCATAAGTAACTGCAGTGTAGAATAATGCATCAGCAACCCTTTCAGGGACTTGTATTTATTTTTGTTCTCCTCAGTATGGGGTTATTAAACACATTTAAACATTTCTCACCCTATGCTCAAACTGGATCTGGGGTCTAGCAACAGAGGACAACTTCTGTATTCTTAAAACCGCTGTATATGAAGAATGTCACAAAGGTAATTTGTCATTGCGTCTTTTGTCTGAGTCACCACGTGCGTGAGATGTTACATAGTGATTTGTGTCATTATAGAAATACACCGTGGGATCAATATAAAGAATACTGCTTTACTTAAAGCATGGACATGAGACACAGGAAAATACAATGATTTCATTATCTTTGTTTAAATCACTTTGCTGTGAATTGCTGGGTTTTGCTGTTATGTATTTTTTCTCCTTTTCCCCTCCCCCCAACTATAATTATGAATTGTGTCCACTTTTTATGTACAAGGAAAACGCGGGCTTGTGCGAACATGGACAGGCTTGTCACCGCTGTTACCGGCTTGCTAGGAGCGTAACCTGCCATGTTCGAGCCTTGTCCAGGCCTGGCGGGGGCTTGTGGCCACTGCTGCTCGAGTGCTAGCCAACATGCTCGGGCTTGCTTGCTCGGATTAGTACCCCAGCACAGTGGGCATGACACGGCCCATCAGAAATCGCCTATAAAAGGGGCAGTGACCAGGGTAGGACGGACCACGGTGTTGATGGAGCGCAGATTCCCCGCGTCCCCAGCGCTGCCTGCCCGTCCCTCATCAACGAATTAATAAATTCCCTTATTGATTGACCAACCCGATTGTAGTGAGTAATTTATAACATGTGCAATTTAAATTTACAAGGCCATCGTAACACATCTGTCCAAGTGAACACGGGTTGGGTTTGGCTTCGGCGGGGCTCCCGGCGGGCAGCACCCAGCGGCCCATCCGCTCCACAGCCGGGATGCATGACACGAACACCCGCCGCCTGTCCCTTCACCCCGCGGCACTCCGTCACTGCCGGGCCCGCCCCGGCGGGGGGACGGTCCCTGACGCCATCTTCCTGCGCCGTGTGGCGGTGTGTGGCGGTGTGTGGCGGCATGGCCGTTCCGCGGGAGCCGCCGCCCGCCGCGGCGCCGCCGCCCGTCCCCTCGCTGCCGCCTCCCGCCGCGGCCCCGTCGTTCTCGGCGGCGCGGGCGCTGGCGGGGCGGCGCCGCTCGTGCCTGGAGCTGGCGGCGCACCGGCGGCACGTGGCGCTGCCCCCGCGCTTCCTGGGCCGCAAGCGCTCCGGCATCCGCGCGCAGCTGGACGCGGAGCTCCTGCGCTACTCACAGAGGTGAGAGCGGGAGAGGATGCGGGGGGCGCCGGGGGGGATCGGCCTGGCAGCTCACCTCCGTGTCCTTCCAGCCTGCAGGGTGTGCCCGTGGCTTACGACAACATCAAAGTGGTGGGGGAGCTCGGCGACATCTACGACGACCAGGGATTCATCCACCTGAACATCGAGGCGGACTTCATCATCTTCAGCCCCAAGAAGGGGAAGAAGCTGGTGGTATGCGAATGCCTTGGCGTCTCACGGGACCGGCTTTTTTTATTAAGCGGTCAAAGCTCGGCTTATTTCTGACATCAAAATGGTCTGGGTCTCTTCGGTGGAGACATATTTTAGTCTCCTAATGTTAGCTTATTAATTTATGGGTAGTTTAGAGTATTAATTCATATTTATTAGTAGTTTGTACTAGTACTTTTTACTGTAATTTGTCTGGTTTGTCCGTCTCCATATAGATATACTATATTATTACTATATTACTGCAGCATTGTATCATAGGGATTGCATATTTAACAGTGGTTGCATTTTACATATGGTTTAACATATTAAAACTGGTGTATCACACTAGTTAAAAAGGTTTTAGGTATATCATACCGGTGCTCCTTTCTGAAGAGCAGATAATTCTCAACCACGTGTATTTGTTACAGTGACAGGGATGTTTAGGAGAATTCAGTTCCTTCAAGTACATGGAGTTGGAGTCTGCCTTTCAGTAAAGGAGGTGAATGGCTCACAGAACAGCTTTAAGCTTGTCAAAACCCTTGCTCAGCACTTGTGAGTAAGGTATGTCAAGAGCTGGCTTGCGTTCATTGTAGTGCCATACATTTTGCATCACAGCTGGTGTCTTTAAAACTGTCTTTAAAGCCAATGGAAAACTTTTCAGTGTCTGTTATTAGTTCTATGGGTAAACAAAGGTGGATATGGTTTCATATGCAGATGTGTCAGAAACCCACTGAATGGAGTATTTAGAAGCTTTTTATATGTCCTCCAATCTTCAGCTTCTAAGTACTGATTTGCCAGCTTGAAGAGCATTTTAGGCAAGTAAATCAGACTTTAAACAGCTTTGAAGCAAAGTTGATCACTGTAGTGTAACGAAAGAGTTACCTACTCTATTCAGATATTCACTGCAGCTAAATCCCATGTTTTGACTTCTTCTCTAGCAGTTCAGTTCTATTTTCAGAGGAAGTGAATGAAGACTGTAAAGGAATGGCTTTGATTTCAGTGAAGAAGCATTAACTTACTGCTAGATGAACTGACTTCATAATTTGTACTCAAACTCTTACTGAAGACTTTCCACATAGGAAACTAAGTATTTTAAGGTTGTGCATTGAAAGGGCTGATTTTTGCTATAAACTTGCTTGACACTCTTTTTATCTTTTTTAGGGTGTAATTAATAAAGTGGCCCCTAGTCATGTTGGCTGCCTGATACATGGCTGCTTCAATGCATCTATCCCTAAGCCTGAACATATGTCCATTGTACAGTGGCAAGAGCTGGGATTTAAAATAGGGGATGAACTGAAGTTTCAAGTGTTGCACTTGGATTTTGATACTGCTGGGGTGTTCTTCATTCGAGGAGGACTCACTAAAAGCAGGTACAGTGCCTTAATAGAGAGTATTTTTAACTGACTAAATACACTTTTACAAGCTAAGTGATTTTTGCTACATTTTAGTCTTTCAACTTCCTTATTTTTACACAAATGCCTATATAACTACATAACTATCTATCTCTCTATCTTATCTCTCTATCTATCTATGTTGTCTTAAACTAAACTTTCCACTGTTTAGGATTCCCTGAAAGTTTCCTCTGGAGGAAGTAAAACTAGGTGTTTCTTGAGCTTTAAAAATCTGAGTGTGTTGACCTATGAATTGTTGATTGCATATATAATACGTGCCCAAAATAGCACATCCAGGTGTCTAAGAGTAGCTTTGTGCACGGGCTTTTCAATGGGCCTCTGTAAATTTATAGGGCACCTCACAAGAATCTTGTCTTCAGAAGAGTTCATTCACGTTTTTTTTTTTAAAACAGTAATTTGCTGAGCAATATTTTTCTTTCAACATGGCTTTTGGTTTTGATTAAATGTGTAATGGGACTCCTACTGGCAAATTCATAGCATTTTTTGTTTGTTTCTTCTTTTTCTTTATCTGGAAGGATGCTCTGGATCATTTCAATGAATTTACAGTGAAAGTTAGCAATTTTGTCTTCAGTGCCTCTGGGGACATAAAAACCTCTATGGTTTTTAACTATATTCTTTCCATATTTGTCTTCTTAGACATTTTCTCCAGTGCTCTTGGTTGTGAGGTACCTGCTGGGAGGGAGTTTTGGTGTTTTTTGTGGACTTTTTTTCTTCTTCTTTTTTTTAAACTTGTCTGGCATCTCCTTTGTTTTAATTAGAGTAGGGTAATTGCTTGGTAAAATCAGCAGTGCGCCTCATATATGACTGAATATGCCACTAGCTATGTGTTTTTGGGAATGACTTAAAAAAAACAAGAAAGCTTTACTATGCAATGTGTAATCATGAGTTTGGGAATAAAGAAGCACAAGAAATGAGGAAATATCAAATGGTCTGTATGGGGCTTTAGAGTAGAAATTTACAGTAATTTCGTGATTATAAACCGCACCTGAATATAAGCCACACTTCCGGATAGCTGGGGAGACCACGGGATTTGTCCATATATAAGCCGCACCCGAATATAAGCTGCGCTTTTTTTTTTTTTTTTTTTTTATTTAAAACTCCGCACAGCAGAGGGGGCGGGGCGCTCCGGCCCGGCCCCACACAGCCCGGCTTCCCAGCGGCAGGGGCCGGCCCACCCTTGCGCACCCCCCTTTCCTGGCGGTCTCACGGTCCTGGCACCTCCCGGCGGCACAGGGGCCGGCCTGCACATTTGCAGCCCCCGTTCCTGGCGGTCCCACGCTCCCGGCGGCTGCCAGTGGCACAGGGGCTGGCCTGCCCACTTGCCACTCTGCTTGGCCGTCTCTCACTTTTGGGTTGGCGTTTCGCTGGGATTTGTCCATAGATAAGCCGCACCTGAATATTAGCCGCACCACTGGGGTAGGCTGGATTCTTCAATGAAAAAGGTGCGGCTTATATTCGTGAAATTACTGTACTCTAAAATTCCAAAGAGAATGTTTATTATTTGGTAAGAAGGAAGCTAGTAAGGTAATAGAAATTACTTTTGGAGTATTAAATTAAATTATGGGTCTCTGTAACAATGAGTATGGTGTTCTCCATTTGTTGTTGTTTTTAGCAAATGTTTATCTTGTATCGGCTCAGTATAAATACATGTTTTAGCAATCTTTGACATTTCACTGTGTGGGTTGCCCTAACATGTCTCTAATCTAGTTTATTTTCTATATTTCTTTACAGCCTGAGGCCCAAAAAATCTGTCACAGTCACTGAAAGTACAAATGGGGACGAAATTCAAAAGGCTGACCAGCAGGAAAATGGCTCGAATAACTGTGGGGAAGATAATGTCACAGAAGAGCCTTTAAATGAGACTGGTAACCTTGTGAGGGAGAATGAACAAGAGCAAAGCATTGATGCTGTGAATGGATTATGTGATGATAAAAAGAAGAAGAAGAAAAAGAAAAAGGACAAGGAAGGAGAACAGGAACTTGTATTGCCTACCAGTGACTCCAGTGGTTACCAAAGTGACCATAAAAAGTCAAAGAAAAAGAAAAGAAAGCATTGTGATGAAGTTGAAGAAAGTGAATTACCTCAGTTGTCAGAAAAACCCAAATCAAAAAAGAAAAGGACAAAAGTCTGAAGTGCCTTTCCCATCTTACATTTCAGACGTTTTTGATAAGTTTCAATAAAACCCTGTTTTCAAAATAGGTATGTCTTTTTCTTTGCTACAAAGTCAGCTCTGCCAGGTCAGATGATGTTTGTGTGCATATGTGCACCTGCAATTTGAAAGGCAGTAGTAGTAGAAGAAATGGGATAGAAGCAGTATCTGCCTGTGTTTTTTTAGTGGAAAACAGGGCACAAAATAACCATGGAATGTACAGTAATATCACGCCTATACGGCGCACCAGAGTATAAGGCGCACTTCCGGGTTGTCGACATTTCCTTACTTTGTCCATGTATAAGGTGCACTGGCCTATAAGACACACTTTTTTTTGCAGCGAGGATCCACGTGCAACAAAGTAATGAATTAGTAACAGAATCACATGATTGCGGGGCTGCCGCGGGCTCACACTTCCGGGTTGGCAAATTTCCGAACTTTGTCCATATATAAGGCGCACCGACCTATAAGACGCACTTCTGGGTTTTGATCAAAATTTCAGTCAAATGGGTGCACCTTATAGTCGTGAAATTACTGTAATTACAGGAACTCATGCATCACCTCTGTGTCTGCTTTCCATTTCCACACATTGGACAACTGGTATTATGATGTTTGCTACTCTAACTCCGTCTTTGCCAGTCAGAGCCTTGATCTTGCAAGAGTAGATTAGGATTATTTTTGGATTTCTGGGAAGTTCATGGGAATTCCCAGGAGGCTCAAAAGAGACTTTTTTTTTTTTTTGAGTATCAGTGCTTTTGGTTGCAGCTCTTTTCTGTTGTGAGGAGCTCTGGGGATAACTTACGTGACATGGTCTAGTCCTTGGTATTGATTTACATATTACAAGAAGAACATATCCAGCTCTTTGAAGGCCTTGTAAAGCAAACAGCATGAATGTGGAAACTTCTCTGTTCTAGGTGATAAAACATTTTGCTCTAGTGATTAATGCTATTAGCTCACTTCAATAGATGTGTTTATAACTTCTAATAACATCCATTCACACTGAATGTATTTTGAATTTCAAGTATGACAATACTTATTTTAGGGCTCACTTTGTGCTATATTAATGTATTTTATACTTCTTGAAAGCTCCAAATGTACCAAGACAAAGTTACCAGCTTATGGGCTTGATGGCATGGCAGTACACAGTAAGCATTTTAAAGTTATGACACTATAAAGAGCCAAGTTAAGACTTTTTGAAGAGTTACAAGAAAGTGAGTTTAAGAAGCTAATGCCAGCAGTAGCAGCAGGAACTGCAGGATATCCTCTTGTGTTTGCTCTTCAGTGTGCCTCATCTTGAAGCCAGTTTCTGAACAGTCCTGGGCTGAACATGAATTGTCCCTGTTGTGTTTCTACATGTGATGATGCTGACACTTGATTTACGTGCAATTTCGTAGACACTGGCTCTTCTATCCACTTCTCCTGTACTGTGACAAAGCCTGAGAAGTCAGATGATGTTTGTAATGTATTACACTGTGCTGCAAGTGTTGGCTGAGAGCAGTATTCTGGTGTGTTCCCATCCTGCTATACTTGAATTACACAGGCAGGCTGAAGGTTGGGACATAGTTTGCAGTCAGAAGTTATGTGCTAGTTCCCCCTTTATATATATATATACACACACACATATGCACACATATATATAAAAAATATATGTAGTGACTTGAGGGACAAGTTGGATGGATGGGTAAGAAGGATGTGGAGAGGAGGATGGCAAGCACAGATATTTAGATGCCAACACGAACATGAAGAAAATGATGGAGGCAGTTACTTTTGCATATGAACCAAAGAGTCAGTCAAGTGAGTTCATCTTTTACTCCTTAAGTAGGTGCCATGCATAGATTGTGCTTCTCTTTCCCCTTTAGGGAAGGGAAACATCTCCAGAGTCAAGCCTCCCCAGTTGCTAGAATCAGTTTGTAGCACCAAAGGTTTGTCTTGCTCCGTTCTGCCTTTTCATCAGCATGCAAAGAAAGAAGACGTTCAGGGGCAAGTACTGAAGTTGCAACTAATGAATCAAGTAACAGACAATAGAAATGCTTTCAGCACTTTGCTCTTTTTCAACTTCTGCTGCTTTACCATTCTCTTACTGGGAATTGCTTACTGTAGTTTAGCAAACTGTGCAAATTGTTTTGTTGATGATTAGTCTTTTCTGAAAGCCTACAATAATCTCTGTTTTGGCCTTACTTATAGGCAGGTTTATTTTTGGCACAGAAGTTTGGCTGTCTCTCACTTGTATCATTTTTTGGTTTTCTTTCTTGGGTTACAACAAAAGAGAGCAATTAAAAATAAATGCGGGAGCTGGCAATTAATGATTGCTGAACAAGTTGTTTCTCCAGTGATACAAATACCACATATTAAACTCTTGCTATGTTTTGTGTCTTTGGAAGGGGAAAATTGAAGAAAAGACTTCAAAAAATATGGAAGAAAAACAAGTTTGACACAGTTGGGGGCAATATTGGCAGTCTCACAACTGCACTGTTGATGTTGCTGTGAATACTGTTTTGGCATTTGCTAAATATGACAAGAAAACTTGGATTTTCAAAAGTGAATTTTCACTCTGATCATGATTTAAATCTCGTCTTTGTTTTTTCCCCATAAAAAGACAAGATTTTCTGATGCACATAATTAACAAAGGAGCTGAACTTGGCATGTTCCATTAAATTTTCTCTGAAGTTTGATCTCTATAAACCTTTAACTTTCTGTGTTCCCTTGGATTGCAAATGAAGAGTTAGAATGAATTTTAAGTTGAGACAAGATTTTTGAGTATACAAAACAATCATTTATAAAGTTTCCTGTGAGGCCAGGCGACTTCATTTTTTTTTTTTTTATTGTGCAGCCCTTCTGTTATTTTTTTCAGGGTGCATTCTAGTACAGCTCATGTCACATAGCAAAGAGAAGGTTAGAAAGTAAAATTGTATTTTGTCTTACAGCTGTGTTGATAGTTACACTAAAGTAACTGATCTAGAGAAAGAATTTGGATTTTTTTTTTCTGTTTTAACATTAAACTTGCAACAAAGCCAATATTTACTTATGGCTGTGGTTGATACTCTTTTGTCTGTATTATGAAAAAA
This sequence comes from Sialia sialis, assembly GCA_009812075.1. Classification (NCBI taxonomy): domain Eukaryota; kingdom Metazoa; phylum Chordata; class Aves; order Passeriformes; family Turdidae; genus Sialia; species Sialia sialis. Next base: position 31,002,700 of record VRYO01002734.1, on the reverse strand, counting down.
TGTAGTTCCAACTTAACCAGCTATAAGTTTCTAAAGTAGAAGCTGCTACTTTGTAGTATAAATATTTTGATTCTGCAAATGTTTCTCAGTGTATTGTATGCCCTTGGCAGAAGAGCAAGCAGTCTTACAAGAAGGTATTTTTAGCTGTCTCTAAAACAATTGTTTTGTATTCTCTGAAGCTTGCAATAATCTGCAGCGTTAACTTTTGCTCTTCGTCTTTTCCTTGCTTCTCATTTTGCTGCTGCTTTAAATATTCAGCCCAAACAACCCAGTGGATGAGCTCTAGGGAAAGGATTTTTTTTTAAGGGCTTAAGAAAGCTAGCTGCCTTTTGGAAAAACATGAGCTGGGATCAAATCTGCCTCTGAGTAAACAGTTTGCCTTTGGAAGCATCCCAACCTGAGATAGCCCTCAGACAGTGCAGAGCTTTTGCTGTGAAGAGGTTATGGGATCTGATGCTCTCAGGATCATTACTGTTGGCTATGGAAGAACTCAAATACAGTAATTTCACAATTATAAGCCGCACCTTTTTCATTGAAGAATCCAACCTACCCCAGTAGTGCGGCTTATATTCAGGTGCGGCTTATCTATGGACAAATCCCAGCGAAATGCCAACCCGGAAGTGAGAGCCGGCTGGGGAGGGCGCCTGGGGCTATGTTTAAAGGCTTCGCTGGTCTATGAAAACTGTTTGCAACTTGAGCACCTGACACCAAACCCCCGCGCTGGTGCGATTCTGTTACTAATTTGTTACTTTGTTACACATGGATCCTCACTTTTTAAAAAAAAAAGGAGGGGGGGGCGAAGTGCGGCTTATATTCAGGTGCGGCTTATCTATGGACAAATCCCGTGGTCTGCCCGGCTACTGGGACGTGCAGCTTATAATCAGGTGCGGCTTATAATTGTGAAATTACTGTAGTTTCATTCTAATAAGGCCTATCTTTTTCTTAGCAAAATGTTGATTCTATTCTGCTATTTAGCTTTTAGAAATTCTGTATATTTAATAAAGTCTGAGAGACTTCAGTATCCAGTAGGCTTTGTTTATAAAAAGAAGGTAGCTTCTGGGTCCACATGAACAAAAATAAGACTGAAAATCGAGCTTTGCACTTTTCCAACACTTTCAGTAAATAGGTTTCTTACAGAAACAGCTCAAGATCTTTTTGCTCTTCATGATTTTACACATAATTAAGTTGAAGAATTCAATTGTAAATATTGTCCCAAGCCACTCAACTGACTTGATGTTAAGCAAGTAAAAGCAATTGAAGCCTGGCCGTGGCTTCAAGTTCCCCTGAAGCCAATTGTCCTAGACAAAGAAGGAATAAGGAATTTTCCCATTTTAAGGCCCCTGCTCCATAAAATTGAGTACAAGATAATCTCCTCCAATTTCCCCAACTGATACATCTATAGAGTATTACTGCTGCTAGAATGTTTCTGTTACAAAGACAGTTGAACTTGGAAAACAACCTCTGAGAAATCTATAAAAGCATGAAATGAACTTTCTGTACAGAAGGTGAGTGAAACTGCAGCAGTTTTTAGTACGTAGCAAAGAAACCTTACAAACAGAGGAAAGAATTTTGCTACAACTTTCATTATCATTACCTTCCTCTTTTATGAATTAATTTAGTGTATTTCATATGATTAGGAGGTTAAGCTGACACCTTTGGTCTCTAAATCTCTATGATACTTAGTAAGAGCACAGTTAAAAACAGTGATGACTTTCCCTTCAAAGCTTTTTTGCTCATTATTACCCATGTTCCTCTTTCCTTTATATTTTCTTTCACTAGTGCCTTTGGTGTGTGGGAACTTCTCTAAGAATATTCTCAATACACTGGAAACATGATGCAGAATTTCATTGTGCTGCACAAATTGAGTGTGGAGAAATGTGTGTTTAAGACGCTCTGTCAGTACGACGTTGCTTAAAAGCTCACATTGAGTATGTGAAGTTTGGACATTGAAGAAGCAGATCTTTATCAAATGCTTTGAATTGAGTTGCAGGTAAGGTCACATTCAGAAATAATATTTCAGTTCTAACTGCAAAGACATAATCAGTGGGCATGACCTTGTTGTGATAAATCCATGCCCAGCAGCTGCTGATGGAGACTTGTAGTGCAGCAGTCAGTGGAACTGCAGGCTGTGCAAGTATGGTCCCAGATTTCACTGGAAGCATTTTGTCAAAATTAGTGTGGAATAACTCCCAGTCATTCAGGGAGCTGGCTGAAGCCACAGTCATCTTGTTTTCAAGGAGTAGGCTCCCAGTCACAGCCTGTGATTTTATAATAAATGTGTTAACTCATGAATGACTTGAAATTCTCTATGGATCAGTCAAATCAACATTTAAAAGCTGGACTAAAAGAGAAGGCAAATTTATTCTGCATCAGCAAACATGAATATTAATCAGAAAAAACAAGACTGCTTTGGAGCACTATAAAATTTTTGGATCAGCTCCTTTTTTTGTTACAGATAACCCTCTTCCAGAATAACATTATTTTATTATATACATGTTTGAAGATTAATTTTATTCTCCAGAGATTTGGTCATCTCTACATGGGCTCAGAGATGACCAGTTTTTAAGAAGTACTTTCCTAGGACAGCCATTTGTCTCTCAGCTGAAAAAAAGCCACAAACTCCCAAAAAAACCCCACAACAAGAAGTGCACAGATGATATAGGCATTCCTAGTTTATTTATGGAGCCTCTCAGTGTTAGCTTGTGGATTTGTGAAGATGGGCTTGCCTTCACCTCTGGTATATCTACATTCTCCTCAGAGAATGATACTGTGATCTTCCCCAGTTCAGGACCTCTGTCTTTCAAAGAAATTGCATATATTGTCACTAAAAATAAGTCTGCACTGATGATGTATGGGATGTGCTGATAACTACTTTTGGTATGGTTTTCTTGACCTTAAAATGAATTGAGCATAAGTGACCTGCTTTATGTCTAAATCAGTTGTTACTAATCCCATGTTTTTCTAGTTTTCTCTAAGAGGATAATTCCCATTTCATAGATATAATTTGAAAATTCATCTTTTCGTTATGACTAGACAGTAGTTAAACTTGAACTCTTAGTTATCTGGGCCAAAGGAATAATATTTGAATGACAGCTCTAAGGATTCTGAGGTAGAGAAAAATATGCATGTGTTACAGATTAAAGTGCATTTGCACATCCATTTTTCTACCCATGGAGTGCTTCAGAAGTACTTACCAAAACATGCAGATGCTCACAGATTAGTTTTGGAGTCATCTGTGTTGTGGTTATTTCTATCTCGCTCCAATGTCTGGCTTGCAAAACCATTGTCATAAATGATCCCCAAATAGAACCCAGTATTATCATATGCATTACTGTTTTACATTTATCCTGTAAATCTGTGGTTGTGCCATATTATGATGAGGAATGTGAAGACAAGCTGTTGCAAATAACTTTATATCTTCCCATTAATTGGGCACAGCAAATGTATTTTCCCAGGCAAAAATTATTACTGCGATTACTTATGGTAGTAAGTGTTTTTTCACTGGAGCACACTTTGGAAAATAGTCTAAAAAATTCAATTAATGTATGGAAAATTGACTAGGAGAGAAGGATTTAAAACAAAAAAACAAAACAAAACCAAAATAAAATTTAAAAAAAGCTGGGGACTTTTTCATAAAGAGTGCAAAGGAAAAAAATTCAGTTTAAGGACATTTTGGAAATCTCTGAAGTTCTCATGAGAATGAAAGAAAACTTGAAGCTTTTCTTTAAAGGCCTTTCTCATCTCTCCACTAAATATTTGCAGTCCAATAAAAATGCTTCTCTAATTTTTTGGAGTTTGACATAAAATATTTTAAATGAGTAAGTAGTCATTACAAATAGAGCACTATTTCATTCTAGATACCTGAATTGCTTTGCTAGCGAGTGAAGCAAAAGGGATTTTTTCCTCCCAAATTCATATTCTGGTGAAATTGACTCAATTTGGTAGGTGTCTTTTTGTTTGGTTTTAGTTTTTATTTGGTTGTTTTGTGGGGTTTTTTTTCAAATGTGTCAGGATATGATTCCATGAACACAGCTCTACTCCACTATGATTTAACACTTTATATTACAAATCAATGGAAAAGTCTGACTTGAGGAAGGGTTCTGCCTGTTCTCATGCAATGCCAGATGGTGGAGTATTGCTTTTGCTTTTGGGCTTTTTCTCCACATCTGTCATCTAAAAAGCTCAAAACTTCTGTGAACTGGTATTTGATGAGAGAAGGATTTCAGCTAACTGGAATAAGACTAGAAATAGAATTTGTACCAGCTCTGTATATCAACATCAAAACCTTGATATCTTCCCTAGCTGCTGTGACCATGTTGCTTTAGTTCATATTCTACTTTTCATATATTTCAAAGTGCCATTAATACTGGTATTCATCTAGTTTTTCACTGTTCATATTTCATATCCTTTCTGTTCTTTGTTTTTAGAGGAAAAGAGATTTATGTGGCCATGCTGTGAACAAAAGCTCATGCAAATGCTGTGATGTGTAGGTACATTTGTTTGTTCTTCTTTAGTAAATTTTTAGTTAATGCCCAGTTTGCAGATTCCTGTGTACTTAAATGAAATACTGAATTTCTATAAGTTTCATGGACACAGTTGTTGGGCAGAGGAGAGAAATTACATTATTTCCCCTGTTTGAAGAGAAGTGACCCAAGTTCAGCTGTGGTGAATACGAACCACTCTGTGGACTCCATGGCACTGGGAAAAGCTTCAGGCAGAATTTTGCACCTTATTATACATGAAGGAAAGAGTAGGGAGGCAACCTTAGCTCTGCTGCTGAGGAAACAATTTGAGTTTGCCTTTACTGCACCTGGGGGGGTCAATTTTTGTTGTTTTTTTTTTATAACATGGAATCATTTTGTGTTTATTCACATACATGTGGTTTTTTTGTTTTGTTTTGTTGTTTTTTTCCCTGGATTTGCTGTAGACTAGTTTGCTCCCCTTGGAAACAAGGGAACAAGAGGCTGAAAAGTCCAGGTTGGTGTTGAGTGCATCAAAGCATTTTAATTTTCACTTAAGCCCACTTTTAGCCATCAAAACCTCACTATCATTCATGTTAAATCAATGTGTGGTGTAAGACCTGGAATTAAGATTTTTAGAGAGCCCAATTGGAGGTGGAGGAATTTCTCTGCACACCAGCAACCCGAGTTGGCTGCATTGCTGTGACAATACCACTAGCAGACACAGAGAAATATATTGCTGTAAAAAGGATGACATCAGATTACACTTTTAGCCCTCTGCACTATGTCAGACACAAAGTGAAATACAGAAACTGTCTTGGAGGCTGAGACCATAACCCACTTACCTGCACCCAAATACAGTAATGTGCTCAATTACACTTAGCCTTGTTCTTAATAAGATACTCTTAAGTGCTTGTCTGTGGAGCTTCACTGGGAAGGTTAAAAGGTGTCTTAATCCTCCTTAGTGCGGTGAGTGATGCTCCTGCCCAAGCATAAATCTATATGTTTTACATGTAAGTAATGTAACCATTAGAATCTTGCAGAAATCTTGACATTACTATGTCATTCATAGTAATGAATGGTATTTTTAAAGAAAGCTGAGCCTTGCTCATGAAGTGGTTGTAGGGATTTGTGTCTGATTGGGGTGTCAGGCTTGTCTGCATGGGGACTCAAAAACGTCAGTAAGACTTTGCCAAGTGTGTGTGAAAATTGGTGATAGAACATAATAAAATATGCAACTGTGTTTGCATTACATCTGAGCTCTGAAATGGATGTGGATTTCACTCAGGTTCCTTCAGACTTAAATAAATTATCCACTGACTTATTTTAGGAATTACGTGCTTTTTTTTTTTAAATTTAACAAGAGAGTAGAATTAAAGAGATTCTCTGAAAAAGAAAAATACCAATTCATTATTTTAGAGGCAATACTAAAGTTAAGGGTGCATTTCCATTATATCCCATGAGCTAAATTCACTATTAATTTAGCTAATGGGATATAATGGAAATGTGCCCTAAACTGTGGAATATGTTCATTCACACTGCTTTCTACAGGGATCTGGTATAAAAATTAGTGTAGATGCCGATCAAGAAAAACATGGAACCAGTGTTTGGGCAGCTCTGCTTATTAAAGCTCTAGAAAACAGAAGCTTCTCTTCAATAGATGCCACCCATGGTTAAAGACTTACACTCTGTTAGTCCTACTAAGAAGTGCCTTTCACCACTGAGATATTTCATTTACTCTTAGCCTTGAAACATCAGCAATATATTTTAAACAAACAGTTTTTAAAATGTCTTCTCATAAAATGTCCCAGTGCTGATAAATTGACAGTGTTTCTGTTTTCAGGTACAACATTTAACCTAAGACTTTTTTTTTTCCCCTTGAGTTGACAGATTTTCTGATTAGAAAAAATTCTCAGACAAATTATAAGAATAGTATTCTCACTAGTTCAATAAAAAATTAACAGACTCCTTGTGAGATCAGTACTAAAATATTATGTAAGTGACAAATCAAGTAAATTCTTAGTTTTACGTGTCTGTGCAGTTTATGTGGGATGATTCACAGCAGCATGCAGCAGAGCCAAGATGGGGAATAACAGGACTTCTGCTGAAGCCTGAGTTAGAATGGATGGTTAGGGCGTTACAGGAGAGTAAAACTATGATCTCAGTCTGCTCTTTGTAATGTATCAATATGAGCAGTATCAGAAGACAAAGAAATGATGTTATCTTAGTATTTTATGCTAATTTAGGCTGAATGTGCTGCAGTATTATTTTGGCACTGTGCTGGTGGTGTGTCTGCTGTCTCCAGAGGCCCTCGTCAAAAGCAGAGGAAAGTTTCCTGCTGTGCCAATACTGTAAAATAAATAACATTCTCAGAAGATTAATACAGAGCTGGAGCACAGAGTGTTACCAGTGTCATAAAACAGACAGTAAAAGGGCTGCTTTCTAAAAGGCAAGAGTAAGGAAATGACTGATCCAGGGAAGGATAAATTTGTTGATCTGGAAACATCATTCGAGAGAGAAATGATGAGCAAGTGTCCAAAAGTTGGGAAGTTATGAAGGGACATGTGTCCAAAATGCAGATCTGTAGCTCAACTTCTTCCAAGTACATTTAACCTTGTTTGGTCTGGAAATCTCATGAACCTGAACTGTGTTTTGAATTTGCACTTATCAGTATTGGTGTTGCTTAGTCTGGATGTGATATTGTATAAATGCTATCTGGAGAGGTTTTGTTTCCCTTATATCGATGCACTAATTTTTAGCTGAAATTTGTAAGATAATTAGTGCATTAATTTCTTAAAGGAAACAAACAAACGAACAAACAAAAAACCAACCAACCAACCAACCAAAAAAAACCCCAAAAAACCAACAAAATAAAAAAAAAAAAAAAAAAAAGAAGATAAAAAAGGCAAGCCCCAAAAGAGTGAAAAGTGTGTATTGTGGGGTGACAACTAAACTCCTGTCTAGTTTTCTTGTCAGTTCCATTTTGCTTCCGATTTCCAAACTGCAGTGAAACGAGGCTTATGTCTCTCTTCATCCTTCTCCACCACCCCTCGTAAATCAGAGAGCAATCAGCAGTTCCAAACCGCTTACTGTGTGCCTACAGATATTGTAAGTGTTGCTTAACAAGAAGTCAAACAGCTAATCATAGTCATACACACTAGGAGTAATTTATGGCTGTGCCAGGGGCTCTGCCACATGCTCCACCAGCTGGATCCTGCTGTGCAGGATCAGGGACTGTCAGGGTGAGCTGCTGCCCCCACCCAGAACAAGCCCCCTCTTTTCTTTACAAAAAGCTGGAGGTGCACATGTATGCACTGTCTCTATTCAAAGTATGGTTGGAGCTGTTAGAAGCCACTGCCCAGCTACTGAGTATATTCCTGCTTAATCAAAATTCTGGAATGATTTTAAAGAGAAGAAATCACTGTCATGAACAGAGAGAAGGACTGGACCTTTGACGTCCTTCTTCATATCAGCCAAAACACATACATCTCAGGAACAGAAATGAAATTTCTTCATGTTCCAATCATTAGTAGGTATCCTGAGACAGGAATGGACTGTTGCTTAAGGCAATAGTGATTGTTTGGAATTTTGAGAATTTTAAGGACAATTCTTACCTCGACCAAGCCAGAGGGAGGCATAAGCACAGGCAGCCTGGGAGCAAGGAGACAACACCTTGGCCTCTGCTGCCACCTTTGTGAGTTTTATGCAGGTTTGGGTCAGTGAGTGACATTCATTAAGAAGGATTTGACAATGTTTTGTTTTGTTTTGTTTTGTTTTTTTCTATTATCCAGATTTAAATTTGCTGCTTAGAGCACAGTATATTTTAATTGATCACTGCATCAGCATAATGGCTTTCTCCTAGAACTGTTTCTCAGCTTTCTGTTCATTGGATTGTCTGTGCTTCAGGAGTAAGCAGAACTCCCAAATCTCATCTTGGGTCCCATTCACTACTCTTTTTTTCACTGCTCTTTTTGTCAACATTTTTCTCAAGATGACCCCAACAAATTAATCCTATTCCTTCCAGTCTTCAAAGAATTACTAATTTCCTTTACTTTTTGAATCTCAAATGCTTGGTTTCTGCACCTGAAGCAGAAGTTAAATGGGAATCCCCATCTGTATTTAATGTGCAATTGGCGCAATGCCTATGTTACTTCTTTAAAATAATTTCTCCCTTTCAAAATTCAAGATTGAAAGTCTACCCTTGATAGGATTTTTGCCACAGAGTAGTGAGGCTACTGAAACCAACTCCATGATCCCAGAAAGTACATTTTTATTGTTTATTTTTATCTATGAGCATCAGATTGCCTCTTATCCTTGATCTCTTCATTACTGTCTCCTTAACAGTCCTTTTGATAATGGAAAATAGGCATAAGGTGTTCAGTCAGCTACAGAACTGGAAATAAAGCTCATGGAATCTATCTTATTTTAATTTCTTCTTTTAAGGGTTAAATGGTTTTTAATCAGTGTGGATAACTGAGTAAAGGTCTCTTAAATATTCCAGTTGTTTGGTTTTTTTTCCCTAGTTCTACATGCCAACTTTCTCATAAGATAAGCCATTTTAATTTTCTCTGTTTATAGTTTAAATCTACCAGTCTTTTGCTTTTCTTTCTTCTTTCCATAACTAATAACATTATTTACAGAAAAAATAGACCTTCTTTTTCATTCTCCAATCCATTTAAACGGTCATATATGAATAAGAATGGTGCTGTCTAAGATCACGAGAACATATATAGCAAGTCCTGATGTCAAAACCAAGACCTTGTACCTGAGGATCCATTAAATAGGGAGAAATGGCCATGATCTTCATTATAAAGTACCAACACAATCAACTGTTCTGTTGCAGGGAAGGTATATTTTATTGTGGGCAGATGGTGACATTAGAAGGTCATTCTGTTATGACTCCCTATTTGAAGATGATGGCTGGGTAGCAGAATGAAATCAAGTCTTTTCTTTCTCCTGAGTACTAGAAAATATCTCTATTCCCCTTTATGATTTTTTAATCAGCAGTATGAAGCTGTTAATAAGCTCAGCACAAAAATCTCTGCAGTGGCTATTCTGGTGAAACATGACATTCTTTATTCCTACTTAGTAACAGTTGGCATATTACTTTTCTTTTCCTGAAGTGCTTAATTTTAGAGCAAGCCAGACTTTGCAAATGGAGCTTTCTTCCTGCAAACCAATGTACACTTCAGGTATACATCAGAAAAAAGATGCAAATTTTTTCTACCTATGCAACCAAGTGCTACTCTTAGATATTTCTGATGCTCAGCTTTCTCTCAGAATAACTTTCTAAATGAATGCATGTACTGAATGCACAGGAAGCAATGCTTTGATTTTTTGCCTGATTTCTCAACATCATGTCTCATACAGTTTCCCATCCCCAGGGATGTGTCCTGAACCAGAACATCATTCCTCCTTTCCCTGCCCTGCTGTGTTCTGATCTTGGTTTTATCTGTTCATATTTCACTGCGTCTTATTCTGACCAACCAGGATCAAGCCACTTATTTGTGCCTCATGCAGTAAAACCCACTGAGCACTGCATCTTTGTTTAACACTGGCTGCTATGAAGGAAGGATTAAACAATGGAAATAATCCGTTTGATGTCAGCACACTTCAAACAGAGTGGGTGTCAGTGATGGTGACTGAACCTAGAGCCATAGCAAGCTCCTGTGCAGCTCATGTCCTGTCTGTGAGGCAGCCTGAGCATCAGGATGAGCTTACTGGGATGCCTGCCAGTCCTGCAGTGAGGGTAGCCAGCACATCAAAGCAAAGGCATTGGTCCCAACTTTTTTTTAAAAGTGAGGCAAACACTCAAGAGCTCAATTGCATGAATTACCTCAGAGGAGCATGGGACAAGTAAACAGAGTACAAAGAGATGAATGTAGAAAACAAATCACAGTAAACCCTTTCACCTTTAATATTTTTGCCTTACAGTTTGATCAATTCCATCTTTCTTATATCAGCTTTTTCTTTTAATTGCACTTCCCCCTAAATGTTTTGAGGTTTGTATATCACACTTTCTTTTTTTGTTCTTTTTTTTTTTTTAATTCTCATTTTCTGTCTTTGTTCAGATCTATGAAACATAAGTTACAATTATCTACATAACTACTAGGTGTGACAGGGACTTAAATTAATAATGAGTTAATAAAGGAAACTTAACACTTGTGGGATGCAAAGTGTTGTAGCAAAAAGGGGATTATATGTGGTCTGTCTCATATCAGTTTCTGTTTTGCCCATGTATATCATTTAGGAAGCCACTCCAATATCAGAAGTCCTATTTAATGTGATATTTTTTGTCTCTTTCAATCAAAAGGGCTTCTGGGAGCAAAATGTAGGAGAGGAAGAAATAGGAGAAAAAGGATGTGATTGCAGACATCCTCATATGTAGCATTGCCATCCCACATTCGTAAAGAACAAATAAATAACAGTATCTGCAGGATTGCTTTATTTAAAAAATCATCCTAAACTTTGTGTGGCAACATTGTGAGCTTTGATCAGCTCTTGAATTTACTCCACAGCAATTATTTGGTACCCACATGCTGGTAAAATGCTAGTGTATAATTGTTCTCCAGGCTGCCTCTTATCCCTGCACAGTCTTTGTAATTGAATTTGACCCAGAAAGACCAGCATTGTCCTGTTATCAAGTTCTCCAAAATTTAAAGCAAACAGAGTCACTCTCAAGTGATTACAACAGAAATAGTTTTTGCTAAATTATTAGCATGGTCTCTCATAAACCCAGCAGTTTGATGTGGTTCTCCATACTTGCAGGCCTCAGCCATCTGCTGTGGTAATAAACATCCCCAAATCTCGTGTCTTTGATTGACTTCAGCAGTGATGAAATGTGGAAAACAAAATAAAGGAACATAAACCTTGTCTGAAATTTGTTTGGAGTCCGTGTGGGAAGCATACCTGGCTTTTCCTACTTATCATAGCACCTGACAGAAGTGACACATTCCATCTTAGCCATGTCTAGTTTATCTTGTCAGTGTCTGAAACAGACAGGGACAGCCTTTCAATATTGTACTTCATAAAATTGCAATCAGACTGATAAATCTGTTTATTTTTCCTTCAAATGTGCCCTGGTTTTCATAACAGAGACAGCTTGCACGGATTCTGATGAATGGTTAGTCTCCCATCACAGACCTTCATGGACACTTTGCCAAGAAACTTATTTTGTGAATTCCTCAGCTTCTTCTTTTATTTTTTTCCCAGCACCTGAAAACTTACAACTGGCCTGGCTTGAAAGCTGCCTTGGAAATTTTATGAAGGCTCTTACTTTGGTAGCTAAAAATGACCTTGAAGAATGATTAATACTGTGTAGGGGTTGATGACATAAATCTGTTAAAATGTGCCTGATGTGCAGTTTCACATGCAAGAATGTTATAGCCATATTCCTGTACTAACACAGTGACACTGAACAGAGTGTAGCAGATATTAAATCTAAAAAAAAAAAAAGAAGGACAAAAAAAGAACCCCCAAAAGGATTTGAATTATTTTTACCAAGAAAATACTTCTGGCAAGAGAATATAAATTTAATGAAAAATAAAAACAGCGGTCTTAAGGTATATTGGCACACATATATTTTCTAATTCACATAATTCTAGTAGTTGTTACTGACAATGTAGTACTTACCCCAGGAACGGAACTGTCTGCTCTTTCTGTACTATACTGTTTGTAATGAAAAACAATAACAAGTTACAGTTAAAATAAATGAAAGCCTAGTTGAAGACTTAGGTCCATCCTTTGTTTTAATTATATCTGTGGAAATCTAGTCTATTCCTAGTGCCTTCCTAACCTAAAGAAGGAAAAATAAATCCAGAGGAGATAGGTGAAGTAAGGTTTATATTCTTTACTGAACTGGTAAGAAATGAAGAAAAGTTGCTATCCTTACCCAAAGAAAATTAATATCCTACTATTTTGTGAAAATAACTGAATAATTAGATCTGCCGAGGAGCAACTGGGGACAGTTTCTAGCTAAGAGGTCTGAACAGTAGTCACCCTGTGTTTAATCATGGAGAATTAAGTTGATCTTTTTTGCTCTATATTGGCAATGAATCTCTATCGAACATTCTTTTACTCCAGTGTGTTTTCTTTGCTTTCAGCAACATTTTGGATAGTCTGGTGAGAGGTAAATTAGTATCCTAGATGTACTTAAAATACAGTGCTGTGTGCCAGGTCATCTTTTATGCTGCAAATATGAGCCAACATGCTTCCATTTCCAGCCTCATCCCTGTCACCAGCTCCCACATCTGCCAACATTATAGGTCTTTGTGGTGCACAACGCTGGAGAAGCCTCCAACTACAATTTTAACCATAAAATAAAATAAAATAAAATAAAATAAAATAAAATAAAATAAAATAAAATAAAATATTCTCAGCACAAACACACTATTTTAGTTTCTACATCTGACAGTTTGGCACTTTTCACATCACTAAATTAGTTTAAAGCATTCATCGCTACACATGCTCTGAGAGGAGCAAAGCAAGTACTCAGTAGGACTGGTGACTTGGTAAACTTTCAATTTAAGGTGAAATTATTTAAACTGACAAGAAAATACTGTGAAAACAACTCAGAAAAATAAATTATTTCTATTTAAGGCTCAGCAAATATTAAGAGAACAAGAAATGGTACTAAAAGGGGTGTCGTGCTCTTCTGTAAAAATAATTTAAAAATTGACAAGACTGATTTATGTGAAACTTTGTAAAGCCATTCTGCATCCCAGCCTTTCCCCAATTAGAACTTTGCGTGCCAAGTTTCAGCTTGAACCATTTTAAAGGAAACCGTTCCTTAAAGTATGAGAGTTGTGTAATGACGTGCTCATGTCTTATTTAGGATTATAACTGCAGTTTCATATGTGTCATTTTTTAACAGAACAAAGTATAATACAAAAAAACATTTGAGTGCAGAAAGAATGTACACATTCTATTAAAACTGCAGCGTGTGCAGAAACTTAAAGACCCTTACTATGGTGAAGCTTTAAATCATGCTACTGTATCTATATCCCAGGAGATAGATTCCTACAATACAAAACTAACATTAACATTTTTGCTAATGGTTACTAGCCTGGCAAAAAGCTTTGTATGGTTTTATGGGAGGAGAAAGTAAAAAGCCATTTGTCCTATGGTTTTGTGAGAAGTAATAGTTCGTAAATTAAAAGGAAACTTAGCAATACCTCTTAGATGTATTTGCATGGCTCGTGACAATTCACACACATTTTGGCTCTGTTTAACATTTTCCAAGTGATTCAGGCTAGGTGGAGATGCTCCAATAATTTTGGGTTTAGTTCATTTTTTTTAGACCTTGTTAGCTTTCCGAGATCTGAATGTCTCCTCTCAGTTACACCTTGCTGAAACTTGAAGTTTTTCCTCTGTAGGACAGATAAATAACATGACTTGTTTGACTATAAAGAAAAAAAATATTTAAAAAGGAAATAAATCCCCCCAAACAAAACCACAATACATTTGGATTCTAACACAGCAGGGTTTCCAAAATGGAAACTCTTAATGAGCCCATGTATTTATCTTAGAAGTTAATGTTACTGAAGATTGAAAACAATTTGTCATATTAATGTTAACACAGAGGCTTGTTCCTAATGTTTTTTACTTTTTGCTATCTATTTGATCTCTATGCTTATATTAGAAGATAACATGAATATGATTTAGCTTAGAATTTTTAAGGGATTTGTTACATTGAGCAGTGGATTGGGATCTTTTTCTAGGCTCTGGAACACTGCAAACACACTTGGAGCAAAGGGCTAAAAATTCTGCTGTAAAAATGTCTGGTTTGATTTTCAAAGTTCAAATATGAAAAAAAAGCAGGCAAACAGGATGAACAGTGAAAAATGTAGCTAACTAAATTGTTTATTTGATATTACTCTTGAAGAGTTATGAATGGCTCAGAAAAACCAACCTTCTCTCCAACAATGTGAATGTCTGTTATGCTTTCAGTTGCGCACTATGTGGAATAACTCTGGTTTTTTTTACCTCTGCTTTTGAAATCTCTGAATCCTTACTTGCCTTTCCTATTTCTCATGTTTTTACCAACATAAAACAGGCAATTTTGTGATGATATAGTTCATTAAAAATTCAAACACCAGATGGAAAACTCTCTTCTTTTTTTTCCTGAAGTGTGTCTAGTACTCTGTTCTGATAGCTTCACTCATTTAAAGCATCAGATTGCATAGTAGCTTTATTTCCACCTTGGAATAATGTTGAATAGAGGATTTAAGTGGGGTTATAGTTGGTTTTATCTGATGCTTCTGTCTAACCTTGGTGTAATCCCCTTCTTCCCTAATCATTGCAAAAAGAGATAATTTATTGTAATCATAGGGACGGGGAGAGAGAAATAAAAATAAACAGCAACATCTGTTCCTAACTTCATTGTCTCAAAATTTTTTATTACTCCACTTCCCTGTGTGTTTCTCTTTCATCCTACAGGAAATATGAGACCTATATTCACCTCTTTCCATATAATCTTGTATTTTTGGAACGAAGAAAGAGAAATATATGTTGGCACAGTTTATTCAAGGGAAAAAATCAATAAGGCTGTGGGGTGCTATGTCAGATAGACTGAAATAGCACTTGTCAATTTTTTACTACATTACTGCAACCATCAAAAGGGTAATATTTCTATTTCTTGTGTTTATCTAACATTTACCTAGAACACTGTAAAATCTCAATTTTATGTCACTTCTTTCTATAACTATTTCTTGGAAATAAATATTTAATTCATCTTCCCAAATTCTGTGCTCTCAGATACTTTGCGAGGTCGTTAGGATTATTCACATCCAAATAGGATACTTGAGTCTAAAATTAATATAGTGTACCATTAAAACAACAGTTGTTTCAAGTCAGTGGGTTTGTTTTGAACCTCTGAGGGTTTTTTTTGTGTATCCCAGTAGGACATTTAGTGATGTAATCTGCAAACTGAATATCCTCTGCCTCCATGCTCTCTGGCATTAGCTTTGGGGACAACTGGGGACAACCTGTACTTTGTAGACATATTGGGTCTCCCACCTGTCAGTACCCTGTGTCATACTCCTGATCTAGACTGTGACCCCATAAAAAAATGTCTTTTTGTCCGCTATAGATCAATAAGGGAAAACAGTAATGGTGGGACTCATCCTTTAGCAGAGTGGTTTCTGCCCTCAGAAGAGGGCAGCACCAGCACCAGTCTAGTAGAGATTAACCAGAAATAACCTCTATAGATCTGCCAAATGTGCTGACCTGCCCTGCCGAAACCAGACACATTCCTGCCTGGATAAGGACTTCTGAATGCATTCACACAGGGCACACCATACTGCAGCATAGAATAAGAGCACAGGCACCAACTCAGCTACTTTTTTTCTGGGCTTGTAGGCACTCAGAGTGCTGGAGTTAGTAAAATGAGGTAGCAAGACTTAAAGCTGTATTTATGTCAAATAGTGTCCTTGTCAAGGTGTTTGTAGTGCTGTGGTTGAGCAATACTGCACAATCTCCAGTCAGCATTATCACACTGGGATAATAATTTCTACCAAAACTCAGGAAAAGCAGGAGTCTTTCAGTATTGTCCTTCATATAGCTTCACATTGGTAAATTTCTTGCCAAAGTTTGGTTTGGTTTGGTTTGTTTCAGAGTTTCTGTCTCTTTTTTTTCTTTTTTTTTTAATACTGATTAAACTCCACTGCAACCCCATAAGTTTCAACACCACAGCTGTGAAATTAGAGAAGGATTTCCAGATGCAATTTTAAATGGCTAGGAAACAAAAATGGACTAAGTCAATTATACTTTCCCATCAGGGCATCTTGGAGGCCTGCTACTGTTATCCACACCAGTAACATTCAGCAAACTACCCACTTAACTGGCTATAATTTTAAAATCTCCTTCCCTGTGAGACTAGCTGTAAAGTCAACATGTGCCAAAACACCAGGATTGAGTTCCAAAAGTAAACGAGAACTTCAGTGGAAATACTACCCCTGCACTTGATTTTGAACTTGAAGATCAAATATCTCTGCTCCATCATTATCACAGTGCCTTGGTGACAGCTGATTTTGCAGTGCATGAGGGATCTGGAAGCACAGCCTATCCAGGTAGCACAGCCAGCAGCTGCAGACCAGGACTCCACAGCTTGTACCTGGTGGCCCTGGGCATCCCTCCCTGCCAGGCGCTTGTAGCTATGGGAAATAGCCTTCTCAGTGCTCTCTTTTTTCCCTTCATATATTTTAAAGAACAAGCACTGCTTTAAGAAAGCAAAGTTGCCATTTTTCTGGACAATACTGGGTTCCTAATTGTTTAAACACACGCAGTCCTGCAGGTCTATGGGCAATATAACTGACAGGCAAACGTACACATATATATAACAAACTCACCAGGTTTTAGGTTAAAGTAAAGTGAGAAAAACTAATTGGCTGAAGGGTAAGCATAATAAATTGTGGGGAAAAAGTGTAGCTGATCCCATCATAAAACAACCAGTATGAGAATGTACTACATAATAAACTAAGTGTTACTGTTTTCTACAATCACCCAGGCGCTGCATTTTGATTGATTGCAGATTCTGAATTACTGAGAAAATGGCAGTTAATTACCCCTAACACCTTTGCAGGAACAGCTTGGAGGGGACTATGAAATTAGCACTCTGAAGTCTGAGTTAAATATATCATTTTAGCTTAATGGAATTTAATAATATTGTAATTCAAATGTATGTTGCACAAAATTAATGGCTTTTAATACTGAAATACCTTTATTCGATCTGCCCCATATTTTATGCACACTGACATTTACTGATTCCTTCTGAAATAACCATCACTTGCAGAAACTGGAGGAGAAACTTGGGAGTATGTATTTCAGGTGGGGTATTGTTCCAGAGCCGGTCGTCAGGACAGAGGTTTGATGTGCCTGTTCTGATGGTTTGGCTGCCTTTTTCCATCCTGTCTTTAACTCTCTCAGGTGGGGTGTATCCAGTTGTGAGCCCAAAGGGCTGAGCTGTGGTTTTCCATCAGATCCCTTGGAGGAGGGCAGGTGGTGGGAGTCCAGCAGGAGCCTCAAGCCTGCAGGTCACTCTGCCAGAGCTCTGCCACAGCCCCTCCTGCTCCCAGAGGCTTTGCTGGAGGAGCAGCCAGTGCAACCTCTCACCGCTCTACCATCACCGAGAGTTGCTCTGTAGTGAGCTAGTTAGACTGTGAGAAGAAATCCCATGGAGATTCAGAAAAGGAGGCAGTGGTAAATCCCATTTATTCCACAGCTGTATCTGTGATGGGCTTGCAGTTACAGCTGGCTGTGGAAAGCTTTATGGAAATTTTTGGAAATGGAGGATATGCTGAAATGTCATCTTTTTGACAATTCCCCTGGGTGGCACTGGGCCATGCTTTCTGCAGCTGTAACACCCCTTTCTTAGTTCTTCTTGGTCCAATTAAAACCTGCACGTTTTCCATTAAATTATAATTTGTTTGGATATAGAGGATTAAAAAAATTACATCTAATGTCTATTTACAATTTGATAGACCCTATGAAAATTATAAATTAATAACCAGACACACAGAACACATATGATATAGTATGTATGCTTAAATAACAAAAAACCTCAAAGCAGTCAAATTGAACTTGACTAGTTCAATCATTGAACTTGATTTTACACTTAGGAAAATCCATTTACATACTGAGAACAAAAATAAAAGTGTGTTACAGTACATCCTCCAATCCAAATCAGAATTACACTCACATGGTGCCAGATGCTTTTCAAATTCGGAAGGTAATGCTTGGACTCAACAATCTTTGAGGCTTCTTCAGCCTTCATGATTCTATGATTCTATGACTCCTGCTTCAATTATAGCAGCAGAAGCATCCCAGAGTCATCTCAAACCCAGATTCACATTATTTTTGAGTCCTATGTTGCCCCTACACTTCTAAATTCAAGAATTATTTGTGAATCTTTAAAGTGAAATCTATTCCACGTCTGAAATATCTGACCATATAACATATTGGCTGCAGCCTCGATTTAGGTCATAAATATTATTTGTAGTATGCGATCCATTCAAGGAAAGGATTATTAATTAATGTGTTCACCCTGTAAAATCTATATGCAACTCCCAGTAGGGATGATGGCACAGTATGTGCAAGTATGCAAACACAAAATAGGGGTTCTTGCCAGATATATACCACAAAACCAGAGGTAGTAAAAAAATTAACTGAGGACTATAAGAACATTTAGGGAAATTTTATAAATGCAAACAAGTACGCAGAAAAGTGACAGTTTAAGATTACTTGCCTGAAGTGTCTCATAAAGGTGTTTTAAAAGGTATTTGCACAAATTATATCAAATACAGAGTCTGTATTTTATAGGTGTTGATATTTGCTAAATATTGTGAAAAAAAACATGGGGATGACCAAACATTAAATATAAATATATTCAATTTCATTGCCAGACTTACTTCTTCTTGTGCAGCATTTTGTTAGAGGAAGAAAATTTTATATCTTTGTGTCTAAATTCACAGGATCACAGCAAATGCCTTGATTTCATAATCTCCTTAAGTTTTGTCAACTCTAACAGTCTTGTCCATAAATAAGTGAAAATTATCCAAGGAAAAAAAACACTCCTTGACTAGAAGACTTAAACAAATCTTATCAATATTTTCACCTTGCATTGACCTCTAATTATACTGTTGGGTTTTCTTCATATTTAACAGAATTGTATACATAGTATTATATGGTAAGCAGAACAAATGTAAGACAGCACAAACTATTTAAATAGTGGTATAAAATATTACTCTAGCTGGGAAATCGAAATATCTACGTGGATGACAACTGTTTTTCACTGGCATTTTTAATGTTGGTTTAGAAATTGCATTGTGACAAAATTTGCACAGCTGGGAGCTGATTCTTCCCAGACCCTTACTCAGCACAAGAAAAGGTATTGATTTGAATAGAGTCTGCATCATACTCCAGATCTGCCTGAAACTCCATGTTAGAGATGCACACACTGCTCTGTCCCTGATTCCCTGAGGGAACCAACCCAGCCCAGAGCAGAACTGTCCCAGCCAGGTCAGTGATGGACATCTGTCCTGAGGACTGAACCTGCCCTGGGCCCACCTGCTCTCTCTCATGCTTTTCCTTTACCATCTACCTGTTCAAGCCAATAATATTTTGTTCCAGTCTTTATCCATCACTTTGTTTTGCTGGGCTGCTCTGTCCACAGAAACTGTTCTTGAAGATTTTTGTCCAAGTTTTTCCCTTCTTCTCAAAAAAATATGTCTATATTGCTCCATGTAAGAATGGGAATTGTGCCCAGATGGAATGGAAACCTTAAAAGCAAAACACCAAAGAAATATATGCTTTCCTATTGCTTACGTTAAATTTTTGCTGTACGATTTGTAGTTTGCAAGTACTTTTCCTGAATTATTTTTTGTTTTTTAAATTTAAGCATATTATATTCAAGCTAAAGACTACCTTGCATGTCAGGTGAGGATACAGATGAAAGCCTTGGAGCAAGAAATGAGGTATTCCTTAGCAAGTTATGAAAACAACATCAATGAGCAGTTGGTAAAGCAATCAGGGTCCCCAAATGAAACATACAGCAAAAGCAGTGACTTTAGACTTTCTCTTTTGATTTACAGCAGTGTTGGAAAGTAACTTAACTAGATGCCATGGAGCTCCAAGAGCAGTTGACTCAATGTATTGTTTGAACTGTCATAGCTGTTAACTAGATTAGCAAATGATGTTGAGACCTGCAGAGAGAAGTGGGTGTGCTCTTTGAAACTCATTCTTCTGGCCTTAAAATTCACTAGAAATTAAATCCTGGAGAAATAGGTGAGGTCCTCCTGAGTCCCAGAATCCTCATCAGAGCAGCTTATGAAGTAGCAAAGGAGTTATATTATCTGGCTTTGGATCAAATAGGCACCAGCATTCATGGACAGGCACAACAAGCAGGGAATGAATCTCATTCATACTGGTACATTACAATATCAGGTCTCTTATCAGGTGCTAATAATTTTTCATTGATGGAGTGGTGTAAAATCAGAAATGTAAATTATAAAAATGGAGTTGCTATTACACTTTTAACCTACTTACTGCTCATTACCAAAGTACCTGAGCATCTTTCATGTAAATTACAATAATTAGTAACATAGACAAGGAGTACTTGCCACTCTGCCATAGTCTAGAATATAAGACAAGAAAATAAGCACAAAAATTCCTGTAAGAAGTAGGGGTTTTGTAATCCTGTGGAACTACTCTTGTGCTTTTGCAAAATACTGCAACTCTCTGCTTTAATACTTTAATTGCAAGGTATTAAGCTTTTTCCTGGAAATCACTTATACTATTCTTCTCAAATTCATAGCAATCATGCTCCTAAACTCTCAAATATATCTGTAATCTTTGTATTTCAGTATTCAGAATTAGTTTGAAATGCTCATATATACATTTATTTTGCAGACCTAGGGCTACAGAAAGGATAGAGGCTTGCTGAATCTGCATTTCTTATTGCCACGTGGGTTTCTCCAGAAGCCTGGCAGGCCTGAGCTTGTTTAATCTTTCAGAGGCCAAAATAAGTCTCATGCATGTCACTACTGCAATCATAAAGCAGGCTGTCAAATAAAGTCCAATCTGTAAACCAATTCAGCAGCTGGAACTTCAAACTTGCTATTTTTCTGTGGACAAAAAGTAAATGTAATTCTAAATTGTGAAGGACCTTACAGAAACCTCCCAACTAGTGCTGAGCTCACAGCAGACACACAAGCCATGTAAACTCCCTTGATATCAATGCATCAGTGTCTTTTCACTCCAGCCAAGCATTGGCAGAAAATTTATTGATACTAAAATACCCAAAATTTGCAGAAAGGGAGATGATATGATAAATTGCTCCAGCTCCTGAAGAGAGATTCTGGTTCCAGAAAATTGTGTATTTCTTGCCAAGACAAGAGCCTTGATAATAAGCTATTCCAGTACTGGCATTTCTTATTCATGTATCCCAGGTGCGTTCTCTGCCTTTCACACTCATGGCTATTCTGGAGGGGTAAAGTGTTTTGGGTTGTTTTTTTACACGGGGTGGGAACCAAAACATCCCTCACAACTGTTTAAAACTTCTGTTCTTCAAATACAATGGGGCAAGAAAGCTTCTCACTGCATTGTTGCGCTCCCATGTGCTCACAATGACCTATGAAACCCCTGTATTCTCATGGGCATTACCAAACAGAAGAAAATGATAAAATATATCTCATCCTCACTTCTCTACCACAGGTTCTTTCATGTTTGTCTCTGACTCATTACTATCCTGAATGTCCTGAGGCATCCATATTCATAGAAGGCTCATTAATTAATAATTAGAAGGCTAATTAATATTTTTTAATGTGTGTCTGGTTTAGGAAACTGCTGAAAAAAAACCCCAATAATGCCCCTATGCTGTCTTTTGAGAAGATTATCAAGTACAAAATAGTGAAATGAGAAACAGTCACATCAATACCATCAGGATTAGTCTCAATAGCAAGAAAAAATTGTTGCTGCACCTGTGCCAGGTTTAATTACTATGAAGACTGAGGGTGACTTACCTTTGACATTTTCTCATCAAACCAGAATAGAGCAAATTATATCCATGCTGTCTCAGTCTGTTTCTATATTAGTGGAAAAATATCACTGCAATGAAAAATGAACACATTTCAGGGAACTCATTTCAGTGCACTGAAAACACGAAGGTCATTTACATGTGCTGCCAAAAGGTGTGGTGACCTATTATAATTAAACCACTACTTCTGCACAGCCTTCAGTGCAGGGGACATTATGCTAAATGTACATATATAGGAGAAGGGCATTTTTTGCTACTGCATTGATAAGTTTTGGGACAAATTCTGCACTTCTAGCACCAAAATCCTATTGAAGTTCTTGCAGTTTTGGGTTATATCAGAGAAAAACAATTGTAGAGATTATTCACACAAAATTAAAAATTCAGAAGATGCTCCGTTAGAAACCTAGGACATGAAGAATCAATAGGAACTCAGGAGCTGCAAATGCTACAGTGACTTGTCCAGAGAAGAGCAGCAAGGCTGGTGAAAGGTCTGGAACACAAGTCCTAGGAGGAGCAGCTAAGTGAGCTGCAGATGTTCTGCTTGGAGAAGAGCAGGCTTGGGGGAGACCTTATCAATCTAAATGAGTGCCTGAAAGGAGGTTGGAGCCAGGTGAGGGTCGGCCTCTTCTCCCAGGCAACCAGCAACAGGACTAGAGAACATGGTCTTAAGCTGCAGCAGAGGAGGGTTTGGTTGAACATTAGGAAGAATTTCTTCTCAGAAAGGGTGACAAAACATTGGAATGGCCTGCCCAGGGGGATGGTGGAGTCACTGTCCCTGGAGGTGTCTAAGGAAAGACTGGGTGCTATAGTCTAATTGGCAAGGTGTGTTAGGTCACAGGTTGGACTTGATGACCTCAGAGGTGCTTTCCAACCTAGTTCATTCTGTGATTCTGTGACTTACATACTGTTTTAATATGATTTCCTTTCAAACAATTGGTGACCTCTTTCCCTGCTTCCCAACAGGCTTCTAGCCAATGGTTACATGCCAAAATAATTGACTCACACACATGCAGATGTACATCATCAACAACATCTCTATGAGCTGCTACACCTGCTACAGTTAGAAATCACTACAATTTTTTTCACTGTTGCCATCTTTAAGGTAATTTAAAATCAATTCTCTGCTTGGACTCTGAATAAAGTTTGAAAAAACCTTATATCAGATTGTACCATTACAGGCATCAGAAGAGAAATTGCGGTTTATAAATGATGTAAGGCACATCCAGGACCTTCATGTGGCGAGAAATTACCTCCTGAGGTCTGTGGAGCACAACCCTGGAAGGAAGCTAAGGGTTGACAACCTACTGCGTGAAGCAGAAGTGGATTGAGAGCGTGGTGGATGCTTCCTGCCCCAGGGCTTTGGCTGGGGGAGATTAGGTGGGTGCAGCGGCATCAGTCAGCTGAGGACTTTTCATTTTATTTTCTTTGGTTCAGGTTTAAAAATAATCCTTGGTTAGGATTTTCTCCTCACTTTCTGTGACTGCCCAGTGGAAGTAAAAGTGATTTAGTGAGAGGGAAAAAACACTCATTTCCTACCACAGGACTTAAACCTCCTGCACATTATGCTGTGCATATGGGACAGGCACAAGACCATAACCCTGAAAGAGTGCCAAGTGTTAGGCATGTGGAAGACTGCTTGCCACAAAGAAAGTTGAAGCCTTAGCCAAGTGAGCGAAGAAGGTAAGAAGTGTGGGTAGGGAGTTAAACCTCTTTCACAGAGTTATTTAACGTTTCAGAATACACTGCTGGATTTGCAATCAGTTTGGCAGTGGAGTCTTAAAATCAGACATCTCTTTTAAGAAACCTTTTCATGTCTGAACAGAAAGAGGTTTGTCCTCAAGCAGGAAGCCTAATGCAGAGCTTACACAGCAATATATTTTCAGTCATGTGGCCAAGACAATAAACATGCGTCTTTTGATCTGTGTGGCAACAGTGCACCAGTTGTAGCTTATGCTGGATAGAATGAGATGCTAATCTGCCAGGAGTGAGTCAGTACTCTGGGATGTTTCTGCACATCCTAAATTTTACCAAGCTGAGATTTGGGGACCTGAAGTAAAATATCTCAAGAACCCATAAAACTATTCCAGCAAGCATGATGGCTTAAGCCCGTATGTCAAAACACAGGAACAAGCAGTCTATTTTGTATAAAATATTTTTTGGTCATCTAATGATAAATTAAAATTCTTTAAAACGTGTACTTCTGTAGGCATGCATTTACCAGCAGCATTTTCCTCTCTATATGATCCAAAGAGGGGCAGTAATACCTCTCCTGGGACTACAGAAAGCATGGGCAGAATTTTAAAATACCATTAAAAATTATCTCTTATTAATTGCCGTCACATTCAAATTTGAGCAATATCCTCTGGCCATTTAATACCAGTGCTGCCATTATCCCTTGTTGTCCCACGACATTATCCAGCTAACCACACTGTTGCGTTATTTCCGAGACCGCCTCTGTTTACAAATCAAAGTGCCTCGCTCAAGCGCAGCCTGCTGAAATGCTGTGCTGTTATTAGGAAATGTGAGTGGGCTGAAGTGGGGATCCCTGTAGAGTTAACTTGGCAGCCTTCAGGATCCTGGCTCAACCTGATATTAAAAGCGAGTCATCAGTTTACCCACACAGCAGGCTCTCACTTTGTACTTTTCACTGCGAGGAGCTCAGCAGAGGGCCGGGAGATTCAGCGTTTGCTTCTCTAATTAATATCCAGCTGAAAGGAGCTCCTTGTTCAGGAAGACTTGGTGTGGTTTAGTTATTGGTTGGCTTTTTTCTTTAACTTTGGTTTTGTTTTTTTGTTCTTCACTTTCCAGTGCTGATAAAGAACAAAAGCACAAGGCAGGTCTTACACCTGGAATGGTAGCATGCAGTGTGTGTTGGGTGTCCAATACCGGCTGCTTCATTTCACTTCAGGTCTAGGATCTGCCTCAGCTCCATCAGTTTTATTTTTGTATCTGCTAAGAGGTACTTGCAGCTCAGATCTGTAATTCATGTTAATTTGAGGCTAGGCTTTTATCTCAAGAAGACTCATAAACAGCCCCTGAGTGCCTCTGGCAGGAGGTGTTGCCAGTGCTCGCACTCTACGAGGAGCTGAGGAGCCACAATACAATAAATGCTGCAGGGTAAACATGCTTTCCAGGTTAATTGATCAAGGACAAGTTTTCCTTCTGGCATACATGTTAAATATCTAACTAATTGGTCTTTCATGGAGCATTTTCTTGTTCCAGCAGCTTTGCAGCAGCACTGGGGGTGACATGTAAACACAGTGTCTGATGGACAGACTGTTTCCTGCACTCTGGAGCTGTCTTGATCCTGCTTTTCTCTTGCTTTCATCCCACCCCATCAATCACATTTATATGCCTCTCTGTAATTGAGATAACTTTTCTGTCTTTTTTACAGCCTAAAAAAAAATTCATTTTCTACATGCCTGCTTCCCTGCTTTAGAGGTATACTTTATTGAAAATTATCTCCTTCACATTGAACTTTTTGATCTTTTTTGTCCCCAGCAGCTATATGAGCTAAAAAATGCGGATTACCGTGGAACTTGGGCTTGCTTTCCTGAAGCAGAGGCTGCTTTTTTGTTAATATGTTCTGGATCTGAAGGGAACTGAAGTCAGTATGATATTTCACTAGTGGTCCTAGTACAATTGCCCAACCAGGTTGGTAAAAAAGGATTCTGCAAGTGCAAAAAAAAGGGTCAATATCGTGGTTATTTTGATTGCAGAATTTGCAATTATAAAATTCCATGTTCCCCAAATACACATTTTTCAAGTGCCTCCTTATTTTCTTCTGTTTTGTTTCAAAATATGCTAGTTTTATGTCCTTTCTGAGTATGTTTTCTTTCTATTTGTGCCTGTAAAAGGCAGAATCATTGCTATTTCACTATATGAATTTCATGACAATGCTACAGTTTGTTTCATACAGCTACAGAACCACTAAATGCAAAAACATGCTTTATTTTTGCTGCTATTCAGTTTTGCTGGAACTCAGATCGCAACAGTTTGGGGAGGGGTTTTTTTTGTTTGTTTAGATCCTCCCAAAGGCAGGGAACTGGAGTAGGAGAAAAATAAAATTTACGTTACATATGAAACTAGTAGAAAAAGGGAGGGAAAGAGGCTGAAGAAAATATAAATCTTCTTAAACAACCAAATGATTTGAATTATGGAAACAAGAGTGTTTTATGTCAAGTGCCTCTTCACCCTCTAAGTGTGCTATGAAATATGATCACTTGTCTTGAATACACTCCATCCTAACAGCAACATTCTTGAACTTATAAACACTATTAATTGTGTCAAACTTGGAATCTGAATCCTGCAAACCCTTCCTATGTTAAACTGAATGGGTCTCATTCATAGCTGGGCTAGGTTTGAATGAGCTCAGCATGGTTATGTTAGACAGGACAAACTTTTCATTAATAATTCTGCATTCTTCTATCAACAAATCTTCAAGTAACCTGTTTTGAAGTAGTCTCTATGGCAACAGGACCTCTTTTCTATATGTTGCAGTTAATGAGAAAGTCATGTATCACAGACCACCGATGAAACTGCATTTTCCAAAAAGAAGAGCAAGAGCCATGTGAAGTTAAAATCCTTTTCAGGCACCATTCTCCATTTTTGCTGCAGGAAGAGCCTCTGTTGGTAGGTGGGATACATCTTTTACTCCTGACAATGAGATTGGTATCTCTTTTACCGCTTGACTTAAGTATATTTAAAGTATTGTTGTTTCACATTAAATTATAATTATAGGAACAGAGAGGAATAAAATGAAAATGGCCTTCTTCTAAGCTTGCTTTCAATGAACAAGCTAACATGCAAACAGGAGACATACCATAGCAACAGATCTGTTCCACACTTGTTCTGCTCTCAAACTGGTCTCTTTGCTGGCTCAGGTGTTCTACATGGCAGCTCTCCACAGCAGCACACTGACAGTGTGAGCTTGGTTTCTGCCTGAGATAGAGAGGGACACCCTGGGGAAAGATCAGTGTGAGCAGGTAAGAATGGAACTACAGTTTTAGACAAAGTTTGATACTCCATTTTATGCTCCTATTTTTGTTTTTGAGGTTGTAATAAATTACTTAACCATTTGGTGCCAGTGTCTCCAAAGTTCGTCTGGTTCTAGTAGTCTGGTTTTAAGGTGTTTTGCTAGATTATGGATAGGCTCTTCCAGAAGGCAGAGAATTGGTCCATCACAAACTGGCATCCCTCAGAGATGCCACCATTCAGGACCTCTTTTGGGTTTGGCTGTGTAACTCATCTTAACAGCCTGGTAAAACTCCATCTTTTACAGGAAAAAGATATTTCCTTTATCTGGTGAACTCTATTCTGTTTGAAAATATCCTTGGATTTTTTTTGGTCTTCCCTTTAAAGATGCAAATGAATGTTGACCACCCAGACTGACTCATGCAGTATGTGATGCCAAGAAATCCCACTTAAGTAGTGATCTGAGTCTCTGTGCAATGTATGTGTGAGAGCAGTGAGGAGGAGATGCCAAACCTGCTTTGCTGTTGCACTCAGGAGGAGAGAAAACGTGATGGCAAAGCATTTGTTGAGATCCTAGATTGCCAAGTACAGTCAGGGTGGGCTGGAGGTGTACCAGTGTCTCCCTAAGGAGTGTGGGAGGAGGGAAAGGCTGTCCTCTGCACTTACACACCGCTTTCTTCATTTTCTGATCCTCTGAGTGACAAGAGACAGAGATTACTGAGATCTCTGTCTGAGCAGCAAAAGATTTGTGCCATCATTACTCAGCTCTCTTCTGCTTCCTTTGGGCTATGAAGTCCCTGCCCACGGATTTGCCAAAAGCACAGTACAGTCAGTACAGTCTCCATAAAGCTCTGCAACAAACCTCGATGATCAGTAATAGCACATTTCAGAAAAACAATAAATCAGCATTTATGTACTGCTTAACCATTGTAAAGCATTTCTCAAGCATGAATTAATGAATACACAGAGAGAGTTCTATCAGAGTAGATGGTTCACAGGCTGTAATGATGATGAACAGGCACCTTTAATCCAAACCACACTGAGCACTAAATCAGCACTTGGTGCAAGATTGCTTATAAAACTCAAAGGTAAATCAGTGATCAGCCAAAAGCTGATAGATAATGCTAAATGGTGAGTTAATGTGAATTTCCCAGACTCTGGGTGGCAAACAGAAGGCTGCCACTGTTACAAAACACACAGGTGAAGTCTGGCTCCCCAGTCACATTTAACAGTAACTTTATCCAGACATCTTTCTCAAAGAAACATCACTGACAAAGAAAGTGTTACTTAGTAAATGTAGCACAATTTCCTTCTTTTGGAAGTAGTACATGGCGTATAAGATCTCATATATATTAGATAACAAGAGCCAAAATTCTCACAAGAAGGCAAGAAGGACAAAAAAAACTCTTAAAAAAATAGGAAGAATGGGAACATGTGTGACTAAACAAGAAAATGGACACTTCAGGCAACTGTCTAATACAAGAAATGAGAAGAGAAAAAGATGAAACTGTCAATGAAGCTGTGCCACAATCACAGAGCAGTCAGAGGAAAAGTGATCCCTGGATCCATGGACTGGAGAGGCTTTTGCCAATTTTGGTCCTGACCGTTTCCAAATTCAGTAAGTGAATTTTCTGCAGGACAAGACCATTAAAGCTTATTCCTGAAGTTTAATGTTTAATGCTAAGTGGATTGTTGACCCACAGATATCTGAGGGAATGGCAAGGAGTGTGAGTCAGGACTGCTGTATTCAAAGCCTGGCTAAAGAACAGCAGATTTGGAGTTGGTGAAATAAAGTGCTGAAGTAGTTTAATAGACTAACCTGAACACCAGGCTGTGACAGAACAAAAACCAGATCACTCTGATATTTCTGAATTAGCAATTCTGTTTCACATAAGAAGGAATATTCAATCATAATTTTTCTTGAAAAGTATAACCAGATGGGCAGCCACCCTAACAGCCAAGAAACATGTCTTTTGAGAGTCATTCTGGGACATTTCATAGAATAAAACACCCTTTTCTCTCTCTCTCTTTTTTTTTTTTTTTCTTAGCAGCTCTAGTTTCAGGTTTTGACAAAGGCAGACAGGAGTGTTACACATGGAAAATAGTGCAATGGGAACACTATCATAGTGGACCAGCTCCTGTAAGCAGTTGAGTTACTCCATTCTCATTCAGGCAGATTCTGCTGACAAGTCTTGACCCAAGCAAGAATTTTAAAAGCAAGGAATTAATATCATTATGGGGAATTTATATTTTCTGTACTATTTTCTCTGCTCTTTCCTCATGGTATAGTATGGGCAAGGAGCAATTCTCCTTCAGCTAAAAAGTGGACATACCTGGAAGAAAACAGAGAATTTAATTTTTCCTCTCTTCACTTGCTCTTCCCCTCAGGCTAACCTGTAGCTGTTTTTGAGGAGATACTGCTGTTCAAATGTGCAAGACCTGTTTTAGTGAGATGGAATAGATTACTCTTCCCTCTTTATTCTCATTCATTGATTTCTGTTCTGCTCACTGCTGCTGCATCTCTCATGTTTCAAGTTCTGCAGAAGTAGGGGACTGGCATGCAAATGTGGTCTGATATTATGAAGAAACAAAATGCTAATCTCTCATAATGCACAATATTATCAAGGCAGGTCCAATCCTGAAGTTTAAGAACCAAGTCATTATTCCAGATATATATATATATATAGCTACTGGAGGGGTAAATCACTTCTAGAGACCATTTTAAGGTTATAGAACATTGAAAAAACACAACAGAAAGTTTTTAGAAAATGGAAGCCAATTCTCATATGAACATATAGAAAAGCAGGATTTGGGGTGGCAGAAGTGTATTTGAGAAGTTTGGAAGTCTCTGTGTAGTTGGAGAAACAGTAAAACTACTTCTGTCTTCTGTCCTTTATTCCTGTAGCATAACCTTGAAAAGAACCATAAGATTTATTCCTGTGACTGTAGCAATGATGATAGGGAAAGCAGTGCCAAATGAAACTAATCAATAGTTGAAATATTTGCTAGTAAACTGTATATTGAATGAACTGTTCTATTCATGGCGAAATCTGGGGGACCTGCAACTGTAAACATTGTGTTAAAACCAGCAGCATGATATTCACCAGTAGAGACTTATATGTTTTGTGTTTCTATTAAATGTTTATTTGCACTCAGTCATAAATGCATGTTGCATACCAAATACTGCATGCATAAAAGTGTTAATGAGAAATATGTGGTGGCACAGTGCTTACACCTTACTTTGGGTTGTATTTGATCTAGAAAATGACTGAAGGTACATCAATACCCTGCAGGGATTTCTTCTGAGAATTGCCCTGCTGCATTGTAAGAGGATAGGTTTTCCTGGGATTACATTTATTTAAGACACAATATTTTATATAGTTTAACTGTCCTT
Source organism: Sialia sialis (assembly GCA_009812075.1). Taxonomy (NCBI): domain Eukaryota; kingdom Metazoa; phylum Chordata; class Aves; order Passeriformes; family Turdidae; genus Sialia; species Sialia sialis. The sequence goes on along the minus strand of VRYO01002734.1, from coordinate 30,972,342 downwards.
TCACTCTGGAAGAGCACCACTAACTCTAGATAGCAGATACAAGTCCGCAGGCTAAAAAATAGGGATTTGCTTCTAAATAGTCTGAAATGTGTAACAGAAAAATACCTCAGGAGTATGTGTGTGTTCCCATTCCTGTGTGTGTTTGGGGAGCTGGAGAGGTAGACAGCTATATAAAATAATGAATCCTTCTTTTCTATACAGTATAGCTCTGTACAAGTCACATCATGACAGATAAGCCACCGTCTATCCCTGCTTAAGTGGGAATCTGTACGTCATGAACACATTTGCTACACTGCTGGAGGATTTCTACCTGATATTCTGTGTGTAGGGGACAATGCTACATTATTTTCTTCCTTCCACTTTCCAGGCTCACCACATAGTAAAATTCTTGTCTGCAGATTTCAGGTTTCCTTTTGCATGGTGAAGTTATCAGCTTTCTGTCAGGGTTGCATTATGTTTTTTTGAAGGAGGTGGAAGAGGTGGAGGAGAAGGTTTAAAGGTTTATTTTACAAGCTGACAGTTAAGACGTGCTCTAATGAATTGGATCTGGCCAACTCTCCATCCTCTATCGAGCCTTCCAGACTTGCAAAGCTTTGAACCTTGCACATGAAAGGGGCAAGTATTCTTTGGAATCTCCTATGACTGAAACTTTGCTGCTCATCTGAAGGTATCGTTTGTATTTCACTTCATAAAATAATGAACACTGGAGCTGTCTCTTGTGAACTAGTCCAGCAGTCTTGTCCAATTTTGGTAGGAAAGGTCATAAAAGTTAGGTGTTCCTGCAGTGAGACCAACTCTATGGCAATCTTCAAAGGACATGCTTCTGTCCTGGCCAGAATCTAGCATATAAGAATATCAAAGAACAAATATCTAAGATTTTTTTCTGTAACAGATACCAACTGAACCTTTATCCAGCATTTATGAAGCTTAAGTAACATTATTTTGCTAGGAATAGCAGGAATGAAAATAGTTTCTCAAAAAGATTTGGAGGTCTTTAAAATGTTAACAATGTAACTTCCTGCATTATTGTGTTTTGCAGTTTTCCCTTTCTTGTAATGAAACATTAATTTGCAACCTATAAAATCAGTTTTAATTGTATTTTATGAAAATATTTTTTAAAATGTCACAGAAATGGTCTATACACAAATCAAATCAAATTTTTAGATCAATTGTTGGTCAAACACAAGCCAGGTAATTTTTCCCATGAACTACTTTCTTCTCATTTATTTTTGCCGTCAGTCTTTCAGACTTCTGCACTGATCTTGCCAAGTCTCACAAAATGAACGATCTGCTATGTATTTCAAAGAAGAAATCCAAAAAGAAATCCACATCCATGGAGGAAGTGGAGCTGGTCTTTCATTTATAGCAAGCCTGCATCACAAGATGATTTAGTGAACATTTAGTTTACAGCTACCAAATGGTTTTCTTGGTAGACAAAATGGGTTCTTTGAGAAAACAGTAGTATTAACTCCACTGCTTGATACACATTTTAGTAACAATCCATGATAAATAGTTTGCATTAAATAGTTACCATTAAATGAATGGCTTGTTTTCATGAGCATTCTTTCTTCCTCATGGTATGCAAATATTTATCCACTTTTTAAAATCACATCTTCATAAATAGATAAACAATTATCACCTGGTCATAGGCCATAGGAGATCTATATTCAAGTGAAATCAGTTGCCAATGAATTGTTTCCGAAGGACATGCATGACTAAAACATAAAAATCCATTTTAAGGCAGGTTGTTTAATACCCAGTGGAAAATACTTGTGCTGGTTGAACAAGTATCTTCAAAAGGCTCTAGAGTTAAAAAACCTGCCTTTCTAGGTCAGACTGAAGAGTGAGATAGCCCCATAGGTTGAAAGAAATCAATTACAGCATGGAGTGGGTGTATCATCCTGGCACTCAGCATCCATCAGTTTAGGGTTTTCTTCAGCAAGGAAACAGTTTTTGTGAGCACTGATGAAGGTACTTTTAAAGAGAGTTCAAGCCATAGTTGGTGCATTTATCATTCTTGGACTCTTTGTCAGTGGACACAGCAAGGCATGGTGGTTGTGAGGACCTGTTCTGTTTAACACACACAGTTGTGTTACACCCTAAAACTGAAAACTGTCTGCATCTCACCATCAGGCGAAAGGATTTCTGCCCTGTATTCCCTGAAGGACCTGGCAGTGGAGCAACCAGTAGGGACAGTGTGCTCAGCACTGCAGGTGTCAGTTCCTCCTTTGACTAACAAAATCACCGTTACATGTAACCCAACTGTCTAAAAAAACCAAATAGGCTAATGAAAAAACATAAACTCTATGTTCTCTATTAGAGTTGACAGGGCTGGGCATCAAGGGGAGGGGAGAGCACTGGACTCCAACGGGATGGCTGATAAAGAGCTCTGATGTATCTATGAGCAGCATGGAATTGCTAGCAGAGATTAAAATCTCATGTGGAATTTTTGTTATTCTTTAATGACAATCCAGTTACTATGGAAAATGAGTATGACCAATATGACGACAAATACTGATGCACATTTTCCACTGTCCTGAGAACTAATTCTCCTTTCTCACATTCTCTTCTTTGTTTTATTCATATGATATAATAAAAGAGTAGTTAACTTTCAAAAACTTCATGTAAATATTGAAAGCAGTATGCAACCCACAGCGCAGTATATTTTTCCATAGTTACAATAAGCCCTATGCAATCCTACAATTAATGTCAGATTTGATTTCTCTTGTGCTTTTCTGTCCTTATTATAGCAATCATTTCTGTTTTTCCTCTCTCTAGTCTTTTCTTAGGCTCTCAAAGTGATAGCTTTTGTGATCATTTACTTTGTATATTATTCTAGTTTTCACTTCACTTTGAAATGATTGTGCCAATAGTATATTAAATTGATTTTTCTTCTCTGCTATACCTCCCACACTCTCATATTGATATCACTTCTTCCGCCCTTATTTCCTCAATATTCTTGGATTGCTTATGGATAGAGTCTTCAGCTGGGTGGTGTTTGAACATGGTCATTGGTTTGTTTGTGAGATGTCTACACCATGTCTGCTTCAACCACTTGATAGAGATTTTTTATAGCCATATTGGTTTGGCAGAACCTGTACATATTTCAGCATCATTTTTACATGGAATGTGGTTCTGCTCTTTCTAGCTTGTTCCTAACACTCAGTGCGGATTAAAGAGTGCATTGATCACTGAATAAGGCTGAGATGGTTGATTTCAAGTTGATTTAATACCAGAAGTTAGTACATTTGGATTCATATAAAATAAGTAAAAATTAAATTAAAATATTTTCAGTTCCTAGCTCTGTTTGAAGAACTAAAATCAGGATTCTTTAAATTCTATTACAAGCTAATTATTTCTCGTTTTAATCTCAGGATATTTTTTCCCAGACCTATTTGACTATGCTGGCTTTTTTCCAAAAACTGGAAAACATTTTTGAACGAGCATTTTATTCTAAATTATTCCAAGTATTTTCAGTTTATTATTATGACCAATTTTTTTTGTCTCAGTTTGGCATTCTGTCTGCCCCTAGATAAATTTGGTTTTCCTTCCCTCTGAAAAGCCAGTGTAATAATTTAGGAGCTAAATAACTTTTCAGTAGACTTGTCACTGATGTCCAGATTACAGTTTTACTGCTAGGCAAACAGAAATCCACATTTTAAGTGTAGATGGAGGCAGCTGGATGTTGTTACAAAAGCTGGTGGCTAGAGGGAACTCTTTTTCCTTGTTGGAGATGGTGGCTCTAACAGTAAAAGCACTTCTAGTGCAACAAAGCAGACCATTAAAGAGAAAAGAAGAAGGAAAAATCCTTGAAACAAAAACATTAGCTTGAATTCTGAAGTGCTCCCAGTTGGGCGTAGGAATGAGGAGAAGTGTCAATGAAATTTATCATTTCTCCAGCTAAAAAAAGGAGAGCCTTTCAATGTCCAGGGACAGTTGTAAGGTCACGCATGGCTAAATGCACTCCCAGCAGCCAGATCCTTGGAAGCTGTTACAAGAATTATGGCAGCCTGGGTTACCCTGGCTGCAGGGGTAGATGTTTTGGTTTTGTGCATGTGGGAAGAGAAGACCCAGACCACAAAAAAGAGCAGGCAGTTCACAGAGCAGCAGTAGGTGAGGCATTTAGGTAACAGCTACTGCACTTTTAGGCCCCAAGCCAGCAAATTAATTAAGCATGTGCTTAAGTTTAAACATCGAGTAACTCATAACTTTAGCTGAGCTGTTCAAATGTTAAAAGTTTAACAGCTTTAATGCCTGCAGGCATCAGGTTGCTTAAGCTTTGGTGTTTTGGCTCCATCTACACCCTTGGGTACTGCCCCGGTGGTGGGCACAGGGTGGTGGGGAGAACATTTGTTTGGAGAATGTGTTGGGGTGGTACTTGGCAAAAGCTGAGGTGTAAGGGAGCCTGACATGTGCACAGTCTCACTCTCATCTGAAACTGGGCTGTGGCCAGCTTGTGTACCTTACACAGGAATTTGGAAGCACTCCTGGTTCTATAGTGTGGTCCTAGAGACCTATTTTTTTTCTTCCCCTTATTCTTGTTGGGTAATGCCCTGGAAGATAATGTAGTAGACCAAATCAGGTGAGGGGGAGCAAAGGAAGGATGAAAGAGTTGGAGACAAGATTACAATGCTGACAATTAGCATGACCTTAATGTCTGGTTTAATGCCACCCTACTCCAGTATTGCTTAACCCCACTGAGAATGGCAAGAAAGTAATATAAATTTTACCATACTCCTTCCTGTTAACTGAGTAGCTCTGAAGCCATGAATACCTCACAAAACTTGACTGTCCTTACATGGACTAGCTATTAGAAGCTAAGGCCCACAGCCCTTTTATGGGGTCACTATTACAAACACAGTAGGACCCAGGTGTAAGTTCAGCAAATGCTCCTGCAGATGCACTCCAAATGTTCTCAGCTGTGCTCCAACAGCACAATTTGCCAAGAGCTGTTGAATGTATCTTGCATTCGGCAGCTGTGGCTATACTGCTAAAAAGCACCGAGTTGACAGCTCTGCCTGCCCTCTGTCTACCCTGCCAGCTGGCCTGGGCAAGCTTGGCTGGCAGACAGTGGGGTGCAGTCAGGCAGGTGTGGCCCAAGACGTCTGCCCTGTGTGACCGTGCCAGGACTGTGTTTGCTCGCTGCACAGCACGCGGGGCTGATCCCAAACGTGATCTCTGCTCTGCCCATGGCATGCTATTGAAGCACTGAGCTGTTCTGAACTCTTCAGTTGTGTCCAATCAGGCCAAAACTCTATCTAACCCTGGCATCTTGCCGTTGGCAGAGGCAAGTAGAGGTTGATAGTGGAGAGCATAAAACTTCTTCCCAGAAATGCTTTCACATCCTGCAGCAATTCATGCTTCGGCAACTTAGCCAGATGCGATATCTTTTCATTGAAAGGATTTATCCTGCCATATCCACATCACCCTGCAGAAGGGAGCTCCACCACAACAGCCTCCTGCTTTTCAAAACTGCCACTGGATGCTTCCTTTTGATGTCCCCCAGTTGCACTCGCAGAGACCACACATTGCCTGTGCAACGACCCTGCCCTGTGCCTGATTTTGTAGATCTCTGTAAAGTGTCTATCCTCAGACAAGTCTCTGGAGGCTAAAGAGTCATAGTGCAGTTACTTATTCTTCACCTGGAAGCTGTTCCATACCTTTGATCAGCTCTGTCACTCGCCTCTCTACTTTTTTTCAGTTCTACTATGTCTTTTTTAAGATGTGTGTGCCGGGGGAGGGAACCATAACTGCTGAACTAGGTCACATAAAATCTTGGACAAATTCCTGGGTTTCTATTTTAATGTCTCCAAAGCCTTGGCAAGGGTTCAGAACAGTTCAGTTTTCTTCCTCTCTCTCCCCCTTCAGTAAAGTTACTTCTATGATTAAGGCAAACCTCCCAACCTCCCAGCTCGCCAATGTGAAGCTGGAAAAGAGAAGTGCATCTAGAAACACTGATGGAAAGATCCCTACATTTGGTCCTCTTCAAACTCAGGCATTGTTACCATAATCTCACTCACAAACTGACCAAGTCCCATTTGAAGAGAAGCAAGTGGCTTTTCCCCCTCTACTCCTACCAAAAGGCTGTTACTGGATATCACAGCCATAGGAAATCTCCTCTGTGCTCTACCTTTCTTCATGGAAGATTTATAAAAGTTTATTTTTCTTCATCTTCTCTTTTTCATTAGTATTTATTTCCCTCATACATGTATGGGCCACAAATATTCTCAGGATAATCACGTGAGGTAATCCAAACTCTGTCCCTCCCCTATCTTGCATAACAATTTCTACTTCTTTCTTCTAGATTTCACCTACATCTGCCCTGGTTGGACATCAGCTTTTCTGAATATTCATGGCCAAACTGCAGACTGTCTTCTGGTAGAGGACTCATCAGTGTCTTGGCAACTGCACACTTCTGGAAAAACTGCACTTGGTTAATCTGAACATGACATCTGCCTTTCTCCTGTTGGTCGTTGCCATGGTTCTGATGCAATCAGTTAATTTATCCAAATACATCACCTTGTGTTTAATTATTTTGCCCCTTAAACTTGGTTCTACAGTTCCCCAATCCTCTTGTGCTCTAGCTGATAGCACTAGCCAGATTTTCTTGTTTCCTCTGTCCTGGCCAAAGAGGAGAATGCAATCACCTAACCGCCACTGCCAAATATCCTATTACTTGATAACTTCACTTGGCTGTCATAATTTCTATTTTAATCATCACAATTCTCTTCAGCTCTTCTGCCTTCCGTTCTCAATACCAAATAATTAATTGAATTTGAGGTCATCTCTAGAATATTTTTTATATTCTCTTTTCCTGAGTACATGCCTGTCTTTCTTATTGCTGCTGAGACAACGTTCATGGTGTAAATTCTTTTGCAAGCCCTTGTTCAAGCTGTTTTTCACCAAAGTGTAAGTCAAATGATGGAAATGTTAAACTTAAGTATTTCGTGAGGCTTTTTGCCACAGTGTGCATATCACTTAGACTTTTTGATTATAAAACATATTTTAAGGACGTTACCACTCAGTTAAGCATGCTAACTTTTTGCTTTGGTTTTATTTTCTCTCTTGTTTGAACTTGTTGCTGAGTGAAAAGAAAACTCAGCTCTTCTTGTAGTGCCATAGCTGTAAGACAGGGAAAAGTGGCACATGTATTTGCATTCATGCCTTTAGAACATCTCAGAGCAGGGAAACAGGGTGGTGGCAATATCTTTGCCTTCTGCATACTAGAAAGAAGGATAGAGTAGCCCTGGAGTGGCTCTTGCAGATAAGGAAGAATTTGTGCCAAATATTGGCAGGAACGTTCTGAGTAGAAAGGCATCTCACTTCTGTCCATCTTACCTTTATCACTGAGCCTGCAGAATCTCTTCATTATGTTTTTAAGCTGTGAGTATGCAGAAGTGTCTCCTGGCTTCAGCAAAGAGGCTGTTTTTGCTGAGGGCTTTGAAGCTTCCAGATTTATAAACAGAAGAGTTGAAGACAGATTTAATAATAACCTGAATCCTACCCCAGAGCACACAGACACGATTCTCTGTTTAGTTCGTAAGTAGAGCAATGGTAATTTGGAGCATTCAGTGGAACAGAACTGGTCATCACAAAGCAGAGGCCAAGGCTGTAAAATCTGACACGCCTGAGACCTCTGGCTTACAAGTCTTTGGGTTAAGCACAAGTGTCACTATTTGCATGCTCTGCACCTAAATCCCATGGCTGCTGCTGGAGCCCATGGATTGCAAAAGCTGCTACCAAAGTGCCGAGTTCTACCACCACTTTAATAGCTTTAACTCCATTACCAGCGTTTATTCCCATGTTTATTGGTATAAACCAGCCCTTCATGAGTGAAATAGCAAAACAGATCTTTCCTCCTTAATGCTAAATAGCAATTTTAATTCACTATGCACTATTCTTTTATTCTACAGTGTGGCTACCTAAAGATGCCAAGAACATTTGCTTAAAATTTGTTCTCAGGCAATAAGAAATCAATCAAGTGTAGCTGCATGCATACAGAGGTGCCTATCTCCAGAAACCAAGTGACATTTACAATTTCTTACCTTCCAAAGAGTGATTTCTGGGCATTTTCATACTCCAGAAACCTCTCAAATATTTTTAGTTTCAGGATTGTGGGAGGGGATTGGAATATTTCCTGCCAAGTTTTTCAGAAGGTGTATTGCCAAAAATGTCTGCACAAAGAGGAGAAACTGCTTAAAGATTCACTTCTTTTAACCCAAATTTCAACTGTTGCACTCATGCTCTGCTTCATTCACAGAACAAAATGCCATGCACAAACACACACACTGCTTTGTAATTTTCTTCATCCAGATGCTTTTGCTAAACATATGGCTGCTGACAGTAAAAATTTAGCAAGAACTCTTACTGAATCTGCTTTTTCTCTACTTGCTTTTCCTTTATACTCACTTTTTTCCTGTTCCAAACTATGGCAGGCATTTAGTGTATCTCAGAAAACAGGAATTTCCCAATCTTTCTCACCTCTTAGTGTTCTCATCACCTGCAATTATTCAAAACAATAAAACCCTGGCATTTTTTCCTCAGGAAGAAAACTTAATGTATTAAGTAAAAGATTTGTGACTGTGATTGATTACAGACTACAGAAGAACAAGATTATTCTGAACGAAAAGTCTTCCAGATAAAAGGATTATAGTTACTTACACTTGCTGACATGGGATTGAAATATTCCATTTCTGCTTTTGTGACCACTGGGCTCACTTGTGAAAGCTGGGTGAAACTGGGTAGAAACAGATTAGAAACAAAAATCAAGTCCGTTTGCCACAGTCCAGAGAGCACAAAAGCAATGCTAAAGAAAAAAGATAAGTAAGATATTAAAATATTTTTTTTGTTTTTGAGCTTGACCCTTCATTCCCTTATCCCATTACACTGGAATTAATGGGCTTGCTCTACCCCCACATGGACAATTTAAGCTATTATTAGTAAGAAAGAATCCTCTCCCTTGCCTGCTGTTCCTCTGAGGAGTGCAGAGGAAGCAAGCAGAGGAAAACTCCTGCAGACCATGTGGCATGTCTTGGTGTAGCTGCAGCTGCAGGACAATTCCAGAGCTCCTCACCATGCTTTGGACAGGTCTCTGCCACCCCAAACACCTCTCCCCAGGGCAGGGGCAGCCAGAGCCACACACCAGCTCTGTGGGATGGAGGATATGGGACCACTGATCCCAGCAGAACCATGCCTCGAGTTCATGGAAGGCACCAGGGAAGGGATCAGGGCTGACCCAAGTCTCTTTGCTGAAGGACAGCTACTCTTCACTTTCCAGAGTCAGAAGGACGTTTCTTTGCTAGAAATCAGCAGCTGTAGTGTTTTTTTTTTTAGCTTTGGAGTTTTTCTTATTTTTCCAAGCTTTTCCCCTTTCCCTCTGCAATAAAGTGGTCATTGTATCTACTCATGCTGTGCTGGAATGTTTTTTTATTTACAGTGAAGTAGAAATGATGCCAAACCTTTCAATGTTAGTTTAGTACCATTTTTCCCACCACTTTTTATTTGTTTGCTTTAATGCACCTAATTTTTATTTTCATTCTGTTCTAATTTGTTTGCAATCCTTTCACAGAAAAACATCTGATTTAGTTTGGACCACAAGTGGCTCACAGATCACAGCCTGAGTAACAAAAATTTATTGATGTCCGCACCCTTTTGGTAGACTTTTACTTCCTTTGAATTTCTCTTCAGAGTTGCACTAGACATCTGCACATCTTGAAGAAAAATCAAAGATAAAAGAGCTTCTATTTTGATTTATGTTTGCATTTGCTCTCACACATGAAAAAGAAAAAAAGAAAATCAGAAAAATAAAAATCCTACTTAATTAATATGGGGCGTATATTTCATAATTCAATTAAAGATGGAAACAATTAAATCTTGGGAAACCTCTTTATGTTTGTGTAGGTGGATAGTGTGTATGCTGTCAACATGATGCATGACAGCTGATATATGTGTGAGCTGATCTTGAATTAGACAAAGAGCTAAAACCCACAGACTCCAAAAACTGAAGAGATTAGGACTCAACTCACAAAGCTCATTCGTAATGACCGGGGTTGAAAAAAAATAATTGTTTAGAAAATAAACCTCATTGCAGAAAGATTTATATTGCATGAGCGACTTCTTTATAAATTAAACAGCAGGCATCCTTAAACTAATTTATTGGCTCAGCTGAGTTCCCCAAGGTAACACAACAAACTCCAGGGATGCTCAAGAACTGGCCACCACCTGACAGGAACAAGGCTATGGTGTCTGGGACATGGGCAAGTACTGGAACACAGCCCTGATGCAAACTCACCAGAGCTGCTGGTGGAGAGACAAGGAAACTCCCTTTTCTTCTCAGGATAGTGATGGCTGGGGAAGGTTTCTTCTGATTCTGCAAACCTTGCTTTACATGATATCTTTTGTCGGCATGATGTTGATAGAGTGAAAAAATAACACCATAATTTTCAGCCCAGGAAGATTTGTGCAGGGGAGACCATGAGCTCCTCGGCCTTTGTTTGGCCTCTGCAATATATTTTGCTGTGCTGAAGCACAAGTGCTTCCATGGATTTTCCTTCCATTTCTGAAGAACTTTTACTTTTCTGCAGAAATGTTTGCTTTTATTAACACCCTGGTTTTGTGAGGTGCTTAGGAGCCCTTCCATTTTTAAATGTATGAGCCTCTTATATTCTTCATATTATAACTATCCCTTTCAGTAGTTATTAAATGGTCCTGCCACATTTGTTGAAACTCGTTTGTTTGTATAGTCCCACTTTCTATCTAAGTCACATTTACTGTTTCTTTCTTGTCCTTATCTTTAGTTTAAACTTTTTTTTTTTCCTCAGGGCTCTCTACTGCTCCTGATAGCACCATGGTCTCAGTCACTCCTAATGGTTTGTGGGTAAAATCACCAGGGTTTTGCAGCAGACTTAAATATTGAGGTGAAGGTACCCGGTTGGGAAGCTTTCAGAAATATGAAGTTTGGTGAGGGGAATTCCCACCCTTCTTGTCCTTCCATCAGTGATTACTCTTATTACTTCTCTAGGAATTTCATTAATCTAATTTGATAAGACTGCCTTCTAAGCCATATAATGGTTTTGCTTCTCCTTTGGCTGACCTGGGATTTTTATGTGCTATGAAGTAACTAATATAATTATAAACTGATTTTCTTTCAGCACTTAAATTACCCTCCTCTGTGAGATAGAGTTTGCTGTCGTATGTTATTTATGAGAAAGCAAAATTAAAGTGGAACACATGCACAGATTAAGTTTAGAAGTCACAAAAATTATTTTTTTCTCACTTTGCATTCTATACTAAAAAATGGTGAGATTATCCAAGGAATGGTGAGAAAATCCGAGGGCCACTGAGTTTATGTATAAAAGGTGATAAAAAACAAAGGGTTATTTATCATATGGGCAAGATGTGATGCTTATTTTCATTCTTAGAAAGCTCATTATACCCACTCAAATTCTGTTTCCACTGCCAAATGATTATTAAGAGTCACAAGTGCAGATGAGAAGTGATCTCAGTTTATGTCAAGACCGGCAAGTACTTCTGCAGCTTTGTGCTGCATTTTATTTTGAACACCTCCAGATAAAATGTTCAGGGAGAGGAGGCTGGCATAAAGCAAGGGGTAACATATTCACAGTGCAAACCTCAGAACCACAAATAACTTATTATTTAATAATTGGATTTCTTCTAGAGTGCTTCTAGCCCCAAAAGGCCAGCTCTTAACTGCTCAACTTTCTCCATTGACTCTAATTAAGGTTTTCCTTGGCTCATGATTGTGGTGAACTTGGATAACTTTAAAGTTTGGGGGTTTTTTTGAAATCTGTTTTTCTCACCAGGTGGAGTGTTCCTGAAAACGCCAAAACTTATGAACTTTCCAGTACATTTTACAAGATACTTCTGTCTACATGTTTGACTGAAGATGGAGGCATTCCACAAATCCCAAAGTAGAAATCATTTTATTAGCTAGTTTGTGGACTGTATACAGGAGAATATGGGATTATTTTTTAAGAAATTTACTGCCAAAAAATTTATGGCAGCAATATAAACTCACAAGTGTCCCTTTCTGCAGAGGGGGAGTTGACTTCAGTAGCTGTATGACTGATGATGTGACAAAGTGTGATAGGGAATGCAGCTGCTGGAGCAGAAATAAAGAGGTCCAAAAAGCCAGAGATAGAACACAGAAATATATGTAAAAGTAAATAATGGTTTTATTATCGTAATTATTATTATTATGGTAATTAAAATTCCCTTCAAAAGACTGAAGATGAATATTTTTCTTGTGTATATTGCTTTAGGAAAAAATAAAAATAGGAAAATGTTTTTAACTATTGTATTAAATGTGTCTACCTTCTTGAAACATATTTTTCCAAGCTTTTGTGTTCTGTAGCTATACTCAGTTCATTTATTTTATCTTTAATTTTAAAAATCATTCTTTTCTATGCAGTTTTAAGGCCCTGCATGATGCTTTTGTGTTTGAAATTCAATGTTTGACAATGGAAGTTTTATCAGAGATTTCTACTATATACATAAGGCAATGCTAAGGAAATTCTGTGCTGACATGTTTCTCCTTTAAATCAGACTAGTTATTTTTGGCTCTTACTTTTTGTCATTTTTAGATTGGTTTTTTTCCCAAACACCCTCTCTCTCCTTTGCTTTGTCCTGTTTTCTCTCCTCCTACTCCCCAAATCATGGAGAATTTCCAGTTTGGATTTGAGAGTAGCTGCCTACTCTCTCAAAAACCAGCTGAACCAAAACTCTAGACTAAGGCTGAGTGAGTAGTTAATGGATATTTCTTTTCTTTTTTGATCTGAAAAACCAAACCCTGCTCTCAGAACTTTATCTGAAGTCAAACGAACCTTTCCATTCAGTCTCCAAAAATGCCTCAGTTTAGAGTCTGTTAATTTAACTTTGTTTTTATTTTGTTTTTATTCTGTTTGGGCAACTTTGATCTCAAACAACTGTTTTGAAACAAAACATTCTGTTTTGGAATAAACTGAAATGGAGTATTGTAACATAAAAAGGAAAAGCCTGCACCTTTTTTGGCCAAAGCTATTCACAACACTTGGCAAAAACAAAAAAAAGGTGAAGTGTTTTGGTCAGCCTAGAATCAATTTTCTTTGCCAAATAAAAAGTTTTCTTACAAAAAAAAATTAAAACAATAAAAATTGAAAAAAAACAATAAGGCAGCCCAGCCTTTCCTCAACACCATGGAGGGGAACCTGTGGAGTCAGCTGGGGAAAAATGTCAAAAGGTTCCTGGAGATGACCTCCTCCCTCCACTGACTATAAAGGAGTGAATTAGGCTTTGAGTGGTATGAAATAACCTACTTCTCTGTAAAAAGAGGAGCCATGGAACTACTATTCACTTTTCCTCCTTCAATATCTGGGCTAAAAGAGACTCTCCCAAGTTATGGCTGATAGCACAGAAATGCTTCAGTTTAAACTGGTCAATGCTCTGAGGAGTCAGGGCCATGGCTTGATTTGTGATACAGCAACAGCCCCTTCATCATCCAGCATGCTCTAAAGTAGCCTTCCTCATGTCTGTACAAAGAAAAATACCCCTTATCGTATCTTTCAGCATTTAAATTTCTACTCAAAGGTAAATTAAGATGTTGCTTTTAGAGCTAGATCTGTTTAATGTTATTCAGATTCCTTTTCCAGCAATTTCACACCTTTCAAATTCATAAACACGTGAACGTTTTGAAGGATGTTGTTTGGATTCCTTTTGGCTTTGTGGTATCTGGCTCTGTTTTTGTTTATGCCTTGGTTTCCATGTCTTTTTGACTTTGACTTCTGATTTCTTCTATAATATTTGCTTTTTTTTCCTTTTCCTTTTTTTACTCTCCGTATTCTCTGGCTGAAAACCTGGTGCATTAGAAATCCTTTGAAACGGATACATGCCATTCCGTACCTGTGGTTGGGAGTTATGCCAGCTTGAAACTAAAAAAAATAAAGAACAGAATATGTGATAAAAGCATGCAAAAAGCAGAAACAGCTTTTTATTTCATTCTATATCGTGGAGAACAAAAATATTTTCTGCAAACTTCAGTGGAGAAAATTACCCCATAAATAACAATGATTTGCAATACCAGTCACTGAGGTTTGAATCAAATAAAGCAGGTACTTGGAGTTTCTGCATCCAAGTGTTCTTTTCACAAAACACTAGCAGGAGAGGAACCACACTACCTTCTTGTGAGAAATTTCATTTTTGACCTTGAATATTTTTGTGAATGTGAAGATCTCATCCAAGCTATTGCTGTTATTATCCTTGCTGCTGTTGTCCCATTGTGACTATTTTGAATACCAGCCCCTATTTTTATTTTGACAAGAGGAAGTTTAGACCACATTCTTTAGGCCAGTTTTGCTTGTGACTCACCAAGAAAATATCATAAATAGTTAATATTTGGAATTCACAGATGGAGAAGATGAAAGTACAGAAAAATTGAATGGCTTGCTAAAAGGCAAGGATTGAGTCAATGGCAGAGCCAAGAAAGGCACCTTAGATCTTGTTTTAGCATATAATTCTGGCCAAGACAATTCTGCCTTCAAAAGGGAAAACTGTATTTTGTGAAACCAATTATTATTTTGAATATTGTGGCTAAACTATGTCTCTGTCAAATTTTGGGATAACCTGTGGTTCCTTACCAAGAGAGCCCTGGTTTGAATCATCTCTGGGGACTGATACATTTCAATCCCAGGGATAAAAATGTTGCAGACTTTGGAAGTACATGCCAGACGTAAGATCAGAAAAATGTGAAAGCAGGGTCCTGTTTCTAGTCAGAAAGGCTAGATATGGGAAGTCTTTGCTTGTCTGCTCTTGAAAAAGAGAAGTATGTTTTTATTGGAATCCAGTGGCCCCTTTACATTTGGTTTAAACTCTTGCCACTATCTACATGTCAAATATAAAATATAGTACTTAGATTTCAAGGATTCAATACTCATGAAAGTAGAAAGACAGAAGGCCATGGCTCCCAATCTTTCTTGATACATGTCTGCACTCAGCAATATTCCAGTAGAGGTGCAGATACCAGTATAGAAACTTCAAGCTTATTAACAAACGTCTTTCTTTTCACTGTCACTTCACTTCCTCAGGTGCAGATCTGTGACCACTGGTTGTCTGCAAACCACAGGCTAAACACACAGGGCTAAGGTAGCTAATGTTTAAAATCTAGTAGAAATGTAATTTCCAGGACAAGATTTTTTTCCTTACCATAGAGAAATTGGTCCAAAAGAAGGTGGTGGACTGAGATGCAGATTTATTTTTTTTTTTTTGGTGAGACTACAGCTAACTAACCATTGACTAAGTTAATGCATTACTATCTGGCTGTTCTAAATCACACAGGGTGCTCTCATTCTAAAACAACCTTTAGAAATTTTTTCATTTAAAAATGCCAGACATTTAGTTAAAAGCTTCATTCTGCATGCAGTGGACTCAAAGAACACTTGTGACTTGCAGCAGAACATCCTTCCATGGCTCAAGCTAAGATGCCATCTCCCAGTTTACACTTTAGTCTCCTTAGATGCCCTTGGAAATTTTTTTCAGGTTTGCATGTAAACCAAGCACAAAAATATTATTGTCCATGGCTTTTTTTTTTTTTTAAGTTATGTGGTTTATCAAGAGCTTGCTGATAAGAAGCTACAGTTGTTCCACAAACAATGCTGTCTCAGGGGTTCTGTGTGCCTTCACTGTCAGCACAAAAATGGACACTCACAGCAATCTCTACACATGCCACAGGAGCAGCCCTAGACTGGGATGGCTGCCAAAAAAGAGAAGAAGAAGGGTGTAAAGAGAACTTTAGTGTAATGCAACAGTGGAAATAGGCACAAGACTCAGAAAATAGAACCAAAAGCAAAAGATAGGTGAGGAATTGCTTTTATATTTTTAGAGAAAATGTTTCTATATTGAAATCCTTAAACATTTTTTCTCCAAGAGATTACAGTAATTTCACAATTATAAGCCTCACCTGATTATAAGCCGCATATGCAGGTTGTAGAGAAGCCCATGGAATTTGTCCATAAATAAGCCGCACCAGATGAAAAGCCACACTTTCCCTCCCTGCCCCCCCCCCCCCGGCAGGGTGGGGGTGCTGCTGAGGGGCCAGGCAGTGCTGGGAGCTGAGGGACGGGGAACGCCTGCTCCCATCTTCCCCGCTCGCTCTGTGTAGATGCTGAGGGGCAGGGAATGCCTACTACCCCTGCTGCTCATACATCTGCATTGGCAATTCTCCTGAAATTGTCCATAGATAAGCCGCACTCGATGATTAGCTGCACTACTGGGATAGGCTGGATTCTCTAATGAAAAAGGTGCGGCTTATAATCGTGAAATTACTGGTATATTTTTTAAACTTTGTTCACAAAAAGAAATAAATTGTCCAGGTTATCATAGATTCACAGGCCTTGGTAGTTCTTGAGAATATCATGGTAGTCAGTGATGAAGAGGGGCTCATCCAGGAAGAGACTGAGATCACCCAGATTTGCCTCTCTCCAAGAACATCTTTTTCTTTTTAGGGCACTCTAAATGTGTGACGATCTTTTTTCTGGGGCACCCCTTTTCATTCTTGCATAGGTAGTTATGCTCAGACATGTTAACACACACTTGATCTTTGTTCTTGGCATTGGATATACTTAATGTATTGCTCTGTCTTTTCTAGGAACTCTCCTTCCTAAAGCACATGGCAGGCTGAGCTGTGTGTTCTGTAGCTGTACTGGAGACATGAGAAAATTAATTTGCAACCAGTCTGAGCAGTACTGCCTTGTAGGTGTGCATCATCTGATTTTGGCATAGTGAAGATGTTCCTGTAGGTGTTTTGTTGCTGCACTGCAGCCTACTGCTCTACACCTTTGAATCTCAGAAAGTGTCACTAGAATGCCCATACTAGAACCATGTACCACACAAACCAATTTTTCCTCATTTTTCATGGCACTGGAAAATCTCTGCTTTCTTCACCATGCAGGTACTTTTGCTCTGTGACCTCCTAATTAACCATCACCTTCTGGAAGATTGTTTGATTCATTAGGTGTGAATAAAAAGAAGCAAAACAACAATTGGAATTGATTAGGTGGAAGGTGGATTCAGTTTTGGCAAATCTGAATTTTGTTTATTTTTTCTTGGCTTGTGATGTATCTGATGTGCTGCACTTAGACCAACCCTGCTATGGGCATTCAGCTTTTTGACATTGAGCAGGAGGACGCATAGCTTTGGGGATGATTTCTGTACATGAAAGAAAGGCAATGTGTTTCTGTAACCACAAAATTTTGTCTAATTTGCACTATGGTTTTGCAGTGCTTTGACTTGTTCCTCTACTCCATACAAGTTATCATTCCCCGTGCCATGCACTAACATACGTGATAGTCATTTGTATTTTTATTCCGTCCATCTCTAAGCAGGATCCTCACTACAGAGACATAACAGGCAACAACACTATTAGGGCAGCAAATGTGCTTGGCAATTAGTTGTGCACTTGAAGGGCTTTCTGCTTTTTTGTGTTATTTTTTTATCTTCCTTTAGTCTGTTTGCTTGTTCGCTTTATTTTGTTTTGTTTTGGGGTGTTTTTGTTTTATTTTGTTTTGTTTTTTGTTTTTTACAAAACCTGATTAAAGATTAATTTACTTATGAAACTATAGTCAGTATTTCCTATAATCATCACTACCGTATTTTGTACACGACTAGAACCGATGCCATTTTTTTAAGGAACTAAAGAGTCACTGGAGTGAAATTTAAGAGCAATATCAATGACTTGGAAGAGCATTTTAAAAATTATTTTCAAGGCAGAATTAAAGAGAAATCTCTGTGGATATATTCATATTTTCATGAAGCATGCTCCCTTTCTACACTGCTTGTTAGCAGTTATTATGCTGCCAAGTTGTTGTTTTAAGAGCCCATTAAGGGATCTGGAGCTCCAGTACAAAACCATATGGTCTCTTGGCTATACAAACTCCACACACTGCACCTTACCAGCTCAAAATCTGATAACTATATGTAGGTGAAATCTTATCAGCAATCATTGGGTATTACTGAATATTGGTAATGGTGTAGGACAGCATTTGTGTGGCATGAACCGTTAATTTCTATAAATTATGGTGGCCTGATTGTTATTTAATGTGCTTTGGTTTAGTTTAATTTGGTTTGGTTTAGTTTGGTTTGGTTTTCTCTTATGATTGAGGCAGAAAGAAGATCTTTTGAACATTTTAACAAGAACAAATTTGTGCATTCGTATGTTGAATCTGAGGGGGTAAGTGTCCAGCTTAGGTGGGCCACAGAAATTAAAATATTTGTCCTACCTCACTGAAGGTATAGTTTTTTTTTTGGCTTCCATCCTCTTCATTCAGGAAATTGAAGGTGCTCTTTTTCCTTTTTTAATTTTTTTTTCTGTGTACACTGCACAGAGCAACTCTCCATAGCTCTCAAGTAATTCAGAGTGTGTGTGTAGCAGGCATGTGTGCTGCTCTGTCTCCTGCCTGATGACCAGCAGCCACTTCATTCTGACACAGATTCTCTTAGAACACAAAATATTTGTGTAAAAAAAAGTTGATTTCTACTACACATATTCTGTCCAAGCTAGATTTCATCAAATTGATTTTATTTAGCACTCTAAAGAAGAGATGACCATCTGATAGGGTCTGCTTCAAGCTTTCTCTGATTAGACAGTATATTGGGGTGGTCCTTGTGAGGACTGGGCAGACCTTCCTTTGGAATCTCTGATTTCAAATACAAGAATTCTGTAGAGTGAATGAGTCCCGATTTTGCTAATTTGGTGTGTGAAAAGCATGGTTCAATATTTTACTGCACAATGCTGTCAGGTCTGCTTATTTTGAGCAGAATAATTAACAGAAAAGGTTTTTATGAATGAATGTTGATGCTTAATTCTATGTTTAGAGAATAAAACTACAGTAATATATATTTTCTGGTATGTTGTAAAAACTTGCTCCATATATTTTCTCAAAACTGATGGGTAACCTAGAATTCATTTTGTTCCATGCTCAGAGTCAGCCAACTATTAAGATTTTTAGTATGAGTTGAGTTTTACAGACATTTATGTGGCCCCACGTCCCTTCATCTGTCTTGAAGTAAACACTTCAAATCCTAAATCTTCAGATCCTTATGTGTGTGAATAATCCCACTGCAATTAACAGGAATTGATTCTTATGAAGTTAGTAGAGCACAGAATTCTTTTCAGACTCATTGCTTTAGTTTGTTCTGCAAGGTGAATGTAATTCCCAAGTAGATGGATGTCCAAAGTAACGATTAATGCATTTTAGACATCTTGACTGTGTCTTGAAGAAAGGGAGAAGTGGGAGAATTGATCAGCTCTGCAGTGCAAGGAAGGACTGAGGGGTGGAGTAGTAGTTGAAGAAGAAGTAGAAGTAAAAAAAAGAGAGAATGAAAATGTTTAGAGATACTGGGAATAGTATAAACTCATTTTCTGGACAAAAATTTTCTATGTCTGAGCATATATTACAGAACATTTCACAGCCAGCCAGTGAGTACATGCATGAGTTGTAGTCTCTAGGCAGGAATTACTCATTTCATACATCATTTAGAATTAATTGTACTGATTCTGCAAAGTCAGTACATACCCTGGATGCAAGATTAGGAGAAACTGTTTTTGTTTCAAAGTCTTTTGATATTTCTGCTTTGAAGTATTTCATTTTTCCTTAGATAGCACCCAGAGTAGTTGATAGCAGCCAATGCACTCTCTTCTCTTTTGGAAAATAAAATGAAGTAAAATAAAATTACAGTAATTTCACGATTATAAGCCGCACCTTTTTCATTGAAGAATCCAGCCTACCCCAGTAGTGCGGCTAATCATCAGGTGCAGCTTATCTATGGACAAATCCCAGTGGAATGCCAACCCGGAAGTGAGAGCTGGCCAGGGAGGGCGCCTGGGGCTGCCTTTAAAGGCTTCGCTGGTCTATGAAAACTGTTTGCAACTCCAGCACCTGACACCAAACCCCGCGCTGGCGCGATTCTGTTACTATCTCGTAACTTTGTCACACAAGGATCCTCGTTTAAAAAAAAAAATTAAAAAAAAAAAAAAAAAAAAGTGCGGCTTATATTCAGGTGCAGCTTATATATGGACAAATCCCATGCTCTACCCGGCTACCTGGATGTGCGGCTTATAATCAGGTGCGGCTTATAATCATGACATTGCTGTAAATCTTTGACAGTCTAATGAGACTATACACACATGACTACCCAATTCATCCTGGAAGGCTAAAGAAGTTCAAGGTTTGTTGGCTTCGTTAAATCAGACTCATAGAGGAAGGCAAGCATATATATTTGAGTCGTGAGTATTCAGAATTCTCAGAAATGCAACAGCCATTTATGTTTGGAAAAGGTTTTATGTGTACTTATCCTCACAGAAAAGTTCTCCCAATCTCCTAGATAATGAGAAATACTCTATTTTCCCTGAGTAGAAAGCAGCAGCTAAAAGACTTTCCCACGTGTCCTTCTCATGTGCGTACTGCTGCATAATGCACTACCATAGCTGTAAGGTCTGTTATCCTGGGCACTCTGAATAAAACTAAATCTTGTTGTTTGAGCAACATTTACAAGATTTTGGGTGAGGCCAAGACCAGCTCGCAGCATGAGTTTGACAGCTTTAGAGAAATTATATTGGACAAAGGTCATCTTTTACTAACTGCTTATGATTTTTCAAAATATGAGCAATCAAATGTATTTTCAATAAAAATATCGGTATTATGACTCAGAATAATTGTCTAAGATTTCATAATTACATACTCATAGTCATGGGATTTCAGTTAAGAGGAAAAGTCTTTAAAATGTCTCATCAGTGTTTAATTGAGCTAAAGTAATCTGTGATTTCCATTTGCCTCTCAACACTTTTCAGACTTTAGGTAATTTCATATCACATTAAACTGTTCATTACATAGTCTAACATAACTTTGAAGGTTATTATTACAATAATTTTCCAATTGTTTCTGGCATGATATGGTGTCATAATTAGACATATTAACAGATGGATTGTCCCCAAAATATAATTCCTGCATCATAGTTCATAATTTATTAAGTGTGCCAATCAGAATATTTGGGTAACATTTATTATGTCAATGCTAATGGAACACAGCAGTAGAAAAAGTTAAGATTTAGAGAAATCATCTTTTAAATTATACAAAATTTTCTGTTTGAGTGTAGAGTTTATTTGCATTTTTGTTATGCATTTAAGCAGTCCATCAATTAATACTCTTGTTACTTAAAGACACATAATTCCATCCTTTCTTGCAATATTTAGTTCCTTAAGCAAAAAGTGATTATGTGGCTTTCTTCTCTTATGGCTATTTATAAAGAACCTTTGAACTGATATATTACTCTCTTCATGTTAGGAACGGGAAAACTGAGCCAATGAGAAATGAAATTACTGTTTTAGAGACACCAATCAGGCTGTGGGCAGAAGTAGGCTAGGCATCAGGTACCTTTCTTTTCATTACATCAGTAGAAAATCTTTGTCTTTCCATAAGCATTCCTGCGCAGCACATGGCTAAAGGGAGACCCAAACACATGTAGGATTTTTGGCGGCAAATCCTCCCTCCCATTTGTGAGATAGAGCTACTTATTTTACCCTGGGCTGTGAGGAGTCAGGCCACATGTGCCCAAAGAAAGGACATAAACTCAGTCCTGCACCAGAGTTAAGAGAGTCAGTTTGCCTAACACTCCTCTAGCTGCATCATGAGCTACTCTACCTTTATTAATACAGGTGTCAATGAGGTTGGCACTTAGAAAGAGAGGAATGTCAAAACCTTAATTCTTTATCCTATGGTCTCTCCTTCTCTCCACCTTTAGGTATGTGGCAGGAAATTATCTTCTAAAGCAAAATAATTCCCTTTTCTTTACCATCATGCTTTTTGAGCTTCAGAAGATGAACAACATTCAGGGAACAAGCCCTGGGTTTTTGATTAGCACAGACAGATATGTGCAAGAATTTCCTTTCATATGGTTTGATGGAAACTGAAGCAGCCAATTGTACAGACCTACAGCAGTTCAATGTGTCTTTTAGAAGCTGTAAGGGTATTTTGGAGGGAAGGAAGGATCCTTTTTTCCTGCATCTGAAGTGAAGGGGATGGTATGTGTGGGTTGTTGATAGAAGATTCTGAGAAGACTGCAGGGCATGCAGGAAATGCTGAGCTATCTGAGCATAGCACAAAGACACTGGAGATTTCCAGTGCTCACAGCATCTTGTGGCAATTTGAGCACTAGCAAAAGGCAGACCCAAGCCCCAGGCCCAGCTACCAAGTTTCAAAGACCAGTTATAAGTTACTGAAACATGGGAATAATTAAAAAATTGGCAATATCCTTCCTATGTCCATTTACTACTGATCCAGCCACGACTTTCCTGCTTTTAAAGCAATCTTGGTATGTAGTCTGACTTATGAACAGTAGATCTTTCATGTGTTTCCACTATCCCTGCCTATGCTATAGAAGATGCTGAACTACTTTCTTTGGTGTAGCTACTGTATTTCTGTAGGGTTTGTCTGCATTTCCTTCTCATAGGGTTTTAGACTTCAGCATCTTTTTTCTGTTAATCTGGTGGAGAGAGAGATCTAAAAGGTTGTTATTTGTGTGTGAGAGAGTATATTTGAGAAGGGAGGATGAGTTAAGATTTGCAGTTAGTTAACAAGGAAAAGGGTTAATGGAACAATTTGTACTAAATTGTGGCTGTGCACTGCACTTATGGCTTAACACTGCATTTATCCTTCTCATGTTTTGCAATTCTATATGTGATAACTGCTGGATGGTCTGGTCAAAAATGCTAAGTATGCTTTTTATGATTCCTAATGTTGCTGTTATCCATATATACCTGAGCCCCAAGCTGTTAGAAACTGTGAGCAGATCCTCGTGCTAATGCTTTTTCTCCTCTTACATGCTTCACTAATTACTTTTGGCTGCAATTAAACAAAACTAAATTAAATTAAATGGGCTTCTAGCCTGATCAAATATGGTTGGTCTTATATTTACATGTTAAAAGAGCTTGAAGTGGCTGTTTAAAGGGTTGTTTAAAAGAATTTTGTAATTGCTCAACAAAAAGCTCCTAAAAGCCCCATTGGGATATCTGTGACCTACTCACAGGGACAAGTTGTGGAAATTAAAATAAAGTGTTATTCAATATAGAAGGTTTCACTATAAATTATGTGAGTATGTATTTTCTACCTTGAAGAGTACAGCAAATTGCTGAGCTTCTTCTAAACAAAAGATGTACTGAAAAGCAAAGTTTTTTCTCTTTTGTTGTGGTATGTTTCCTGGAGGCTATGAAATCCATCTTGATTCTTAATAATTCCAATAATTGTACATTGAATAGTGCAAAAAAAATTAAGGAAAATGGAAAAATACTTCTTATAATCTGCTTAATTGCATATATTATCTAATAGAAGATCACTGGAATACTGAAGAATGGAGAGATAATATTTATTTCATTTTATCAAGAGAAAACCCTCTTCCAAGACCACACAACAAGTTCGTGGCAGATCTGAGGCAGAGTCTGTGATTGTTGGCTCCTATCTGTGTTGGGACTAAGGTGTGTGACTTCCCTTTACCCCAACAGTGGTAGCCCATCACTGTCCCAGCCACAAAGAGCTATTGCATCTTCTCTACAGGATTCCAGTATATTTTTCTCACCTTTGGCACTACAGAAACAAACAGATTTGTTAAACTGAACACAGCAAAGTTCAAGAGCGACCAGAGTTACTGGCAGGGGATCATAATGTAAGCATATGATTTATAAATAGCTGAGAAAGTTTATCTCTTTGGATTTACAAAAACATGCTGTCATGAAAACAGATTGCTGCTATTGTAAATACCATGGAGCACAACATACGTGAAAAAAAAGCTGAATTTGTCTTGTGATTATCTGTCTGCTTGCAGTCTCCCTTCTCCAAATCCTCTGCATCTGAACAGCACCCAGGGTTTATAAAACAAAATAGCTAAAGGTCCTGAGAACAATTGTGCTGTGATATATTGTAGGCTTTCACTAGACCCAGAGGAGCAACAAATGTTTCTGTAGCATGCTCTACTGGCTTGAATCCCTTGGTATCTATTTTCCTTCTCCTCTGGCTGTTGGGTGCAATTAGTCCATCCAAAATGGCATGCCAAAAGACCCTGTTTAATAGCTTGCCATATATAATCTTATATTGCTCTGGCTTTGAAATTTGTGCTTCACTCATGAATAGAGATCATATTATTCTTTGTTATCCGATAAGCCTCAAAATCTGTATATAAGAATTTTTAAGTTACAATTCTATCTAAAGAAATGCAACCTCAAAGCTGTCTTTTATTTTTCCTGTGCATGAAAGGTACATTTTGTTTTAGCAGTTATTTGCTACAGCATAACAGAAAGGCTGTTTTTCTGATAGGCAACCCTTTACCTTTGTCTAACAGGACAAATAGGACTTAGAATTTTAATTTCCAGTAACCTTTAAATTTCTCTAATGATGGAGTCAGAATTTGCCAAATAAAACCTAAGGGGAAAAAAAAATCCAGACAAAATGAGGATGTGAAAAAATTTAAAACACAGGAGAAGAGAACAGTGGTCCTTTACCATGCTTTCCTTGTTCTGCTTCATGTCATTTCCTTTGTTGAAAATTTGCACTCCTAAATTATGATCTATTGTGTCTGATAGGTAAGAACTTCATGCCATATTTCAAAAATCAGACTTCTTTATTCTTTCAGAAAGACTTGGGAAAAGTGACTAATGTCTTCTTTTTTTGATCACAGCCATACTCAGGAAAAGGACAAGACCAGAAGGTTTGTTCTTCCTCTTGAGCCCAAGGCAAGATTAAATATTTCTGCTCTGCTAGCAACATATATTCTGATTGGAGAGTGATTTCAGGACTTCATGTCTTTTTTTGATAGTTTATCCACTGATTAAAGAGTTTTTGATTGTGGTTTTAGTCTCTTTTGTTATCTAACAGGTGCTGGCTAGAATTCAATTTTTTTTTAAAAGGCAAAAATTACTGAAAGCCTTTGACCAAAATCAGAGCTTAATCAGAACCAGAACCATTCCTTGTGAGTCCTCCACTGCTGAGTCATACAGTAGTAAAGGATACTGCCTCCAATTAACTTCAGTCATCATTTACATCATGCAATTTACAATTGACTTAACTCACTAAAAGTAATGAATTACAGCATGAATTTCACAACAGGAGAAATAACTCATGTTAAAATGCAAAGGTGAAGTCAAAGCCTTTGCATCAGTGATGCTGATGCCAAAGAGCCAACTGTGTGTGGAGGAAACATGCACTGCACAATCCTGTTCATGGTTGCTGTGAAATATGTTTCTCTCTGAGCAGAGCATGGCAGTGTTGTAGGGGATCTCTTTTCACAGCCACAGCACCTTGTGTGGTTCTGCTTGATATTGCCCAACATCATCTTAGGAAAGGAAATTGCCTGAACTTTTTTGAGTCTGTTGATTGAGCTGTTTATTTCCTAAATATTATCAGATTTTGAAAGATTTGTTTTGGCAAATAATGACTGTTCCTGTTTTCCCACTGAGTAAAGTTACACTGGCTCAAATTACTTGTCAAAGTTTTATTTTTTTGTAGATGTTAACTATCAATTCGTTTTTTCTTTCTCCTTTTACTGTGCATTCAATAAAATCAGGTGACACTGGAATTTTACACCAGTTCTGCATGCTCCTGTATCATGTTTCTAATTTATTTTCAAAACTCCTTTGAGTAGGTCTTTTTGAAGAATAAAAGCAGTCTTCTTTGGAATCATTTCCCTGCTGCAAGCATCCTGGCACACAGCACTAAATCACCTTTCCTGGAGTAAGCCCACCCAAAATCTCGATTCAGTTTCCATCAACTCTTTTCTTTCCCTGTTTCCATCCCTTTCCTACAGCATACACCTTCCAGGAACAAGGCCTGCAAAAGAGTGTCTCATATGGGTTAGATAGGATGCAATACCACCAGCTTCAATTTTGTTCATCTTAGATGCTCAGCTGGCTTTAGATAAACATAGAGAACACCAGAGTTTCAGGACACATGCGAAACTGAGTGGTTTCTCACAACTTTGAGCTGTGGCTTCTTTGTGCTGCCTGGTGGAATGCAAAGACTCTCAGAGCTGGTATAAAGACAATGCCAGGTCTTGGAGGCTGCCGTGTCCTGGCAATGTTATTGTGAAGAAACCTTGATGGGGAAAGCTACAGCTCCCTTGTACCACACATAGCATATGGCATGCCAGTGCTTGCCATAAAGCTCTGGTTTTTCACGGGGACAGAGACACACAGCTATCAGCCTCTGCTCTGTGTGTGGAGAAAGAAATACAGACTGCTGTTCTTGTCAACTCGGGGCAGAAGGAAGTTGCACTTGCCCCAGAATTGGCACCTCAGGAGGAGCTGGGATGGATGGAGACTTGAAACCTTCCTCTCTGCATGATCTTCAGAGCTGTTTTAAGGGTATTTCAGCTTTCCTTGCCAAACAATCCTGATGCACTTCATCTACTAGATGGGCATATATGAGCTTGGTGGTCACATTTCAGAAATCCCTCTTAAACCTAGCTCTTCAAAACCAAAATGTTTTACAGTGAATGTGTTTCCTCTTAAAGTTTATAGTCATTACTCTGCCTCACTAGAAAATGATTCCCATCTTAACACAGCATCTGTTAGCTTGGCATTTGTAGTTCAGGGAATATTAACAGCAAGAATGACACCCTGGTCACAAGATTCAGGAAGTTCAGAACACAAGTGTTTTGACAGTGTAAATGACAGTGTTTATCAGTCCTAAACAGGGCTTGAACCCCTGAAGAGACTTGTAAGATTATCACATGCCTTTTCTCCCACATACTTACTAAGTTTGCTAAGTGAGTTGCAACTAGGTTGTAGCCAAGTGCAATTGCATGAACTCTGTAAGAGAGCCTTATGCTGTGCTGGGGGTGATAACTGAATGAACAAATTGCAAGGCTAGGTGCCAGGGTGCCTCACTATGTGTTAGTACCTACAGGAAGCCCCTCAGAACGTCAATATAGATGATGGGCAAGCACAGGTTGTGTGGGAACTGCTGCATGCAATGATAGACTAAAGTGAGGAGGCCAGCAGGACAGACCCAGCAGATTATTTAACTGAGTCATCTCAGTAGTTAAAAGATAATCAGAGAAATAACTCTGCCAGCCACAACACCTCTGTGTCATGGCCAAATGGATATGCAGTTAATTGCCTTCCATTATGCTATTGAGAGGGTGACAATCATGATGAATCATTATTAAATAATAATTCAAATAATAATAAATAATTCAAATAATATTCAGATAATATAAAATAATTCAAATTATAATTTAAATGTGTAATTCAAATTAGTAAGAGCTAATGTTAGGAGGAAGAAATTTGGTTGTCTTTATCTTTGCTTGGTTTCATCATGTAATATCATCTTTTTTGAACTGCACATTCACGCTGAGGGAAACATTGCATCAGTCTTCATTATCCTGGTGTGTCGCTTCTTATAAGTTTTTTTCACACCTTTTTATACTAAGAACTATAGAGTTTGCTATCCTTTCCATGAAGTATTTGAAGTACCTACTCATTTCTACTAAGACTGTGGAATGACAGGAACTCAGAAACAAAATTCTCAACAGCTATAATAAGCTGATATAACTCACCAAGAGATCTTTTGCCTTTGATCCTAATTTTGTACCTCCATTTTTAAATTAAATTATCAAAATCTTCGTTAGTTCCTAAGTCATTAGTACTAGATAAGAGGACATGAAAACTTGATTTTTCTTATCTCATAATTATTAGCCATTTTTAATTTGTGTAAATGAATAAATACCCAGAGGATGTATTCTATAACTGCATCTTTTGTCCAGTGATGAGAGTAAAGCAAGAAACTTGTCTGAAGTCCAGGCAGTTGTATTCAAACAACCAGCCCAGAAGGGAAATGAAAAATAGAATAACAGAGATCTTTTTCCCAGGAGAATGAAACTAAATTTCTCCAGTTGCAGGAAAAGAAACAATAGAGAATATACTTACATGAAGACATAAAAAAAAATTGTGATTAACCTTCATGTGTGTGCATTTGAGTAAGTGCACACCACCACAAATTGCACACCAACCTCTTATTTTGTTGGGTTTGATGCACTGTGTTCTCTATGGCCACTGCTATTGCACAGTGTATTCTGGGCCACACATTGAGGGGTCCACAGTTCATTAATCTGATGAGATTAGTCAGCATGTTCCATGGACATTGTGTATGGTTAGCATGTCAGTCATCTCCCTACAGTTCATCCTATTTTTCTGGAAAGGCATTTCCTAATCCCCAAACTGTAATCTCATTAGCACTGCACAATTCTAACCAAATAAATAGAATTAAAGGCTGCCTGGTCAAAGCACTGTACCTCAATTCATGAGCTAAAAATTTCAATTATTAATTTGCCTTAGTGGAACTGTGTTGGTATACATCAGCTAGAAGCAGGTCATAGAAGCTCTTGTAACTTAAGGTCCATATTCCATTGCACCAGAGCTGGCTCAAACACTAGTAGCAGTAGAACACTGCATGGGTTAATATTTTTGCCAGGAAAAGCCAGGTCTGATAAATAATGGAAAAGAAGTTCTATTTGTGTACTCTAGCAAGGTCATTAAAATTTGGTTTCTGTTTTTTGGTACAGTGAAGTATTCAGTCCAATTTTTCTTTGGTAAATGAAGGTCTCTTGAAGTTGTGAAGTTAATTTCACTGGCAGGAGAACCATGCAACATCCAACCTCTCTACTCCTCCAGTCTGAATCTCAGGTACACTGAGGTACCTTTGTGCTTCACCATCCTTCCAGGCCTATGCTAATTTCTGCTTGGCAAATCACTAGAGAAGCAGGTAGAGGAATTCTCACATTTTCAATCATTACAGAAGTTATTGCAAATGTTGCTGTGCTACTGTTTTCATGATGTAATGGAGCAGGTTTAAACTGTGTCTTTAAACTGAAGGAGAGAGTGTGTCTTGGGGTTCCTCATGCACAACTTATCATAGGCCTCTGGCTTGACTTCCTACAACTGTCAATCCCACAGGGTATTTTAAATTATGCCAAGAGGGAAATCTGGAGGATGGTCTTCTTAGCTCTCATGAAGGGAGAGTGCAAACAGCTTAAAGCTGTCTTTGTGCTCTGCAGCTGCCATGGCACTGATTGATCTGGCCCTCAAATATTATATGCCTAATAGTCCCAAAACCAGATTTAAACATTGTCCTTGAGCTATTGCCTTTCTGGTGAATGCCCCTTTTTTTTTTTTTTTTACCATTCCAGGTTTATGATGGAACTACCAAACTCATTTATATTTGTAGTCTATTCAGGACTTTGTGTCATCAAAGTAAAATTGCTTTTACATATGCTGGCTGCATGATTAAACTGTGGTCAAATAACGAAAGAAAATAGGTGAAGATCAGGAAAATGAGTTAATTTTTTCCATATTTAATACATACTGCACTATATATTGGGTTGGATCCTCATGCATGGCTCATCCTTTTACACCAGTCTACCAAGATAAAACAATCCTTATGCAGTTTAAATGTCAATACAGCTGGATTAGCTTTTAGGAAGGGACTCTGTTGCAACATTTTCAACTGAGCTGAGAAACTGAACAAAAAGTTTTACTGTGTCACTTCTTTAATTGATGTTCTTCCAAATTTGTTTTACCAGTTCCAGTACAATATCTCACTGTAAAAAAGAGGGAATATTTGCACAAACTAAGTCTTTCTTTTAATAAGAGGTTGAAATAAAAAAGTCAAAATTGTTTCCTTATACTTGCTTTTGATACAGCTATTCCTACCAGCAAACAGGATTTTGCAATAATTACGTAAAATAGGAAGCAGTTAAATGAATGTAAATCACCTCTTCCAGTTAATGTGGCACCATTCCATTTATTAAATAGACCAAGTTTGCTATATTTATTCACCATTACTACATGGAAGTTGTGGTTTTAACATTCACACATTTTAGAATATTAATTTTTAACGTTTCAATTTGTCAAGTGATTTTGACCAGACCAAAATACCAAATCCTGTAACAGGTACAGATTTGCATTTTCTGGATGTTGAAAATAACTCTGGAAAAAAGCAAGTACTCAATGGTACAGATTGCTGATGCTATATTCTAACTTTTTATTAGAATTATGTAATAAATCTCTCAAAAATGTGTATTTCCATTACCTAAATCTAACCCGAGGCAAACCACATCCTGCATTTAACAGGACAATGGAAAGGTTTAAAGGAAAAGTAAAAAATGCCTATTGGTCACCAGTGCATTCTGTATCTGGCACTGCATTTCTTCAGGGAGAACTTGTGTGTACTCCATCACTTGCTCTAGTCCTACTTCTAAGCAAAAATGATGGGATTTGTGAAAAAATTTCCTAGTAATATCTCAACACAGTAGAAATTAATTGCCATACAGAAGGACTGTATTGCCTTTCTTGCACCGCCTTAGCAGGTGACAAAATCAATGAGAGACTTATAATGTCCTCAGGATGCACCCTTGGTCCCAAAGGAGCGAAGATCTGAACATGAAAACACAGATGGTTTCACTACACCAAGGATGTTCTACCGGTTACTTTTTCCTTCTTTCCTTCTTTCCTCTTTCTTCTTTCCTTCCTTCCTTCCTTCCTTGCTTGCTTCCTTCCTTCCATTCTGTGGCCTCTAATCGCCTATTTTTAAAATGCAATGATTTCTAAAATTTCTATATAGAAATGTAGACTCCTCTTGCATTCAATTTTTAATTCCTTTTTAAACTTAGGAACCATTTGATCTATCAATTATTATGTCTTTAACCAAACACGGTAAAAAAAGGAAACAATTGGACAAGCCTTTGCATTTGGCAGGATTCTTTAAGACTCACTTTGAACAGCTGGACTCTTTACAGTCCTTGTGATGCAGATTAAATGAAAATAATACATGGCAGAAAATGGCTAAATCATTTGAACTTCGCAAGTTATTGCCTAGAGCCATTTCACTACAGCTCATTAGGGAGTTTATGTTTATAATGTAATGCCTTTAAATAGATTTGATTTTTCTAAACAGGGTTTTGTAAATTAGAGCTTTCCCAGGGGGCTAACCCGGCGCAAGCTGTTCCAGTTGTGGAACATATCCTGACTGAAGAGGCAGGACTACAGAACAAGCTTGCTTAAAAATGCAGAGTCCTGTGTAATGCAACTACTTAAAGGTTTAGGAGTATCACAGTCAACTGATGTACAAATAATAACCAGTGCTCCTGGGATGCATTCGCATGGTTGCCAACCTCACACATTTGGAAACAAGCATTATGCTCTCCCTGTAGCCCAGTGTCCATATAGCTTTACAAATCATGAGATACTGCAAATAAAAGCTGCTTTTCAGCTATCCAATCTCTAGTTATGTTTTTCAGTCTTTCAATTTTATTTCTGTAATAAAGAAAGCCTGTCATTTTTTTTCTTGGAAAAACTAAATATTTTCTTATAGCCTGTAGATTCTAATTAGCAGGGCCCAAAAGAGCTCTATGCTCATTTCAGCAACAAGTTTTCATTGCTAATTTTTAATGCTAATTTTCAGAATTCCTTCCTTCCTTCCTTCCTTCCTTCCTTCCTTCCTTCCTTCCTTCCTTCCTTCCTTCCTTCCTTCCTTCCTTCTTGACTTTCCTGGAATGCTTTCTATTTCTGTTATATCAGTGGAACCAGAAAAGTCTGCATTTTTCACAGTTGATAATTTCACATTATTTTAAATTTTAGCAAATGCAAAATGCCACCTAACTAGACCTTATGCAAATAAAAACTGAAAAGGCCACCACTATCAAAATACTGTATATCCAGAAGTTCCATGTTTGAATTCCTGCTCCTAACTTCTTTTATAGTTAAATATGGCCCTGGTGAGAACCTCTTGCCAATATTTTAAAAGAGGAGCCCATGTAATCACAGACAAGGAGACTAATTCACTCTGAAAAGAGATGGACAGTGACCCACAGAGTAACAGCTCTTCTATCTCATGATCAGAAAGGACTTCAGATTCTCAGAGCCCTTTTCCAGGAAAGTCTTGCAACAGCTGCAAGAGTTGTGAGAGCTGAGTACAGAGCAATATACTAATTCAGGCTTTCCTGTGCACAGGAACTTAGTCTACTCTGTCAAATTGAAGGTTACATGTGTTTTCGAACATCTCCAAAACTGTCCCTCTTTTCTGAGACTTATTCCACCCTAGGTGGAACTTGAAACATCCACATTTTGCAGTAAAGATGTGTTCTATGTGAAGGCCTTAACTAATGCAAATGGTTAGAGGTTCAGTTAAAAGGATGTATTCATCTGTGAAAGTGTCCACATGCAAATTGCTAAAAAACTTTAAAAATGCATTTATTGAAGAATTGTATGTAAATTCCTTTCCTTTATTTTTCTGTTTATTCTTTCTTTCTTTTTCTCTTTCTCTTTCTCTTTCTTTTTCTCTCTCTTTCTTTCTTTCTTTCTCTTTCTTTCTCTCTTTCTCCTTTTCCTTTCTCTTTTCTCTTTCTCTTTCTCTTTCTCTTTCTCTTTCTCTTTCTCTTTCTCTTTCTCTTTCTCTTTCTCTTTCTCTTTCCACCTTCTGGTCTGCTTAGGAGCAAAGGCAGTGGGGAGTCTGCCAAAGCACAGAATATCAAGTACATACGTGGCAACTCACTCCACATATCTCACCACTGCCTGAGATGCTGCTGACAAGCACTTGCACCAAGTTAAGGCTAGAAGTATTATACACTATCATTCAAATTGTTTAGACTTTTTCTTTTGATTCATGCCGTTGCTGTATTTTGTACATCCTCCTGACCACTCTTAGCAGCTGTAACAACACTTGTGGTATTACCAGTAATTTGCAACTTATCAAACATGATTGAACCTTGTTCTTTTGTGTAAACGAAACAGAACTCTCTGGTTAGCTTTCTTTATACTTTGGAAATAGTGCAAAGGAAACCAAGTCTATATTTGCATGCCAGACAATGAAACATAACACACAGTGTATACATGCCTTTGACACTGTAATTACTAGCTGTTGTTTAGATTCCATGTATGGTCACTGGCTTTGGCTGTGTTGGAATCAGCTGTATCAACATTTAATCAAAGTCTTATAGATTTTGGTTGTATATTTTTCTAATGTCAAAATGGAAATGCTGAGACTAAAAAATAAGTTCTTTGGTAAAAGAATGCATGCCCACTGCACTGCAAAAATAATGAACCTTTGTGACATAATGAACAAAGCCATTGGTGATTTTGTAAGTAACGAAGCACAACAGAACAGGCAATTTTAAATTTGGTTTACTTTTTCAGGATTTCAACAACTCGTGATATATGTTTCTGGAATTTGAACTTGAAAGTGTGTTAATGTTTTCTTGTTTATCAGACAGTTAGGCTTAACTTTACTAAATCCTTTTACAAATTAATCCTGCTAGAGACTTTTGAGCATCTCCCATATCATGATCTGAACCATAACTGAAAAAATGTGCTGGTAAAGAAAACTCAGTAGTCCACTACCTCAGATCACCATACAGAGTCTCACTATATGATAATGTATATGATAATGAATGTAAGCTCAAAAAGACTATTGTGTGTGCTGCAGAGTATCCACGGATAACATAGCTGAGATCTGGGAGCCCAGCACACAGGTGTGCAGCCCCAAAAAGCATTGCCTGCATGGCCCATGAAGTTTTATGTTCTGCTCAGTAAGGTGGAAGTACATGATATGTACTTAGGATGAATAGTTAGAATGAAAATCATAGAAGACAGTTTGCATTTTGATGGTCTTACGGTCCAACTCATGTTTGAAGAAGTTTGAATACAAGAAAGCAGTTCATGCTTTGCCCAACACCATCCAGTTAAATTCACTGCTCCACTGAAATAGTCCTCCTGTTGTAAACAATCATCTTCAAGGTGTCAGTCTTGGCTCTGCTTTTTTAATGAAACAATTGCTTTTGAAGTGCTTTTTTGTCATGTAGATTCTATCTGTAAGGTGAGGAAGCCAATGAGATTAGTGCATCTCAAGAGCATGGTGGGAACAAAGATTTCTTTCTTAAGGAAATTTTTAATTTGAATCCAAACAAGCAGAGATGATATCTTTCTCAATGTTTCAATACATCCCAGCCCACTGTAGAAAAATGGGAAATCTTGCAGTTCTTAACCATTACACAAGTCCTTAAGAATTGCTAAGGAAAGATCACAGCAGTAGTGACACAGCATAGATGAAAAAGTAAACTGAAAATATTTAATGAAAAAGTTAGACTTAATGTAGCAATTAAATAATGAGTAAATACAAAGTGTTCCAGACCTTCAGGCCATATATATGAATAAACTTTTTATTGCTCACAAGAAAAGTGGTAAAAAAATAACCTGCCTTTCCCCTTGAATATGCAAGTAGGAGAAAAATCTTAGTCATTCCCCTTAGAAGGGGGAGGAAGGGAGGAAGGGAGGAAGGGAGGAGGGAAACTAATTACTTGCATTTCTCCAGTTAGCCCTATGTTAATTAAGATTCTTTCTACAATATAACAAACTATGAATGAAATTTGAATATAAACTTTTACCTCTGGGAGTTTGATGAGTGACAAATTACCTTTTCTTTTTCATGCTTTGTATTCAATTACATCATAAAAAAAGGGTTAAATCTTAATAATTTCATTTATATGATAACGAGTTATTTTTCCAGAGTAGTTAATAATATTGCTGTAAAAATATAAATAATAATGGTTATACCATTATGGCACTAGCTGTTCAGAGAAGCTGACATTATAGGAGCATAAGAGAGTCACTGAACAACATAGAAATAATTTAATGATGCCAGTCTTGGGGCATTTACAAATTCTTCTGACTTCATTTAGGGAAATTTAATTAGTTAACCTTCAGGGTTTCTTTTGAAAGTAATTATTCTCAAGAATCATATAAAAATCCTTGGAGAACTTAAATTCACTTTTTTTTCTGTGTGGAGTTTTTCGATCTCTTCAGATGAACATACAGGTAGGGCTCTGGCTTCTGTTGAATGAGACAAAGTAGCATATGAAAGTTCAACTCATATGCCACAAAAACTTGAAAAGTCTTCAGGTAGCACGTAGAAATTTAACCAGTATGAAATCACTGCATTTTGGGTAAAGGAGCAAACTACTCTCAGCGTAGTAATGGTAGTAAATCTGTTCTTAAATGACTAAACAATAACGAGAAAGGCAACACTTTCTGAAGAATGGTGTGAAATTCCAAAAGAGTATTCGCCTAGTACTCTTGGAGAGATATGTCTAGTGTCTGGAGGTGACTTTGATGCAGCTGATATTAGCACAGTAATTCTGGGTTTGAACCTTCGTGACTGAGAGCAGCACTTGGCCTGATAGCATGTGTAGGGAACACATGAGAAAGTAAAGAGTTTAAATAAACAACCAAAAACACTTCTAAGACATTTCCTTGTAGATAGATTTAATTATACAAAACCAGCTGGGGGTAAAGGAATCTCAGTAAAACAAGACATTTTTTCTTGGCTGAAACATTTTCGTGTTTGAATGTGTTTAACTACTCCGACAGTATTTTATTATTTGGGGAGCAACATAAGTAACAGCTGCTATTATTACTTATAAAATTATTTCCATTATAAACCCAAATATTCCCATGAAAATTTGCTAGAAATTCTTTTTTCTTGACTCAAAAAAGTGTAGTTTTTAACTCTGGCTTTTTGAAAGTTTGGATGCAAAATATTTGGACATTTCTGTACTAGAAAAGCTCTTGTGCAGTGTTTTCCCTCTCCAGACTCACCAGACACGGAATGTTTTTAGATTCTATTTCGAACTGGAATTACTTCTCACTGATTGCCACTACAAAGCTTTGTTCCAGATAAAGAGTATTCGAGGTTTTAAATATTCAAATATTTGAAATTTGAATAGATGGTATGAAAGAAAAGTCATTTCCCCCAACCATTAAGTGGCAAGTCAAAAACTGATTGCAGAAAATGCTAAGCCTTTAGCTGGTTTTGGTGGACACTGGCTTGAGAACTAAATGTTCCATTCAGAAGTAATAAGACATCTATGAGTTTAACAAGGACCAAAATAACCCTTACAGAAACTCCGACTTCTTATATATCACTGAGGTGCTGGGAAGAAAAGACCCTCCTTTCCTGGCTCAAATATTTCTCTCTCCAAAGCTATGAATTCCTGAGTCAAAAACATAATGCAAGAAATCCTGAAGTCCTCATTTTTCAACATATTTTTTCCACTGATTGTCCTTAACTGTTTTCTCATCATAGTGCTTAAGCTGCTGAAATGGTTGAATCAGGAAAATTGCAATACAAGGCATTTTTTAATGGCTAAACCCATTTCCCAAAAAAGGGGTTTCTAACAGAAAAATTAATGGCCTGTTAAGTGAAAGGGAAGTTCAGGATTAAGAGAAGAGAAAAATTTGGGGGATTTCCTCACATACCAGAAGACAGGACATAATCAGGTCTGCATTCTTCCTCCAGGAGGATTAGCCATACACAGAACCCCCACATTTTGCCTGGGAAAAAGATGTGCTAAAAATAGGTTGAAAGAAGCAACTGCCTGGAACAAATATGCAGCCAGAGTCAGGAGATTTCACCTACACTGTTCCCATCTCAGTGTGTCTCCTCAATGCCCTGCCCATCTTCTCATTTTGAACAGTGCTTACATGAAATAGACTGCATTGCATACGGGCATGCAAGTGTTTATGGGCATGGCAACCTTCCCAATGTCCCCAGCTGGCAGAAGTATTTGGAAATATTTGGAGACATTTTTGAAATATTTTGAGATCTTAAGGATACTGTAAAGTGCTGCTTCTGCTGTGAAAGCCTCAGGATTACAGCAGCCTGTAGCAAGGAACAGGAACTCCAGATGGTGTCTGGGCAATTAGTTCCAGATTGTGGGACTAGCACGTTTGTATCTGGAAGAGGGTCAGTGGAGTGTTTCAGTCCAAAAGAGCTTCAAAGACTCAGCTTCAAAATAAAATAAGACAATTACATGCAAAAATGTTCACTAATGCACTCAAGTCCTCAAAAGTGAGGGAATAACCTGATTACAGTTCACATAATTTAATAGTCATATACCTGATTTTGAGCTAAATTGCAAGAGTAACTTGCAGCTAAAAATTATATCCTGAATCTTTTAGACACGTGTATCATATTTAGGGCCAAAAGAGACAGATTCCATAAGTGTCATCGATATGAGTAAAAGCAACAAATCCTCTATTTGGGCAGCATACTCTAGCTCAGACAGATGAAAGAGAAATTATGAAAATGCATTGGTTATAAAAAGAATTTAAATAGGCTTTATTCAATAATTGTTAATGCATCATTTAAGTTTTATTTGAAGCTTTATTTAAGCTTCAATATTTTGCTAAGAATATACTTTACTAACTTATATAGTTGAAATTTTCACTTGTATACGTACAGTACCTTATATCAACATATGGCAAGTACCAATTTTCAAGGAGTTTCTGTTGTAAAAAATAAGGAATATAGACAATATGCTACAAAAGTACCTTATTAGACAGCAGAAAACATCTATAAACCTTTTAATGAAATAGAGCAATAAAATGTATCTATCCAAAGTATATTATAGTAGAAATGAAAAATTAAAGACAGAAGGTCAATCTTTTGTCCTGCCCAAAAGGCTTGACTGTTGTATGTTTTACATGTTTGGAACTGTGTATTTAGGTCTATAAAAGAAGACTATAGAGCTTGATTATTCAAGATGCTGGCAAAAAATGGTCCTGGAAAAAGTAATTAAGCACATACTTGAGTGACATGTTTGAAGTAAACCTGGAGACTTACTTTTAAACAGTTTTGGCTACATTTTTCAATAGTTCAAGCCAAATTATTCAACACTTCGTTCCATCCAGGTTTTACTGAGCAAAACTACATCACACAGTTATTTTTTGGATTTTGTTCTGAATCGTTGCTTTTTTCTCCCCGGCGTTTGCATTCAAACACCTCTCTGGAATGTGCACAATTTAATTCTCCCAGAAAAAAAACATAGCTGTTGGTGGGAAGCCCTGTTCTCAAGGGGAGTGTTTAGTCGTCATCTAACCACAGCCAATTTCATACTGGGCTTTGAGTATCAGAATAGCAACATTGATCTGGACATTGTATTCCACAGGGAAACAAGTGAGTGGAGTGTGGGGGTCAGTCACCCCTGTTACTAAGCTCTTGGCATACTGAATTTTGAAATGTCTGAAGTTTTTCAATGTGGCTGAGTTTCTCAGCATATTGAGCAGCTGTAGTAAAAAAAAAAAAAAAAGTACTGAAGAGTGTAGGAAGGCGCTCAATCAGGCCCATGCCCATCAAAAAGTAACACAGTATTCTGATTCATCACAGAAAGAGATTACAATTTTCATCCCAAGTGTTGCTTATGCTGAAGTGACACAAGAGTTACAGTTCCAATCAAAATGTCCCTCACAGCAGAAATATGTTGGGTGATGAAGATCACACCACAAAGCATTTCAACCCTTCCGCTGTCCACATTCATCTTTGCTCATTCATGCTTCTTCTACATGATGAGTTGATGATTCAGGCAAAACACAAAGGAAGTCTAGACTAAGGTATGTGAACACTACTGTCTCTTCAGCTTGTGTGTGTTCAACAGTTTGCCCTAAATAGATATGGCCTAAAAGCTGCGCACAAATAGCTACTGTAGTTTTTGGGGGTTTTTAAGCTCTAGATGGATGCTTGAAATCTAGGAGTGCAAGATACTTTACCCTGGTTGCCAGCAAAGTCAGCTGAATATCTATGACATTCGTTAAAATACAACAAAGAGAAGAGGATGCAGAATGTGTTTACAGACTTTCCACCTCTGCCTATTTACTCCAGTGAGTTAAAAGGTAAAGCCAAAGGTTCCTAGAAAATTAAATGTTAAATTTGTGCATAGTGATGGTTTTGGAAAACTAGAACTGGCTGAAATCAGGAGAAAAATACTTTACACCTATCAATACTCAAAAGAAATGGTTAAAAGGCTTCATTTCTTGCTCTCAGGTAAATCAAGAGTTACTTAAGTAAAAGCTTTTGAGCTGCAGTAGTCACAGCTAGTATAAATTGAGAAGAACCAGTTCTTCAGAATGAAAAAGGAAAATGAATGAAGTGCATCTGGCTTAATCACTGAGTCTGGTATGGAAAATGATAATATCAGTGCCAAGGATCATAGAAAAGTGTG
This sequence comes from Sialia sialis, assembly GCA_009812075.1. Taxonomy (NCBI): domain Eukaryota; kingdom Metazoa; phylum Chordata; class Aves; order Passeriformes; family Turdidae; genus Sialia; species Sialia sialis. Next base: position 30,933,264 of record VRYO01002734.1, on the reverse strand, counting down.
TTTCTCTGAAAGATTTGTGAATGATCCATTGAAAAATCTGGCTCTGTAAGGGGTGTAAAATACCTGTACATCAGATATTCATAGCTCTGTATGAACCGTTTGTTGGACTTCCATGTGTGTGAATGATAGGACAGCTCATCTATGTGAATGCAATCAATAAAACAATAAATCCTGTTTTCTCTTTTTTGCCTGGTTTTATTACTCTTTTTTTTTAATTTTCTTTTTCTCTCTGCCCCCTTTATCTATTGAATTCAGCTTAGATTCAGAAGTGTGCCAATCATAGACAGCTTTTTTTAGTTTTAATAAACAATTTTGCTGGTCTGGCAGCTCTTCCCAGACTTTTCCCCTTCCACTGTTTTTGGTTCTGTCTCTCAGCAAATCAAACAGTTGACATGAAAGGCCCATCAATCACAGCTATTCCTTGAGATGTATAAAATATGTACATTCCAAGCCTCTTGAACAGCACTAAGCAGCTGTGGTTAACATTCAAACTAAAAATATGTTAAATGTATTTTGAATTTTGCAACATTTGCCATTCCAGTTGTTAAATGAACTTTGCAGGTGTTCAAATACACTGCTAATCCTGAGGTTTTTACTAAGACTGTTAGCAATATTAAACTGAAACTCTGAATCCAAGGCACACTAAATAAGCAGGGGGGAAAACTGTTGATAAGTGAGTTGTGTTACAATCGGAATATTTACAGAAGAGGAAAAAATAAAATTGCTTAAAAAAAATTTAGCAGCATGATTTTAAGTGTAGTACCAGATTCAACCACTTTATGGATTTTCCTGTTTCCCTTCCACGTAAACACATTTCCTAAAGAAACATAAATCTCTAAGCATTTTTTTCATCACCTTGTTTTTTATTAAAGCCCTTTTTGTTAATTATAATATCTAATATTTTCATTGTCACAAGCCATATGCAATGCAAAAGTAAGAGGGAATAATGCTGGTTCCTAGAAGAGAAATGTCAAGGTTTCCTTTACTTTAGGAATGAGCCGTGGATTTATTCTTAAAGTTAAAAACACTCCACTTGCATAGCCTTTTACCTTATAATTTACCCTTGTAGACTGTCACCCTAAAAAAGGGAAATCCATAAACATCAGAAGAATCCCTAAACGGAATGATGTGTTTATTTGAATAGGGATAAATATTTTGTAAACTGGGACTCCTAAACAACCTAAATACTCTAAGGGGATAGTTTAGTGACTTTGAAATTAAACCATTTCTGGTAGAGAGCTTACAGGACCAGCATCCTAATGAATATAGAAAAAGAATTCCACCTTGTTAAGAAAGGTTTTATGGAAGAGGATAAAGAGTGATAGGAGCCTGCTGTTATTCCCCTGGGGCACAGCAAATGCTGCAGTGCAAGCACTGGTCAGGGAGTGGAGATCTTTAGTGTAATTTTTCTTCTCCCATGGAATTCCCTTGTCTCTGCTGTGTTTGCCCTGGCTTGTGCTGTAGCTCTGTCTGTGCAATTGGAGGAGAAGTGGTGACAGCCAGGAGGTTACACCTGGCTGCACCAGGGTCAGCCACGCTGCGTTATACCAGAGGCAGGTGGGGAGCATTAGCAGGCAGAGAAGAGAAATCCTGCTTCCAATTCTGCACCAGTCCAGCCCTGCCAAGCAACCACTGCCAGCCATACCAGGCAGACTCCCACCTCCTTGTCCAGTGACCCCAACCTGTAACCCCTTCCTGGGGTTATCTGTTTGTATTACATTATTTACAAAGCTTTTGCTAGAGCTCTTTACCACTGCAGAACAACTAGACCACAAGAGAGAGTGAAGGTTTTATGAAGAACAATGCTTAGGGTCTCTCTAGGCACAAATTTACTCCTGAGAGGGAAGGCAGAGTGTCACTCAAGGAACACTCCTTACCAGAGGATTTTGCTCCTTCCTTGCACTGTTTGACATTGCTTAGGTTGTGAACACCTGCCAGTTTGTTAAGTCATTTGAAGAAAATATGAGAGGACTGCTAAAGCACATGGAAAGATATATTCTTAAACCAATTGATTACTAAAGGCATGATTTCATGTTCAGAATGGCCTTCCTAGTTTTTTTGTCTTTTTCATTACAAATAACGGAACAGCACTACAATAAATCTAGGATTTATAGCTGCTGCTTTAAAGCCAGCCTTTAAGTACCATTTTGTTTATGGTTTTAATAAGGTCATTTAGTTGAAAAAAGAGTTCAAACTTATATGCAGTAGCCATGTGACTTGTTTAGTCAATCACAGCACAGGATATTTTAAACCCATTTTACAATGGTGTGTAAAAGCTTGTCTCAATAACCATCTGGAGAATATTGAGTTTCATAACTGGTAGGAATTATTCAATATCCTCCTCCCCATAGGAATAACAATTTCAAAATCTTCAAAGACTGATATCTAACTGGAGAAAAGGTATTTAATGTTGTTGAAACTGGAAATTGTGTAGAACTAAACAACTCCTTTTGATCTATCTGAAAAACTACTTTGTCGGCCAGGGAAATAGTTTCCTCAACTGTCAAGTTTTATATATAACCAACATTTCTTTCTCTTTTCATTATTGAATTGCTTATTCCTTAGCAGCCTAAAAATTTCTGACTGGGGCTTAAGATACCAAGTTGATTAAATTAATAAGAAAGCTTTTGTTTTTCTTCTCAAAACTCATAAAAGATCTTGCCTTTTTATTCTCCCATTTGGGACTAGCTTCCTGGCAGTCCTATGCATTTTCACAGGGTAATGATGGTGGAATGCTATGGTTCACTCCTGATTAAGGAGGCAGAATTCATGCTTTTCAAGGCATGAGGTGCAGCATCCCACAGAAGGACACTACAGACAGCTGGAATACGGAGCAGTGGTCACTGACACTCTGGTGATGGTGATGTCTTGTCTGTCACCATGAGGGACAGCTATAAACTTCAGACTACTGAATCCCACCCTGTTCTTCAAGGACTTCTGAAATTGCTACATCTATATCTGAAAGATGCTTTTCTAGCTACCAGTGCATGCCTGTACATCCCACATGCAAACCTGCCCATGCTCTACCCTCTGCAAGCATGCTTGGACCTCAACAGCTACAAAGTCCTGTCCTGCTCAACTCAACCAGCAAAGCATCAATCAGCAACTCCTATTTCTGAAGCTAAAACCCCCTCACAACAGACACTGCATTAGAGATATGAGCTGCATTCTCCCCATCTATGGAGGGGCTGGGGAAGGGGGATGAATACAACACAAAAATTTTGAAAAGAACAACCTGAAGCGTAATATGATGCAAAGATGACACTTGGGGAGGGGTTGAAAAATCAAATAATGTGTAAATAACTGGGCCATACACAAAAAGTGCTTAAGATTTACACATCTCAGTGCAATCTCTTCTCTTTCCCAAACCAATTACCAATGCTCTCTTGGAGTCTAGGGCAAACACCATCTCAGTGAAAACACACTAGCACATGAACTTTTTTCTTTTTTAATTTGAACGAAGACTTTTTATCAATATAAAAGGATGGTAACCCCTAGAGTAAACACTTATCTGTAAAATAGAGATTATGTGCTTAATAACATTTAATATTTTGGCATCTCAAACCTCCTGTGTAGATCAATCTGGAAGAGTGGTGTTTATTTTCTTGCTACATGTGAAAGTTCATTCTCAGTATCAAGTTTGTTTGGTCCACTAACTTTGTTAACCTTTGCATTTACTTCTGTATTTGATGGCCTTTCATGAGCAGCCACTTTAGTAGCCAGGATAGAAACAGTTACATCAGGGTTAGAGGTCATAGCCATTATGGGATTTCAACTTAAAACAGTCGCTGCTTTAGGGGGATCACAGTGTGTTTATGATTAATTATTTTCTTTGTGAGAGTTTCTATGAACAAGATTATTATAGTAATATATAAACCATCTGGGTAATCTTTAATATCTACCTACTTTCTTGATGAAATAATAATCAAGACTTTGTGAAAAATCACTCCCTACCTAACAGGATGCTACCAGAGCAACAGTTCTTTTGTTTGCCTCTTCCAAGGAATTCCAAGGAAGAAAAAGTGGCTAAAAATCTACACCAAGTGCAAGTACATTCCTAACAGAACAAAATTTTATGCAAATTAAATAACGGTATAATTTTTTAATTACATACTTCTGGCTTTTAAATTTTTTTAAAAACACACATCCAAATGAAATTCTCTGCAAAAGTTATACATGACCCCAGAATGTATTTAACTGAAGTCAAAACACAAAAAAAAATTTTAAAAATGAATAACGTTATATTTACATCTTTAAGAAATACATTCCAATTGCACGGTTCAGATTCACAACGCTCAAGAGACACTGAAATCATTGCTTAGAAACAGTATTTACTGACTTCACCAGGGTAACAGTTTAATCCTTAAAGTAATCAACTTTCACCCTCTTCTTGGGTCTTTTGACTTTTAAGTTCTCACTAGTCTTTTTGAGAAAAACAGCCCTGGGAGACAGCTATTATTCTCCTCCATGGGATAGTCCACTTCATTCAGACAAGTAATATCATCTTCTGTTTACACTCATCTGAAACAAGTGCACAGGGTCACCCTCTACACTCTGATGTTTTACCAAAGCAAAAGGAAAGACTCTGCAGCAGGACACAACAGAGCTCCGAAACTCGAATAACCTGGGAAGCAGAATTTGCATGCCTATTTATTTCTTGCATTTGATCCTCTTGAAAAAAAAAAATCCCAATATCATGTCCTCAAAGCATTTCATTTAGACTGAAACACTGTAATAGAGAAGTCAGCTTTGGATGGTATTTCCTTTTGTCTGTTTTTAAGTCATGGGCCAGATCCTCATTTGGTGAAAACTCTACTGATCTCAGCTTTGACTTGAGGAACTGAGCACCACATTTAGTTAGTACATATTAATGTTTTCAGGAGGAAAAATTACTGAACCTGTTTAGAAGAAAAAAGACAAAAAACAAAACAAAATAAAAAACAACAAAACCAAACAAGAAAAACACCCGCAATGGTTTTCTTAACATAGTCAAAGCAGGATGGCAACCAAATAATATGAATAAACCACAATATAGATGCAAAGCAAAAGCTCTCCTCAGTTAGATCCCTAGCCCTAAAATTTACTGGCTGAACAGTAAGGAAGCCAAGATAGCTAAACAAATTACCCTGACCAAGAATCTGAAGCAAGACTCTTCCCGCAGGCCGTACCTCAGGAAAAAAATCTACAAAAACTCTGCATAATGCCCTGCTGCTTTCAAAAGCCTGGCTTTGGCTTCTGTGAAAAAGTATCTATGCGAAGAGTTTTTGAGCTCTGGGATCAGAGCAACCATCATTTTGTAGCAAAGAAAACCCTCTGCCTTCCCAGAAGAAATGCGCATTTTCTTTCCTTGTGATCCACTCGTTTACTGACTTCTCTGCCCTGTTCAGCCTCTGCTGAGAGCTGTGGTCATCTGCAGTGAGCAGGAAGCAGGCTGTGGGTGCCAGCAGCCTGTAATGAGACCTCTGAAAGCATGAAAGAGAATCACAGCTTGGTTACAAACCCCTTGGCACATGGCTAGCTCTGAAAGATATATTGAGGAGAACATACTTAAAAAACAAAAGCCTCTGTAACTTAATCACTGGCCCTAAATCTGCTGGCTGCATGGCAGTTGACCAAAAAGTTTCCAAAATATGTGTCCAGAGGATCGTCTTACAACTCACTCACCCCAGCAACACACAACGAGGCTGTTACAAGAAAAAATTTTAGCTGTGCACTATCCCATTATCTGACACCTTCCCTTTCACTGATCCAGTGCAGAAAGCCTTGGAAATACATGCAGAGTGTATCTTTCTGAAAAAACTCTGTGTGTCCATTGGACATCAATATAGCATTTTTTGGGAATATTTCCACCAGCCCAGCTATTCAGGTACTTTGTTTTGCTGAAGAGAGAGCAAATCTTTTTCGCCCAGCTAGGCAGGTGCCCTTTGCTACCTGAATAAAGTATCTGCTGTCTTTCACTGAAGAGCACAGAGTGCAGAGCCAGTTGAATAAATGCTTCTTGACTCATGCCTGGGGTATGTCTGACAGCTCTAGGAATCATTTCTAGGACCACACCCAGAAGGAAAACCTTATTTTTTAATTTTTTAAATTTTTTTTTTCTTTTTTTTGCTAGAGCCATGCTTGAATTAGGATTTCTATTTAACATTGCCTCTTTTAATTGGTATTGGACATTTGAATTTATTCAAATGCTGGCAACAGGTCCCTCACAGCCTGTTTTCTCTATGAGATTTGACAGTATTTTCCTAAATCTCTTTGATATTGTAGACATACGAACTCTTTGCTTATTGATTTTGGTGCTATTGGTAACACACCGAAGTCCAACTACTCAGTCAAAATGGCACAGTCATTTGGTAGCTCTGCTTTTACTGAAGACACTCAGTAGAAGTGTATACTAAATTACAGATTGAGCTCTCTGGATCAGTCTCTTTTTCCTCTGAGCTTGTTTTTTCATACATTTATATCCAATAGAGTGCCAGGCAGGGCTGCAGTGTTAGCAGCAAGCTATCCACCCTGAGCCTGTCTTCACAGTCTCAATCCAAGCACTGTCACAGTGCTACTGGTACAGCAAATGAACGCTTCACTTGCTTCCCTTTGAGCCTGCTCTGGTGTGGCTAGCATCACCTCTGCTATCATTCCAGATTCCTGCATGCCAAAGCTAAGGGCAGAAATATTCTCCTGCACAGTAATTTCTACCAAAAAATGGTGGGGATCTTTGAGATGTTGATGTGTAAAATAAGAGTGAGATTCTTCTCCTGGGGACATGAGTTGTGAC
>VRYO01002734.1:30862071-30925492 GCA_009812075.1 Sialia sialis | reverse complement strand
ACCTTATAGTCTGGTGTGCCTTATAGTTCGGTGCGCCTTATAGTTGTGAATTTACTGTATTTGCACCAGCTGAGGATCTGACCTTGCTCATGAAGCTGCTCCAGCCCCTTTACCTAGCTGTTTCTAAATTAATGGATTAAACCAGGAAACTTATTTTCTGTCAATAAAAAAGATTTGCTAGGGACCGGGGACAGAGTGTTTCTCCTTGCTGGGAGACATTCTCCCTCTTGTAGAAAGCCCTGGCACAGGGGCTGCTCAGAGCTGCATGCGGGACTCGTGTGCAGCTCAATGTGTGGTGAGGAGCAATCACGGCCCTCATCATGTCTTAAATCTGTGACACATCTTGCTGTTTGGCACAGAAATCAAATTTGCCTCGTTGCGTTACTCGGCATTGGGCACGTTACAGGGAATTAAAACATAATCCATTACTGTGATAATGCATTAGTACACATCCAGCAGCTGCCTCAGCATACCTCATAAACCACAAACGTCCCGTGAAGTGGTACTGTAAATGCTTTTCTTCGTACCCAGCACTCATGGTTTTTCTCTCCCTACTCCTCCTCAGGGCTTTCCATCACACAGTCGTGCCCCCTCAAATCATATCCACCCTCTTGCTCATATCCTGGTTGTGCTGTCTACCTTCTGCAAAGCTTATTTTAGAAATCCTGTCACATCCTGCCCACTCTATTTTTTATCCAGGAAAGGAAGACTTGACACTCCAGTTTCTAGTAAAGCAGCGGGGGAGACCATTTGTTTCTTACCACTATATTTATTATGTTCAGTCTGCGAAGGGAGGTAGGAGGAGTGAGCAAGAGCAACGTTTGCTCCTGTTCCCAAGCAATGTCAACTGCTTCTCCTTGGCAGCTGCTAAGCCATCCTCTCTGCTGAATATTAAAAGATCCTGCCACTTTCCTGCTGTCTTAGAAACCCTGATGAGGACTTGAAAGGTGAACATGTGTTCCTACTCTGAAATCAGAGTTTCTTCTGGTTGTAGCATTAAAATGAACCTCAAAGGAACTTTCCCAAAACTAAAGAGGGCTGTGCTCAGAGATCTCCCTGGGATTGAGCCTGTCACCTCTTTAACACAAAGCAGGCCCAGCCTTGCAGAGCTGTCTCTGGAGAAACAGCTTCTCAGGCGGTGCAAATCTGACAGCTCTCTGCTGACTGGTGCAGTGAGGCTGGCAATGCACACCAGATGAGCATTGCCCTGGAGCCTCCAAAGGCATGGCCCAAGGACATGTCATGGGAAACCTCAGCTGCTGGGATTGCCCTCCCCTTGCTGGCTGAGACTGCCTTCCCACACTATTCACTGAAAGCAGATAAGCAAATCTGTGAGCCCACCTGCAGCAAAGCCTCACCAGCACACAGGGAGGGCTGGGGGAAGCAGAACTCTGTGCCCTTCATCGTCCATGAAGGAAGATGGAGAGCTGTGCTTCAGAGATGAGGCCACAGCAATCTGGCTCACACTGGGCACAGGCTGTCCTGCAATGTGGGGCACCATGTTTGGCATCATCTCCTCAGTTTTTTAGTTCTCCAGCAACTCAGAGAGGAGCTGGTGCTTTTTTGGCTGAGGTGACTACGGACCAAGGTCTTGCTGTGCTTGTTGAGAGAACAAACCTATGAGTTGAGCCAAGTATTTACTCGGTGTCTCTCTTTTCTGCCATGGAAAGTGGGCAATTCTTTACTTTTTTGCACTCCACAGAAACTAATAGGACCAACCAACTTTCTCACCCTGAAATCTGATTTGCCAACAAACACAGTGCTCAAAAGGAGTTATTTCTCTTGAATATTTTCCAACTAAATGCTCACTGCCACACCTTGCTGGTATCTTCCTCTCTGCACCCTGTAGCCATGCACATATCAGGTGCAGTTTTCAGCCAGGCACAGGCCTGGGGTGTGCCTCAGATCCTGGTTAGCCTGGCCTTGGGCCCCTTGGGTGCTTTGTAGAACTTACTGCTTTTTGCTAAAATTGGAATAAGTAGGAGAGGCTGCTTCTGCTTCTCTCTCTTCATAGGAGCTTAGTACAAATTAAACCATCGAGAAAGAAAAAGAGTAGATGAGGAGAAGGAAATCTCCCAGATCTTCACTGACCATGGAGGGGAGATTGTTTTGAATGTTAAAGCTGATGTGACAACATTTTCACAATAGAAATACAACATATGCATTTTTCATTTTTGATCAACATATTTCCTACATACTGAAAAATGCTTGTTTTAATTTTGAAATCTATTAGTCATTATTCAGTAACATCTGTTATAAAAAAGTGGATTGTTTCATATTTTCAAGGGGGCATATCTGGCTTGCGGTAGTACCATTACACTGATTTTATTATGAACATGAACATCCTGAACTTTCTTCTGTTATGAATTCTTGCACTACTGATTTTTCCATCATATTAAGATGTGATTACAGTGATTCTATGGCTGTTTGTCTAGTCTTTTTTTAATTCTCGGTTTTCTTTTTAACTTCCATATTTAAGTAATAATTAACATAGAGCAATAGGAAGACATTTGATTCAAATTCATCAAAAGCATTTTGATTAGTCATTATGGGGTCAAACAGTCAGTGTTGATAATCTGTATTATTTAAGGCCACTCCATGGCCTCAGATGCTGCAGTAACTCTCTCAAGATGGGCAAGATATTTGTATCATAATGAGTTCCAGACAGGAAATCCCAGAGATCACAATGGATTAAACAATAAAATTAATTATCTATTAGAAAAACATCATCAATAAATTTTAAAATTTAATTTTCTCCAAAATAAAAGTTTTTTAAATTATAAATGCATATTTTTCTATTAAAACTTCAAATATTAAAGTAGGTTTGGTTCTTCTAAGGCTGTAGGTTAAGACATTTTCAAGATCTATTAATTAACATTACCTCCAGATGCCTGATAACTTTACTCTACTTAGGCTTCTAACCACAGCAACAACCAAGCAGAGAATGGCAGTTCTCCAAGCACTGGCTAGAGGCAGCAGGGAATGGCAATTCTCCAAGCACTGACTAGAGGCAGCTTAAGTACACAGAAGCAATGCTAGATTTATTTGCTCAAAAACTGGAAAACTTCATAAAGGATGCATTCATTCTACTAAACCAGGGTTTACAGTCATCTAGCTGTCAAAATCTGTTGCATCTTCCACTTAAAGAAATAAAAAAAAGAAAATATGAGCAAAAGCCAGAGAATGAAATGGTGAGCAATACCTGTTCAAAGGATTGCTCAGGTTATTCCTTCAGTGTAGTTTTGTACTGTGATAATTAATAAACATCAAAAAAATTAAAGTCAAAATAAATTCAAATCTAAAAACAGGGGAGAATGGGTAGGAAAAAGAGACTATCTACTCAGCCAATATTGGATATTCACAGTAACAAAACAGACTACTTGATGATTTTTTTGTATTCCTCTAGGCTTAAGGTCCCATTTAAAAGGCCACCTAAGGTTTCTCCCACATGTCACTTAAAACAGTGCATAAAGCTTAAATTCTTTGCCAGGACTCTGCCTCAGGTTAACGTTATTTTGAAAATTTCAGCCAAAATGGGTTGGTGGTTTGTTTGAACAAGTTTATTGAAAATATAGCTTAGCCAGGAGGCAGCATAATGATCCAACTCCTTCCTATCCCTGCTCTCTGAGTGGGGAGCAGGAGCTGGGGAAAGGGCTTTGGCCACAGCTCAAGAGTACTGCACCTTCCCCAGGATGGTGCAGTGCTCCACTGGTCCTCTCAACATGGGAAAAAAAGAAGTTACCATCATGATAATAAATCAAAAACTAAACATCTATGCATCCATATAATAATTTCTAACAAAATACACTTGCAAACAAGATCAACAATGGTCATTTTAGAATAAGGTCTGTTAATGGGTTTTGTGAAAAGCATAATGTATCTCAGGTTTCTGCATTATGAAAGCTCATGACAAGTGTGCAGATAGGTGGAAGCAGCAGGGTTAGACCAAGAGACCAAAGTCTGTTAGCTTCAACTTTCAGCAGATGAAAGATTGGAAAAAATATGGCAGGATAACAAAAATTGTGTAGTTATTAACATAGATTTCTAGCTTTTTTTTTTATTATCTTGTTCACGGTCTGGTTTTATGCATTTGCTATGTAGATGTACGTAAGCACCAAGTATTTTTAATCTGGTGTTTACAAGATGGAAAATCTAAAATGTACAAAATGTGAAAGACACTAAAATATTTCATTAAACTGATACAAGATATAGTTTTTTTGATCATTTTAATTAGCAAAGCAGTAAAAGCTCTGTTTTTTCAGTGCAAAAGTAGGAAATGCATAATGCAGTTGATACCAGACCATGCTATAGCATGTCAAATGAAAATACAAAGAGAAGTAAATCTGCCAAATTCTTGGTGGACACACACACCAAAAAATCCTTTCTACAGTAGGTGTGCCTAAAAGAGAACTGTCTCTTATTACTAAATTTTATAATGTAATTACAGGTTACTATTAAGTAGATCAATTAAAATCACTGCTTTCTTGTAACAAGTCATAGTAACCTTCTTAATGAATTTGCTGTGTGACTTGATATGCTAGTCAAACATGACAATATAAACAATGAGTGGAAATGAATGGTCATCATTTATTAAACTGTAGTTGTTGTAGTACAGCAATTTTTCTTTCTTACTCAGAAGGATCTGACATTTAACAGAAAAGTATTAACTAAAAGATTTTTGTTTTGAAATTTTAAAGTAAGTAAGCAGTATCACCCTGGTTGGGGTCTTCTTAAAGCAAAATAACAATGTGATTATTGTGGTATGGCCAAAATTTACAAAGTGAAATCATGACATTTCTCCAGGCTTCCCTGTGAATCAATTTGAGATTTTGTATTTACCCAGTATAACCTTTCAGCCCATTAGTTCAGCTGCAAAAGTCACATGAGAACTAATTGAATTCCAGCACAGCCTCTAACAGGTGCATTTTATAACATGTCAGATCCCACAGTCAGATGATTAAAGGACAACTCTCTACTGGGTTTCCAAGTAATAAACACCTATTTTCTATACAAAAAGCACAGAGAGGCTCTACCAGCTGAAATAACCTACGAAACAGCTCTATTTGTGCCTATATATCCCAGTGGAAAGCATACAAATCAACCTGTTCAACTCTTCCCACTTTTCTTCTCAGTGAAGAAAAAAGACCAAAAGCCTCATTTCTAAGATGTTACACCCAAAACATGAAAGAATTGTCTGCTAATCAGATTAGCCTCTTGGCAAGACAAAAGCGGTTTTTGCACAGTCTTACTCACCTTTGAAACATTATCTCTCGCTGCCTTATGGCTAAACCACTGTGATCTGTTGTGGGCAAAGCTCTGATCAAGATTTATTTGACCCTCTTATTTCCATGTCTGTTGAGTGCACTCTCTTGAAAGCAAAACAGGTGTAAGTACAAGCTCTTTCACAATGATCTCATCAGGTCTCACAATCACAGAACACTTGTTCTACACTAAGTAGAAAAGTTAAACCATCAAAACCGATTAATAGTGTGAAATTATGATGATTTTTCATGGATTAAGAAAACTTTTGGGAAAAAAATCACTTCTGAAAAATGTAAACAATCATATTTTTACCTGTTTTTGCATTTGTCTGTTTCCCTGAAACCTTGCTCATTTTATGATGACCATTTTTTGATCCAGTTTTCCTTTAGTAGCATTGCTGGTTCAGCATCCTAATTACATGCTCAGGTCAGGAAGAGAGCTGCAATCTTCCCCACAAACACATTTTGGTTACCCAAATTTATCATTATTTACCATCTCATTTTGTTGCCATTCTGAGAAGGAATAAAATAACGGTAAGCTTACTTGTTCAATTTTCCTGTTGCCTTATCAGCTGAAAAAACGTAATTTCAGAAAAAAAAGGTAAGTTACATTACTTTCTCTGATTTAGGGCTCTGGTTTAATTATACCACTTTAATATGCCAATTTTTCCCACTGTCCAGCACAGTAGCAATCAACACCTCTAAAGCACAAATACATAACTGTGCCGCAGCTGCTCTTAGCTCCTTAATCTTAAATACCAGTGAAAGCACAGTTACTCTCAGACACTGCAGCAAACAGGAGCAACAGAAATCCATCTGTGTCCACCCAGGCAGGTGTCCTGTGCTACCACAGTATGACCTCTCATATAAGGGCAAGATACACATATGAGAGAAGAAATGTCATGTGTGGAATAGTAACATTCATCAAGGATGGCAAATTTCGTGAAGCTGGGAGAAGTGATTGTTCTCTTGGGCTCAGTATCGCTGGCAAAAAAATTCTATGCAATGATAAACAAGAAGTATTGAAAGAGCAGGTCTCTTAAAGATAAGTACCTCTTTAAATATACAGAGGTGAAACAAATTTAATAAACAGATAATTACAAAGCACACATTGATGGTTTTTAAGACACTCTGAGCATCAAATATTGTCAAATGTACAAATATAATCTTACATTGTTGCTGGTAGTACCAGGTATTTTCTTCTACTGCATTTGCTGTCCTCAGACCCAAAATATGGACAGTACAGCCACAGTCAATTCACGGCCGCATTTTCAGTTTCACATTTCAACTAGGTGCATGCATTTATATCCAGATTTTGCCTGCGTTTCTTCTCTGAATTCGGTAGGTGCTGCCTGTAGTCTGTGTGAAGCAGTATGCCCCAGACTCTGCCACATCAATGCCATGGATAGATGACAGATTGTCTCAAAATATTCAACTTCTGTGCCTGTACTTACCCACAGGTGGAACTCACTAACTGTGCTAAGGGAGTCCTGGTGGGAGGAGAACAGCAGTTCAACATCCACATCCTGCAACATTCAGGACAGGCATCTCAAATGGAGAAACGAAGGTAAGGTCTAAATAACATTTCACAATAAAATCGGTTTCTACTAAGATGATTTTAGTTTGTTAAGCTATTTCAAAGTCCTGTTTGTCCTTCAGTGAGAACAACTTTTCTTCACCCTTTACTCTGCTCTGATGGTTCCTATCCATGTTTCTCTATCTTTGCTCTTCATCTCAAGTCTGAAAAAAGAATATGCAAGTAACCAAGCCAGTATTCCCAAGGACTTACAAACCACAAACAAATACTATATTAAGAAAAAAGTATATTCCAGTCATTCCAGGGCTGATCAGATTCTGTAAAACTGTTTATTAACTGGGCTATGCTCTCTGCATTAATTTTTACAGCTCCTGACCTTGCAATATGTCATGAAGGCTCCTTGTGTGCCAGTCTTTTGGTGTAAAACATAGTCTGGACCTCCACAGTCATTCTGATTTGCAATAAAAATCACACCTTTTAGAGGAAAGAAAATCACTCCTCTCTGTATTCATGGTGAAATATACAATGAGTTCCTTTGAAGAAAAAAAACCCCAATTTTTCCTCATTGAATTTTTAAGGCTTTGATGATGTGGTTAGGATAGTGAATAATGAAGGTTATGTTAGGTGCTGCCAGAAATTTAAGAACACACTTTTTTTTTCCTATACTGGAAAAATCAGCGTTTTGCATGAGAGAATGGTAAAGCATATTCTTATTTGTCAAGGAGTGCAGCCTTTTTTTTTCCTTGTCCCCCTCCTCTATGAGGTTCTTCCAGACTGCTGTTATCCTTCACACAAAACAGCATCAAAAGTAGCATTCAAAGAAAGGAAGCTGCAAAAGATAAATTGCTGAAAATAAAGCATGCTACTGGAAAATGTGCTTTTAAAGTTTCTGAAAAATTTTCAAGTTTATTTCTCTAGTGATACAAGGTTGTGAGAAAAACTGCATGGACAAACCTGTCTAGAGATTAATCTTTTTCAAAGCTATTGCATACAAACATATTTTTACGTAAATGTCATTCATGCTTAAAAAAGTAATCCTTTTAGAATCACTGTGTATCTCAGAGTGTTGTTTCTTCAATGAAGAATTAATTTCAGTTTATATTTATGCAAATATACACACACAAATATAGTTTTAAATAATTTTCTTGTTAGCAAATGATTTTATTTTTATAAAAACAAACCCTAAAAATTTGTTTTACAAGATTGTCAATGTTCCATTCACTTCTTTGGTTTTGATCTTTTGTATGGTCCTTGAATTTCATTCTCATGTTAATTTATTTCTTTATGAATACTGAAATTGCGCTGCCATCCTAGCACTATTTGTATACATGCTGTCACTTTTAATAAGGTACATCTACGAGTACTGTTTTATTCTAGCAGAATTACACTGTCATTCAAGGTGGATGGCAGCACAATTTGTGTCACAAGTAGGGTCTGTGGATAGAAAACACAATAACCTCAGCCTGGCATTTTCAGAAGAAGAAACTGAATTCATAAAAGTTTTTAAACAGACATAATTCAGATATTCTCTCAGACTGGGAATGTGGAGGGTTATTTAAAAAAAAAATAAATAAATAAAAGGCTGAAAAGGCTGAAAATAAACTTCCTTCTTATGTCTGTTAGCATGTCTGCATTTTTTGCCTTATGTTATATGGTAGAATTGAAGGAGAAACGACAGCTCCTCTCGGAAGTTTTCTGCTGTCGCTTTGATTCGCACAGTGCTGATTGCACTGTCTGTGCCCCATGTTTGCAGGGCTGGGCTCTCCATGCATCTGTGTTTACATCTCTCCTGTGACCAGCCTTTTAGCCCCTTTCAAAACCAGCCCAAGTGGAGTTTAGCAGAACCCTGTGTCACCGAGATCAGTTACTCCCAGGAGTCGATCCTGCTCAATTTCTACCTTGCACTGACATTTTGACATAAATAGGCAGGCAGTCCTTCTGGTCTGGAGATAGGAGGGGTGAAAAAAGTGTGAATTCAAACAGCTGTTGATAAATTGCTCTACAAGGCCTTCACTATTAATTTCTGTCAGTAGACAGTAAAATGGCAATGGCTGCTCAAACTGTTCCAAAAACAACACTTCCTGTGACACGACAGACCACACTACACTGACAGATTGGAATTGGTCTTGTGCAATTGGCTAGTGAGTGCTATCTAAAATCATACAGCTGGTGTTGAACAGGGGTATTGTTCTCACTCCACGTTACAAATATAAACCCACATAAATAACAAAGAGGGGATCATGCCCATGTATCTGCTCACTAGAGTAGATGGGCTTTCATAAGTTACCTCTGGCAACATTTGTCTGCGGTGAAAGAATTTCCATACATTTCTTCCTCTGAACTCTCCCACTGTTTTTACCTCTCCAAGAAGGTGACAAGACTTGTAAGTTTGATTTTCTGCTTGAGATGACTTGGAAGCTGTCAAATGCAGGCAGCTGGAAGTGCTGTTAGGATACAAGTGCCAATTTTTGTTTAGCATTTTCTGAGTCCTTTAGATAGCCAAAAAGAAGATATAGAGAGGTAGAGTATGAGAATAGAAAATAGTTTGGTTTGGAAAGAAATGGACAAACAGAGCTGCTCACATAAACAGTGGATGCAGACAAAGTTGTCATACTTCCCATCATTGATTTTAACAAAATAAAAGGTAACAGATAGGATTGTTCTGTCTTCCTGGCCAAGTTTTATGTAGAGGGCAGACCCACCTTGCAAGCTAAGAAGTGAGCATGACTGGCAGTGGTTTTAGCAGTCCTGTTGAAATGTGTAAGATTAGTGTTGCACAGTCACAAGAAGAACTAATCCACTAAACTACTGGAGTAGTGTTTATGATCAAAGTGCTTATTAAAGAGAGAGAATTGCAGATGTTAAGGACCAAAGTAAAAGTGACAAATAGCTCACTTGATAAGTTCAAGGAAGATTATCTCTGCTGTGCTCTGGGGAAATCCACCCTGTTGAGGAGTTGCATGTCAGGAAAACATCTCACTGATCCCTCAGTTAACTTGGGAGCAGCAGCGCTATGTTACTGGTTTGGTTCTATGCTGCGGTGTATCTGTAGGTTTAGGTTAGATCTATAGTGTCTAAACTCACTTTTGTGGCGCTGCCTTGGGAAGCTCTCTCTCAGAGTGCACCAGATGGTATAGACATGCTCTTCTTCTGAGGCTAGGTTAACATCATGTGTCACTTTCAAGCAAAAGATTATAAATTACACCATAATTTTGGATATGTGCCTATCCAGACCATGAAACACGGGGTTTTATGGAGGATTTGCTCTCTCTAAACTTCCAGCAGTCAGTAGTAGGTTTCTGATTTAAGGAAACAAGTGACCTTCCCCCCATAGCATAAAAGTTTAATATTGCTTTGTGGGAGAGTAAGAGGAAAAAGGAACTTGTGCCAGAGATTGTGATAGCACAGTCAGTCAGCTCAACAGTCCCCTTCTCAAGTCTTTCTGTGCAGCAGTTTGACTTACCCTTGAAGAAGGCCAGGTGATGCAGATGAAGAAATATAATGGCTGGAAATACTTGTTAGATTGAAGCATTATATTAATAGCTGCAAAATGGAACTGACGTTTGCATGACTACTCTTTCATATCCATGGTATTTTAACAGACTTTCCTGCAAGGGCTCTTTCATCCTGGTTCCTGCAGCATTGCCATTTGGCAATTGCTGTTTAAACATGTTGCGATACAATGTGGAAATCTTCCAATAACATTCTTGAGAGACATAATTTTGTTTCGTTTCCATATACCTCTCCCAGCTTGTTCCAGGGTTAGAAACATTTGTATGGAAGCGTGACTTACCCTTTCAAACTCTATTTTCTTAAATGTTTTGCCCCGCCGTAAATTCCTTAATTTGAAAATCTCAATGCCACTATCACACTTGCAAATATAGTGACTTCATAGGCAAAGAGTTATGGCAATTGCCAGCATGTACAATTACATAATTTGCACCTACAAACATGGTGATTCCACAGTTTGTCTGGGCATGTAAATGTTCACATATATTGAATATGCAATAGCATATTTGAGTGATATAGGATTCTCCCTTTGGAATTATTCTTTTTCCTGTTGCATATTGTGCATATATTAATACATGTATGTACCTAGTGAGAAAAAATGTGGTGACTGCTATATCCTAACTTTTATTTCCTATTAAAAATTATGAAGTGGTTGAAAATCACATTATATTGGTCAGAATTGTGATATCCTGGATAAAATAAGTTCTGTGATTTCAGGTGAAAACCAATTAACAGTAATTTAGCAACTCAAGCAACAATAATTGCCTCAACCTGGTATGGGTATTTCTAAAATAAATTTTTAAAATCTTATGAAGAAAAACACAGAAAATATACCAACACATTTCTTGTGTTTTAAATCATCCAGTTTAACAAGTTAAAACTTTGTGAGCCTTAGTTAGCAATGGTAATTTACATGAAATAAAAGTGTCTATCTCAGCAGCAGTTATTTTAAAAAATTAGGTAACAGCACTAAATTGTGTGAGAGTTCCCTGGAAGTTTCCAGTGCCCAAAAGATCAGCCCAGTATTTCATAATTGGAAAAGTTTCTCTGGGATGATGAGAAAGAATCTTGTATCCATAAGGCAGAGCAAGGATGCATTTCCCTTTTGCTCCTGGAAGAAAGGAAATGTGGAGTAGTGGCTCACTGCTAAGCTGCTATTCCATTTTGCATTACTTAAATATACTAAGAAGTGAGGATGATAAAGACACTTTTGTCACAAATTGACTAGAGAAAACAGAATATGAATTAGGTACACAAAAATGAAAGGAGCATAGTTTGAAGCCATAAAGAGATTCAGTCTTGCTGTTTATTTCTGCTTTTGAATGATAAATAGACAGATTGCATTGCATTTCTCATGCTGCCTATAGATAAAAGTATAATGTTACTTTGGGACCTAAGCATATGAGAGTGGATATGCTCACAGGTCTTTAAGCATTCAGTTAAATTCATAACTTTCTTGCATATAAATACATTTGGGTAAGCAGATGAAATTTGCTAAAAGAAAATTAAATTAATAATGTTTATTGTGTCCATGATTGCCACAAGCTTATTTCTTTAGTATGAAAATGTCAAAAGAAGTTACTAGAGTTAAGATCACCTGAACAACCAGTTTAAAGGTACTCCCTGGTATTAAGCAACAGATATTCATACTGGCTGAGCAGATGCTTGTTCCTCACTTAAAAATTCTTGTTTAATTGACTTTCAGGGAGACAGCTATGTCGCTGAGCCTGGAGAATGACATCATATTCTGCTTATCATACAGGATTTCACATTGCTGCTGGATTTTCAGCCCTTTCAGAGGATGTAACAGCATCAGGTTTTGGTGAGTCCTGTTCTTTGTTGTGCAGTAGTATGAATGAAGTCAATCAGATAAAAAGTTACTGCCCTAAAAAGCAATCTTGTACAAAAAGGAAAGAACCTTTGTGTGGACAGCCAGCAAGATAACAAGTTCTCAGTTCAAGTTTTCGTTGATGTGCTCCTTCCAGTTCCTTCTGGTAAGCAAGACTACATCACTTTTCCCCTTCACTGTACCCTCATTCATTGCGAAACTTGCCTGAGAATGCAGTGAGTCCCCTCTCACTTTTGATAAAATTCAGAACAAAAACTATCATTACAATACATGGACAGTTATTTTTTTAGCAATTATTCTTAATAACTATTTCAGGATTTAATCTCTCCATGTAATAAGTGTAGCAAAGGTGGGAAGAGGTTCATTGCATTGTACAATTCATAACTGTTCATAACTCCATCCCAAAAAAAGCCAATGCAAGAATAATTTCTTTCTGTGCAACCAGTCTGAACTAGACCCAGATAAACTAACAGGGGCTTTGGATGTTATATGCCATAAGAAAAGTCGCCAAGTTTGCCACCATTAATTAGAGTTGAAAGTTCACTTTCTTCACTGAGATGTTGCAGTGAGTAAGAAAACTGTAATGGACATACTGGCACATATCTGCTACTGCTATAATGAGGCCAATCACAATAAATGCTTGCCAAGTATTTCTCTGTTTAAAAAAAAATATCATTACATTGGATCTTCTTCTGGATTTTAGGCTTTTCATCATGATTAAAGAAGGCTAGACTGGAAACAGACTACTTAGGATAACAGTATGGTGCTTTCAAGGATGAGGAGGATGGGGAGGAAGGGAGCCAACTGTGCACATACAAAATGAGCTGAATGACAAATGCCTTTTGAGTGTTTTCATGCATTGCAATTCTAATAAAACTGCTGCTGTAACTGATATATATATATATGAGATTATATCTATCTCACATATAAATATAGACAACTGAAAATGCTCAATTACAGTTTAGTGTCTTGTGTTCTGTTTCAAGTTCACAAGTGAAAATAACTTAGATAAGCCTTCACAAAAATAAAGCTGTGCTTTACCAAAGCCATTATATAACTCACTCTCTGCTTCATGTCAGTCCATTACATACTTGCAGACCTTAAGCAAAAGCTGAGAGTAAAATTCAAACCTGATTGAAATTTACAGGAGTCATTGCCTCTTATGACTAATTCTTCAGTAGTAGAAATTAAAGTTACTGCATGACATTGCTCAGTGTGAGATGCAGTTTTCTGTGCTACAGAAAATAGTAAAAACCCCCACAAACCTGCCTTGTTTCAAGCAATTTAGAGCATTGCATTGTTGTGCAAAAGCAGCTAAGCCTTAATTTCAACATTTTTTAAAATTATTGTACCCAAACTGACACTCATTTTTGCTATTTTTGATTTTGTAGGGTTTTACAAGAATGTTCACAGGCACAGAGCAGACATGAAAACTGTCACTTAGACTCAGTCATGGGGAACAATATTCTGTTTATCTCTCACATACAGTAGACAAACTTTCTCTTGAACAAACCTCCTTGCTGGGAGCTATGGAGTTGCCAATCCAGCATGACAGCTCTGACAAGTAACATCTGATGAGTTCTTGAGACATTAACACCACAACTGGAGCTCTTTGTGGTTAATCTAATTTCTTTCCTGTCCTTTTCCTCATCCCAGTTTCCTATTGAATTCTTCCCTCTTCTCCTCCTCTCTTTTTGTCATCTGTTCTTCTGAACACCAATAGCTGTTTCTGGAAAATGTGTTTCATGGAAATACAGGGAGAAACCTCTGGTTTTCTGGTAGAGACAAGAAATCTCTGTAACAGTTTCCTGTAAAAATTTGCTCCAGAGTTTTTCAGTTCTGGGTTCTTCTTCCTCTGTTTCTCTTGCTTCTCATTCATTGGCTTTTCCAATATTCCTAAATCCTTCCTGCCAATAACTTAGTAATACTCCCCAGTATGCTGTCTGTTCTGCAGCATTTCCAGGTCAGGGTTTGAAAGACAGTGAAGAAGTAGGAATAGGCTGAAATGCCACAAAGTCAGTGAGAACCATAGAAGGATACAGGAGGAAGGAGCCCTCAGTGAAGCAGTACCCTTCTTGAAAGAAAAAAGAAAGATTAAGCACCAGCTTAATCTACATGATACCAGCATGATAATGGTATCACTTGCTAGTTATAAAAGTCTTCCAGAATGTTCTACAAATCTCAAGACCTCCCAGATTCCAGGTATAAGCCTGAAAATTGGTTGCTCCTTGGTTTCTGTGTAAGGGTTGATAACAATCACAATGTGTTCTCTGCAATGGGCCCCTCTTACTAAAATGGGCACTGTGCAGTTCTACCAACTAATAGATTTCTCTGCTTGAATCACCTGAAAGCTAAATCTACCTTAATATATTATCTACTGTTCATAAGCTTTATCCTCAGGACAGCATGACTAAAGGATTTTCATTCAGTCACATCAGATTTTCCCTTTGGAAATTGTATATCTCTAGTCATACTAAGAGCCTATAAATGCAGATGACCTATGCTGTCAGGATTACATCTGTAGCACGTTAGAAAGTGTGAGGAAAATAAGCAGATGATAATTAAGATTTTTCATTGTGGTCTGACAGCTATTAACATGTTGTGCGTGGCTGTATTTATTGTGTGTTGTCAAGATTGCTTCTTGACAAGACATGGTCCCTATCAGTATAAAAAAATGTTTGGCACAAGATGGTGAAAAAATATTGCAGGTTTGGATTTTCCTCTAATTTTAGTCTCAGTGATGACAAAAGAGGTAATGAATTGTCAGGATGCATATTTTTTTTTTCTAATTCCTTTTTTTATCTTTATTTAAGCAAGGCAGATCTAAAATTCATTGGTAATCTGAAAATTTAAAAAAGCAATAAAAAGTCTTCTAGCCTAAGTGATGGAAGAAGCTCCTAGAGTTCTTCAGAAATAAGTGTAGATTTTAGGCTAGTAGCTTTGAGGAGGCCTAGTCTCACTTGTATGAAAAACATATCATGAATTTTGCATGCATGCCAAAAGGGGGTTTCAAACATGTTCATTTACTACCAGTTAAATTTGGGTTTTATTCCTGTTCACTGAGACATTCCATTCCAAATTTTTGTAATAATCTCTCCTTTTTGCTATACTGTACAAATTCCTTCAGTTAAATGCCTATCTTTGCATGTTTTGATTAATATGGTAGGTGGATCTTCTGTATCACTGAAGAGATTTCTATTATATCCGTGCTTTTTTTTCTCTTTTGGACTACAAAAAACCAAACAAACAGAAAGTCAAACAAAAACTCCTTCAGCTCTCCCACAGACTTTTTCCAAATGCATCTCAAGGGAAGGGCTTGAGTTTTCCAGTCCTTCACCCCTTCCTGTACTGTCTGCTCGTAATATAACTTGATAAACTGGAAAAGAAGATTGGCTGCTTCTCCAGTTAGTCATACTTTCAGCAGCAAATAATGTTTCTTTCTTCCTTAATGAAAAGGTACAGAATTTGACAATATGCACTGGTGTTTGTATACTATTCTCCTCACTTTATCCTGAGCTTTGACTATGGGAATCCCATTGTCCATGAAATGCCTCTGAAATTATTTCCATGATGCAGAAGAAACTCTCCTGACCCAAGAGGCAGTACTGTGATAACCAGAGATCATTTAAAGGTCTCTTGTGCATATGTCTGTGGAAAGAAACAAAGTGTGAAGTCACGTGCTGAGTAGGATCTTTGATTCAGCACGGCATGAAGTTCTTGCTTGTCCTAAAGTCAGAACTCTGCCTGATGAGAAAATAATTTCAGGTCCTAATTAAGAAGAAAAAAAAATTCAACCATTAAAATTGGACAGAAATCATGGCAATATGAACCTGAAAATGTGCTAAAAGTCAAAAGGCAATTCCTCTCCTTCTTCCCTGCCTCCAAAAAAAAAGGTAAATCTCCAGATTTTTGAAAAGCTTTGATATAGCAACAGTATGGGTAATTGTAAAGAAGAATACTGTGTTTGGAGATTTCTTACTCTTAATAATATTTTTTCTTTTGGTGTTTCTCTACAATACTTCCCTGGGACACCTCATTGATACTCTCCTGAAAAGCTTAAAAGCTTTAACATGGTCATTTGGTAATGGAATGTTACTTGTGTATCCATACACTTCTTCTTTCTCTTCATTTCAGCTAGCAAGCATTTTACCTGATGTGCAAAGTGGGGTTAATCTGAGAAGAGCAAAATAAACCAGAACTGGAAAATAAACCAGGCTGGAAAAAATTAAAGGAATTGGGATTTTTATATTGCATTTTGTTTTCAAATGTGTCAGATAAAATTCTAAATGCTGCAACAGAAACTGCTGACTGACTATTTTTTTTTAAAATTTATTTCTGGTCAGAAACATCACTGTGATTTTTCAAACACGGATGTAATCTTTAATCCTGAGTGAGTGACTCCTCTTTAAACAGTTTGGTGAACTCATTTTTAAAAACAGATTTTAAAAACAGTGGAGACGGCACCTGACGTTCCTTTTCCATTTTATGTCTACAAAATTATAAAATGAAAAAAAAGAAAAAAAAGAGGACTCAAAAGAGTAAAGAACTAAAATGTCCCTTTACCCCTGCAAGCTCTGTGTTGGAACCTTTCTACCTCTTGCTCTCACTCTGTCTGAATTCCTACCCTCAGAGTCAGGCTGGATGTGGACGTGAGTCTTTGCTTAGCTCATTGCAGAACAGAGGCCCAAATGACTGAAAGAGAAAGCAGAAATCTTGGCAGATTGCTAACATATCAAGTGTTAATGAATACAGTCCTCTAATTAGAAATGTCTGCAAGAACTGAGTAATGGGATCCTTTGAAAATGTGACAGTTTTTAATTTCTTTTGTTAGTAGAGTTTATACTTTTCTAAATTAGAGCTTTTATCAAACTGGCATCAGACTTTAGGAATGACAATAATACTTGAAATACAAATAGAGTTTCTTTTGAAATCACTAGCTAAGCTAACATTTTATTGAAATTCTTACTTTCTGGACTGTATTAGGTTAATAGATATAATTTAAGAACCTTTTTTTCCTCCTTGTTTTCTTTTGCTGTTCAAAAAAAAAAAATCCTAATGTATGTGAGGCTGGCTGGAAGCTGCTAGCTAATTTTCAGAAACATCTTGGCTTTTTTTTTTTTTATTTAATTTCAAATGTAATACCTCCCCAGATGGCAGACTTTGTAATTTGTGGCACCAGTTCAAAAAGGTACATTAACTGCCTCTAAACTGCTCAGCATCAAGCATTACTGGACTTAATTGTGAATTGGTTTAATTTTAATTAAAATACATCCATTCCTTAGCATGAAGTTTCAGGAGGTACAGGTGGGTTTACTTCTGTGTGACTTATATCCCATTTTATACCAACACTCCCGCTGAAAAAGAACAAAACACTGAAGACCCAGAGCAGCACATAAACATTCAGTGTGCCTTGAAGTCCTCTCAAGGAGCCTGAAAGGGATGGTTTCTTTCATTCTTGGCCAAACAGTGATAGACAAACAGGTAAAAAGGCAAGGAGAAAAATACCATTTACTCACTGTAGCAGCAGGAAATCAAGCAAAGAAAATAAACAGGGTTTGAATCCTGGGCCTTTAACCTGCTAGTCAGACAGATTTCTACAGTTTCATTCTGTGCACATTTGTGTGCTGGTAAATGATGAAGGGGAGGTAGAGGAACTAAAGGCTTGTGGGATCCCTGGGACTCCCACAGCTATGAGCACAGCTGTACAAACACACGCAAGCTTTGTTAAGGTAGGGTGGGCAATTGGCTGAAACTGCTGAGCCAATCTGACCTATAAATCCCTTGCAAAAGCTCTGCCTGAGAGAAAGCCAGAAGTTATGTGTAAATGTTTTACTCAGCCAATTGTTTTTGGTCCTCCTCTGTATATACATAAAACCTCTATCATCCTCCTGGACAGATAATTTTGTAAGCACTTGCTTTGAGTGTCCTGCTGAATTGCTGATTACCTGGAGCAGAGCAGGGAAGGGAGGGATCAGTGGGTGGATGGAGGAACTAATAACTCAGGAACTCATTCAAATGAATGTAGAATTTTAAAGGATATGTGATATATCACATAAGCTGACAGAGGGCTAATGGCCACAGGAAGTCTATAAAAAAGAGAACGCGACATCCAGCAGTTTGTTTTGAGCAGCAGGATGATATGAATTGGTCAGGGTAGGAACAGAAAGATTAGATTAATTATTTCAAATTGGACTGCAGTCTGTCTCTTCCCTTCCTTCCCACAGCCTCCTCCAGTAGAACTCCCACTGCACATTTGCAGATATGATCTCATGTGAGGAAACAGCATCGCAGCCCTGCGCTGTCCTGAGTGCATGTGGAGAAGCTGCACCAGAGCTAGTCCCCAATAACCCTTACCATGCAAATCACAAAAACATCAGCACCCTCCATCAGCAAAAGAAAAATAGAGGATCTTTCTCAGGTTTTTTTTTTTTACTTTCCAAACATTTCTGAACTCTGTGTGACCTTCTTTACGACTGAATCTAAGCACCTCTAAATACATAGCAAATTTAGACAGTAGAAAACAAAGTAATGCATTGCAAACCAAAGGAAGATGAAGGAAGTAATGAGAAGTGAAACAAAGAGAACTACAGATGAAAATAAAGCAGCCTAAAACTAGAGAATGTTGAAATAAAACATATGGATTAGAGTATTAAACAGAGCACGAACTGTGCAACTTGCCCCCATTTTCTTACCCTTTGCCATCCTTCCCACCACCTAAAAAGCAGTTAAACTGCAGCGGGATAATATCACTCTTGGGATTTGTGAAACAAAATCAATGAGAGCACTGGGAGTAACGTCACTTCTGTAAATGATCAAAATCTACCAATTACAGGGAGGTGTTAATCCTCATCAGACCCGTTTGCTGCTGTGGCAGCATTTGAAGTAAGGCTGCTGTGGAAGTGTTACAGGGCCAACTACTCTCACAGCATTTGGAAAAATACAAGTATTTCCACCCAAGCTTCTTAAAAGAAATTTGAATTGTAAGAGAGAAGGAAAAGATTAGGAGTAAGAAGGGGGTAAAGCACAATATTTTTGCTCATTTATTTGGTAGGAATAAAAAACTAGGAAATGTTGGGAGATGGGTCCAAAAATCTCAGCATGAGTTGTCCTGCTAGAGCTTTTCTCCAATGCCTTTAAAATCTTGGGACTTCCTCAGTGCTGTGATATCTCAGTAATTTGAATTGGCTGTCAATTATGCATGCATTTATGTTGTATATCATAGGAAATCAGAGTTGAGATATTGTTGCATCTGTACTTACTTTAGCTTGCTGATGAGCAGAGATCCACATCCTCTGCACTCACATTACCCGGAAGGATCACACTTGTGGGAAGCCTGAAGCATCAAGTCCTAGAGAAAAAGATCAGAAGAAGGGCAGCTGTGCAGGTGTCGGAGGGTTGTTTTATCCTGTCTTTTTTTTTGTCTCAAAAAATATAATTTGTGCTGTTAAATGTTGATTAAATGACTGGGCTTAATATGGTATTTCTCTTTAAGGTGAAACTAGTTAGAATAATTGTGCAGTAATTCATAAATACAGAGTATGCATTGAATTTTGGTCACGGAGCCCGTTTTCCTCCCTCTGCATTTTAAAGCAATAGACCCAAAGCTTCTCAAAAGATGGATTTCCTTCCCTTCAGATAGGCCATTTTCTGCTGTGGAGCTGAGTAAAGACAGAGACAAGAGACGGGAAATGAGGAGATCTGAGCTTGCCAGAGCTTCCAGCAGCAATTGGACAAGCTGCCTGAACTGTGGCTTACATAAAGTAGGCACTGAGGCTGTTGTCATCCTGCCACCTCACCCTGCCTCTGGCTAAAGGCTGGATTCTCTTCTGTGGGTTAGTCCTGCAGGGATTGGTGTCCTCTGGAACCATCTGCAGTTACATGGGAGCTGAAAGGCAGCATTGTCTGCAGAAGCCACTGAAAGGTGCCTTTCGATGTTTCTGCAAAGCAAAGGGACTCGAGTTTTGCAGGTAAAACTCACAAGTCAATAACAGCCTGCTCAGGGAGGCTCTGGAATTCTGTGCTTGGGAAGATTCAAAACACAACTGGACACAGCCCCATGCAGGCTGCTGGGGCTGACCTTGCTCTGTGTAGGGGGCTGGACGAGGCCATCTCCAGAGGTGCCAGCCAGCCCCAGCCCTGCTGTGAGCCTGTCACTCTGTGAACAGCAAAGTGTGTTTGCTTGGGCTTGACATGCTGCAGCATGAGTGACAGCTTCCGCAGAGAAATGGAACAGAAATAAAGCCACTCCTTCTCCCGACAATGGCAGGGTTTCTTTGCTGCACTTTCCTTCCCCCAGCCCTGCAGGCAGCCCTGCCCAGCATTGCTCCTTGCCTGGGCCAGCAGGAGCTCCCCAAACCAGTGGCCATGGGCTGCAGGGTCAGTCCAGACAGGCAGGACTAAGGAAACCCGAGAGAGCACAAGCTATGGAATTACCTTTTTATTGCCTCTTTTCTTTCCTTTAGAACAGTCATGGTGTGATCACAAAGCACAACAAAATTTATTGATAGCAATACTTTAATATTTGTAAGAGGTTTTTTTCACTATTTTTCTTATTGGTCACTGGAAAAGGAGTGTCATTTCCAAGAGAATGAACAATGAAAATTTGTGTAGCATGGTGAGAAATCATGAAGTGTCAAATGCCCTCGGACCCTGATTGTATAAGGAATTTTGCTTTACTAAAATATTGTCCTGACTCTGGACTTCAGCAGATGGCATCTGGGCAATCACAGCTGAACCTCTCCAATAAAACTAGTAAATATTGTACTGCTAATTCCTTTAGAAATGTGCCAGAGCACACAAGGCAAAAAATTAATGACATATTGCAAATTTCCAGTTTAGTCTTTTATGCCATGTGTAATGTTTTACTGAAGTCTTAGCTTCCTGCTGTACTAACAAAATGAAAACATCTGAGGAGGTGCAATTTCATGATAACATTAGAATAGAAGGCCACTATAAAATTGTTAGCTGAAATTTCAGTTTCAGGTCTATAATGATGCTTATACTACTATGACTTTCATTCATCTCTGAAAAGCGTTACCAAATGCTGCCTGACAAAGACATGTTACTCACTGATGGAAATCAGTACTTATTGCTAATCTGAAAAAACAAAAGCCAGATGAAAGCAGATTATGTTCTTTCCCCATTTACCTGCATCTGTTCCACCAGAGGACCAAAAACTCTATTTAGAATACAAAATATTTTGGAGCTGAACTTGCTCTTCATACCCAGGGCCAAGAGCTTCCAGATGATAAATATGTTTTTTGGACAGAGAAAACAAGGAGTGAAATCTTGATCCATCAAAAGCTAATGCAAAAAGACACTGTCTTCTCTGAATCTAGGATTTCATACAAAATAAAGCTGTAGCTCTGTTTTAAACTGTGATCAATAGAGGTGTTGTAGTTTTATAATCATTGAACGTCCTCACAACATGGGAAATACATTATTTACATGCTTCATAGCCTTGGCACTAAACACTTACCTTACTATTTGTGGTGCATAGTCCATGTCTGGTGGAAACTACACTAAATTGAGGAATCAATTGCAATCAAAGGAATCAACCTTGCAAAAAATACACATTTTGCTTCCAAATGTGGATTCTGAGAGCTTAGGTGGAAAGCTCTTCTTTGAAGCCATTAGCAATCTTGTGCTTTGTTGAGCTCTCTTTTGAGAGCTTCCTTGTGAAGGAAAGAGCACTCATGAATATTCATACCAAACCTAAGTGAAATTGCAGACAGAGCTTGTAGATCCTATAAAAAAAAAAAAAAAGAGTTGTTGCTTTATCTCAAAAGAAAATATGAAAATTTGGGGTTTGGCAATATTGATCCAGCTGACATGATTGAATTTTTTTTTCCTTTTTCTAGCCTGGAGCAACCTACAGCTCTATAAATCCTACTGACAAGAAATTTAAAACAGAGATTTGTCTTTCTAGATTTTTAGAGTAGATCTTAAAAATGAAAGACAAAAATTCATTACTGTTTTGTAGCATGTCCCTTGGTGGTGATTTTCTCCTATGTCTTAATGTTCTTCCTTAGCTATCAGCTAGCATGCTTCATTCTTCTTAAGCAATTGACTGAAGACAGAAAGTCACTTTGTTTATAGAAATGGTGAGTTGGAGTTTTAAAAGTACTGGAAAACAACACATAGTGTGGTGATCATGCTAAAAGATTTAAACATTTTTTCAAGGGTCAAGTTTCAAATAAGAGGTATTGTTTCCCTTGGGGAATTTTAGTTGAACCAAATCACTCAAATTGTTAGAAATTCTCACTGAGATCCATGTGCTTGTCTACACTGTTAATCTGTTGTCTACTTTGATGGTTCATCATGACTACATATTTTTAGGTGAGTCTGAATGCTAATAGAAGATGATAATGAATAATGATGTTTCAGTCGGTAATGATGTTTCTGATGTTTCTGATGTTTCAGAAAATATGCTGACAGTATGAGTGCACACAATATACTGTATTAGTGTTCCCACCAGTCCTATGTAAGACTGCCTTTTTTTCAAGTTAGAGGCATTAATAGCCTGTACAACTCTCCTGAATATCCCTATATGGTGTGTCCATACTATTTAATAAATATTTTTCCAAGATATTCTAAAAGTAATTCAAAATATGTCAGTTTAAACTGCGTAATGCATGTCAAAATGAATGTCAAATTCTACCTCTGCACATGATATAAATGGAAGGGTTTTTAACGTTCATTTAATGCTTCTGCTCAGAGATTGAGCAGAACCCATTTTGGGAGCATGATGTTAACTACTGAGGTGGAAGACAGAAAGTTCTATTGCAGATGTCTCTTTACCAGTTTATCATATCCACACCTTTAGGGGAAAAAAGAAGAGAAAAACAGCAGGTGAATTATTCCCCTGCGTTGTGGCATGTGAAGTCAAAGAAGCTTCACTGATGAAACGTTGTGAGCAAAGGGAGAGGTGAGATCTTCCAATTTAACATAAAAGGGGTGCTGACTGATGAGTCTTTCATAGATTTGACTGGTCAGAAAAATTGTATTTGTGCAGACTTAGCAGCAAATCCTGCTACTAACACTGCTGGATATTTACTGGTTTTGCCACCTGCAGTGCTGAAGAAAGCACCTCAACAGAGTGGACTTTTTGAACTATGAGAAATTATGACAGAGAGCAAGGATTCTTCCTTAAGGCTCAGCTTCCAGGAAAATGCATTAAAAGATGGCTCATTGAGTTAGCAGAACGTAAAGAAAGTGGCAGCTACATGAGACAGCCAAAATGTGTCACTTGAGAACCCTAAATATGCTGGGGTTATATTTTGGAATATAACAAATACTTCCCAAAAGACAACACAGATGTTGTGAATTATCACTTATATCATTTTAGCACTGCATAATACCAGTCATAGGCTGGGTTGCCACTACTCCACACATGATGACTTAAAATTCCCTGTTCCAGTCTTCAGCTAGCTTGTAATCCATAGTTTAAAAGAGATGTTATGAAGAAAAGGAAATTAATGCATTCATGAAAATGCTACACGATTAACTTCCTCTTTGATGAGTCAAGTTCTGGACTGACATTCATGTCAATGGAATGGCATTGGTTTGACTATCCTTGCTTATGACACTAGCATAAGTCCACAGTAAAATGAGGATACTCCAGTTAATTGCTGTATTTCTGACTGTTAACAGGAAAATTAGTAAGCTCTGAATTATTTCTGAAAGCATGTTTTGACCAACTGGCTCACAGTATTTCCAATTGCAGCTCCAAGGCATTTTTAATTGGGTCTTCCACTGTGTTTTAAAGTGTTACAATATCTGTTACAATTTATTGGCAGCTTTGAAAAGTACTCCGTGTACATAGGCAAAGCTTACAGCTTAAGTTAGTATTTCTTATGCATTTACTCTGCTGCTTAAATGGTAGAATATTTATGTCAGCCAGACTATTTATGAAGTACTTTGCTCAAAATGGTTTAGGGATAATAGTTTATATTCCTATGTCATGAGTTAAGGACTTAGAGCTGACTGAAAGAGCAACTAGTCTCTTCAGTTCTTCAGGCTGCAGACAGGGTGATCTCATGGTCTTCCCCATAAAGCAGAAGGTTTTGAATATCTGGATAAGAGATAAAATATTTAAAAACTTAAACTATGCATAGGGAGAGAAATTAGGAAGATAATGTACAAATTTAACATCTGGACTCCTCATTTGGTATAATGCTTTCTTGATGCAGCAGTGGATAATCTTTCCTGGAACTGCTGTTATCATAAGTGCCAAGAGGCAATTCCCCTGCGTTTAATTTTTATACAGCCATTCATTATTAAAAAACACACACTGAACAATTGCCTAAAATTAAGTGTGAATACTCAAATCCAGACCATGTAGGCAGGCGCAGTTATTTCACATCAAATAGAAGACCTGTGAAATGGCTCTTGGGGTAGTGAACTCCTCCTGGAGCTCAGCATCCATGCAGTTACATGGTGCAGACCACACCAGCCTGTCTGGAGTGCTCTGGATGGAACTGTGGCTCTCAACTCCCTCAGGAGTTCACCTGAGAGCAAGGATAGCTCCAAGTCATAGATATGAGCTCCTAGATTTAACATTCCTTTTTCCAAATTTTCCAAATTGTTGGGGGTGGGGGCAAAGTTCTCTTTTGATGGTTTGAGATGTATTTTAGGACATTTATGCAATTCTCTTTCAAGGTGGTCAAAAATCTGACCAATCTTGCCCAAACATAGGTATCTCTGAGCCAAAACTCCACTGAGCAGAGACAAGGAGCAGTACAAGACTTTGTTTCCAACCCTCATTATAGAAAGGATGGAATCATTGCATGTTCTTTCTACACTGCAGCAAGATTTGGTTTTATTCAAAAGCGATATTTTTATTTATTCTGCATCATTCAGAATGGTTATGCTGCACCATTCTTGCCACCATGCCAAGTTACATCTTCATAGTCTGAGGCTCAACAGTTCAGTCGCATTCATTCATTTTGCATTTTCTCCCTCTGTCGAGGTGTGAGAATAGTGTTCTCCAGTTCTCCCACTAAAACCACGAGCCGCTGCCACTCCTCCCTGCTCCAGCTGGAGGCCCAATAGGTCATGATCGTCAGCTGAGATAAGAACAATGTACTGGAAACAGTAATGCGATAACAAAACCAACAGTGACAGCAACAATATTAGTAACAAAGGATATAAGTAAAGAAAGGGCTCCCACGGAAACCCCATGACAACAGGCAATACCAGACAAATTCCTCACCACATTTGCTCAACTGGAAGGAATCCCTTCTGGGCAGAAGTGAGGTGGTACAGAATTACCATCTCTTACATCTTTGCTACAGCAAAACTTATTGTTGTCCTGACCTGAACTAGGACACCCTCTCACATACCTCTTCAAATAGTCAGAACTCTACAAGTGACCCAAGGATCATAGGAAATAAAATGTTATTGCCAATTCCATTTGCTGCCATTTATCTCTACATAATGCAGAGATTTTACAAGTGAAAGTGCAAATTTTCATGTGCTTTGCTTTTGCAAAGTACAAGTTCTTGAATGAGAGTAGAATTGCAATTTATTTTCAGCAAAACATGTAGAAAAGGTTTAGTCCACGGGAAACTTTTATTTTACTTTTTTTTTTCATTTCTGAATCTCTGTCTGCCTAATCCCTCCCTCTCTCCACACACACACACACACACCCTGCTGGCTTTTGCATCCCCATCATTCCAATAGAATAATTACATTGCAAGAAGTCAAAAGGTTCCATATCTGCACTCTGCTACAGGACACCAAGAGAAACGTGAAGTCATCTTCGGTTTGTCAGGCTTGTATAACAGCAGGACAGAAGGATGAGTTGATGTAGTCATGTGCTGTATTAAAGAGGACAAGCAAGGCTTTTAACTGCTTGGTTTTCCCTTGGTGGAGTCATGTCACCCAACCACCCGCTCCTGGATACACTCACCCATACTGTGCCTGTGCTGAGCCTGGCTGTTCTGGAGTTCTAGTCCATGCACTGGAGTGTGAATTGCAGGAGGGAAACCAAAGATTCTGCGAAGTTAGGGGTGGGTACCTACCAGCAACCATGCACAGTCAGAGGGAGGAGAAACTCCTCCAGATCACAAACTGTTTTCAGCCCAGGGGATTTTCTGAAGATGATTCAGTTTATTGTTTTGCATCCACCCCTTGCATCCAAGTAATCTAAACCTTACAAAGACCTCTGAGCTCTTAGTTGTTTGTGGGTAGAGCAGTAAAATACACTTTGAATTCCAACTGAAACCTTAAGACAATTTTTCCTTTAGAAATACTTCTGGAGAAAAAGACAACTACAGAAAACAGTTCAAAGGTACTTAAGCATGTAGTCTGTTCTCTTATTTTCCAACAGCTGTGTGGAATTCAGTACTTATACAGACATAGCCTATAGCCATAGAACTACTGAAACAGCAGATAAGTATGGCTTCTAAACCATATTTGAAAAATAAAAAGTCTAACTGCCTACCAAAACGCAAGAATTATTTTGATTGAAAAAAAAAAAAAAGGATGTCTAATACCAGCAACACTGGAACATTAGCTAAAATATGACACCCATGGATATTGATCATTGCTGGGATTATTGTGAAGGAATCTGATCCCATTAGACCAAAAACAAAAAACAATCACAATGGCAGCACCTCAACAGGGTGTTACTGTGGGATGAAATAACTAAACAGACTACTGACATTCCCCTATGACATATGGCTTCCTAGACCAAAATTTAGGTAGGTGGATACTTGTCAATATTTCATCTTTTAAAATTTTTTAATTTCATGTTGTTCGTTTTTTTATTTTAATCATAGTGGATCAAATTTTTCTCCATAAACTACATTTGGCTTCTTAATAACAGTAGCTGATCAAACTAAAATTTTGAGTGACTGTCTACATTATTGCTCCAGCAGCCACATTTTGTGTCCTCTTCACTGTGCTCTTTACAATGCTGAAGACTTCAACCTAACCTTGGCCCACAAGCCTGTCTCCATCATAGTAATGCTTCTGAGGCTTTGTGTTGATTTATCTGGCAAGAATATTTCAATGATAATTGCAGGGTAGACTGTAGTATCCACTTGGAGAAAATTTCAGTGTCTTTCCCATAAGGGGACCATGGCCTGAGCAAGCAAGGTTTAGTCACAGAGTCCGGCATTTCCTTAATTCAACAAGTGCCAAGACTGAAGCAGATCACATTGAAAATACAGTTAGTAATATAACAACAGTAGTTATTTATTTGTGTTTCTATAGTTCATGCAAACATTCTGCTTGTTAGAGAAAGAAATACCTCAATCATATTATATGACCACATTCATCAGCTTTCCCCCTCCCCTCTCTTTTTTTTTTTTTCTATTTCTTTGAGATAGATCATTTCCTTCAGATCTAATTGCCAAAAAAAATCTGTAGGCATACAGCAGAACCATTGCTGGTTTAAATCTCCTGTATTTTTTCAACTGCTAAATGTAAGACTTTATGTTTTAGATTTTCATACAGAAAATATACAAGAGCTTTGTGGAAAATGTGTCAGGCATGCAGTAAAGCACACTGTGCCAAAAGTATGGTATGTTTCTTCAGATAGTCTTCCTCAGGGATTTCATTTCAGTTGATCCTGGGCTGTATTAACATCACTTTGTTAAAATATTTCCTTTTCCACTGTCATTGTCCATTTGTAGAAATACTTCTTATTGGCTAACATTTCTTTTTGTTATCACCTTCACATGAAGGTTGCATTTCAGCTAACATAATTATGGGATAGAATATCAGGAGATCCATAAACCATAAGACCACTAATTCTTGTCTAATTGTAGACAAGTTATATGTATGGCAACAGAAAATAGAATGACATGTCATATTACAAAAGGTGTCATAGAACTGATAAGTGTGTATATGACACTATTTGTTATCTTTCCAGATATGACAAAAACCATCCTGGGAGAAATACATGTATGTAATGTATGTGTATATATATATATATATATGTATATATATATATATATATATATATATATATATGAAATAAGTCCTGGCCTCTATGCAATTTTTTAATTTAACATTCTATAGATGTGATATCATTTTTACCTAACTATAAAAGAGTGAACTTTGAAGTAACACTTCAGAAAATACTGAGTCATTTCCTGATTCAAATATAAATTGACTTCCAAAGTTGTCATTGCTTAAATCAGCTCCTGGTGCCAATAATCTGTAAGAGAAACTCCTTATTTTAATAGATTCACAGTGGAAACAGATACAGCTATAGGGACAAAGTATTTATTTTCCATCATAATATTTTTCAAGATCCCTGACATCAAAGCAAGGAAGTGTTAATGCAGCTTTTGTTGCGTTGCTTCAACACAGTGAAAATTTCTTAGCACCAGCTCAGCCTTTTGGAGACATATGTAGAATTTTTTGCTTTACAATAATAAAAATGCTTTGCCATTTTGTGACACTTCTTGCTTAGTGAACACAAGGCACTTAACACACAGTGTATATAGAGAATGTCTTATACACATTGAAGGACAAGGATTTATTTCCTAAATCTTAGGACTTTCTCCATATTAAGGGAGGAAAAGACAAACATACTAGAGCAGCTCTACAAGACCATCTCCACCTGCAGCAGTGTGATGCTAGCGGCTGAACAGGTATAGAACACTAACAAGAGATGATGATGAAAGCTTTCCTGTAGTATGGCATTCAAAAGGACCTTGTTTAAAGTCAACTGAAGTAATTAAGTAATGTGCGAAGCCTGTGACTGTCAGGGCAAATGTATTTGAATACATTTATTTCTAAAATATTTTTGTGGTTTTGATAACAGTTTGTTCACCTATTCTATCAGAATTGTGATTTTGGCTAAAACAGCGCTTAGCTTCTCATCAGTACTCCTTACTCAGTCTAATAAACACAAAAGTCCATATTATCTTATTGTCATCTTTCTCTTTCCTTGTCCTTATTTTATTTTCTCTTTTACTTTTTTGAAACATCTACTGAATTAACTTGCACAGGCCCAGGGAGTTCCCAAAAGATGGAGGAGTATGCCAAAAGAGTAGCACAATACAAAAAGCAGCACATTTGTCCTGCCCTTACATTCTTCCCAAAGTTTCTGCCCTTGACTGCTCTCAGAAGTGGGGTATTGGTTGGAATGGACCCTTGTTCTGTCCCCAAACAGCCATTTTTAATAATTGCTCTGCTACTAAGACTGCAGTCTACTTAAATTACTGTGCCTATCACTCTGTTATTCACTATCTAAAAGTAAACATACGCACAATTATTTTCAGGGAAGTGTGGACACCTTCCATGGCCTTCTCTTCAGTCTCATAAAATGTGATGCTTACATTAAGGAAAATATTCTCAGTCAGATTATGTGAGAGCTTTGGCCTGAATTTGAAAGAAGAAAACTTCTTACTTATAAGACTATTAAGAAAATTTTGAAAGTAGGGATCCCCAGGGATCAAAAAGGGAAGTCAAATCACAAGAGCAACCTGCATTTTCAAATTATACTTTTCAAATTATACCGTTTTTTTTAAGCCAGTCTTATGATGCTGGCAGTCTTATTCATTGGACTGGTCTTAAATAGAGAAAGATCCAAACACTGTCTGAAGCTCCAGATAGCAGATTTTCATTCACCCAGTTGGTATTTACCCATTTTGAGAGGACCTCTTGATCAGTGCTTCCCAAAATGTAGAGGCTTGTGGCACCATAGTAAATGATTCAGTGTTAACTCTTTGTAACACTTCATGAAGAGTTTTTAATTAAATTCACAACCGTGTATGTGTTCAGAGTGAATGACAAACTGGGCACTTTGAGAACTACCACTTTAGATAATTAAGCCTGTCTTTAAGTTTGCAGTGGGCAACAATTGTCAGAAATATTACAATATTATCCTAAACCAGTGCTGCACTGTATGCTGTCATCTCTTAAGGATTTGCTCTAACATTTTTCATCACACAAAAAATTCCTGATTCCTGCCTCTTGCAGTTTGCCAGGCTACATACAAATAACATCTTTCCATAGAGATCAGGAACTTACGTTATTGTGCTTTGTCTTATCTCTCAGGGCACCAAAAAGAAAGGGGGAAAAGGCAGGAAATAAAAACCCAATTATATCCTGATTTGCTAATGTTATTTTTCAGATTAAATGTCACTTTCTGTTACAAAACCTGCAGCAGTTGAAGCTGTCAGTTTTGTGAATGCTTCTGCATGAAGCCCTGTCATAGCAAACAGAACGCTGGATAGTCAGGCTCCTTAGGGGGCCAGAAAAATTTTGACAGAGGTTTAACAGCCCTTGAAATTGTATCCCCAAACCTTGGAAAGCCTGCTGGTTCAGTGGGAAAAGACATAAGCTGACCAAGTTATAAATAAACTCTTTTATCACAGGCATTGGTGTCTTGGTGACTTCAAAGGCCCAGTAAAAAGACTGATTTCTCTGAAGTCCCATAGACAGTAAGAACTTCATTGTGCTGGACAGGCGAGTCCTGGTCCAGAGCTGCAATTTGATAATACTGACTTTTCTTTCTTTCTTTCTTTATTTCCCCTTTCTTGTCCTGTTTTGATATCATCATCTGAATTTCTGGTAAACTGAGATCAGAAAACTTTGGATTTACATTTGATGTTAAATTGAGAGTTATGTATTTAACACTTTGATTTCCTGTGCAAATTTTTTTTAATCTTGGAGCCAACACCATAAACATTTTAAATGTAATGAAAAACAAATCTACAATTATATACAGAGCTACCCACTGTCATCACTCTTCCTGCAGGTAAAAATTAAAGCATGTTCCTGGGTGCACTTTAACATCTTTTCCCATCTGTTCCGATGTAGACCACTGTTATATATTAAAAAAGAAAAGAAAGACAAAGAAAGAGAGAGAGAGAAAGAAAGAGAGAAAGAAAAAAAAAGAAAGAAAGAAAGAAAGAAAAAGGAAGGAAGGAAGGAAGGAAGGAAGGAAGGAAGGAAGGAAGGAAGGAAGGAAGGAAGGAAGGAAGGAAGGAAGGAAGGAAGGAAGGAAGGAAGGAAGGAAGGAAGGAAGGAAGGAAGGAAGGAAGGAAGGAAGGAAGGAAGGAAAGGAAGGAAAGGACGGAAGGAAAAGGAAAATGAAAGGCCTAACTATATTTTAACATGGGATTTACTGAAAAAACAAACAATAAAGAGCTATCCTGGACCCTTAATGCTAAATGTTACCTAACACATGATCCAAGCAGGATGAAAATTTGTCACAACTAGTGACAAAATAACAGTAATTTTTGCAAAGCTTAACTCTGCTAATAGTACACTGCTCATAGTAAATATACATTTGTTTTTGCTTTCCAGAAAGATTCTACTCCTACTCATAAGTAACCTGTTCATGAGACACAACAGTAAGAAGAAAAAGTCCATTCTGTTTTAACGTTTATGTACTTCACCTTGTTTGGGGAGAAACTGGTACTTGGTGAGAGAAGAAAACACAGGCAGATAAAGTAGGACAAACAGGGAATCATCAGCATTTGAAGTGATTTATATCATGGTTAATGATGCACATATGGTTTTGACAGGAGGGAGCATCTCAGTCTTCTTCCCCACTTCTTTCCACAGAAGCAAAAGTTCCAACATAAGAAAAGGCCCATATTTTTATCGGCCTATTTCAGAGCATAATTTATACTTTTTTGTGGACTTCTTTTACTGTTACCCATTGCAAAATTTGTTTGTGTAAAGTCTGCAGGCAACTTGCTCTACTTACACTATTCAAACCAAAATATTGTATGCTTCTTTCTGTATGCAAGAAAAGTCATGTCAGACACAGACATGCAAAGGAAACGCTGAAGCACAAAATATTGTCATTGGCAAAGCCAAGGGAATAAATTGACCAGCTGCCAGTATTTGAGGAGATCTAGCGGAAGGGGCATGACTCCAAAGGACACATGCCTTAAACTTCAGAGATGCAACGATCTTTCATGTTGGACAAAGACAAAGAAGAAATGTTCCACCTGTTTCATGTGACAGAAACAGCCTGAAATTTGTTTTTCGTTTTGCATCTTGATGGTAGATAAACTTAGAAGGACTAGACAGTGTGGTATTTGCTTTAGGAAACATCCCTAAGAACTGAGAAAAATCTGACATGTTTAACAAAGGTAGCTCAGTGATAGACTTTCACATAATATCTAAAACAACAAAATGTCTTATATAATACATACTTATTTATAAGATATGCAGCTTTTACTACCTGATGTCTTCTTTTTACTCCTGATGTTTGAATATCCTGCTTATGGCACCACAAAGTTACACAAGGAGAGATTGAACTAAAGTGGGATACCATAGAACTGACCAGGAGAATTTGTTTAAAATCAAAACTGCCCAACTCTTAAAAATCAACCAGTGAATTATATTTGTTTTTTTATAAGATGCATTAGAAAGTGATGATTTGCTCTAAGTTTGACCCCTCATATTTGATACTCAGAGCCACCAGTTACTTCTGACAATCAGAATCAAATGGTGTTCACAAAATATCTCACTAATGGTAAAGTGTATGCTCTAGTTGTGAATTTTATGATATATCAGGGACAACTTTATTCACAATAGAAACCATCCAGTTGCAAAATTCTGTTTACTAACATTTTCTAAGTAGATTCTCTTTTTAATCTTTTGTGAAGCTTTCAGATGAGCAAAGAAGAAATACATCAAGAATTTCTTTGAATACTTTTCTCTCTTGTCCTTTCTTTTCAAGGATCATCCTTTTGTCATTCCCTCAGTATCCTGAGCTGCAGTGCACGTTTGCTCCATCACCCTGCTAACTTTGTGTTTTCCCTCAAGACAGTTACCAATTCTTCCTTGCACCCCTCAAAGATCACAACACTGCTTGTGATCTGTTTATTACATTTCTCAGCCACCTTGCTGTAGGTGAACAAATCTACATCTGTGTGTGACCATGCTCAGAATCCAGACTCTGACCATCCATAGTCTGGCATGTATTCCTGCTGTAGACCATGATATTCCTTGGGCAGAACACAGGCATTAAATTATTCAGAGATAGTTCAGGGATAGTCCACAAGAGGTTAGTACATGGAGTCAGTTAACAGATGGTAGTGCATTAAACTTGATCACTAGGTTGTCATAAAAATATATTTAGGGAGTATTTCAGGAATATTTCCTTTTTTTCAAGAATAATCTGCTTAATTACATTTCTGAATTCTGACTTCTTACCCTGCAGTATACTAAGTTCTTCTCATGCTACCCTAATATGCTTTGGAGCTTCCTTTTCTCGCCATGGCTCTTACTATTTTACAATTTTAATATTTTTATAACCTTTAGTCTAGCCTTCTGCAGTGACCTCTCCTTACATTTCATAACTGATCTACCTGATACACATATGCATTTACACAAATATGCAAAGCTATTTTATTTTCAATAAATTAATGTTTTCTTCTAAAATATGTCCCATGTCAATCGTATTTCATTATTCTGTTAGTAATCTTTAATTTTATACTAATTAAATCTCAATATAAGCACAGAATATGAAATAAAATATAAACAAAATACTATTTTACCCCTCTCCAAAATGTTCTGAATTACCATGCTAAAGTTTCTAATTCTCTTTCTCACATTATAAATCTTCCTTCAGCACTAAGAAAGTAGTAAAACCATAAGACTGTTTTAATTTTTTTTTCTATTTCAAGCCATTATGCTGAACTCCTGCTGACTACCTTCTGGCCCTGTGTATCCAAGGTATATTATGGTAGAATATGAAAAGAAACAAACATCCCATCTTCCTGCTTGTCTTTCAGTAAAAATTGTTCTTCCCCATCTAATCTCCTTTCAACTCAAATTTATATCCTGGCTAATAGTCCCATTACCTAGTATGGTTCTAGGTTTTCCAATGTGTCTGTCTCAAACTTGGAAGACAGCATATGATCTCTTTAATACTATTAATGCCATTAATGTCTTCTCATGTTATCCTACAAAGAACTGAAAATGTAATCAAATCTCTGTCATTACAGTAATTTCACAATTATAAGCCACACCTGATTATAAGCCGCACCTCCCAGTAGCGAGGTAGACCATGGGATTTGTCCATACGTAAGCCGCACCTGAACATAAGCCGCACCTTTTTTTTTTTTTAAAAAAGCGAGGATCCATGTATAACAAAGTAACAAAATAGTAACAGAATTGCTGCCAACTGGGTTTGGTGTCAGGTGCTCAAGTTGCAACAGTTTTCATAGACCAGCGAAGCCTTTAAAGGCAGCCCCAGGTGCCCTCCCCGGCCGGCTCTCACTTCCATGTTGGCATTTCACTGGGATTTGTCCATAGATAAGTCGCACCCGAATATAAGCCGCACTACTGGGGTAGGCTGGATTCTTCAATGAAAAAGTTGTGGCTTATAATCATGAAATTACTGTACTAATTTTAAAAGCCTGACCTGAAATATCTATGCAAACAGCTATCTGCAAATAAGGAAAGTGCTTTAGTGTGAGATTATCAAAGTCTTCTCATCATCTTATGCCAATGACTGGTTTCTTTGCTGTTTTCACTTTCACTCTTAATGAAAATACCACTGTGACCCACAATCTGAAGCTGTAATTAGATCTAGTCAGATCCTGGTCCAGACCTCAGAAACCTACAGATTATAAAACAGGCAGTTGATTGCATTAACATTAAACTGTATTGGTATATTTTAGCTGCAGATTTACATGGAGGTAGGGCATTACTAGTTTTCACCACTTTATAACCAATAATTACATTATAACAAACCACTTTGAATCCTAGAAAAGGGATGAGGTGCCACTGAGAAGCACACACATTTCTGACACGAAGGTGGATTCCTTCCCTCCTCTTTTAACCTTCCATCAGCACTGTAGCTGACAGTTCTTTGTCACAAAGATGGTCACAGAGGGAAAAATATTTCCAGACACGGGAAATTCAGAACTCAAAATAAACTGGAAGTAAATTCCAAATGCATCAATTGTCTTTCCATGATCCTTTGCTTGCTACTTTTTTTCAGCACAAAGGGTATGGAGGGTGTTAGCTCTATCTGTTGTGAATCAACCCAGGCCTGTATAAATTCCAGACTGGAACCTTAGGACATGTTGAAGCTGAGTCTCAGGTAACATGCATCTGAGTTGGACTGAAATATGCTAGTTCTGTTTCCTGGCAAATCTTGCAAGAGAAAGGAAGTGTTGATTTGTCCCAAAGTAGAAGACTTCAACCTGGCACGCAGACATCCTGCTTTATCCTGCTAGCTTGAGCCAGAATGTGTGCAGCTTGGCTGTGGTTTAACCTGTTGAAAAATCAATAGCATAATTCTTTAGAGGAGGTCTTCTGGCCTTAGGAAGGCCTTGGAGAAACACAAAGCAGTTTTGCCTCTGATCTGTTGAGTGACCATGGGCAAGGCACTTTGCTGTTATGTTCATCAGTTTCTTGTCTTTCAGCTAAGTCTTGTAATAATGTCTACAGAACCCTGCTCAGAAAGTGATTTAAGACTTATTTGTAAAAGTGCTGCAGAAAAGAAACGTGATATTCATCATCCCTGTTTCATTATTGAATAAATTAGACTGCATTATATTTATAGTTATTTTATTGTGTCCACAGTGTTAGAGAGGTATATCCAAGCAAGGAATAAAATCCTAATGTATTTTTAATACAACACCTGACCCTTTGGTCCTTGCACAAAAAGAAAGGAGGAGAAGGCAGAAGTCCTAAAATTGAGTCGATGTGGATATACAATCCCTAAAACTGAGTTGATGTGGACATACAAGAATATTACCCTGTGCCAAGAGATGTGAAGAGGGACCAAGCTCAGGGCTTGTGCTGCACAGGTTCCTTTCAGCAGTGGCAGTTCCCAGGCTTTGCTGTCCCATGGTCAGCTGGGCAGAAGAACGAATACACTGGAGGAATCATCACATTTCACTCCCTAGAAGCTTTACTTAGACTGTGTCTCTCTGCTGTGAGCTGACAACCAAGAGTCCAGTACACAGTGGTAACTTTCAAACCATGTGTTGACAAAGGCACTGGGACTGTGCTCTTTCGTGGCAAGGTTTCTATCTGTCACAAATATCCACAAGATCTGCACCTTTCACAGGCTTCAGCATTTTTATGCTCTCTGTGTGGTAGCTAGCACTATCCTTACATAAAGGGGCGGAGGAGACGAGGGAGACTTTGGGCCAGAGAGTGTAAACAGCATGTCCAGCACCACAAAATAGGTGTGGCAGAACAAAATCTGAATGTGAGTCTCCTGAGGGCTAAGCAAGAGCGTTAATCATCGGCTTTCTTAACCTCACCCACTCCTCTTGCTGTTTGTCAAATTATCTTTCTCTTCCTCTCCATTCCTGTTTTCACTTAAATTTTGAGTCTGCTTGGACCTCTCTCCTTTGTTTCTAGAAAGCTGCCTTATTGTTAGAGAAGTTCTTAGGAGGTTTGACTGCACACTCTCCCCCATCCTTCCCAAATTCCACACTCCTGTCATGTCTCTCAGGTCTTTTAGGAGAGGGGGTGTGCTGGCTGGAAAAGGGCTGAGGGTTGAGGCGGAGGTGCTCCTGGGCACACGTGCAACTCTGCTTCAGGGAACACTCTGCTTCTTGGGCAAATCCTTTGATGTTTGACAATATATTTTATTCAGGGAGTCACATTTCACCTCTAATATATTTAAGTTTTGTCTGTGATTCAAGAATCACCATCAGAGTTGTTTCTTTTTCTGCATTTTGGTCTTGGAGACCTAACAAAGCTGCAGCCAATAAAACCTCATTTTTTTCTGTTGTATGCCCAAAAAATATCATCATGTAACTAACAAATATCATATTTTGGTTACAGTATCAGATGGGCAGAGCTTGTTACCTCCCAGCAGATTAACCTTTGAATCTTTACCGATTCATTAACTGTGCACATCAGTCACTCGACTTCAGTAAAATTTATTGCAATTAAGTATTGCAGTGCTGTGGAGGCTGGATAGGATTCCCCGTTATCAGTACCATTAATGGCTTTCTGAACTGTTGCCAGTTCATTCACCCCACCCAGCTTTCAATAATAAAATAATTTTGACAGAGAGCCCA
Source organism: Sialia sialis (assembly GCA_009812075.1). Classification (NCBI taxonomy): domain Eukaryota; kingdom Metazoa; phylum Chordata; class Aves; order Passeriformes; family Turdidae; genus Sialia; species Sialia sialis. The sequence continues at coordinate 30,888,358 of VRYO01002734.1, read as the reverse complement.
TGTTTCAACATTTTTAATAAAAACAAAATAAAAAAACCATCAGTAACAGAGCAGTAAAGTTTTCCTTCTCTTTCCTCTTTGCCAAAAATAACAGAAAGGAGAATGTCAATCTGGCTTGGCTCCAAAAAAGGAGGAAATTGAATGGTCTTAGTTCTTACTCTTTCACTAGTAGCATTGTGTACATAGAAGACTTGACTCTTGGGCTCATTTTGACGGATCTGAAACACAGATAAGAATGTAGAAGACTAGATTCTGTAATTTATAGCCAATGATTCTGTTTTAGATCTTTCAGTACCACATAACAAATCAATGTGATTTAGAAAATAACATGGTTTCTGCCATTGACATAAGCCATATGTGAACTGCTAAGCTACTATGTAAGCCACAGCTATACATTTTAGTCAGCAGGAGGAGATTCTTTATGCTGTTCTCCTTGAAACTATTTAATCCATTATCAACATTTTGAATGAGTCCTTCCTAAATTGCACTCTGGTAATGTGTTGGAATGTCTCTCTTAGACTAAGGGAAGAGAGAAAAATAGTTTTATACATAACTTGCTCACTTGAACATTTTGAAGTAGGACAAAATTATATCTCAAAAGCATGTTAGTAATTTGAAATCATGTACTAATAACAGAATAAAACCTCGCCAATTATATTCTCTATGATCTGTCCAAATAATAATAATGGCCAGCAAGGCAAATTCCAGTGAGCAGGACAGCTAAGTATCTGTAACAAGACTGAAGCAGCAAATAAGTGGCTAAAGTCTTCCCTAAAGGCTTTGAGGTTTGAAATTCAGTCTGAAGATCTTTGTGAACTTCCCTGGCACATCTGAGATTTCTGACAGCTGGATGACAAGAAATGAAGGAATAAACATTTATAGGACAAAAGTGTATATGCTGCCTGCAAAAGTAGACTTCTTTGGGCCAGGACAATCTCATCTGAGTTGTTTGAGGTAAAATCTTCGAGTGTGTCATTACCCACCAAGAGGTGAAATCCCATTTCCACAAAGACTCCTTTGCCCATGCACGTTTCCATCTGATGTATGCAAACTTAACAAGCAAGGGAGGCTTTTTTCTCATTGAGACCTCATTGAGTCTATGAGGGAGAAAATGTGAGACCATGTTATACGATTCTCTGGGTTGCCCTGATCAGTTATTGATGAGAAAGTTACCCTCAGAAAGTGGTCTTAGTTTCCATGACTACTACCTGGAAGCACATCTCAGGGCAAGGAGTTTCCCTGCTTGAAGCTGCCTCAGGTTACTATCTTCCATGGGGTGAGATAAATCTGTGCTCACTAATCTCCCCATTGTTCCTCTAAACTGCAAACTTGTGAAACAGTACAACCAGTCAGGAGAGGAAGGAGGGAATGGAGTCTGTATTTCCTAAGTTTTTTTTCAAATACTGTGGTCTGGATGTCTCCTGAGGAACACCCCTTACTCATTCCCTACTGGCTAGACACCATTGCAAGTAAAATCTATCCAAGGCTTCAGAGCCTAATACTCAGTGGATCCACATCATTAAAGTAATGCTTGAGTGTGAAATGAGTGGAATAATAAGTTTATTTGTCCCAGAGGCATCGAGTTCCTGGAACTGTGATTGCTCTTAACCTCCTTCATCTAGATGCACCTCCTCACTGCACTGTGTTTTTATGCCAGAGAAAAATGAGGCACAGTCTGTTCCCCTTTCTGCCATGCTCTACTTTCTAAGGAAAAAAAAAATCACACACATGAGCCATAACACACTCTGCCCTGGTGCCCTGGCTGGAAAACAATCCTTGCACTTTGAAAGCAAAGTGTATTGTGTTATCAGTCATGTGCTGCTTCTGATGCAAAACCACCATAGCAACTGCTGTTGGAACAGGAGAGTACAAATAATTATGGTACAAGCTAAGCCAGGGTTTCTTGACTCCTAGCTCAGCACTTACTCAGACTAGTTTCTACATCCTGGTGTGGAAATACAAAGCTGCATGCAGCTTTGAAAAGGTGATCTGCAAATCTCTTTGTGATGTGAATAAAACAAATAGCTAGCACAAACTCAGAGTGTTTCTGGTGTGTACATTTACTTTGTTTATTAAAAAGTCCTGCACAGAGTTTGGAAGCGGATCTGGTATAATGAAATGAGAACAGATTTCTAAAGGTGGAGGGATGCTAGGAGAAGACCTGTTATAACTCTTCAACAAACAATACCAGAGGTCAAGCATTTCTTTCTCATCACTGGTCCCTGAAATAATTTTAGGAAATGTACTGATTGGGAAAGTATTTTCTCTGGCCCTGTGAAAGTGTTACTGACCCTTGTGTCAGTGTTAGAAGAATACTGGCTCTTAGAGTGTGGGTGTCACTTTGGCTATTAAAATATTGCTATGAGCTGTACAACTTCAATAGCTTGAGAAGATTAAAGGAAAATTAACATTTGTGGCACTTCCATGGATCAGGCTTTCATGAGAAGCCATTCCTGTCATATGACATAATCAGCTCCTGATTTTGTCAAACCAGGAAAAAAAAGAGGTGAGATATTTCAACAAATTAATTAACTAAAGAAAATATCAGTCTCTCAAAGCAATTAATTTCATAACATCTAATGCCCTATGAAAGTTACAGTAATTTCATCATTATAAGGTGCACCCTTTTGACTAAAATTTTGATCAGAACCCAGAAATGTGCCTTATAATCCAGTGTGCCTTATATATGGACAAAGTTCAGAAATTTGCCAACCCGGAAGTGTCAGCTGCGAGCACCAGGAGCTGGGCCTCATGCTGTGAGAGCCGCAGCAGCAGGCGCTGGGGGCAGGAGGGAATGCCAGGGCCAGCAGCACAGGGAGGGTGCCTGGGGCTGCATTTAAAGGCTACCTCGATCTGTGAAAACTGTTTGCAAATTGAGCACCTGCCAGTAAACCCCGTGATCTGTTACTAATTTGTTATTTTGTTGAGCATGGATCCTCAATGCAAAAAAAAGTGCGCCTTATAGGCCGGTGCGCCTTATATATGGACAAAGTACAGAAAATTGTCGACAACCCAGAAGTGCACCTTATACTCTGGTGCACCTTATATGCGTGAAATTACTGCACTTACTCATTTAAGATAAGATCACAGAGAGAATCACAAAACTGTTTTGATTGGAAGGGACCTTACAGATCAGGTAGTTTCAACTCTCCCACCATGGTCAGGGACACCTTTCACTAGACCAGAGTCCCAGAGTCTCCTCCAGCCTGGCCTTGAACACTGCCACTGATGGGGCATCCACAACTTCCCTGGGTAATCTTTTAAAGTGCCTCACTGAGTAAAGAATTGCTCCCTAGCATATAATGTAAAACTCTCCTCTCTCAGTTTAAAACCACTCCCACTGTGTGTGCAAAAAGTCATGCCCTTCCTTCTTATAAGCCCCCTTTACCTCCTGAAAGAGGTCAGGATGCTTAAAATTAAAAATTGGACTGTAGTGAGATTTTTGAAACAGGACTAACCTGCTTCTGAAATGCTATCAGGTCATTGCTCATATAGTTCTGATATCCATTCATTTCAGCTGAGTTTAGACACTGAATAGGTAGAGGTCCAAGCCAGAATAGATTATTGGAATTGCACCTGGAGGAGGAAGAAGAAAGAAGAAAGAAGAAAGAAGAAGAAGAAGAAGAAGAAGAAGAAGAAGAAGAAGAAGAAGAAGAAGAAGAAGAAGAAGAAGAAGAAGAAGAAGAAGAAGAAGAAGAATCAGTAGATAAATAATTCTGAGCATTGCAGAACTTTATATATGAACATTTACAGTACAACACAGAGATTAAAAAAAGAAAGAACACTTCTGATGCTGTTACTTTCTTTTTCTAGTTTGCCCTGTTGTGTCTTTGCAATTCCTGTGCAGAATGAACACAGGAACTGCTTGTGAAGACAGTAGTACTATAAATATCATCTCAGCCTTGGCTAAGTTATCAGGAAACAAAGAAACAGAGCCTTTCTTGTAAAAAATTGTTTAAAATCTCATTTATATCAGTAGTGAATATAAGTTTTCTGTAGTAGTTCAATATATTTTTAATACAATTTACTTTGCAGGAGCCTAGCTGCAAATGCAGAACATTCCCTGGTGCAATATTAGCTAAGCACAAATAAGTTCATGTCTCAAAGGTCCAGCTCATCCAAACTGATAGCTTTGTCCTGTACATGCATTTGCTACAAGTTTTGGTTCACAGCAAAGCAGATAAAAGATTCCCCATATTGACTATTCCACAGTCTTCATGTGATGTAACATCTGTCAGAAATTTATAGCTTGATGTTTCAGTTTTATTCAGTACTGTGGTCTTTGGCCTCAGAACAAAACCAAAATAAATGTGAGCGTTTAGGATCTTTTGCTAAAACTACGCCATGCATTCCTTTAATCTTTCTTTCTAGAGACACTGTACAATAGTTTCCTTGTTTTAGACCTTCAGCATTGCTGACATTATTGCAATTATTTTTGACAAGTTGAAAATCTTCCTGTAATTGAGTTTCTATTTGACTTTAATGTTTGCCCCATTTAGAAGGCCCTGTTAACAGATTTCAAGCTGTGATAATAATATTTCCTTCCTCTATTATCAAACTTTCTAATCTGTTTTCTTTACAGATCACCACTGCTCAAAATGGCTATGAGATATTTTTCAAAAGGTGTAAAAGATCCTCTTTTTAAAAGCTTAGGGTTTGGGGATTTTTAAATTTTTTCCCATATATCCAAATGCCACATTGGGTCTCAAACAAAATAATTCAGTGATACTGGAAGCACAAAGTCAGAATTAAACACAGTGATATTTATTCAACACCTTTCGTAAAACAGTACCACTTTTTAAAAGCAGCTTCTACCATTAATGTAAAATTATTTACTGATGTGGATACCATGAAATATAGTTTTACTGAACCTATTTTATCTCAGGTGTAGGTACTATAAAAGCCGTATAACAGTTATATAGGAAATAAATTCTTCCCTCTCCCCCAATTGTCTTCCTTGAAATATTTTCCTTTATTTATCTGATGCTTCTTCTTTCTATTCTCAAGGATACATTGAAGATTGCAAAAATTAAAGACTTCAGTCTTTATCAGTACAAATTTCCTGAACTGTCTCTCATAGAAATTGTTGCCACAAACTTTCTCTTTTAAGGCACATCGACAATGAAGTTATCATTTTGGTTTCAACACGATTTTCCTTTTTCCCTGGCAGGGTGCTTCAAGTCATTTATTCAGAGATATCCATGCCAGAATACAGCCATGCTACTCTAACAAATAGACTGTGGGGCCTTTGTGAGTTACAGACAGCTTGATTTTAAAAGAAAAATGTCAGCCTTCAACTCTGGCTGTAACCCTCTGCTTTTGGAAAGTATATCTAGGGAGAGAGTGTATAGATGTTGGAGGAAAAATTATTTTTCCCTCCCTGACTATTTCAACTGATATTTAAGGGATAAAAGACAAAGCAAGTTTGGAATAGAAATCCCAGCCAAATCAGCCAAACAAAGGGCATTTTCATAGTCAGGAAAGATCATTTTTAAGTAGTGTCTACTCTCTGCTGTTCTTGGGCTACATCAGCTGATGGTCATCTTTGGCAAGGATGTACATCACCCAAGGATATATATCACTTGAAGTATCACCCAAGATGTTCATACCAGCACCCATTTAAAGTATTAGTCTGATTTGTTACACATTTTTGGGGTGTATGGAAGTCAGAATCACATGACAGAGGTGATAAGATATTATTTGAGTTATTCTTTCACTGATGCAATTTTTGGCAATTTCTCTGACACACCTTCTTCGCAAAATTCAAAAATAAGTCCTTTCATCATCAATGTAGAAAGCCAGACACATAACTGCAAGAGCATAATTGTTATATTCATACTCTGTGGGAGAATGTTAACACTGTATTTATCCCCAGTACATTTTCTTTGCCTTGTATACAAGGCATTTAACTGGAAGGAGAAAGATCCTCCTGCAAGATGGCTGGCCACAAGAATCATTAGGAACTGGTGTGATGCTGTTTCTGGGAATGGTGCATAATCTCTGCTTTTTCACATCTCTCTGTTTCACTTGGTTCCTCAACACACCGCCCCTGGGCAGAAGCCCTACACCAGAGAGGACACTTGCCTCTGTCAACATTACAGAAAAGTTACCCACAGTCCCCACGCAGAAATGTAGCTATGGGACTTTTGATGAAAGGTGGAACTAAAGTACATTAAAAATCTCTTAGGCAAATGACAAAATAGTAATGCACTGTGTTTTGTGCCATGTGGCTTTCATTAATAGATTATGTTATAGAACCTGTTCCATTAGCAAACACATAAATGCTTATTTGCTACCTCCTCTCAAATAACTTAAAATCAGATTTGGAAATACATGCACAAATAAATGGCTCCAATTCAGTTTGACATTATTCATGGATTCATGATCCTGTTTTCATGCTGGTATTCATGAAGGTGCCCACCAACCACCCCAGATCTCTGAGCATGTGATAGAAATGTACTGTTATTCATTGTTTGTTCTTTTTCTCTCGTTAAAGGGGGCAATTCTTTAGATGGGGCAGCAGGAAGCATGACCCATTCCATGCTGTGACTGGAGAGCTTGAGACCTTTCAGGTCTGAAACCTGAGCAGAGAAATGAGAAGGTGCAAACCCTCACACAGCAAAATGAACCCTGTGTGACACAAGAATGTTGAGTTTCACACAGGGCTGGTGATGGTATTTTAAAGTTGTGATGGATGTGGGGTAAAAGTCTACATGTTGCAGTGTTGGTGTAAAATATTTCATAGTTAGTATTTTGTTCTGCTAATCTGCAGCTTCTTCTGTGCAAACCTTCACTCTAATTGGTGTCTCAATGTCATATTTATCACAAAATATTCTTGGACTAAAACATTCTTTACCACTGAATCTTAGAAATCTCAACTTATTTTTGAGCAATAAAATATGTTTCTAAACATCTAAATATTCTAGATATTTCCCTTGCCAGGAGGTCCTGCCATATAACCTGAAATATGCAGAAAAAGCTTTTCACAGAAGAAAAAATCCTGGCTGATAACTGGTAACTGCAAAAATTGCTATACTCCCTGTTGTCTGCCTTAATTATAAATGGAGTAAAGCAATTAATAAAAGGGAGTCTATTTTGAGTAAATAAGCATATACATGAAGAGTTTCTGGGTGCAAACTTTTTTATCTCCCAGCAATTTCTGGGCTGTGTTCTTAATATATGCAGTAAGATGCCAAAATGTTTACTGTGGTCCTTGCAGCATGGCATTATGAAGCAATTATTACTTTTGCACATTATTCCCTCTTCTTTTTTGATTACACTTTTAACAGTTCCATTAATGAACTATAATGGGCATTCTGTACCTGATTTTTTAATATAAACTGCCTCTCAATGTCCTTAAATTCCACTGCCATGGTCTAAAACACCCACATTTGAATTTTTTGTTATTTGGAACTCCTTGGATATGATTCTGGTAGCATTTTTATTTTAGCATAAGGGAAGATGAAAGCAACAAAATTATTCCAAGGCCTCATAATAGGAAAGATAATTTCTTGATTTTTAAAGATGTAAAAGAAATCTGAAATACCAAAAGCTGAGCAAATCAAGCAAAACTGCCCCATTGAGTAAAAAAGAGGGCAACTCCTCAAGCAGACTGGAGCTGAGCATATTTGACCACCCAAATAAGCATGCTTGAACAAATTTTCATATTGTATTTACTGAATGAACAAACATACCAACAATCTAAACAGGGACAGTACTGCTAAATAAAGCAGATATTTCTGTATATTTTGCTGCATTACATGTAAGGCCATGCTGCACTGGATAAATGTTATAGAGATATTATACAGTTTATAATTTGTACTACTTACCATTCCCTTATTCTCCTGCAAGTCCATGCGGGATAATCTTGTCCACAGATGTTAAATGTGTCTTTTTTTATTTCTTGTGTTCCCATATTAGCTAACTGGTTTTTTTTATTGTACTTGAGGGAACACTGAATAATCAATAGGAGGCTCAAGCTCTGTGTTTGGGGTTTCCTGATGGGAGGGAGGGAGGGAGGGAGGGAAGGAAGGAAGGAAGGCTTTATATGCTTTTAATATTTACAAAAGCCCAGTGATAAAGATTCAGGTGCTTAGCATGAAATTGTATTTTGAATTCCTTGTTAAGTAGCAAAGTCTTCAGATCTAAGGTTGATGGTCAAATTCAGTCAGTGACATGACCATATTTCCTTTAGTTCAAATGGTTTCTTCAGAGTACTCTTCCCCATACTTTTAATATGTCAAACAACCATATATAGATTCTAGATGGCAGAACTCAAGCAAAGTTGAAGTAGCACTGGTGAAATGAGTAAGGCCCAGGCTAGCTGACACAGGGATTTTGGTTTATGATCATGAGATGAGTCTGTCTGTGAAGCATCTTTGAGAGTTTCTGAGAAACACCATCTCCTGCTAAGTGTTAAATGTGTATGTGCTAAATTTGACTCTGTTTTTTGTTTCTGCTGTGAGATATTTCATAAGAGCACAATTCACTGCAGAACAACCATTTTTTAACAACCTGGATGTGCCCTATTACAGGAGTGTTTTTCTCAAAGTATTAATGATAACAGCAGTAATAACAGTAATAAATGTCCTTACTCTGAAAATAGGCAAAGGCAAAGCTCTGAAGATCTTCCTGCCTCTCTACTTTTTCTCAGCACCCAGAAAATCAATGCATCTATTAGTATTTGTATGCAGTCTCTGAAGAAAGGTTTATAAGTATGGATGAGAATGCCCTTGATCCTTGCAATTTGTTATATACAGGTTTATTAGCCAAAAAAAGCAAAAAGTATTTCACATGTTCATTTCTATGAATATGATAACTTTTAACTTCAAAAAGGAAAAAGGGAGGGAAGATTTCAGTGTCAAGGTTCCCTCTTTGTTTGAAAGACCAAACATCACTCAGTGCTTTTTGGAGTTTTTCTGCATGGGGAGACCAAGAGCACAACTCATTTGAGGTGGTGACAAGGATGCCTCATGTTAGACAGTGAAATTCCATGCCCCCCTCCCCCAACACACACTTTCAAATTGTAAATTAAAGATTAAATAACGCGAAATGCATTTTAAATATGCAGTGTTTATGTTGTCCCTAGTAATCTCAACATGTCACGATGATGACTACAAGCCCAAGCAATACTAAAGAGTTATTTTTAGCAAACAGCTGACAGTGACTCACAAACTTGAAGGGAATTCTAGCAGTGGAGCACAAAGGAGGACACTGCTAATATTCATGTTTTCCCACCGATAAACTCAAGGTCTTGCACAGTGATAGACTGCACATAAGGATGCCTCATACCCCGGTGCTGAGGTGGTTTTCCTGCAAAACAAAGACTGGCTAAAACACTATGCAGATCCTTCAGAATCAAAGGCCTCTGGCTTTACAAGACCAATTTACAGCCTGATTTTAAGTTCTCATTTTCAATGCCAGACAGGTTCAAAAAGAATGTCTGTTTTCATTTCAGCTGGGCTAATCCATACATAACATCCTTTCCCACTATTTACTAGACTGCAGCTATCAAATGAAGATATGATGTCTGTGTTTGGGTTACTTGCTTTAAGTTCTAATGACCATGATGTAATCACTATAATCAAGCAAAGCTTGTCTGTCTTTGGGCTTGGGTCTCTTTGCCATAGGCCCAGAGTTTCTAGCTGTGTCATTTAAACAAACCATAACACTGCCCAATTTTCAATTAACAGTGAGATTGTTATACAAAGTTGTGTGGCCCTAATTTAAAGGCTGCTTTCCAAGGCCCTTTGTTCTTTTTTAAAAGTTTACTAATACTTAGATAAGTAACCTCAATTTGCAGTTAATCTTTGCAGTTAATGCTTGGTTAAACTGAATTTTCCCTGGATTTTTTGTCAGTAGTCATCACGAGTGGTTTTTTTCCAAATGTACTCATTAACCCTCTTCACATCCAGTACAGATAGGACTTTTGGGCAGGGTTACTCAGGAAGAGCTTTATTTAAATCAGTTCTGAACATTGGTAAGCAAAAATAAATGAAATTCTTTTAATGCCCTAGTTCCTTTGTGCATATACTTTTTCTAAGGAAAATTTTAGGTTGTACCTGTTTTGTTTTTTTCAGAAGGTGAGATAAATTGCAATGCTGAAGCAATGAAGGGAAGAGAAAGCAACAGGATTCAGACTGTTGCTTTGTTTAGCTTCATTTGCCTTCATCTCCTCTCTGTCTGAAAGTTTGGTTCCTTAGCTTTGAAAGTAAAATACCTGCATATTTTACATCATTTCTCGATAAGTGAAAACCTAATCTAAGAAAATATTAAGCTCTAAATGCATTGAGTTTGACAGCACTGAACTTGCAAGATCTTTAAAATTACTGAAGATGAAAAGAAGGAGAGAGGAAATACATACACACAATAAGCACTATTTAGGATTAAAATATGAATTTATGCTAAGTATCAGGAAATAATTCCTGCCAATTAGATGTTTTCAAGGAATAATCAGCTCAAGGAAATACATATCTGGGATTTTAAAACTTCATAGGAAGCAAATTCCCCAGAAAAATTCTTCGTTGGCATATGATGGGCTGATGCGCTTGAATATCCCAGATATACTTTGTTGCTTAAAACAGGGCATAGGATATGTTACAGGATGTGTGATTTTATCCCAAGGTATGTCTGCACCAGTACCCTGACACATATCCATTGCAGATGTTTTAGGGAGTGTGGGAAAAAAGGGCATATTTTGATTAAGGCTTCATAGAATTAGATAAATATAAATAGTATGGAAGTTACATGTGATTTCTTTCTATTGCCACTTGTTTAGGAAATCCCGGATGATGTGCAAATGCAATCACTGAACATTCTTTATTTCAACTTAATGCAGCATGGATTCCTTTTTAGGAGCGAGGAAATTTTTTTGACATAAATCAGCCAAGTTGTTGTTCATTCTGTCTAGGGCGAGTTGCTTATGAGCAACCCCAAGAAAGGGCTTAGTGTGTCTTTGATTATCATGTCTGGGTCTCCCACAATGGCTCACACACGGGTGAGGATCTTTCCTGGTAAAAGAGGATTCCTCAGCCTCTGATATCCACTTGGTATTTACAGTTTTAGCTAAGTCTATCTAATTTTTAACTAAAAATTTTCCTCTAAGGGATTGAAAACCTTTGCATATTAAAATAAAGCCATCTACGACTATATATATATATTTTTTTTTAAAGGGGTTTTTTCAATACAATCTTCACAAAAACACAGAATCACCAAGGTTGGAAGAGACCTTTAAGATCATCAAGTTCATCTGTCAACTCAGCACTACAACTTTAACCCCTAAACTACCTAACTATAATTAGACAGAAATCTAAAGACTGATCTTTAGCACCGAAAACCATAATCAAAATTAAATTTGTGAACAGCAACACTGAAACTTTGTTTCCATGCAAGTGTATGCAGCCAAAATAGTATCATTTATGTTAGAAATTGTTCATTTTTGATTCCATTATTTTGTGGACCACTGTCTAAAAGAGGATTACTCTTAGCGTGAGTTTGGAACAAGACATGTTGAAATGAAGTGTGAGGAGATCTTCTTCTTGCACCTGCTGTGGTGAAGCAGCCTGCCCTAAGCTTTTTTCTCTGATTTTGAGACTATTTAAACTCCAAGGCCTGTAGTGCAGAACCTAATAAAATCTTTGCACAGACAGGCAGGCAGGGATCCAGCTCTGCAAACATAGCGATGGAACAGGTCAGAAGAAACTAATCTGAACTGAAAGGAATAAAATAAAGCAGGAGGCACCCGTCTGGAGTCAGGCTCTGACCATTAACATGGAGGAGCCATGACTCACTGGGCACTTCTTAACAGCAGCTCCCAATGAACAGAGGATTTGTAATGTCCCCAAGGGCCACAGAGAAATTCTTGTCACTGACTCCTCTATTTCCAGGCCCAGAGCAAAGTGTGAAGTTAGCAGCCAGCCAGCCAAAAAAGAAACCTTATCTTCCATATTTCCCCATGCCCAGTTCACACTTAAAATGCCAGTTTAGCCAACAGTAATTCCTTCTTTCTGGTACTTCCATCTGGAAAGCAGTGAACATGGATATCTTTCAGGCCAGCCAAATTTGAAGTGCTTGCACTAGCTGAAAAAAAAGCTTTCCAAGCTCTCCAAACCCCTCTGAACTCTTCAGACTACTTCTCTGACTGTCTTAATCCTAATATTCTAGAGTTTTCAGAGACCTGGAGAATGATCACAGATACTTATGGTCTCCCCTGTGTAATTCAGGAGCAGAACTGGCTGCACACCAACAAAATCCCCTTAGTTTGATTACTGTTTTCCTTATACTGGATTATGTTAATTTCTGTCCTGCTGGCACATTCCCAAAAACTCTTCCCCCACAGTATGTGCCAATATTTTGCTTTTTAATTTGTTAATTGGAAATTATCATCAGAACCTCATTTTTGCACTGAAAACTGTGTCAAATCATAATGTCTGTCAGTTCTCCCCCACAATTCAAGAGAGGAAGTAGATGCATATGAATGGATATTTACCCCACCTGTTTTTAGTATTTCCCAACTATCAAGGGACAAATTCAGAAGATAAGAAACCAGCTCTGATCAAGGGTTGAGGAGAAAACAGTGAAGCAGCTGAACCTCTGTGAGCTCTGTCACGTAATCAGACACACAGAACCACCAGCTGAAAACTTCTGGCCCCAAAAGCTGCCATTAGGTTGTTGCTGCAGTTTTAGAGGAAAAGAAATAATGCACAATGGCTTAGTGTCTGAGACAAGAGTAATAGGCAGCAAGAGTAATGGAAGGAAGTGGGAATTAGTGTTGCTTACCACGAGGATAGTAGCAATTGCAAGAGTTACTACTTGACTGACTTTAGAGGTTCAGGAAGCATTGAGAGCATTAGCAGACTACTTCTGTGCTGTGTAAATCTTCAAATATGGCCTCTGACATTCTTCAGATAAGAATATCTTTCAAGAAATAATTTCGTGGTTTGCAAAACATATACATGGATAAATCTATTTCAATGTATAGAGATACATAAATATCGGGAGAATATCCCTCTCTTATTTAAATTTAGTTTACTGATTACCTACATATCTACCTGCTCCAAGAAACTATTATAATTTGGTTGCATCCCCCTTCAGGACACAGGTATGCTCCTTTTTGGACAGAGCAAACCCAGGCTCAAGTACAGTAATTTCACAACTATAAGGCACACCCTTTTGACTAAAATTTTGGTCACAACCTGGAAGTGCGCCTTATGATCCGGTGCACCTCATATATGGACAAAGTTTGGGTATTGAAGAGATCTCAGAACAATTTCTGTTTCACATTTTGCAGCAACAAACATGAAGCTCACAATCAAACGGCCACGAGCAGGCGAGAGCCACAAGCAACGCGAGCAGTGAGAGCCGCAAGAGCTGCGAGAGCCACGCGAGCAGCCTGGCACCGAGTTTGACTGCAGGGTGCGGGAGATTGGCAGGTGGGAGTGCCAGGGCCTGCGACACAGCGGGGGTGCCTGGGACTGCGTTTAAAGGCAACACCTATCCGTGAAAAAATGCAAATTGAGCACCTGCCAGTAAACCCCGCGATTGCGCGATTCCGTTACTAATTCATTGCTTTGTTGCACATGGATCCTTCCTGCAAAAAAGAAGTGCACCTTATAGTCTGGTGCGCCTTATGTATGGAAAAAGTTTGGAAATTTGCTGACAACCCGGAAGTGCACCTTATAATCCAGTGCATCTTATAGTCGTGAAATTACTGTACTCAGTTCCTAATGCCTCTCAGGAAAGGAGGAAAAATCTTGCTCTAGGCAGATGTGGAACCACATCCAAAAGGATGATGAGAGGTTTTTCATTTCTTAACTATTAATAATAACTAAACTTATCTTGATGGTTTCCCTCTGCCACCCCTCATGAGACGTGATCATTGTAGCAGCTTCTAGAAATTAATGAATGTTTCTATTCTTCCAGCTCCATGAGTCCAAGTGCTAACCTGAGTAGCCTTCCATGAAGTTGAAATAACTTAATGGGAATGATGTAATGCAGTGTGAGTGTGTTCAGGTTCTTACATGCCAGTGTCCTGCAAAAGCGTTTCCTCAAAGAATAAATTATAGGTGATGAAGCCTGCTACAAACCACCCACCCACACTCAGCCTTTCTCTCCTCCCCACAATTATTTTTCAAATAGATTGATCAGAAAATAGCCCACGTTTTCGTTCCTTCAGTCAACCACAGTGTCTATATTATTACTATGTATTTGACAAGTAGAAGACATTGCAAGCAGAAATAATAGGCTAAATATTTGTACATTGCTTTTGGGTTGTTTTTTACATATAAATTGACATGCTAAACATGGTTTATTTAACATACTTTATTTAAGCTTCATTCACCTATAATCATCTGTGTTATATGGCGCAGTATATCTGTAAGCAAAATCAAGATGAAGTGGAACATTTTCATTAATGGAAGTTTTTTTTTTAGAAACAAGGAAATACTTACAATTTTTCTCAGTATTAGAGCCAACAGTTTAAAAACCCTAAAACATACAGACATTGAAACAAAAATTGTGATGTTTAAGAAGAGTAGCAACTATTGAATGAAGATAAAAATAGAAAAGAGCAATTTTTAAAGCCTTTTTCTGTTCTTATTTTAGAAGATGACTACACAAAGCAAACCTAAAGAGTGGAATAGGATTTCATGTTTTATTGGCATTTGGGGAAACTTTATACTCTGTCTCTGGAAAATCAGAAAGGGAAGTGGTTGCAAGGAATCCACATAATAATGTATGGGAAAGCCAGCTAGAATTTACAAGGGAGTGGATGGTGCTGGTAAATCAAAAGGTTGCCAGATTGCATGGTTCACAATTAATAATAGTGGGGTGTTCCACTAGCAACCTTTTTCTGCATTTTCTTTTCCTTTATTAACATTTCATTCCCACTATGCCACTAAATTATTTTTCTTAACTATTGATGCGAAATAGATGTTATTAGTAAAAATATATCAGGTATATAATGAGAAGCAAATAAGCCTATTACAGTTTCATAAAATACCATGAAAATTCCAAACTGCATGATGTTTTGTTTTGTTTTTTTCTTGCTGAGAAATGAGCTTTTATGGCCAAATGTTATGAGAACCAAGCATTCACAAGAGCCATTTTCAGTCCTCATTTTGGAGGCTCATTTTTAGCTATATAGTGCAGTCTGCACTCTTGACTTGGTGCCGGTCCAGCTACAGTCCCAGAAGGGGATGTTTAGGGACAGCTACTGGCAATATCTAGCTAATATTTATTAAAATTTTTTTTTTTGCATTTCACAACATCAAATATCACAAATGTCACCCTTGTGTGCCACCACATGGCTTTTGAGGAGCTAAGTAAACACTATCACTAAACAAAACGCATTGCCTTATAAAGTGAAAAGAAATTCTGTCTGCCTGTGCAATCCCAGTTCTTGAAAAGATTTTCCCCTAAATCCAAACTATTTTGTTGTACTATTTATGTCTCACATTTATTTATGGTATTGCTATCCAAAGGACATTTTAAGCAGAGAAACAGGTATATGGCACTTCACAAAATTTGCTCTGAATTAGAGGAGGAGAAAACACAAGAAATTTGGTTTCCTAGGAATCATCCTTGGAAATAGGCATCTTCCCCACAAGTGGAATTTGTCTGTCAAGCCACACAGTTTTACATGGCTCCAAGTGCCTTCTTATTGGCCACAGTTAGTACGTGCTTATGGCTCCTTTGCCTTAGTTTTAAGTGAGAAGTGAGCTCTAATGAAGATGGATTCTGGTTTCAGTGTTTCTGATATAAAGAACCTAAAAACACTCTTGCAAATATTAATAATCAAAACGTCAAAGCAAAAATCAACAGCAAGCTGTTGATCTGTTGACACAGGACTCTGTGTTCCCAGATAAACTTACAGTGGTTTACTCCCAGAAAGGAATATGTAATTTGTCAGAACTCAAAACAAAAAAGGTCTCATTACAAAAAGGGTCTTTAAAGTTTAAGTGCAATGCAAAAAAAATTAATTCTGAATGTATTTCTAATCAAAATTGAGCTAAATAATTCTTAAAGTTTGAGAAGAGAAGTGCTTCCCCCAAATTCTCAGATCTGTCCATAAAGACAAAAATCCTTTTGACATTGAATGCCATGGAGGGCAGTCTGACACCAGACATTTCTGTAAAGATTTATGCATACTTTCAGCTCTCTAAACCTTGTTATACATTGTATGAAAGTCAGTATGCCATATGGTATAAGTAATTTCAGTGTACATTTTCAGAAAGTCCATAACCCCACCAGCTCAGACCTAGTACTGGTGTTAAACTAATATACACTGACAACTTCAAACCTAACTCAAACACACTAATGCCTGCCAGTATGGCCACTATACTCAGGAATTTTGGGGGTAATTTAGGCCTGGGATTTGAAATTAAATTAAGTTGTGCTGACTACAATTGACCTTGCATATATTATGTTCACAGCTAAAGTTGACAGGAGTGTACAGGATTAATGTGAATGCTTCAGTTTGGGCTTTGACAAGGATCAGAGATGTATCCTCCTTCATAAAGAGCTGCCATTGGTTTTGAGATCAGCACCGGAAAGAGTAAGGAGTTATATTTTGATCAGATTTGAGGAAAGACTAAAATCTGCAGTTGGAGTTAATTTTATGAAAGAAAAGTCCGATCAACTAAATTTTTGTCCAATTAATATTTGAAACTGGCACTAGCAGTCCTCCTGCATAGATAAAGTTATGCAAAGATCAGATTTGTCATGGAGTAAACTAAGGTAAGGAATGACCTATAGACCACATCAGGAGATGTGGCATTTGACCTTGTAAAAGTACTTGGCATGCTGGGGAAATATTTGGAGGGGGCAAGCAGATTTGTCAGAGACATACTGCAGAGAGAATGAAATGGTGCTCATTTCTACTCTTGGAGATTTCAAAACTTCCTCCAAGATGAGACAGGCTCTTAATCTTATGTTTCCAGGCAGATGCGATACCAACACGAATTCAGCAAAGTTTAAGAGATAAAACTGGAAGAGCTCATACTTCTCAGTTGTCTATAGTGGGAGCAACAATGGGAAGGAATGTTCTTCTATAAGGAGTGCAAGAAAAGGCAGCTCAAATTCAGAATCTCTTCAGAAGCCAAAGGAAACCAAATGTAGCCTTTCATTTCTAGACAAGCCAGAATTTGGCTTTTTCTAAGTGAATGTTTTTTGTGTTTGCATCATCACTTCTTCCATAATAGGCTTTTGATTGACAGACGATTGCCGGAATATCTAAGAATATGACTGCTAACACACAGTTTTGTAATAGCAGGCTGCAATCAGAGCCTGAGCTCAGCCTGAGTCATTGTTGTTTGTGAATGTGAGCCAGAAGCACTGGAATCCTTATTTAAGAGGTCAAGATTTTGTGGCATCCTTCTGGCAACAACAGTGCATCAGAGGTTCACCTTCAAGACCATGTTGGCAAACATGTTGTAACATTTGTGGTAGACACTTGACAATGGAAAACCTTAGGATGAATTTTCAGCTCATAAATAAAACAAGAAAGGCCCATGCTTACATGATCATGGCTGTTGAACCTGGCCATCTGTATAATGTTCCCACTTGCAATGGCCTTCTTTAAGATGAGCAATCCAAAATTATAGAGAAAACACATAATTATGGTTACAGA
The DNA here is from genome assembly GCA_009812075.1 of Sialia sialis. Taxonomy (NCBI): domain Eukaryota; kingdom Metazoa; phylum Chordata; class Aves; order Passeriformes; family Turdidae; genus Sialia; species Sialia sialis. The sequence continues at coordinate 30,870,732 of VRYO01002734.1, read as the reverse complement.
CTTGTTTTGACAATATTTCCAACATTATTGCAACCTGCTCCAGAATTTCCTTATATCAGCTGACCTCAAGCACTTCGCAAGTGACTTCTTTTCCAAACAAAATAAGCAGCTCTCGTCTCTCAAAAGTAAGAGTGGGTCAATGTAATTTAGCAGAGTTACTAGAAATAGATTTTAAGGTAATTTTGTTGTTCACTAGAAGCAAGGTAGTGGTTGAAGTCTGGTGGGCGAAGATTTCCTGTCTCAGATATTTTGTGAATGGAGAAAATTCTATGAAATACATAGTACACTAATGCTGTCACTCTGAATTATTCAGGATACTCGATTCACTATTTGCCTAATTAAGAATCTAATTAAGAATTAATGCATAATTAAGTTCAATATCTGCAGGGTTGCATGTCTTTGAAGTGCAGCGGGGGGTGGGTTGCCTTGTAGAACAGAAGTAAGACCTTTAAATTGGTTTGAGAACAAAATTCTCATTCCCCATAACACACAGTATATAGTTCCGTTCTGGAACGAAAAAGTTGCATTTTAAAACCTTAAGAAGACATGAATTTTTATGACATCATATGAATTCTTTATAATGACTTACAAGAATTAAGACACATTTCAGTAGAAAAATAACCCAAAGTATATTTTTAGAGATGTTTCTACATTTGCAAAATATTTTTCTGTAGTGTAAGTGACATGGAGAGAGTATTTGACAATGTGTTATAGTTAAGGATCTTGTTGTACCTGCTGAGAGTGAGTCAGTCCTGGTTGTGTTACCCATGAATCCATTCCAGACTCACACAGTCATTCCAAACTCTATGGCTTAGACTAACAGTACTTATCTTCCATGCAATAAGAATGTATTTGTTATACACCTTTCTCATTGGTAATGTCTTGCTCTTTTCATTATGTGTATGTACATCTATGTGCAAGAAATACTTGCCTGGAAGATGTGCATACTTTATATAAATACATACCTGTCTCTGTTTTCCTTTTCTTAAATCTGAAAATGTATGGGTTTAGCAATTTTATTTTTTTATTAGATTTTAATATCAAGATATGCAGTGCCAGAGCATTAATGAAATCTGGAAGAGCAAATGCTTAAAGATACACATGGATACAGGCATGGTAATTTAAAAGTTGATGTGGTAGCCACCAGTAAGTATTGGCTTTTTTACAGCAATCAGAAATATATCTGGTTTATTTTTAGCAATTGCTGGTGTAATCTTACAGCTTTCATTCATGAACTTCTGGATTGTAACACTTCAAGTTATTTCCTCATTGTACAGTGGGCCTCCAAATTTATTTCCTGACATAAAATTCATGGTGTTTTCTTATTATTTTTTAATTAAGTGGCCTTAGCAGTCATCAAATTTTCGGACAACAGTCCAAGAAGTTTGAAATTCCAAATTTAAGCATCTCCTGGGTGGAACCAGGAACTGTTTCCCAATTGTAATGACTTTTTTCATAATGGGGATCATTTTTTCAGCAGGAACTAAAATATCCAGCTCTGTTGAGTTCTTATTGTAGCTCTTGACTTGTGATGTGGTTATACCAACTTGCCAAGCCATCACTTGACCTTCTGTCCTTTTGCAAACAAATTCCAGCTTTTATTGTTAACAAGCTACTCTAATTAAAAATGGCCTTGCTGGCAGCCTTTATGAAAGAGAGGGCTAGCCATTTGACTGACTGAAGTTTCAGCTAGTAAAATGGACTTATTTTGGGGTCTAATTCCTGAGGAGACTCACGCAACTATTAAAGTGGTGTAAGTAGTGCTGCTAGGAATGTTACTGTTGAGGAAATAGCAACTCTTAAATATCATTAAGTTTTGGACATGATTTTGTTCAAAACAGACAATATTTAATACTAGCCACCAGGATTTTCTTTACTGTAGGTCTTTCAACTAGTCATTTTATCAGAAACAGTGATCTTTGTTATCAAAGTCCTAGAATGTATCTTCACCTTCACACAAGCAGAAATTTACTTATTAACTACTACCTTACACTATCCATTATTTTACAGAATGACTCAATAGAATATATTTCTCATGATCTAAAACCTGAAACTGGTGCATGAAAATGTGCTGTTCAGATCACCTCACGTGGGAATACATGGGCCTTTATAATAAACAACCAAAAAAAAGTACAGTAATTTCATGACTATAAGGTGCACCCTTTTGATTAAAATTTTGACCGAAACCAGGAAGTGCGTGTGCCTTATAGTCCAGTGCGCCTTATACAGGGACAAAGTTTGAAAATTTGCCAACCCTGAAGTGCACTTTATAATCCAGTGTGCCTTATAGTTGTGAAATTACTGTATTTTAACGGCATTTAATTTTAAAATAGCCTAATTTAAAACTCAAGACATTTAAAGTCTTAACAGATACATTTAAAACTAGAAAATAATCTTGTTTTCCTGCAGTACTTCCTGAACTATGACGCACCCTAGAACTAGACACATCCCTTCTGTGCCATTACTGAAGTTTTGCTAGTTTATTGTTTGAAACACAAGAATACCGTCAGACAAAGGTTTCAGTCACTATATGGCTTCAATCCTGTCACCTGAGCTTATTGTTTCAATTACCAACACAACATAGTTGTTGCTCTGTACTTATCTCAGGACAGCTTGGTGAAGATTCTGTTACTGTCTGTTCAGTTTTAAGAACATGTAGTTCCATTATAACTTCCCACAAGGCTGATTCTTGGTTGTTATTGCTCTTATGGAGTTAACTCTTTATGGCCTTTTATCAACTCTCTTGATGATACTCTTTCATCTGTGTGCTCTGAATGCTCCAGCACAGCTTCCCAATTCCATTGAACTGTTTTCTGGTAAGCAGAGACAAAGCTCTTTTCTTTGGCAAGATTATATAAAGAACCTTCAATTTTTTATTTCTTGGTCATTCACTTCATCTCTGTTTTACGGTTGGCTACTTCTATGCAAATGTGTTTAGATGTACATTGTATAATGGATCAATCTATGCTTTTTTTTTTTTAAACCTGGGTAATTTCCTTGGTCCACCTTACAGTTCAGCCCCCAAGCCAGTGAACTAGCAGGGTGAAATGGGCAGTAATCCAAGGGGTTGTGACATATGAGAAAGGACAACAGAGGAAATCTCTTAAATTGGCTTACCTGGAAGAGAAAATGCAAGTGGATTTGAATGACAAGATTTAAATCTTTCCTTATAAGCCTGCAGGGTTAACGCTGTGTTAAGAATAAGATAATTTCTTGTACTTACCTTGGTTATAAAGTAAAGACTGTATGCTCCCTGCATTCAGATTTAAATACATGTTTCAGACATAAGCCCTTATAAAATACCTGAAGAACATCAGCATTTCAATTGTATCTTAAAAAGTCGAGAAAATATTAGACTACGTCAGATAACAGTCCTGAGTGAGATAGAATTAGTTGAGGACTGATTTCTGAGGCACTATGTAATTAATTTGCAGAAGTCACCTGCAGGGTAAGACTTCAGACAAGATTCATGAAAGAACCTTGCAAGACAACCTAAATGAAAGACAATCTTGCCCTCAAACTGGTGTCCTATGCAAGAAAAAGAAAAATTCTAATACAGAAGTCCACTTAAAGTTTGGATCCCATACTCTGGCTGACAGCTTAACAATTGTTTAATTGAATGAAACTATTTCTTTGGAAATTATGAACAGATGCGTCTCAAGTCTGGATTTTCAGGTATTTCTTTCAGAACAAAAGAACAATATTTACACTTTGTAGCTTATAGTATATATTTATTTTTCTTTTTATTTCCATATAACCGTAAACCAGTTATTTGAAGACATCTAACAGTCTTTCCAAAACTCTTCTTCAGTTCTTATGTCTTCATTTTGTAGCATGTAAAGTCCTCAAACTAGATCAACCTACTGGAGAATTTTTCAAAACTTTCCTTTGCTAAGCTTCCAGGGCAAGTGTGATGGACTGGTGTGAAAAAATCAGAACAGATCCTGGATCCTGAGGCACTTCGATTAGAATCTTCTCTGAACTGGAACCCACTCAGCTACTCCACTCCTGCCATCAACGTCCTCTCTTTCATATTATTTTTTATTCACTGAATGACTTGAATTTCACCTAAGGCAAGGAGGATTGAATGTGCAAGATTGGAAGTTTGTTGGATCATTGAAGAAAACAGGAATAGGGCATGTCCCATGGAAAGTTACAATAAAGTGCAGTGAGAAAATATATGCTATGAACACCACCTATTAAGCAGGAGAAAGTGTGTGAATATTTTAAAGGACAGATGGGAAGGAATATGTGTGGAAAAAGGAAATAGTGAGGCAGTTGTAAAGTGATGTAACTGAGTTTCAGTGAACACACCTGGCCAAAGCAGATGGCAGACCAGTTTCTGTAACATGTGGCATTCTTCTGACTAGGACATTATCAGAAGCATGACATAACATAATGCAGTCCTGTGTAGGCCTGGGGAGGAAACAGGGACTTGCTCAGCCCTGGTACCATTACAGGTTGCCTCACAGTGTTCCATTACAAGAAAGAGTGGAAATTCATTAAAACACACGGTGGTCCAGAAATGTGCACAGAAGGCAGTCACAGAAAGAGTTACTTTTATTGGGAGTAAAACTTTCTGTGTAATATAATATTTCCCAGCTTCACTACCAAAAGGGCAAGAAGAATCTAAATGGAAAATGTAACTGCATTTAGTGTGCCACACTTGTGTGCACATGCGCACAGACATTCACTCATTATATACACAGAAAAGGGGGGAAAAGGTTAACACATAGGAAATATATAAAAAGCCTATTAGCAAGGGCTACTCAGCATCTGTGGAAAAGTTGACAAATTCTGTAATAACAGTTCTATTTTATTAAGATTTTTTTTTTATTTGGAAGCCATTCCTTGGGTTTACTTAACAGCAAAGAAGAATCGTTGCATTATGGAGTATAAAAGTTTCAAAACAGGGGCTAAAAGAGAAGATAAAGAGTATAAAGGGTTGCATCCTGGACATACTCATTTTAGTATGTACCTTCTTACTGGCTTCAGCCATGGCAGTTTTGATGCACAGACATCCACACTTCATACTGAATTAGTGAGTCTTTTATCCTCTCTAGTTGATTTCACTCCCACGTTGACTAAACTGGCTCAGGAGCAACAGGTTATGGGACTAAAATCTTGGCAATCATGGCTCCCTACTGTTCCATAAGCTCCCTACAATGTTTCCACTGCAGCATCATTTTCAATATCTGTAGATCTCTGGTTGATCATCACAACCCATTTTTACCATTTCTGCATCCAGTTATTTTCAGCAGCTGTGTCATTCCACCAGCAATTTTCTGAGCCCTGGAATAGCCTGTTCATTTATTTAATTAACAAGGTTTTTATTGCATTCAAATAATTTGGATGGAAAAGTGATGGTAGAATTAATAAAATAGAATACTTACAAGGCAGTGGAAAAGACTGCTAATCATATTTTTCAGTTACATGTGACTAGGACATATACTGACAATTAAAAATCTTACACAGATTGTTCAGTATTCATCTGCTTTCCAATGCAACCCGCATCCTCTGAGCAGCAAACCACATAGCTTTAATGCAACTCTGCTATTGCTGGAAAGAAAATTTCACAATGAACTGATTTACTATCTATCTCTTAAAGTCCCAGAAGATTCCCAGCTATATGTGTACTTCATTGTTCATAGAGCTTCTTCTTTCACAGATTTGACTGACTGGTAATGCAGTTTTCTATAGTTCTAGGATTGTTTCCAAGTTCATATTTGCAAATCTTCAGTCTAACCTTTATTAGTACAGTAATTTCACGATTATAAGCCACACCTGAATATAAGCCGCACTTCCGGGTAGCCGGGAAGATAACGGGATTTGTCCATATATAAGCCGTACCCAAATATAAGCCGCACCTTTTTTTTCCTTTTTTTTTTTCTTTTTTTTTTTTTTTTTTTTAACCTCGTGCGGCAGAGGGGGCGGGGCGCTCCGGCCCAGCCCCACACAGCCCGGCTTCCCAGCAGCAGAGGCCAGCCTGCCCTCATGCACCCCCTGTTCCCGGCGGTCCTCGTGCTCCCAACGGCTCCCAGTGGCAGGGGCCGGCCCACCCTCATGCAACCCCGCTGCTGGCCAGCTCGTCCCACTCCCTGGCAACCCCGCCACCAGCCCGCCTGGTTCCTTGGCAGCTCTGCTGCCAGCACACCCGCCCCACTCGGCAAAGCCCGCTCCCCACCTGCCCGGCCGCTGCTCTGCGGCAGCTCACCGCTTGGCTGGCTCTCACTTCCGGGTTGGCATTTCACTGGGATTTGTCCATAGATAAGCCACACCTGAATATAAGCCGCACTACTGGGGTAGGCTGGATTCTTCGATGAAAAGGGTGCGGCTTATATTCGTGAAATTACTGTAGATTTACGATAAGCTTTTGTTCTTCATAAATTTAATATTCAAATGTGTAAATTTTTATATAGCAATGACTATACTAGTTAAGTAGACATGCCTTCTCTGGATTTTATCTCTCATTCACCCATATACCACACAATGCTCTACTTTCCACCAAAACTATGTTTAATGTTTCATTGAGATTCCTTTATGTATTAAAATCTTTGTTACACAGGAAAGTTTCAGGCCAGTCATCAGTGAAAGCCCTGCAGAAATATTGCCTTGGTGCAGGACATACTTCAAGTGCCTTATCTATAATGTTCTGTTGCTGAAAGTGATCCTATCTCCTCATCGGTTTCTTTCTGTCTTGTTATCCTCCTGAGGAAAGGATAAAAATCATTTATATTTGCTGGTGGCAAGGACAGCAAAGGTGGGGTACAAAATTAAATAGTTCAATTTGCATCAATACAGAGACAAGGTGGTTTTGAATTAGTAGAGTGCAGAAGGCTCTTTTTCAGGGTCCATTGTGGCAGCTGGAACAAATCTAAAATTCATATCTTCTCTCATCAAAGTCAAAGACTACTTACTTGTAAAGCTCTTTATTATAAGAACTACATCCAACCTGACTGCCTACCCTAAGACAGTGGGAAAAGATCTCTTCTGCAAAGAGAAAAATATTTGGAATATGCGTCAATCTGCTAGCTGCCTTTACAAATAAAGCAAACAACTTTTCTCTGCTAAGAAATGTATTACTGTGACCATCATGAATTGTATAATGAACTGAATATAAGTGTGTCAAAATTGCTGCTATTCAAGATGAGATCTTTGCAACCCAGCTTTGGAGAATAGGTAATTGCTTTCCAGCCACTGAGATCATTATTTCAGACTCTATTTTTTCTAAATCCTCTAATCTAGAAAATAACTTGAGTTTATGAAGCATCATGTTGTTTTGAAGACAATGTATGAAATAATAGTACCAGTGAAGTCAAAAACAAATATTTTCTTTTGCTAAAGGTGCTGGACTGAGACTGCTGTTGGTGGGCTCTTTGTCAAGACACTTTAAGCAATTGATGCCAAAAATTCTTCTTTTATGTTTCTTGAATTGATGATAGTTTTCTTTTTTTTTCTTTCTGCCAAGATTCAGTTTTCCAGCTACAACTCATATTAAAAATCAAATGCACAATTAATCAGCAAATGGCATGTTGATTCCCTGTCCCAGCCCCCTATCAATGTAATTTTATTAATAAATTCATTGGTTGCATTTCTTTGATGCACTTATTTGCCACATTTATTTGCCATCTTTTTGCTTTCCTGGCTTCAAAGACAGAGGGGTAAGAAGGGTTTCATCATTTTTTCTCAGAGCTGAGCACAGGAAATTGGTGATAAATTTTCTGTGCTCATTGTCTGATCATTTTATCAACACAGGGTCTGTGTCAATATGGAACTGGGGGAGGAACACCACGATATCTAAAACTGAAAATCTTAGACAAGTAGATGAGACAAGAGGGGTTGGACTGAAATTTGCTATAAGACTTCAAATTGCAAACTACTATAGCTGTGGATCTGGAATCTAATTAACTGCCACTGAAATCACTGAGACTCTTAACAGTGGGTTTACTGGGCATAAGTTTATCATATTCTTTGGTAATATTGTCCATACTAATCAATTAATGGATTAAGCTATAAAACTGACAAAAAATGAGATTATTTTAGCTGTTGTTGCTTCACTCTGTTTCTGAATCAGAAGATACAGTGAAGTGTAGGTATCTGATATAATCACATTAACACTATTTAAACCATAAAAATAACATTCTCTAAAGTACTGCTGTGTTTCAGGAGCACATAACCCATCTTCAGAATTATATTTAAATAGCTGAGACTATAACTGTGAAAATAGAGTCAAGATACTTACAGTAATTTCACGATTATAAACAGCACCTGAATATAAGCTGCACATCCGGGTAGCTGGGCAGACTACAGGATTTGTCCATATATAAGCCGCACCGGAATATAAGCCACACTTTTTTTTAAAAGAAGCGAGGACCCATGTGCGACAAAGTAACGAGTTAGTAACAGAATCCCGCGATTGTGGGGTTTGCTGTCAAGTTGCTCAATTTGCAAACAGTTTTCACAGACTGGTGAAACCTTTAAATGCCACCTCAGGCGCCCCCCGCCATGCCAGGGGTCCTGGCACTCCTGCCCCCAGCACTGGCTGCTGAAGCTCCCCATGTCGCTTTTGAGCGGTGCTGGCTCCCCGTGCCGCGCAGCAAGGCGGGCGGAGCGGGCTCAGAGCAGCACCGGCTCGGGGTGGGCAGCGCGGGCTCAGGGCGG
>VRYO01002734.1:30842443-30861071 GCA_009812075.1 Sialia sialis | reverse complement strand
AATGAAAAAGGTGCGGCTTATATTCGTGAAACTACTGTACATTATTTTAATGACTTGGAATATATGTCCGTATTTCCTACTCTGTTAATTGCTTCAGACTCATCTCACCACACTTTGTTTAGGTTTTTTAGTCTAAACCAAAATTAGTTCTCTAGTCTCCCATGTCTAAAAACAAAGAAAGACAAGAAAATCCAAGGGCATAAAATAAGTATTTAATATCAGAGAGGTAAGTCTTCTGGAAATAGATATCTTTCTCTCGTAATGACTGTGGAGGATTTGATCACTACCTTCAACCAGACAGTTAACTTCTACAACAGTGAAATTAGAGGACATGAAACTAAACCTTAGTGTATATGAGAAGACATAATTCAGACTTGAGTTTACCCATTTCCTGTTTTTCAAGTGATTTATATCACCCACCTAATGCCCCTTCAGCTGTGTTTGAGGAGAGTAATATATTTGCCTAAGAGGCAAGCAAGAACATTCCAAAATAGTACTGAATTCCAGAATAGCACTTTGCACAAAGTTCGTATTTCCTATTGAAAATTCCTGTATTTCTATATTAATTCTATCTTTAATGAGTTCTATTTCAATACATTTATTCTTTTAAGACATTTATACTGTATTATGAGCCCATTTCTCACCTTAGAAATTTTGCAAAACATGTTTGCAGATTTTCTGTAGTATCTTGAGAGATGAAATGAAACAAAATTAATTTAATTTTTATCTTGGGTCATACTTCATTAATGGGATAAAAGTAGGTATGGGGAGTGAATACATGATATCTTTAGGGTTCTTATAACCCCTTTTTGTCAGATTCCTATGCACATGCCTGAAAGAAATGAAAAAAAGATCTTTTCATATTTAAATTCAATTTAAATTCAATGGAGGTCAATTTTTAGCTAACCAGTTGGTACATAAAAAATAGATATTCTGAGGCAATCATCTGATAAAACATCTTTTATATGGGTTTACTTCTATTTTTTTCTTCACCTTGGACACTCCAAATGTTAATGTCAATTTACACATATAATCCATTCCTCTTCATATTTTCCTCAATATTGTCTGTCATCACATATTTTGGCCAACTTTTCAAGGATTTCTGGTTTTCAACCTTGAATATTGCCCTCCAATATCACATTTCCAAGAATCTTCCCTTTGGTTATAAAGTTGTTAACTTCTCATTCTTTGGACTTATGGTTCTGAGTATCATCCCTCAGAGACACTTTAGAAAGGTTTGAGTATTGCATATATGCTTAAATAATCAAATGGCAAATAATGGTAAGGTTTCAAAGTCAAAGGGTAGATTTTGGTGAGAAAATACGGAGAATTTTGCTACTCTTCTCTGAAGAAGTAGTTCTCTGCATAGATTACATCACCTCAGAATGGGCAGGCTGTCTACAACTTCTCCAAAGCTGCACACTCATTGATCCTTAAACACAACGTAATGGTTTGAACTGAGAAGCAGGGTGAAAACACAAGCAAGAGGAGCATCTTTATACCTGGTCATGAAAATGTTTTCGTGGGAGGAGAAATGTTAGGATCAACCATCCTCCTTCTGTGAAGCTTATTGCTTCAAAGAATTGATATTTAAAACTGACATGTCTGTTTGTATTCCTCTTTATGTGGGTGTAAGCCTGAATAGATCCAACTACACATTTCACACTCACCCACCAGGCTCCTGGAAGCAGAGTTGATCAGCCACTCTTCCTACAGGAAGGATTCCCCTATAGCATTCAGGATTCACAGCATAACCTACAAGCAGTGTGACTGAGTAGTTTCATTTTTAAGGTTCTTCTCTGGCTGGCAGCTTTTTAGGCTCTGATACTTTCTGTAAACAATATGTATTTTATGGAATGATTTTTTCACAAACCAGCAGCGTTTTTCCTGTGACCACTCAGAAAAATGTCATTTCTCAAGCAATGTGTGAGAAACGTAATGCTTAGCTCTGGCTTCTTCATTCTGCTATGGGAATTGCCTAGAGTTATCAGCAATGGTCTCTACTGTATAACACCAAAGATTTTCAACAGGATCTTAAACTAAATTAGACATTGACTGCCTCACTGAAATCATCAGATGGTAAATTATTAATTCACTGAATGTTTAGGAAGTGTTTTGATGTGGGAATGGGCTGGATCACACTCTGCTGTGGGAGTTTACCTATGGTGACATATCCATAGGGAATGAGTACCTTGTACCTCAACAATGCGAGGCTGGATCAAGAGAGGGGGCAACAGAGCCTCCTTCCTCCCCCTTTGAGCACTGTCACTCAGATATGGGATGAACTGGCAGGGGAGGCTGCCCCCAACAAGGGGCACCAACTCCTGTCCTCCCCAGCACACCCAGAGGCTGTCAGAGCTCTGGGCATTCCAAGGTCAGATTAGATCAGCTCCCCATGTACAGGCTGTGCCTTCACTGCTAGGCTTTACCCTAACACTTTGGCTTTGGACAGAAACTTCAGTGCAGAGAGGTCAGAACTAAGCCAATTTGAACTTGAAACCAAATATTTAAATCCTGAGGGGATTCAGGGATGGGGAAGGGGGGGCAATGGGTTGAAATGACTGGCGTTGTATAAATACATGAAAACCCATAAAAATATTTACAAGACACAGCTAATCTCAAGATAACATTCTTTTGGCCATTGTAAAACTGACTCATCAATATAATGGAGTATATTTTTGGTTACTTTATTTTAACTTTCTTTTTTACAGTTAATATTTACCAAGTCTCTGGGGACTAAAATTACCTCACCCTTTTGCTTCAGGTCTACAGCTGCAGTCTCTTGCCTCACCATAGAAACGCCTGGAATGCAGCGTTGTGTTTCCTTTTCTGTAAGAAAAATAAGGGAAGTTGAAGTAGCAACTGCCACCAAGACAGATAAATACTTTTAGAAGTTACAAATTAATAACTTAAAGCCACATTACTGAGTGGAATACAGGTGACCTTTAGGTACTTTAATACCCCAATAGCCAGTAAGTCAGCACAGTACCTGGTGTATCTTACTTGTTCTCAGAATATAAATCCATTTGGGTGAGCCAGAACAACCATAGCTAAAATTAATTTTGCATAATTAATCTGAATAAGAACCATTTGGCTTTTCAAAGTATCTGGTGATTATAAAGAGATTTCATTCGAAAGTTCAACACACAACTTATAGACCATTTGAATTTCAACTAGTTGAGCCCCCAGACAGTAAAGCATGGAAAATCTACAGTTTTTTTAGAATATCTTGGCCCCTTTTTATTTCAAGAATTCTTAAGCAGAGTGAAAGCTGCATTTCTCTGAGCCAAGAACTATATCTTTTGAGCCATGCCAAGAAATGAGGTAGAAAAAGATGAAAAAACTTGTAGTCCCAGAGTTGATAGGACTTGGCTTTGAAATGGCTTCTGTGATCCTTCCCATTATGGTGCCACATGACTGGAAGGAACTACAAACACTGATAGCTTTCCATAGTGCACAATGACATCTTTTTGTTGCTTCTGTTACTATACATGAAAATCACAGCAACCAAAATGTCATATTCTGTATTTCTTGGAAAAAGATTATTTTTATACTTTGCATTTGAATGTAGAAGTGTTACTGATTGCTATTTGCCTTTTGGCAACGTTGCTATAACTTAAGCCTGACAAAGTATTACTCAGCTATGAAGACAAGACTTGGACACACAGTGAGTGTTGATATCAGAGCATAGTACCATGGAAAATGAGTTTCCTAGGAACATAAAACACTGCTCATTATTTACCTAGTCTTAGAGTTTAATATAGGGAAATGACATATATTACTGTATTAGATAATCTGTAACTGTTACAATAGACTATTCTTATGAGGGTTGCTTGAAGCAAAAAAATGGGGGAAATTATATTATCTATCTATGACATTATTTCAGCCTAGTTAGAATTAGGCCTATGCTTCTTTCCTGAGCAGACAATCTATAGTCCTCAAAGCCGTAGAGTCACAGTTAAATTGAAGAAGCAGTGTAAATGATATTTGCATTAGAACTGTAGAACTTACTTTAGTCATAGCAGGGTCAACCCTCAGTGTGCAATGCACAGAATAAAGTCATGCAGCTAAAGGTCTGCTGCTGTTCCCCTTACCTGTCAGATGAATATTGCTGCCAACGAACAAAGAACATCTGCTATTTTTGCAATTCTGCTTTGGAACCACTGTAAATTTCTAAGCCAGTATATAAACTTCAGTGGAAGGCAGACTGGGCTGGCAATTGCAGGGGTCCAAGAGCTGATTCATATTCTTGTCTCAAAAGCAGCAACATCTGTCTAGATGGAGCAAGACAGACAGCTGCAGGCGGCAAGTAATTCTAAATTTAATCTACTACATCATGCTTGTTAGAGAATTTTTTCTAATTTATTTGTTTTTATTCCAGGCAGATCTGTCTTTGGCTTTGCTTTTGATTCATTTTAATCAAAGACAACTCCAAAAATGCAAATTCCTCTTTACCATAGTGGTGGTGCAGTGGAGCAGGGAAGAAATGCATAATGGCTTGTTATGAAAACTGTGCACCCTGGAAACCTTCAAGGTCAGGTTGGCTGAGGCTCTGAGAAACCCAATGTAGCTGATGTCCCTGCTCTTTGCAGGGAATTTGGACTAGATGACCTTTAAAGGTCTCTTCCAACCCAAACTATTCTATGACTATTGGAATAGCTCTTTCAATAAATATGTATTTCTGAGCCACAGCTGTCAATGGGACCATGCTATAAGTCTTCTTCATTTTCATCCACTGTAAAGGACACCACGAGACAGTGGTTTTGTGGGACAAGGGACTGGTACTCAACTTTTCACTGACAGAAGAAATAGTAAGGAGTTGTTCTGGCACAATAACCTACTTAATATGTTATATTTTAATTCAGTTGGCTGGGAAATGTAGAAGAGAAAGGAAGAACCAAAGCAAATATATTAACAGTACCAAACTAGGATCTCCTGCGTAACATCAGTACAGCAACTTTAGGTTTGCAAAGCAAATCAGAATAAATGTCAAGGAAAGATCATTTTAAATTAATAATTTAATGGTAAAAAAATCTCATTGCTTAAAGATAATAGTAAAAATGTAGGATCAACAAAGTAGAAGATAATTTACTACCTCTAACGTTCAAAACCTTGAATGTTTACAAACACATGTCAACAAATAAAGAGGTGAAACAAGAACTCATATCAGCTTCTAATTCAGCTGGATCAGATCACTGTTTGCAGTCTGTAATAAACATCTCACGCTGAACTTTACTGCCTCTGAAGCCGACAGTGCTGCCAACTACCCCGTAACTCACGTCACTCGCCATGGCTTGCTTGCCAAAACTGTTAGAGCATTGCTTTTGTAACCTACCATATTTCAGCCTGGGGGAGGGCATAAAGAAATCACACTATATGAAATAATATATCTTGCTTTTACACAGTCCTGAACATTCTTATTTTGGACATAAAGCATATGATATTATTTCAACTGCAGCTGAAAAGAACCAAAACCAAACTAAACTAAACTAAACTATTCTGATTTTAATTCAAGCAGAACCTAATTTATACTTGATGCACATGTCTATAAATAGATATCTGACTGAAGCTTTGTCTCATATCATTATTCACCAGCTAATCTTGATTCTATGCAATCATTCATCCCCATCACACCTCTCTGTGGTGCTTTTGTCTAATCATTCTAGGTAAAATACCTGTCAGATATCAGAAAAATTTATCCAAATAATTCAGAGGAAATGGAAAAGCCAAACACTGGAATAATATGGAGCTGGGTAAAGCCACCATATTGCTCAAGACTTGCACTGGATTGAATTCATCTCATCACCAAATACAAAATAAAAGCATCACCTATTTCTAAACACACGTCTTGCTGTTTGGAAAAGTCAGCACTAACTACCCTTAATCAAACTCCCAGATTAGATCCTTAGTCCCAAAATGGGTTCTTGCATGTTTTTAGTTTCACTGATAATTGTACAACATCTTCCTTGTGCAAAACCTTCTTTTTCACCGACATGTTTAGCTCACAAAAATGCACTGCTGGAATAGGTCTGGGATGCAAAAAGACTAAACCTATTTCTCTCTCGATCAGCATAACATTGCACTCTTATCTCTGTCCCTTGTGTCTCAGAATTGCAATAGAGGCTTTGGTTACGTGACCATTTAGCACTGAGTAACAGGTAATATTTATCTTACAGATATGAGTTAATTAGACCAGGAGAACAGATGCATTTCCTACACCGACTTCTGTAAGTTATCAGATTGTACAGGTAAATTGACATCCAGGAATTTCCCTATCAGAAAGTCATATCTTAATTCATTTTCACAAGGGAGCCAAGATAAGGGTGATTTGGGAAGAAAGATGCAAGCACTGTTGAGAGGAGATCAGTATAGGGGACTAAGATTAAAGAAATCATAGCTCTGAATTTCTTGACCTCTTCTGGCTTAGACTCTATTGTAAATATTTTGTATTTGTAGCCTTTGGGGCTCAGCATCCTCCTTTAAGCCTTCTCTTCAATAAAATACTATAAATAAAATAAATATATTAGAGGAAAAAAGAGAAAATATATGCAAGACATAGAAAGACAAGTTGGCTTGAAGTAACAAGATCAGAACAGATGGGGCCCTACCCATGGTAGGGGAGATGAAAT
Organism: Sialia sialis; assembly: GCA_009812075.1. Taxonomy (NCBI): domain Eukaryota; kingdom Metazoa; phylum Chordata; class Aves; order Passeriformes; family Turdidae; genus Sialia; species Sialia sialis. Next base: position 30,854,442 of record VRYO01002734.1, on the reverse strand, counting down.
AAAGTGATATACCAGGTCCCTTGCAACCCAAACCATTCTAGGATTCTATTCTATGAAGTAGAAAGGTGGAAACTTTCTCCAGATCCTTCTCTAATAGATTTATGAGTTTCCTATGTAACTTGCAGACTTTTTTTTCTGATTTTCTCACCTTCCAGAATTATTTGCTACATATGTCAATAGATGTAAAAGAAGGATAAAGGAATAAATTCAATCCTGCTAGACACAATGCCCAAAATGTAACCGATTTCAATGTGTACAGAATTTAATTTACATCACACTAAACAAAACATCTTTTAAATGTGCAAGTTTCATGCCTTTTTCTCACCACCATTAAAAAAAGGTATATCAAACACATAACAAGGTGGAAAATTACATGATTTTTAACCCCACAGAGTTAAGTATAATAGTCTGTAGAAAATACAGGACCATTCTAGTTGAGCTTTTCCCTGGAAATGTCTGACAGATGATCTACAGATGATACTTGCACTCTGTAACTTCACCTCTGCCCATACTCATCAGCACAATTTCAGGCAAGTTGCTTCAAAAAGATGACACAGTAAGTGACATCAAATTCAGGTTTGTTCTTTGCAGTCACACCACTACTCTTATGCCTGCAACCACCAAACAGGAGATCCTCACTGCTTATGTGGTACCTGGTCACTTGAGACCAAGGGCACCACAAAGTAAGCAGGTTTGTGGCACCCTAAATTCAGTTTTACCTCCTGATTTTTTTTTAATAAGAAGTTTTCTCAAATTCGCTACATAGTAGTGTGGGTGATACAGCCATAATTTAGCATACTCACCATCTTGGGGAGGATGAGAGTTACAATCTGAAATGCTTTGATTTAGAACAAGGAAACCTCCCTTAATGTGAGTGCAATCAACAACTGCCTGCCAAATTTCAAGCGTTAGACTTTATAAAATTTCACATTTTATAGGGAAGTAGAAGGCACATAGCCCTTTTGACCTTACTGAGCTCTGTAGGAGCAACAGCTGTGTCCTGGCAGCCAAAAGGGACTCAATAGTCCTTGTGAGTCCTTTCCAACTCAGATATTCTATGAAGTGAATGAAAATTCGTTATCAAGTACTTACGTATTTTTGTTAGCTACCAAGTTACTTTGCTATACAGCACCCGCTTGATTATCTCAGACTACTGAGTTAAAAGATAAGCTTGTAGTTCTTTAATAATCATAACCTACAGTCTACAGGTTTTAGCTTCATGCCTCAAAAATAGAAAGCTAAAAAATTTTGAACACAATTTAAAATAACAGAGATAGCAGTAAGCCTTTTCTAACGCAGCAAAACATCATTCCTCAAGAGAAGTAGAAAAGGTGCATCAAATCCTTGATACACAGGAATTTGAGTGTAACCAATTACTCCATATCAGTGGAGAATATTGTCCTGTTGAAGTCAGGCAGACCTAACCTGATATGAAGAAAAATGCTACACTTGTGTACAGCAGGATGTCCAAGAAAAAGCTTTTACAAAGAAGGCAGTAAAAATCCAGCTGATGCAATGAGCAGGAAACACTGGGTAGCAGAAAGCTGATTAAGTACATGTAAATTAGGAGATCTTTCCTTGGGTATTTAATCACACAGAGTCCTGGGGAAAGTCCAGAACAAGAAATCTTCATGTGGATTGCCAGGAAAGGGGAAAATGTGCCCCTTCCTGGAAGGCAAGTTGTCAAAGAGTGCCAGAACTTCTAGAAAAAGTGATAAAAGAGAGAAAAATAAAGAAGGAGGGAAAGAAAAATCACAAACAAATGTATTGTGCAGCATTTTACTGTGTAGGGATAAGAACTGAAGAATGATACTGGTGTGATGGGCCTTGACAAACTATTTATAAAGAGAGAGCAAAATAGGACTACTCAGGAAACTTCATGTGGATGAGAAATTGCATAAGCTACACTGCATCTACAGTGGCATTTAATTCAAATTAAACAATCTACTTGAATGAAATATGAACTTTAGCTAGAATTCCTGAAAGATGCTATGGAGGTAAACCCTAACATAAATACACCATTTGCATAGTAAAAGACACTACTGAGTCCAGTGGCTTTGGGGCCAAAACTTCCTATTACAAAAGGCCAGTGTTGAAATACTGAAAAACAGGTAGTTTGTAGGCATCAGTTCTGGAAATTACAGACTTATATGGGAATTACATGTGTTTCTTTTTCCCCTCCCAGAGCAAGTGGGATCTCCCTGTACACTTTTTGCTCTCTGTGAAGCACAAGTACATAACATCTTACAGACATAGAGAGCCACCAGACAGCACACATCAGTCACAGAGATGCTGAAAGAAGAGCTGCTATCCACGGAACAAAGTGTCTGATTTCCATACTGTGCACTCCAGCTCCGTGCATTCCAGTCAAATGAAGATGATCCAGTACATACATCAGTGGACATCTATGTACTGTGTGTCCTCTGCAGTGCTAATCACCAAAGGGCACATGCACTACTCAGACTTTCTGCCAATGTATCCAGCATAGAAATTCTTTACTACTGTCTTCGCTAATGGATCAGCTAAACATTGAGATTGTCAGGTCTTGAGTCTTGAGTCTCAAAATGTGCACTAGTTTTCTTAAAGGTTCTATGCTTGAAAATACATGAAAAAGTGAGAATTTCATTCTGGTCATTTGTGGTCCTGGAAAAAAAATCTTGAATGTCATAAACCAATTATTTGGGAAAAGTCCAATATACAGAGGCAAACGAAAAAAACAACAAAATAGATTATGATGTTATCATTTTTTTGAGAGCCTGATATGAGAAACAGTAACAAGCTTATCATCTCCAGAAAAGAAAAAAAAAAAAAACATACTGAGGCAAAGACAATTAAAATTTTTTGAATTTTACTACCAATCTATAATTTATCTTGAAAAAAATAACTCTTAAACTACTTCTGCTCTTTCTTTTGAGAAAATAACTTGTAACTTTGTTAGCATGAAGACGTACTTACTCAGGCAAATATGGTGGATCTAGATGCTCCTTTCCATTTAGGCTGCTGACTTTTTTGTCTACCCCTTTGAATAGCTCAATTATGGGGACTTCACCTCTCAATTACATCAGGAAGAATAAAACAGTTGTAAGCTGTGCAACAAGCAAAGATGAAACTTCATCCTTAATAATTTTCCTCATACTCATAACCAATAATTTCACACTTAGAATCTTCTAAAGAATAATAATAATTCTAGGTGAATGGACTTGAATATTTGCACTATGTGTTATAGTGAAGTGATGGCTGAATATCTGGGAGATTGTCCCTATAACTCTAATTTTACAAAAATGTTTGTACATGGAAAAATATCCCTGCATAGTTTCTTTTCTTTCTGAAAGCATACTACACAAAATATTTCAGCCATATGCTTCAGAGAGTTACAACTGCTATTAATCCATCCAGTTTGTCAGAAATGTAGTACACTCTATGTAAAGATGCAACACTATCAATCACTATATTATTATTTCAAATATCTGCTCTAGTGTGTAGTCTACCTGAAATTATATTCATCATTGATATTTTTTGTTTTTTCCTTCATGTAAATAATGGAGTAAAAAATAAAAAGAAGAAAGGAAACAGTGCCTGTCCTTCAGTGTTGCAAAAAACCCAAAAAGCTTCCAGGTAAGAACTGATAGATGGTGAATTATCATCTGGGTCCAGAGGCAGACCTAATAGAAGTGACAAAATGAGAAGCTGGATCATCTGCTCTTGAGGTGCTTTTCCAATGTGGTAATTTTTTTTCAAATTTATTTAATGCTTTCATTTCAGTAAAAATAATTAAATGTTGAGCAAGTGCTGATAGGAAGGAAGGAAGGAAGGAAGGAAGGAAGGAAGGAAGGAAGGAAGGAAGGAAGGAAGGAAGGAAGGAAGGAAGGAAGGAAGGAAGGAAGGAAGGAAGGAAGGAAGGGGAGTTTGTGAGGTGTAATAATGCAGGACAGATAATAAAATAGATGTCTTCATTTTCAGACTAAAGCAAAATTGAAGGTACCAGAAATTTGTATAGGATGACAGAATTCCTGTCTTCAGTTAATGTACTGTTTGAAAGAGCTTCACACCTCTAACATTCCCATGGACTTTGAGTCAAACCATATTATTCATAAATGTAAGTTCCATGCTAATTTTTAATCAAATATAATAAGAATAGTTTTAATTTACAATGGCACTTTGAAGATTCAGGATCAAATTAACTTGAGAGAAAGTGCATGCCATTTCCTGATGACAATAGAAGTATGCCCGGTCCTCATGATGGTGAATATTATTCACCAAGCTTTATAAATAACTGTCTGGTAAATCTATTGTTCAGCCATCACTCGGCCTTTGAATGTATGAAAAGGCAAGCACTACTTCATCAATAATGCCAGTGAATGAGTTAAAAGTTCCACACTTTGTTTTTGCTGAAGGAAAGCCTCAAAGAATTCAGTACAAATTATAGCTAAAGATTCCCATGGCTCACTTTCTCCTAGTGCTTAGCAACAAAAACATGGTGACCCACATAGTTGCAGGGCCATCATGCCAATGTACATAGAGAGTTAGGGCTGGGAGGGTTAAAGGAAAGATGTCCGTCATATTTGGAGAAAAAATGATAGTAGTGGCTCACCAGAAAATGTTATGGCTGACATTCTCCATCATTATCTTATTTCTTTTTATCATAGTCTGTAATTAGAGCCAGCTGATGTACTGAGAAATGTCTTTTCCACTAGTTACAGAAAATAGGGAATAACCTATTCAAAGCCTAGTCAGGTTTCCAAATCTTTTAAACCCCATGCAAATTTTCCCAAATATTTTATATTAAGAAAGATGGATAAGATTCTAACTGAATCCTACTTCTATGTTAAAAATGCATTTCCATTTCCATGCTTACGATTATTTATCAGTCTCAAAAAAACCATATAGATGCCACTTGACAAGACATTGTGCTCATTTTGTGAAATCCTGAAACAGCTGAGGTACAGCAATAAATTTGTTTTATGTAGTAAACTACTGAAAATTACTTACTTAACTTAGAATTACAGACATCTATTTTATGCTTCAGCTAGCTACAAGGTTACATCTTAGTTGTGGTTTTCCTTCATCCATTTTTTAGGCACTACTTATGCTAACGCACCATTCTTATTTATATGGATACAATGTCATAACTGAAGCAACAGAAAAAGCTAGCCCAAGACACCTAAAAATCCTCTCTACTGTAAGATATGAGATTTATAGTTCCAGGGTGAGCTCACATAAACACAATTACCATATGAACTGTCTGAGATGTAGATAGCATTGCCTAGGGCAATTATCAAGGGCCTCCTTACCTTTTCTTTATCATGTCCCCTACTGTATCATGTCTCACGAATAATGAGACCACAGCAATCCCTGCAGAGCCGTTGAGACAAGAAAATAATAGAAGCAGAAAGGATTGGTTAATCCTTTCTGTAAGTTAAAAGTTCTGCAATTTGGCACAGCCTTTACAGGCAATGGTATAATGAATTTCATACTTACATGATACATGATCTAAAAGGAAGTCCAAAAGTTAAGAGCATACATCTTTTGTGAGTCAGGTTTAAATTCCGAGGACTTCCAAGAAATGAAGAGTGAACAGCCTGACTACTGAAATATGAAACTTAGCATTATTATCATGCATATCCATCACTTTTGTTTGTTAACCTATCTGGAATGAGAGCTTTTGGAGGGAGAGCCATGGTGAGCATCTGGCATGTACTGGAGTAGCTGAGACATCTTCAAAAGGACCATATTTTAAGGAGTTTGTTCCAGCAAGCATGAACTAGAATGGACTCCCTTAAAATATAATTCAATCGTTAAGTGACTAATTTAACAAAACATGTGGAGTCTGTTTATCCCCTTAAGAAGCACTGATTTTATTATACCAAGGTTTAAACATAGTTCTGAGCCATGAGGAGTCAATACATCAGATCGACCATTTAACAGCTGGAAGCTGACACATGTAAATTTTTATCAGCTGAAGAGTTTTTACAGTACATTTAGGTTTGGACCCATGAGTTGCTCTTCATCTTTCAAATGCCAGGTAATGATCACAGAAGTCACTAGAAGCAGAGAACACACTGCCAGGCAGAACCTCACTGCCTCTCAGTCACTCACCAGCCCACTGATGCTGTTCATTTACACAACCATGCCCTTTGAACATCTGCAGAGGTAATTTATTTAATGGGGTCAGTTGATCAACAGGGTAGAAATCATTTTGCATTGCAAAGAATCATCCTACATATGAATTAAACTATAATTAAATGAGTTGCACCCAGTTAACACGTTCCTCACAACAAGCCCCCATAGTCTTAATTTTTAAATGGAACTAAACGACTGCATAGAAAAAGGAATGCGTGGGGTGAATCTTTGACATAGAATGAACAGCCTTACCCCTTTGGCCCTCAGGGTTTCAGACCTGCCATTCTACCAGACAGATATCATATTGCAAATATCTGTTCACCCTACGGCTCTCCTCTTGGGGTCAGCTCAAGTGTAGGAACATAAGAGATCATGTCCTGCCACAGGACCTATTCCTAGAAATGTCTCACTCTCATCCTCCACAAAGATATCACGAAAGGTCCAAACAACCATTCCAGCGATTCATATGTCAAAACTCTTCTCATAACTTTTGAAATAAATCTCCTGAGAGAACCATTCCGAGACTACATAACCAATGTTATTAGTGAAGTATTATACACTGCATATTTGAGATGAGAAAATTTTGTGTACAGTCTTTTATGAATAACAGTTATTCCTCTTTAGCTTGCTGACTGGGGACTCATAAAAATCCATACGGGGGATTTAAGCTGACTCCAAGCAAAAATTTTGCAACATTTTCTGAGTGATCAGACAAATTAAAATATTTAATTTGGATTGAAAAAGAGAACTCAGAACAAAATCATATGGCCAAGTTCTGCCCACCTCCAAATTCTCCCTGCACCCAAGCCTCCTTAAATAAAAATGTGAGATTTTATTCTTCTTTAGGACTAAGGAAGTCATTGCTGCTCTGCTTATTCAGTGAAGCAGCAATACTATGATGCCACAGTCTCAGAAGACTCACTACCTGTGCATTTCATAGGAAAGGATACAGCAGATTAAAACATCTGCTGTTTCTGAATTCCTCAAGTTGTTTAAAAAGAACTGTAACTACTAATATTTAAAATTATAAACATATGAACATAACACTACCCACTTTTACAGCTAGAAATGTCAAACTGAAGTTTTAAATCTACATTCTCAAAATACAACATTTTATTAGTTACATCAGTATTATTAGACAAAGCCAGCTGCTTGTCAATGACTGCTGATCCAAGTGAGAAGGAATTCCGCTGCATCTGTTTAGGACAATAAATTAGAATATAAAATAAAAAATAAATCTCACAGAATACATCAGCAAGTGTTCATAAATGGTCAGTTGGACAAGAGCATACAGAAATCAGTGTTCATTTGACCATGAGGAGGAATGAATGAAATCACTTATATTGTAAGGAAAAGCAGAAACAGGGCAAGGACAAGTGTGATAAATCACAGATGTACAGAACCAGGGCAAAGGGAAAGGGTAGAGATGTCAAATATGTCTGAGAAAGATAGGACAAGCTGGTAGTATAGGAGAGCAGGTGTCACTTTTAGGGGACCTAAAGAAAGGAGGGATCCCTGAAGGGTAATAATAGGATGTGTGTCTGTGTGGAGAGAGAGAGAGAGAGAACTGCAGGTGCTATGCCTTCTCTGGGAGTGACACCGGGTGGTGGAAAGAGTTGGCTGTTAATCCTAAAATAATACTTCTCTTATTCACTGGAGTAGGGCAAATATGACATAAGTTTTAACATAGCATTTTTATTTCATCAATGCCTGAAGGCAGAATTTGAGCTTAACTGCATGGAGGCATCGAACAAAACACTAAAAATGGCCTTTGTCTCAGGAAACATAAAGCCTGGTAAAGCTTGCTGTTCTTGAATGATATTCTGAGGAATGACAAATAGCACTGTGATCAAAACGTTGGTTTTTTATAAGTCTGTAGATCCTTTCTGAATACAACCAAACTTTTCACAAAATTTTAGTCCACCATAATTATTACCACTTTTTCAAAGAATTCTCAAAGAATCACAACTCTTTCAGCAGATATACAACTCACCCAAGTACATGCAGAGAAGCATAGTGGAACAGAAGAAATCACTCAGTAAAACTCCCTGTATTAACACTGGGACAAAAATTTATTCAAATCCTAGGAAATTGTAACCCTATCACCAAAAATTTCTTAGCTAAACTCGGTATCAAAGTCTCTAGCTTCTTTATAAGTTATGTGGTAGCAATGAAAGGAAAATCCCAGGCCCTACCTAAGTTAGAATTCATCTTCAAAACCCTGGTGAAATCCAGCTTTTGTTTCTAGGCTTCCTCCTTGGCTGCTTCTTGTGATCGGCCCTGAAAGTTTCTAGAGCCCTGGTTATCTTTCCTGGGTTTAATCCAACCCTGATGGAAGCTGAGAGGAGTCTTTGTCCCATTCCTCCCCCGCATCCTATCCCAAGGGACTCTCTAACCCGGGCTCAAGATAAGCTACACCAATGCAAGCCATTGGCAGAAGTTTTTAAAACGTGAATTTAAATTACCTGCTCTGTGCAGTGCATCATGATGAGCAAATATGTAAAGGAACCAGAGCCAGACAAATTCTGAACCTAAATATGTTAACTATATTTGTCTAAGATGGGTTTTAACTGCACAGAAGAGGAGGCAGTTGTCTCTCTCTCACACAGTTTGCTTTCTCTCTGCTTTGAGTGGTTAGGCATAAGGCTTCATCAGCAGTCTATGTGACCATAAAATATTGACTAGAAATTAGAACAGATGTGCAGGATCTCTTCCATTCTGGCAGTGGAGCTATAGCAGCATGGTACATATTTCCTCTCGTATTCTTCTCACATTCTCACACAAGAGCATCGGAGGTTTCTTACAAACTACTTATACAAATTTCCACAGATATCAGCAAAGGGAATATAATTAAGCTTCATGGGTTATACACAGCAATGCCTCTTAGAATTTTTCACTGAAATATCTGAAAGATCTGAAAAATCTTGGTAAAAAGTCAAGTGTTTCTTCCTGTTTATATTTATTTATTTATTTATTTATTTATTGCCTGGGATTTTATCTTGAACAATATTTATTTAGAAACCATGCTTTTTTTTTGCTTGAGTTCCTGAATTATCTTGAATCTAACCCAGCTTGTTGTGAGCATTAGAATAGAAATCCAGCTGGGCAAAACCTTGTTGTAAAGTAATATGAGGTCATACTCCCAGCAACTCAGTTTATCCAGTCAGTAGTCTGCTTTTGAAGGGGTGGTTGCATGCCTTTCAAGGATAAGCATTTAGAAGCTTAATTATTCAGTCTGTAGCAACAGCTTCTGCAGAGAATTTGTATTTCGTGTAGCTGTTTCCTCTGGCAAGATCCTCCCTGATATTTGGTAGACCAGTCACACATTTCAATCTACCTTGCTTACTTGAAGGCAACTGATAAAATCCTGTCTTTCTTAGGTGGATAATGACTACATGTGCTCATATTCTTGGTTGTGCACGATGAAAATCTTCACGTGTCCCTAATGATTGATCTTGACTAGATGAATTTACAGTGTTGTGCTTTCTAAATTCTCTGGCCAAGACTTGCATCTGTGCCAATCACCTGCAATGCCTGGTATCCATATGACCAGCTTCTCTAGTGTCACCCTCTTGTAAATTGTGGAAATAATGGAAAGCATTTCAAATTACTTCCTTAGCCAATACTACAAACCTGGCCCACTGTTTTCAATAGCTATAGCAACTGATATTATTCCTCCTGTAAAGAAGTAATTTTATTCTTGTTTTGTCTTACCTTTCCCCAGAACATTCTTATTAAATTCATATAAGCATCCCTCTGTAACAGGCTGATTAAAAGAGAACTGCATTTCATCCTGAGCTCATGTACAAATATTTCCTCAGTTAACACATCTCTCCATTCCCAGTAGGATTAGATCATTGTACGTCTAATATTTCATAAGAATTTGCTGCTGGTTTGATAAATTGAAAAGATGGCATCTTCTTTACCATAACGTCCTTTGCCCCACCAAAAAGAAAAGAAAAGGCCATCCTATAATAAATAATAAATATACAGTACAGCTTCCTAAGACAGATTCCAAGAATTTTATGTGCTGTAATTTAATCCTTAGAAAACCAGAGGATATTAAATGAACTAAACTGTCTTAGCCAGAAATCTCTGATTCGGGCTGCTCTTTGATGTTTATATCTGAAAGTCTTTGATGTCTTAAAATTGTTTCAGAAATTAGAAAAAAATCTTGACTTTGTAAATCATTTTGTGATTACATAAATGGCAATATGATGATGAATGGCACAGAATTTACAAAAATGAATCATTTCTCTGAATATTAAGTTAATCAAAAAGCCAAGACTGTCTAGTATGAGCTCCTAGTGCTTTAAAGATCCTTTGGCGTTCCAGATGCACAATGAAACAAAAATAGTGTAGCCTTATTATGAGCACCTTTCCACATCTGCAATCCTGTTATACAATAAACTCTTGTTCTTTTGTAGCGAGATTGCACTGGTTCTTTTTTTCCCTTCTTTTTTATTATTAATTTGAAACATGTGGTGAGAGGGTAATCCAGTAAGCCATAGGCATTTCATATCAGGGCTTTCATGCAATCACATGTAACTTCAACCATCTGGGTGGAAGGACAGATAGAACCTGCTTTATATCGATAGACTGTGAATGATAGCAAGGAGCAGAAAGAGTAGAGCTCTAATGAATGTTATATATTTACTTCTACAAACACAGGCCCGTTGATGGAATAAACTGGTTTTGCTATTAAATAAAATAGCAAGCACTAGGCAATGTTTGTTGCATTTGCAGCATTTTAAATGTATAACTTTGTAAGTGGATGCAAATGGGTACATATGAAAAATAAAAGAGAACAAGTTGGATGCATATACATGTATAAAAAGACACGTTTCTGCCAGCAATGTATTTTTCTGATTGGTAAATAAATGCAGTATTTAAAAAACAAACCTAGTGATTAGGTAGACAATTAAAAGATAATAATTTAGAAACCAGATATCTGCTTTCATTTTGAGCAAAGAGAAAGCATTTTCTCTGAAAACACATTCATTTATTGTTTATTTTCAAAGTGAACTTTAAAATTAAATTACAGTGTTTGGAAGAAAAAAAAATTAAATAGACATCTGAAAGAAATAGAATCTATTTCTAATTTTACCTTTTTGATGTCAGAAGATATCCTAGAGGAAAGCCTTAGGGATATAAATTCTTCTCAGACTTACAGTAAAGACATGCAATTTTTTAAGATGCATTATCCTGTATCAAAGTTTTTTGAAAACCTGATAAAAATTTAAGAGTTCATGCATCTAAAAGATTAAAACCAACAACCAATGCAAACAGTTAAAATTATTTACAGTCCTGTGAAATCCAAACTGCACACATGTGGAGTACTCTGTATGTTGTAAAAACTGCAGTTCAGTCTGGAATTCTGTACAAAAGAAGTTGAGAGAAAAATATATGACACGCAATATCTTTGCCTGTACAGCACAAATTAGTGAGTTTCTACTCTGTGTTTCAGTAACATGTTGTCTAATCATTAAGACAAATCTTTGATGATGTTTTCTTTTAATGTAGCATTCTGTTTTCTACAAGTGAAAGAGTAGGAACAAAATCCAAGGTAAGAAACTGAAATTATACTCTGTTTGCGTGAATAATTTTGCTAATAAGATATTAAAAGACTTATCATCCAGATAAGTTTTTTAGATAGTTAATAGTTTAACTTACTGTTTGTTGTTGTTGCTCCTTGCCTGTGTGTGACGAGCATTCTACACAGTCCCCAGGCATTCAATACTCCATTTTAAAGAAGAATCAAACTATAAACCAGCAAATCACATTATGATTTAATAAGTTCTCGTCACACCTGAAGTGAATGGCACTGCTTCTGTATGGATATCTATGAACATAAAGAAGTGGTTTGCCATTTTGGTACT
>VRYO01002734.1:30807530-30827676 GCA_009812075.1 Sialia sialis | reverse complement strand
TAGGGAGAGTCTGTGGTGCGGGAGGGTGAAGACGCAGCCCCTCTTCCAGTCTCCTAAGACAAAAGCAAAACAATTCCCAGCGACTCTCCTCAAGGAAACCTTGACCAAAGAAATGCATTCAGCGGTGTCGGGTGTGTGGGTGGGTGTGTTTATGTGCATTTCACGGTATTTTGCGGCACGTATCCAGGGTGATCAGTGCGTGTGCTCAAGCTGATTCCTCTATGCTCTGCCGGTGACCGGGACGGCTCTACCAAAGGTGTCACTGCTTACCCTCCCCTGACGGCCAGGAGGAAGGAGTTTCAAAGAAAGTGCTACGAGACTGCCTGAACTGAAATGAGTTTACGAAGCAGCCTTTTACTGGAAAGATATTTGAACTCTGAAGGGGATTTAGGGGGAATGGAGAGACGATTCCAACAGTTACTACTGGGAATGCAATATCAGGTCCCCTACAATGCTTACTTAGGCTAATGGAGGTCCTGTCATTCAGTTCCCATTGCGCTGGGATACAGGGTAAACATTCCCCGGTGACCCTCTGCATGCAGGTCCCCTCTTCAGGACATCATTAAAAGCATACAAGCAGTTGCCTGACATCAGTTGTCAGGCTGGCTCCCAGGGTTCAGAGATCCCGACAGAAAGCAGGAAAACAAGCCCAGTGGACCCCCTCTTTGCTGCTGGGGGCTTTAAGGAGGCTGAAAATCGTTTGGTTGCGGGTGTGTAAGAAGAGACAAAAGTGCTCAGCAGGTAAGAGCGGAGGGTTTTGCCAAGAAGGAACTGTCCTTGATCGCTGTGACAGGATTGACTCGCTGGGGATCCCTCTCTCGGGAGCGTCCACGCGTCCCCGAGGGGATTGCCTGTCTCCTTTCATCAGCATCACGGCGAGAAATTTTACAGCCGCTCTTTCTAGACCTGCTAATCCTGTTATCCAGGGGGTTATAAATATTAACGTCGCCGGGGCTGGGGATGGGGGACCAAATTAAGCCCTCTCTGAAGTAAGATGTCAGCCAGCCTTTTCTCAGCCCGCCAGCGCCCGGGGCTGCTGGATGTGCTGCAAGGCAGAGCCCCGCAAGTTCCCTGCCCGGAGGGGCTGCTGGGCAACTCGGTGCTGGATTTCGTGGCCGACCTCTCCCTGGGCAACCCCCAGAGAGCTCCCGGGGCGGGCCTGGGGCTCTGCGAGGTCACTGCCGGGCCTCCCTTCGGGAACACAGTCCTAGCTCTTCGGGAAGGGATGGGCCGGGGTTTGCCCCTGTCTGCTTTCGGAAATGGAGATCCCGAAGACGAGGAAGAAGAGGAAGAGGAAAGGATGCGCAGCGCTTCCCTCCTGGACAGACCTAGGAGAAAACGGATCATCACCTACGCCCAGCGCCAGGCTGCCAACATACGGGAGAGGAAGAGGATGTTCAACCTCAACGAGGCGTTTGACCAGCTCAGGAAGAAGGTGCCCACCTTCGCCTACGAGAAGAGGCTTTCTCGGATAGAGACCTTGCGCCTGGCCATAGTGTACATCTCCTTCATGACTGAGCTCCTGGAAAGGTGCAGCAGACAGGAGGCGAGCTAGGGAGCGCCCGGGCCCTGCGGGATGCGGCTGGGGCCGGGCATCACCCGCGGCAGCGAGCAGGTGGCCTCGGCACCTCCCTCCTGGGGAAGCAGAGCCGTGGCTCCTGCCTCAGCTTCTCCCACCGCAGCCAGGACCGTGTAGGTGTGGGATGCAAAACCAAGAGTGTTCGGAGAAGCGTGCGCTGAGGTCGGGAGGAGTTGTGGAGAAGATGGATGGAGAGGCTCAGTGTGCTGCAGATTTGTTAATATTTATAATTTTTGTAAACGGAAGGCGGGGTGGGTGGAGGAAATGAAGGTTCGAGGCCCTTTGGTTTGTGTTATTTTGCCTGCTTGCTTTAATATCTTTCCAACTTGTTGCTTTGGAGAGAGACTGGGCCGGGGCAGTGAAGCCATTCCAATGCGCAGAACGCGTTTCCAGCGGGTTCAGTTCCTGCCCAGCCGCTTGCCAGGGAAATTTCAGCTTGTGCATTTTAACCCAGCGCTTTCTGCCTTTTAAAAAATAAACAACAACTCCCTTTTCTTTGAAGTCCGGTCTGCCAAATCCACGCCGTGTGTCACGGGGCCAGGGAAGCCGAACATCTGGATACAACCGCTTGTTGTCACGATTTTCTTCCCGGGAAGGGCTCTGTCCTTGCATGTGGGCGGCCAGCGCCGTGGCTCGCAGCGGGGGGAGCTGGGCAGGAGCGCTCGGCCCGGCCCGACCCGGAGAGGTGCGGCTGCCCGGGATGCTCCGCAGCCCTCCCGGCACCGGCGAGGCCTCCCGGGAAGCCGTCTGGCCCTCCTGAGAGAGAACGCTTTTGAGTTCGTGGGCTTTGGGTTTGGGGACGTCCAGCGGAGACGTTTTCTTTCTCGCGGCACATCCCCTTACAAACGCACACACACGCACACAACACGTTTTATCTCTGCAAGGAATAAAAATAATGAAATACATTCTGAGAAGCCGGAGCGGGAGGAAAGGGGGAAACCCGAGGCGGGAACACCCGTGGATGGGAATAGGGGATCTGTCTAGCGTTACCTACTGATGCCTGCGCAGGCATCTCTGAAACGGGGCGAGATGCCGGGAGAGCCGGGAGGTGGCTGTGACCGGGCTGTGACCGGGGACCAGGGTCTCCCCTAGAACCCTCAAACCCATCTTGATGTGTCCCTGCCCTCCCTTCCCTCTCCCCTCCTCACTTCTCTCTGCTCTGGCACCGTCCTTTGCTGCGGCTGGGAACGCCCGGGATTTGTCCCCTCGTTTACAGGGGAGAGCATGTCCACCCGCAGTGTTTGTGCGTGGCTTCAGAGGACAGCTTTTATCTCCATTATACAAAACTACCGTGATATTAGTAAATCAAGATTTACTAGTTCAAGCTAGTATGTCAAGGATCCTATGTCTCTTATTTCTCTTCTCTCGTGTTTTGTCAGCTCCATGGTGATTCTTCTTTTTTTCTCATTTTATTTACTTTAATATTATCGTGAGAGATCTAATATCCTGTATTAATACTCTAATATTCTTTCTCTTTTCACTTGTTTCTCTGGTTTCTTTTTCTACTTGTTTTTGTTGACCTCCCTGACTCCACACATTGCATCTGCTCTCTATTTGTCAAAGTGCTTTTTTTTCCAAGAGGCAGTTGGATAGTTAGCGCAGCTGGATCCTTTCTAGGAACTGGGGGGTTTCACCTCCTCAGATGGTTTTGTGTTGTTTTGGGGTTTGTTTTCTTTTTTTTTTTTTCTTTTTCTTTTTTTTTTTTTCCTAAAAATAAAATGAGAAAAGGAACTACGAATGAACAATGTTCCAAAATCAACAATTGTTCACATAACCCAATCTCACTTTAGTTACCATCATCTCAGGAAAAATGATGAAGACAAATACTTTAAGGACAATGAAATATGCAATTTAATATTCACTTCTTACCACTATTTCTCTATGATCTCTCACAGTATGATTATATAAATTTCCATAATTTTTCTTGCTCATGTCATTGGATAAAATTAGAACTCTATAGCACATAGAATCTTAAGTTAGGAGATTCATAATGTAAACATGTCTGTAACAGATAATTCAAAAATTATTGGGTTTCTCTTCTTGGTTTAATAACAAAACACTGGAATTTGTTCAAGATCCAAGGTTTTTTCCATACTTGTGTTAGAGACTAGAGAAAAGCAGAAAGGATATGTTACTTTTTATTTTTAAATACAAATGGATCTTGCATTATAAATCCTGATTTCTAATGGATCACTGGAAATTTTGCAGCAATACAAACAGTAGCAACATTCTTATATGAGCCACTGATACTATAAACATTAGAAATTAAAAATGCAGTTGTGTCACAAGCCAATGAACACAATATGTAAGCAGCACAGAAAAAATACCAAGAGGTATTTGAGCTGCTCCTGGGCTACATATTGATTTATACGACCTGAGAACCTGATGAAATGGGCTTTTTTGTTTGCTTGTTTATTTCATGCTTTTCCAAAACTGATGAAGATTTGCCAAAAAAAAAAAAAAAAAAAAAAAAAAAAAAAGTCTAAATGCAATTTTTTCCAAGGAACCAGTGCTGAAACTAAAGCATTTCCATATACCTATGAAGAGCTCAGTGAAACAGCAATACTGACCCATCTCTTTGCCCCTGCGGATGTGTTGAAATTCTGGAAGTATAATCTGGTAAGGATATAAACCAATTATGGGAACATTGCAGACAAGCTTCTTGCTGGAGTGCTATCCCATCTCGTTGAAATAACAGAACTGTGGGGTCCTTTCTCCCCTAATCCTTGTCTCAGTCCAAGATAGCTGCATTCTAATCCCTGGAGTCAGTACAGTACAACAGCCTGTCAGGCTTGGGAAGACAGTGAAACCCCAACCCTAACAGAGTGCAGAAGTGCTGCTAACTTCAGCAAAGTTTGGATTTCACCCACTGCAGGGAAATGTCTTCCCCTTGCACAGAATCCCTGCAGCCACCAAGGCTGAGTCCAGCTCCCGTCTCCCCAAAGCACAGTGCCATTATCACCGCATTAAGAACAAAAACTGACAGTGTCAATTACTTCTGGGAAAAGATAATTAGGGGCTTTTTAAAGCCTTAGAGATGTTTGATCACAGCCCATTTTTTAGACCCTGGTCTGAGGCTGGTTTGTTTATGTTCTCTTTGACCACTGAAGACTGACTTTTGGTAGAAATTTGAGTTCCCTGGAAGCTATCATGTTACAATTAGTATTCAGACATATAAACTAAAAAATAAGACTAAACGAAATCATATTTGAGAGACATTTTGTAGCTTTCAAAGAGAAGTATAAATAATCAAATTATTTTGCAATCTTTAGTCAGATTGATCTTGTTTTACAGCTGCTGAACCTGAAAGGAGATTTAACCAAACTAGTGCTGGAAACAGAATAAAATATTATGATAGCACTGCAAACTTCTGCATCCACTCTCTGGTCAGCTACTATGGCCCCATGATTGGTGTTTATTATCGCATTTGTCAGCATTTCCATTATAAACACTCAAGTGTGGAAGGTTTATAACTATGCTATAAAAATTCCCTCTAGGATGAAACTTGATAAGTGAAGTCTAAGTCCAAGAACTTTTTTTTGTTCTTCTACAACCTTTAAAATAAATTAGTTATTGAAGTCATGGAGGTACTAAGAAAAATAACGAAAAAGTGGTTTTGATTTTTTTTTTTCAGATTGACGACTCTTCTTGAAAAGAATTTCTATATGTCCTTTCAATTAACTTGGACTTCTGGTCTTTGGTGGGTAGTTTGTTTTGGGTTTTTTTTAATTTAAAAATAGCTATAATACTGGAGCTTCAAATGTGACTGCTGTGCATGCTGAGTCCCTGTTTTCAGAGGAATTTTTTGTTTTACTAGTCTTGAATGCTACTAATCTGCAACTATGACTGCCAGACTTTTTCTAGTAATACAAGAGAATAGTTACAAGGATGGATAGGTGTTCTGACTATGCTGTTTTTGTAGTACAGTAAATTCGGGCTTTTTCTAAAAGCTTGCTAAATATAATCAGTTAAGATTATTTGCTCTTCAGCTCTGCTCAAAAAAAAGCTTGTTTCAGATAATGAATATATCCAGAATAAAAGAATTGACAGAATAAAAATATTCAATTGCAATTGCCTAGATTTTTAACTTTTTTGGAAGTGAAGTTCAGATATTACTTTTTAAACTGTTTTTCATCTAAATTTTGCTTTTCCCCTTCTCTATCCTAGTTTCAGTAATTACCTTGTGTATTGCTGGCACTAAAGTTTAAGCTTTTGAATGTTTCATGGCTACTACTCACTCTGCTGATCACCAGCTACACTCCAGCTCAGTGGTCCTTACATACCTGAAATTCCTATTTCCTCAAGGAAGTCAAAATAGGGGAGCAATTCTGTCATCTTTATTTTTGTAGTACAGTTTTCCACATTAATATATGCTTACAAAGAGTGTAACATATTCAAATTGCAGTGTGCATTACATTATCTTAGTGTGTCTTTTGCTGCTCTCTGTGCCACAGTGGTGACCCAGACCATGTCCTCCCATGCTGAGGGGTTTTGAATGGTTCCCCCACAGAACTGCTGCACTATTGTCACACGTGACTTTATTTCAAACAAATCATCAGGCACACTGAGATTCTAGGCTTATGTTTTTGTCATACCTTTCCATAATTTCATAAAGAGAGATAAAGAGTATCCTGTTGGTTTAACTGTCTCCTTAGCTCTGAAAGCAGAAGAAAGATAATAATAGTCCCTGAGTTCCAGTTCCATCTTCTCTTGCTCCAAGGCTTGCAGGGGACCTAGGACAAGTAGTACATTTTATGATTTTCTACGTAGCAAAAAAAAAAAAAATCTGTGGAGGGGGAGTCTTCAACATAAGCACATGCACTTAGAGAAGTTAATTCAGATGTTGGTATTTCTTTTTTTTCTAGCACTGTTTACTTACTATGCAACCTTTACCCTTGTTAATGATTCCAACTTTTGAAACTTACAGTTATCAGAGGGAAGAGTGGTAGCCATAGGACAAAGGATGCAGGAATAGGTATACCACAGCAACCACCATCACTGCTTGACCTTTTCAGGTTCATGTGGGATAGATGTTGTCTCTGATCTTTCTAAAAGACAGTTTAGCAAAGACTTTCAAAGCAACCAATGATTTATGATTGTTCATTATTTTGTGTGGCCAAGATGAGATATCATATGAAGGTCCTGATCTCACTGCTGTAACAGAAGTTGTGACCTGAAGCCATAGCCATTATTTTGGTATTTGATGGTGAAATGGAGGTGTGCAGCTCCACCAGTCCTTTTCTCTTCAGCTGTGAGTAGTGGTTACAGTGAAATTATTGCTCATATCCAGTGTTGCTGGGAAGCTATGTCACACTGTATAGTGCCCTGGGTTTCCTACTCAAGCTCTTAGGGTCTTAGCAGGACTGCTTCCATGTGGAAATGTGTGTAAAGAAGGCAATGGACCTTGTTCCCAGAGCTCTGCAGTGGGAAGGGGTCATGCTCTCTCCAAGGGGTGTTTCTGGGTAAAGTGCCATCTGCACCCTAAAAAACATACCAGGAGACTAGAAATATAAAGAAAAGTTTCACTAAACAGTAAAGTGTAAGGGAAGACTCAACAAAGCCTTGGCACCCTGCTCCACCTCTATGCCTGCCTGGTGTCTCTTTGAATTTGCCTTTTAACCCACCCCTGCTGTACTCCCCTCCCTCCTGGCAAACAGAGAACGTCTCCTTTAGAACAC
Source organism: Sialia sialis (assembly GCA_009812075.1). Classification (NCBI taxonomy): domain Eukaryota; kingdom Metazoa; phylum Chordata; class Aves; order Passeriformes; family Turdidae; genus Sialia; species Sialia sialis. Next base: position 30,820,419 of record VRYO01002734.1, on the reverse strand, counting down.
ATTTATTTGGGAAAAGAATGTAAAACCTGATAGAGCTAGATCCAGCCGCAGCTCAGCAGATTTCATGTTGCAAGTGTGCTGTATTTTCTATTAAAGCTGGCGCCAGTGATCGCTTTCTGCCATTCAGTCCACCCCATGTGGTTGTATATTTTCTTAATGAGGATCTGAAATCAGCCTCTTTCACTTAACTGAGAGTCTGCCAGAATTATGCCATCTTTCCAAATGCAGCGATCATATGATCCGTCTGTTGTCTGCAGCCATGCAGGGGGAACATTTTCCAAAGAGAAATGTGGGTTGGTCCCAAAAGTATGTAATTATCCAAATGTTGAAGTGTTTCAGATGTTTCAAGGTGCTCTTGGGCCTGGTCTTGAGCACTGAAGCTCCTATGAAGTCTTTCAAAATAATGTATATAACTAAGTCATTGAGTTGCCAGGAAATTTTTGTAGTACAGGCATAATTTTTAAATTATTTTTAAATAACTTCTAGCTGAATCAGATATTTAGGCCTCAGCAGCATCATCTGGGGACATTTGTGAGTACTTACAATCTTAGGCAGTTCACTTTTTTGCTGTTAATATCATCATATATGATACAAAATATAAAGAGCATTAAGTGAATATGCAGAAAAAATGTTTTAATCTACTTTTATAATTATTTAATTATATGCTAGAATACTGCAGTAACTCTGCAGCATCATCAGCTCTCATGACTCTGCAAACTACCAGATGCAAAAGAAGTTGTAGGATGATGAATAATAGTAATGGAGGGAAAAAAAGGGAAAAGATGATTGAGAGACTGTAAAATGAAGGGCTATCTCAGATCTTTCTCTGCCTTACATGAAGGCGCGTGGAATTCATTTCATATTACATCTGACTCTGCTTAAATTTTCTTTACAGATATCATGAATGTTTCCAAATATGATTAAACTGACAGTTCAGGCCCTCATCAGGTGCCGCCTCCTTGACGTACAGAACCCAAATTTTAATCATGAGCAAGTGGAGCTTTCTCTGAAGTACTGATAACTGTGCTCAAACTACTAAAGCAGTCTTGGTAAGATGGACTTTAAGTCCCATAGCTGCAAACCACCTTTACCAGCCTCAAGATATTACATTTGGAAACATCTACCTATTCATTGCTTTATTTTGCCAGCTTTACTTGGGTTGACAACAGAATAAGTCAGTTCTCACCATTACATGTTTCAAACATTCAGGAAAAGAATGATTTCAGCATCCCCTCTCAGATCAGAACTGCCATACCTGTGGACTGAACCACATCATGCTGAGGAAGTTCTGTGATATTAATAGCATGGGGTTTGCCCTTGGAGAGAAATAAGTTCTGCCAAAGCTATAATAAGAACACACAGCATTCATCATATTTTAAAAGTTTAAAATGTGCAGACATATCCCCTCAACCAACCCCCCACCCCCCCCTAAAAAAAAATCCCAAATAAACAAACTAAAACAAAACTAGATAAATTTATCATCATGTTTTTGAGAGAAGTAGAAACATGAATCTTTAGCGTACCATTGGCCAAATTATTTGAAGGATCCAGTGCATGAGCCAAATATTTGACTGGAGAGCATTTTGGTGTATAAGACAAGTGGGTTTTGCCTTCACCCTGGAAAGACCTGATAGACACCACAAAGGAAAAGTTCTAATGACATTCACTGCAATCCTGCTTCCCCTTACAGAACACAGCTCTTGTGAAGCCCTGTGTCATTAGAAACATTTATTGTAAGGGCTTCTGAATCACTCTCATAGCACATAAGCACCAAGTATCACCCCAAAGATGCAGTGTGACTGCAGAGATGAAAAGAGAAGATTTTATTTTCTTTTGCTGAAAACATCCAGTAGAACATTTTTGAATTACAGAAAGCCTACACAGAAGTTGGTAAAGATCACCTTGCAGTAGCATGGTGGAAATGCAGGTGACACCATGGAGGTTTCTGAATGAAAACCTAGGGAAAACACAAACCTATATTTGCTGTAGTTTTTTTCCACTCCATGTATAACGCTACTACTGCCTGCATGGCATTGCTCTCTTGCGTTTGTATTGAAAATGGAGTGGTGCTTATCTGCATCATTTGTGGTGCCACAGCTGCTACTGGGGAGCTGCTCATCCATTGCCTTCAATTTTGATGCCCTTACAGTAGCACCTATTCCAGCATAGATTTCACACCCCATTTTCAAACACTGTTGAGCAAAGTTAAATGGCAGCTTTTTGTTATATAATATTTTGCTAACTTCTGTGACTTAAGGAGCAGCAGAAATCCTTTTTCCTCAATGAACAGTTTGGAAGGGATATGTGCAAAGAAATACAATGCCTCCCATTCCCATAACCACACGGAATGAAAAAGGATCTTCTACCTCTTTATAGCAGCATAATTTGCTTCTGATACACATTAGATCTGTGGGAATATGAAGGTCTGTTTCTCTCAGCAATAGCTGAGTGACTGTATTACCTTCTTTTCTCCTGTCTATAGGCCTTTGGGTTGGCCCCTTACCCTTAATGTGAGCAATTATGAAGTGCTTCCTATCATACATCTGATTTAGCATTAAGAACTTAATTTCCCAACAGTGCATCTAATCTTTAAAGATGGTTATTTTTCTTTGTTTTTGGATGAAACTTCTTACTCACAGTGAATTCTGTAAGGAAATGGTAGGACTTAGACCGTTAACCTGCCAACAACACTAACAAATCAGATAGTTTGACATCTAGACCAGACTATTAGTTCCTGCAATTAACTGACAACGTGAAACCACAGATGGAAGGATTTGGTGTTGCAAAGTTTTACCTGCCAAATTGGAGGCTATGTTGTCCTCTCGGAAGAAACAGCCCATTCTGGGATGCATCCTTAAGAAGGAGAATGTGGCAGCTGTTTCACTTTGTACAGCAACATGACACAGTGTTATAGGAAAGAAAATACTGAGAGTTATCTTAGTTGATTGAAATTGAGCCAAATGACAGTGTGCCATACCACAGCCACTCAATTACATACGTTGAATGTAGATAAAGTTGTAGTTACCCATAATGGACTTTGGCCAAAAGACAACATCATGAATCTTTCCAAGACACTAAAGGATTTTCACTGACCAAAACTTCAACATGTTGGCAGATAACTGCTAGGCTGAAGGCCATTTGGGGATAACAAAAATAGATCATAAATGTCACTGTAGATAGCATATGGCTGTAAGCCACTGAAATATAATTGATCAAACTTCTATCTGTTTGGAAGGAATGATGGCCATTTTACTGTAAAATAGCCCAGATTCAGCAAAAATTCCTGCAGACATATGTCATTCAAATTACTCAAACCTCTGATACAGTGATTACAAGGAAGCAGTGCAGTAAGCTCTATGAGGCTGTAACTTGTTTTAATACCAGTTTCTTTTTTATTAAAATGGGTGCTCTAAACTCTATGGATTTTTGTAGAGAAAAAGATTACCAGCTGAATTATAAAGTTCATTGTTTTGAATTAAAGCCCTTGCTATATTCTACTGAACATCTTCTACCTTCAAATTAATTATAGCATCTGCTGTTGCCAAGAGCTGCATTAGTCCTTATGAAAAGTGTGAAGAACAAAGTCTAACATTAGATCAGACATTAGAAGACGTCATAAGTTGCTCAAATCTGAAGTGACATATAAACCTGAATATATTTTAGAGTCAGAAGAGTATTTTGGAATTAGGTCTCTGCTCTGACTTTGAAAATCTGGGCCATATCTTACAGCTTAAGGTCCAGTCTACATATGCCCTACTAAGCTCAAAGAATCCTTGCACTTACTAGGTCAGCAACAACATTTCTACTATGCAGCAAAATGTGGATGTTTTGAAGACTAAAAGTTAATTACAACTTTATTGGAAAGGATTATTGTTTTAGTAATGAAAAAATCCACACATCCAACCAAATGTTAGAGAACGATGACTGATGTTTTACTCCAAAGGCAGCCTTTCTTACATATCTCTTTGGCTGGACCCATCATAATTTTTATTTTATTTAAAGTTTAATTGACCCTTTTTAAGACTTCATCCAAAGGCCGCTGAAAGAGTCTCCTTGACATCAAAGGATTTTGTGCTGAGTCCTTAATGAATGTAAGCACAAATGTTCTAAAAGGAGAAACAAATATTTCCCTGCTTCTGACATGAACTATTTTTAGTGCTGCAAGGTCAGATAGTAGGTTTTGGTATGAGAATGTTTGATATAGATACTTTTCAAGGCAGAAGCAGTACAGTATTTTGCATAAATACAGTACAGATGTTTGTTTGGAGGTCAGAGTTCATAAATAGTCAAGTATGTACCCAGACACGTGAACAGTGAATGTGTGCTAATTTAGTTTAACATATCAATAAACTCCTACCTCTCTGGGAAATTGCCTTTGGAATTTGGTAACCATGATTTGTGCTCTAGATCAGCTTTGTTGTTGACCTACAATATGATCTTTGGTCAGAAAACAAAGCCAGGATCTGAACCCATGGACAAATCAGTTCTTTGTGAGCAAGGTAACCTAATCATCATCCCACATTCTGGAAGAAGGAAAATGAAATTGGGGCTGTAAAATGAGGAGTAATGATGGACAGCAGACCTTTAAGCATCATAGTGGATAGCCCATAGCACAAAACAATTATAATCTCCCCATGCAGAAAGAAACATGTAAACTTTGATCTATGCTGACTGCCTCTCCTGAAAGGAAATACAGCCTGGCAGAGATGGAAATAAACCCCTGCTCCCTCAAAAGTTTTTCTACCTCTGCATTGGTGTCCTTGGAAGTAAGGTAATTGTGGAAGGAGTGAGATGAGTGTTCATTTCTAGGAACCTTTCCCCTCCAGGCTCACCTCCTCTGCATGGCTACATTCAGATTGTGTGGTCTATGGCTGGGAGGAGAGGATGGATGGGTTCCAAATTGGAGATCTGGCATTCAATGAGGCTACAAATTTAAAAAAAAAGCAATTTCCTTTGCCCAGGAAAGCATATGTGTGTATTGGGATGACCTTCCATGCTCTTTCCCTCACACCAGAATTTGCTGCCTGCTTCAGATATAAGAAACAGCCTACTATCCTGTCAATGACCTTCTATGTTCTTTTATGACTTACGGTTGCTTCTCACATGACCTCTTTTTCATTTTCATCTGTGAGATTCCCAGAGCATCTGAAATCCTAGAGGAGACCACATATAGTAGGAAGGACTGGGGATGAAGGGGATTTTTCCTAGGGTTGCAGACATGGCTAACAGGGTGAAAGTCCACTCCCATGCTGAAATTCTGGGTCTATGGCTCTGATTTTAATTGCTTGAGCTGTGGGGAATTTGAGTCCACCCATAAGAAGAAGGCGTTATGGAATGCTTTATCCATGACCAGTGCTGGAGGTGCACTCTCCCCCACCCTGGAAGAAAAAAATCAGAATTTGTGGCTAAAAGGGCCTGAAGTTTAATGCAGGTTCCATGGGCCAAGTGTACTGAGATACTGAATATATAGATTTGAGTTAATGTGTGGGAGCAGGAAGAATACAAGAAAAAATATTTTTATATAGTCCAGGAAAGATAGAAGGGTTGGAAAAGGAAAAAATCAAAGGACCCGAAATATCCAATAAGGTCCATTATTAATAAAAATCACTATTATCCCCTGCAGTGTAGATAAGATGGTTTTACTAAGTGATCTTTTCCGATATAGATGTGAAACCGCATAAACAAGACCCAGAGCCATAATTAGGGGCAGAACTGCACCACAGCATTAGATATGTTGATTCCTTGTGATGAGAAGGGCTGGTCTTGTCCAGGATACATGAGAGGATACCACTCAGGCTTCCTCCGAGGACTTTAGGATCTGCTTAAACAGCCCCATCCACGGCCACAAATAAAATAATAAATGAATAAAAGATTTAATATTTTTTAAAAAAGAAATAAAGTGTTGAAAATAATCTCAGATGTTAATTTACTGGGAGACTTGCCTCCTCTGTGGGATTGTTGTTTGCCAGTAGGATATAGGTGTTTCTCGGCCTTGCACGGAATCGGGGGCTGGGAGCAGAGGATGGATGCAGGGGATGCCGCAGGAGATGCCGGTGCGCGGCGGGCGCAGCGCTCCCTGCCGCCGGCCCAGGGTGGGAAGCATGGGAGACAGGACCGGACCAGACCGGAGACTGGGCACACTGGGAACACTGGGGACAACGCTGCCACATCCTTCCGTGGCAGGAAGCTGCTAGGACTTTTACGTGAGCAGCCACATGATAACGACCTTCAAAAAATAAAATAAATAAATAAATAAATAAATTTTAAAAATCATTGCAGCAATTTTGAGATGAAACCGACTCACTAGAGGAACTCCGCGTTATCCATCTGTTTTCCAGAGGTTCCGAACGAAGCGAGTATCAAAGCGCTGACAGCTAGAAGCCCAGCCGTGGGAAGTGTCTGTATTGTCGGGGGATCCGTGTGCCGCATCTCTCCCCAGGACACAGCCTCCCAGCGAGAAAAAACCCTCTGGGCTCGCTGAAACGAACAGAGCAGGGAGCGAGCCGGCAGCATCTCCCGGCCCCGAAACTGGGGTGACCCAGCCTGGCGGGGTCTGGTCCAGGCGGGAGCGGCTCGGCTGGGAGCCGCACGGGGTCGGCGGGGAATCGTGCCCTCCGGTGGCCACGGGCCGCACAGCCCGGCCCTGCCCCGCACAGCCCGGCCCGGCCCCGCACAGCCCCGGCCCCGCACAGCCCCGGCCCCGCACAGCCCGGCCCCGCACAGCCCCGGCCCCGCCGGGCCAGCTAGGGAGGGGGAACGAGAGAGAGATGCTGGTCGGCTTCACGTTCTCGGTTGTATGAGCTGCCGCGGTGATAGGAAGGAAAAAAGAGGTGAAAGAAGATGAGAAAAAGATCCTGCTCTCATACCCTTTATATAGTCATCCTGTCTATTCACTGTTACTGAGAAGAAAATTGTACCAGTGAGAGCTCCCAGCCTGTTTCCCAGTGTGCTTTCTACAAAGAGCAAATTACAGCATAAACCCTGGTGGGGGAAAGTTACTGGGTGCTCTCTCATTCCTTTTGAAAGGATGTGGTCCTGACTAGAGTTTCACCTAGAACCCATAGGAATTAAAATACCTGGCTGCGGAAACTAGTAGGGAAGTTTCAATTGATTTCAGTGGTCTTTGCAACATAAAGATAAAACCTCTGAGAAAACACCCAGTTGAAAACTTCAGCATCAAAAACACGCAGGCAGGCCGTCTTTAGGCATGCATGTATGTAACACATTGCTCAGTATTCCAAGGAATCACCAGCAGTGAGAGTTTTACCACAGTGAACAGCCTTTGTGACCTAAATTACACGTGTATGTGCCTGCCGTATGGGGAATACAGAACAGCCTTATGGAAATCCAACTATAATTTGTGTGTATGCACAATGTGTACAACACTTTGATGAGGGGCAACATTGTAGTTGCAACCATCAGATATTGAGCACATTAATTCTAAAACTTCTGCACTGATTTTATAAACAGGCAGGCAAATTCGGGCCTTTCATTCATTCATTCTTAGAAATCAAAGGAAGAATCAACCTTTTGACTCACTCCCTGTGATGTTTCTGCCTGGCTAAGGCAGACACTGCTTGTCCCATCCTGTGAGTGTCTTAAACAGTCAATGGGTGCCTACAGAAGGACTGACATAAAGCTGGGGAGATCCTTTACAACTATTTCCCTGTGATCAACCATGATCATCACAGACCAATCTACTCTTCATTTCTTCTTCCCAGGAGTTTGTCATTTATTTAGCTGTGTGTTCACAGACAATCTAGATCGCTGCCTCACCAGTGTTGTACCTTTCTGCACAGGTGACAAAATCCTGGAGTGCTGTGGGTCCTGCCAGTGCTCCATGTAAGAGTTCATCCCACAACACATATTTTCCTGAGCTGAGGTCCAGGAAAGATTGCAGGAATGGACCTGGAAGAATCTCAAGAAAGGCCTGGTTTTGTTTGCAGTTTTGCTTGCTACCACCAAAAAGTGAAACAGGATTGAAATTCTGCCAGAGGAGCAAGGAGAGTCCTTATCCAAGTCAGGCCTATGCATAGAGAAAAACAGGCTATGACATCCTTTATCCCATGCTCTGAAGTGGTCTGCAGACTATCTTAGCAGCATAGAAGAGGTTCAAAACAGATTGTTTAACACTGCATAACTAAAATACAATTATTATTTTAGTGTGAAATGCAAAGGCACCTCAATGCACCTCAATCTCCATCAGAACTGTAGATTTTAAAATAAATCAGAATTTAAATTATTTTCTTTAATGTCTGCACAGACTTCACTCCCCTTCCCTCCTGATATATACATGTATTCACTCTGGAAAAGATCAGTAGTACATGCCTGCCCACACAAGCACATCCTCAAATATAAACACAGCAGTATGTCTTTCTCTTTAGCACAGGCCCCTAGACATGACTCTCTGACACATCCACCCTCCTCCCAGCACATCTCCACACACTCCAGCACAAGGCAGGGTTACTGCCTGCCAGCAGGCCTGGGGGATCCAGGCAGGGTCCCACAGCCAAGCCCAGCCCAAGTGCCGCACAGCTCATCTGGCCCCTGCACTCCTGTGTGGGTCTTCACAGTAACATCATGGGCTTAGATGCTTTTGCTCCTGAGCCCATAATTTGTGAGTCAAAGATAAAACACAAGCCAAAATGAGGTGGCGTAGGGGGAGAGGGTTAGGCAGTTCTGGTTTATACAGCAGTGTAGAAACACATGAGTTCTGCTAAATACTGCCGGTTGCTTTTGCTGAAGTTTACACAAAGAGTAGCTGACACTAAGCCCAGCCATCTACTATGGTCAACGACGCCTCTCTCCTCAACTGCATCCCCGCATTTCTCCATGGTTTCTATTTTTACAAACCATGTAATGCTACTTCTCCACCTGTCCTTGACTCCTCTACACACCCTCCTCCTGCCCTGTGACAAGCAGGTGATGTCCTGCACCTCATGCAATGTTCAGGTTACCCAGACAAGTCGTGCATCCCCCCAAACAAGCTCAGGACGTGCTGCCCTTCCCTCCTTTCAGGCAACATCCCTTTCCCAGCAAGGTAATAGTTATCCAGATTTGTTTTTACCTGTGATGTTTTAATCTCATAAGAAAAATGAGGGAAGGCAGGAAGGCAGGCAGGAAGGAAGGAAGGCTGGAAGGAAGGAAGGAAGGAAGGAAGGAAGGAAGGAAGGAAGGCCCTTCCTAGAGCTACACCTACAGATGCTCAGTGCTACTGTTTCCAACATTTCTTCTGTAATGACGCTGTTCAACACCCCAGAGGAGTAGTGAGGCTCTGGGTGCAGACAAAATTATTGGTGAGAAGGAGGTGAAAGGAGAGCCAGCTCTTCTTACCTTGGGATCAGCAGCTGCTGCCAACAAAAGGGAACCCCTGAAGGTCTCCGGAGAAGCTATGGTGTTAAGCTGAGTGAAGAGGCCTGTGGTCGCAGAAGACACGGCAGGGAGAAGCAAAAGCCGGGAAAGCTGTGCGGGCTCACTGTGGGTCTGCGTGCTGGCGTGCCTTCCCTTGCCGTCTAAGGCGGTTCCTGCTCCCTCCCCGGTCGTGTTTCCAGCTGTTTCCCAAAAGAGAAGGTTTTTGAGCAGACTGCTATGTGCCCGCACCCCGGGATGGAAACCCGAGAAGGAGCGGTCGCCGAGAGGGACGGCGAACGGAGGAGCATCGGGACAGCTCCGGAGGCGGTGGGTGCCCGGCGGGCGCTGCGGAGGGGCCGGGGCCAGCGGCCATGGCCGGGCTGCTGCCCCTCGGCGGCGGCGAGCAGGGTCCTGGCCCCCGGCAGCTCCCGGGATGCTCCTCCGCCCGCAGGAAAGGGAATCAGTCCCCAGGCAGAGGACAGAGACGACTCTCCCCGGAGAAGATGACACCGCTCTTCCAGAAGCCTTGTCTTGTTTCATGCCTGGGATTTATCGCTCCTCTGGCATTCCGTTCGCCCAGTCCGCCCTCACACCTCAAACAAGCCGGGAGCTCTGCGCTGCCGGCGCTGCCCGCTCCGCCCCGCACCCGCCGTGCCCGTCCAGCGGTGGCTGCCAGGCCGGCAGAGGGGCAGCGCGGTCCCCACGCCGGGAGCAGAGAGAGCTTCGCCCCGTTTACTGATGGGTGGCAATTTCCCTCCCAGGCGTTCCCCTTTTGAATCTGAGCTGTTGTTAAATAGACACACCACCTGCTCTGCGCTGCCAGCGAGCGGGGAAGGAGGCACAAAGGCGGGGGATGGGAAGAAATAGTTTTGGCTGCAGACATAGAAGAGAAATTAAAATAAATAATCTCTTTTCCCAGGAAGTGCCGAACTCGGGCGCCCTGTGGGAGGACGGACTGAAGCGAGTGGTCAGCACATACATAGAGTGTGGGCAAAGAGGGTCTGTAACCCTCCCGTCTCCCGGTGTGCCAGGTTGGAAACGCGGATCCTCCCGACTTTCTCTTAAGACGAGCTCAAGGACTGGTGCTTATGCATGTACGAAGCCAATGCTCAGTTTCCCCGTTGCTTCCACCTCTGAAGATGTCTTTCTCCGAGCGCAGTCCTCCAGACTGGCAGGACGAGGCTGTGCCACCACCCCTCCCCAGCCCAGAAATGTGCGGCTCCCTTGGAAAGCCAGAACCCAGGGAGCTCAGTGACTGGGAGTGCGGCGTGTGCTGAAGCGGGTCAAAATTAGGATGTGCCTGGATGCTGCCCCGCGGGTTATTTTCCTTTCCTTCTTTCCGCTACAAGCCATGCCCGCTGCAGCGAGGAAAGCCAGAGAGGAGCGGGCTTCCCCCGGCCGCTCGGGGCGGCTGCCCCAGCACAGGCACTGAGAGGATCGCTGACCCCTCCGCAGCAGCGCGCCGGGTGCTGGGCACCCCCATAACCTCCCGGCCCTGCCCCTCTGCACCACCCCAGAGCCGAGCGCTGACCGAAGGAGTTTGAGAGGGAAACCACGGAGAGGGAAACCAAGAGGTTGGGTTAAGGATGTATGTGCGTGCGTGTGGGGAAGCCGGATCACTTGTGAATGGCTTGAAAAAAAATAATTGGGGGAGGGCGTGGAGGGGGGGAAGCGGAAACTTTCCTATAAAACTCAGCAAAAGTCCCTCCTCTCCACGTCAGGCCAATGACACTGCTGCCCCCAAACTTTCCGCCAGCAGGAGCTATAAGAACCTCCAAGTCTTCAACTTTCTCCCAATCCCAGACACCTCGAAGGGGCTCCAAGGAGGGATCGGGAGGGATTTTTTTTTTGGTTGGCCTTTTAATTTTTTTCCTCTTGGATCCTGATGCCATCCCCCCTCCCCCCAAAGTGAGGTCCTCCCTCCTTCCTTCCCTCCTCCTTCTCCTCGCAGGCCAGCGAAGCAGCCGATCAAGGGGGAGCTGGCGGGTTAGGTGCCCCCCTCTTCTCCCTGCCCTCCCCCCCCTCCCGGCCCGCTTCTCGCGTCTCCCCCCAGAGATGATGCAGCAGGACGAGTCAAACTCGCCAGTCTCCCCCGCCGACGACAGCTTGAGCAACAGCGAAGAGGAGCCGGACCGGCAGCAGCTGCCCAACAACAAGAGAGGGGGGCGCAAGCGCCGCTCCAGCCGCCGCAGCGCCGGCGGCGCCGTCGGGGCCGCGGACGAGCCCTGCAGCCCGGCCCAAGGCAAGCGGGGCAAGAAGTGCGGGGCGGGCGGGGGCGGCGGGGGCGGCGGCAGCAGCAGCGGCGGCGGCAGCCCCCAGTCCTACGAGGAGCTGCAGACCCAGCGCGTCATGGCCAACGTGCGGGAGCGGCAGCGCACGCAGTCGCTGAACGAAGCCTTCGCCGCCCTGCGGAAGATCATCCCCACGCTGCCCTCGGACAAGCTGAGCAAGATCCAGACCCTCAAGCTGGCGGCCAGGTACATCGACTTCCTCTACCAGGTCCTACAGAGCGACGAGCTGGACTCCAAGATGGCAAGCTGCAGCTATGTGGCCCACGAGCGGCTCAGCTACGCCTTCTCGGTGTGGAGAATGGAGGGCGCCTGGTCCATGTCCGCATCCCACTAGCAGGCGGCGTGCCCCACCCGCATCCCCCCGGCAGGAGCCCTAGGTAAGACAGGAACCCCGAAACCGGCGGGAAGAAAGCGGGGAGGGAGGCGTGAAGCCGCCGGCTGCGCCGTGAGCCGGGCACGCGTGGCCGTGGGGCGAGAGGGCCCGCAGCCCGCCCGGAGGGGCCTGGCTTCCCGGAGCAGCCGGAGAGCGGGCAGTGGAGGTGCCTCCCCCGCTCCGGCCCGTCCCTCCTCCTGCGCGGCCCGAGGTGCGTGGCCGGGCGGGGTGGGCTGCGGGCGGTGCGGGTGTGCCCCAGCCAGATGGGGCCGGCCTGAGATCATTTTCTCACCAAACGCTGCGGAGCCAGCGGGGCTGCTGGGATGGCTCCTGCTGCCGCTGCTCGTATTTTGAAGTGAATCCATGTCCTTCCGTTGTGTCGCCCGATAGGGTTTCTTAGCGCCCCAGCAGCCCCTTTGCTCGGCTCTGACACCAGGGACCGCCGGGCTGGGGTATCTATCACACCGCACCGCCCGCTCGGAGAGCTCTCCCTGCTCCATTCCTGCCCGATACGCGTGCTTACAGAGGCAGAGAGGTGTAGGTAGATGTTTGTGTAACTTTCGTTTCAGTAACGAGTTTTCCGCCCTTTCTGGGTTTTTGCAGATGACATTGTTCCCACAGAAGGAGAGAATGGACAATCTAGAGACTCTGAAGTTGGATACGGTTTTTTTTTTTATCTTGTGTAACAAAAAATGTACCAAGGATTTCTTGGAAATTACAAGAGTAATATCCAAATTCAAAGCAGGGCGTGGGGAGCACTTAAGGAAAGAAAGAGAGAAGGGCTTTGGACAGTGACTACCCTCTGGGCGTCGGTACAATCCACACATCTCTGCATTCTGATAGAAGTCTGAATCGTTCGTTTTTGTTTTTTGTG
>VRYO01002734.1:30784082-30799352 GCA_009812075.1 Sialia sialis | reverse complement strand
CTTCCTTCCTTCCTTCCTTCCTTCCTTCCTTCCTTCCTTCCCTCCTTCCTTCCTCTCAATTTTTTCTCCCTCCCTAAGCATCTTGAAACACCTTTCAACTTCAAGGTTTTTACACCAATATAAACCAGATCCAGAACAGACTCCCTCCCCCCACCCTCCCAGTCCTCAGATCTGAACTTAAAACATATATCATAGATCAGTTTTCATCCAGCGAATTTAGACATAGTTCCTCGACCTGTATTTTCAAAGAGATTTCGGGCTGGAGTCTGCAATATTTAATCCAGTCAGCTATTAAATGTCCTCCAGCTTGAATCAAAAATTTAAGCAGTCATCTGTGCTGGGGATAATGACAGTTAAAGCAGTTTGGGGTATAGTGTGTGTGGCAGCGAGGGGGAAAACAGACAGAAGGATAATGATTAAGTCTTTGATTTGGAAAATTCCTGAGTTTTAGGAGTTCTGTCAGAGTATTGGTGGGGAAGAACATGAAAGAAACCCCTTTGCTCAAAGGCATGGCTTAAATGGGTAGAAAGAGTACTAATAATACGTGACAGTGCCTGACACTATCCTTTCTTCTGCCTGCCCAGCAGTAACATGATACCTGCTCCCCCAGGGATGGCCAGGCCTGGTGTGGGCAGCCATCCCTGCAGGGGACCCAGCTCCGCTGCACGGGGTGCTCCGATGGCAGGAGGATTTCCCCAGGGTCCGATCCCACCAGGAGGGATCCCCCAAGCACCCCACCAGGAGGGTTTTCCCTTTCTTCCCCTTGAGACCTACGGATGGATGGGTTCGGGAACTTGAGGGTATTTAAGACAGAAAAGTTTTTCTTCTTTTCTCTCTTCTCTTCTCTTCTCTTCTCTTCTCTTCTCTTCTCTTCTCTTCTCTTCTCTTCTCTTCTCTTCTCTTCTCTTCTCTTCTCTCTGTTCTTAAGCTGATGGCTATTTGAAAGATGGAGTTAGGGACCGGGTAGATTCCTACAATGCTACAGGGCTTGGATCCGTGGAAGAGAAGAGCAGGGCATCAGAAAGAGGCTCTGCCTTTGACTTGATGAAGCACGTGTCAGATTCTGCAGTTCAGGCAATTAAAACTCGATTCTGATCAAAGGGCTTCATAAATCACCAGGAGAAGTGAACTGGGCAGAGACAGCTGTCTGTGTGAGCAAGCAGGGGGCAGCTTCTTATCCCCACCTTTCAGACACTGTCATCCTCTCACACTGCCTCCATGGAGTCTCGCCGGGAGTGGATTTTTCCTGCTGTTTTACGGTGGCTTGTTTATTTATAGAAGCATTTCAGTAAGAAAAAAATATATGGTAGGAGTTCGTGACCATTGGTGACTATCCCAGGAATAGAGGTGCCACAGTACTTTCTTTTCTGATTGGAGAAAAAAATACTAGATGCTGAGGAAATAGTGACAAAAATATTTCCCTTACCTTTAAGAATGATGCATGAGCAATCTGATTATCTGTGCTGGCCTAAGTCCTGGACAGCCCTGAGTGCAGAGCAGAGAGTTCAGACCCAGCAGCTCCTGGCTCTGCTCTCAGCTGGCTTCCCTGCTAGGATCTGGGCAGTGAAAGGGAGAGGTGGAGGGGGAAAAGGAGAAGGAAAGAGGATTTTTCATCTGAGTGAAGGCAAAGCCTCTTCATTCATGGAGCAGAGCACAAGGAATTCATGCAGCCCAGTGAGTGCCAGCCCAATCTGTGAGCAGCCCTCAGGTGTCAAGGACACTCCTGCCATTCAATTCCCCACTAGTGCATCTCCCCATGTCAGATGTGGTGTATTGTAGGAGTTTACAGCCTGAAGGGCTGCTCTTTGATTTTGGAATTTAGGGGTGAACATATAAGTGCTCTCAAGGCACTTGTCAAATTTGAGTGCTTTCTGGGTGATTTATGGCACGAGGCTCCTTTCTGACACTTCCAGATGCCAAACCTTTCACCTTGCAGAAAACGTGCTTGCAATAGCCAGGGTGAGTTTGTGCCTGCTCTTTAAAGCAGCTGCTCTGGGGTAATAAGATGGCAGGCAAGCCCAGTAAGGAACCTTTTGATGAGATTTGCCAGCAGTTCGAATGGTTTCTACAGTCTCCTTCCAGAATCCAGGCTATCCACTGACATGCAACACACCCTATCCCTCCAGAGAAATGCATGCCACCTTTTCTCTCACCACATCATTCTTTCAGATTGCCTTAATTTGCACTTCAGCCAGCTTGCAAATCTTTCTCTGCCCTATTTGTCATTTGACC
The DNA here is from genome assembly GCA_009812075.1 of Sialia sialis. Lineage (NCBI taxonomy): Eukaryota > Metazoa > Chordata > Aves > Passeriformes > Turdidae > Sialia > Sialia sialis. The sequence continues at coordinate 30,797,120 of VRYO01002734.1, read as the reverse complement.
AGTTGAATCATCAAGAGACCCCGAAGCTCCTTTTAATACAAGAGATTTCAGAGATTTTGCTGAGCAGAGGGCAAATATGGAGTGAGAATTTGAGACAGGAAAACAGGGGGCATTCATCTTCAGAGTCCATAAATCACCATGAACTCTCCCAGGCTACTCCAACAAGCTTGGGATTCCCTTGCCAGAGATGAGTCACAGATAAATTACCCAAGGCCTGCAGAGAACAAAAGGTTTGGCCAAAAGCTGCAAGGGGATGGGTGCTCTCCAAAAAGTAGCGGAAGCCTTGCAAACACATGCCTCTCGATGGATGGTAAAGTCTGATCTGCATTCCTGGTTCTCATGAACAGCAGGAAATAAAAACAAAAATAGATCAAAATTCACTCTGTGTTCACTTCTTTCCTGCATTTCTTGGCAGGTGGACTCGGATGTTTGATCTCACTATGAGACAGTTTTCCATCTGAAATTGAATAGCCCCTCCTCTCAAATTAAATGCATCAGCAAAAGAAATTAACATTGATCTTGGCTAGGACTAGGTGGGGAAAGAACTATCATCATGTAGGAGTTAGCATTGGAACAACAGCTGTTCATCTGTGATCATCTGATCACTTACTCTGTGAAATGCCATTATAATCTAATAATGTTGATTTTTAAATTTCTCCAATCCTGTGATCAAATTACACCATATGGAATATAAGCAACAACAGAGAGAGAAAGTGAGAGAGAGGAAGGAAGGAAGGAAGGAAGGAAGGAAGGAAGGAAGGAAGGAAGGAAGGAAGGAAGGAAGGAAGGAAGGAAAGAAAGAAAGAAAGAAAGAAAGAAAGAAAGAAAGAAAGAAAGAAAGAAAGAAAGAAAGAAAGAAAGAAAGAAAGAAAGAAAGAAAGAAAGAAAGAAAGTAAGTTAGTTTTAAGAATTTTCCCTGTATACAGAACTAGCTGTGTCTGGTGAATACTCTCAGATAGTACTTGTTGCCTTTATTAATGAGGTTAATGAGGAGAGGAAAATAGACCACTCTGCTTTACATCCACATTATTTCAGTTTACAAGTGTATCTGCTTCCTCTGGATGATAAATGGATCAATCTATCTTTAAATTTTGTTTTGCAGAACTGGTCCTCTTTCTTTGAATCTTAATCAGAACCTCAACAAAAAAGTTGATTTACGTAAGACTGGCAGGTCTTTTAAAGAACCTTGCTTGTCTCTCCTGTGCTTTGTTGGCCAACCATATCAAGAGACTAGGATTGCCTAAGTCTTGCTACATCCATATTTCCTATGGAGTGAAAAGAAGCTTCCCCAAACATCAAATGTATCAAATGTATCAAATGTTTAGCACCTGAAGGATATTAATCTTTAGGAGCCAGGCCAAAAAGTCAATAAACATTTAATTATTTCTGAAGCATAAGGGGGCACTTACAACACCAGTAATGTGTTACTGTATCTTGGCACTGGGAAAAAGTTCAACAACTTACTTTCTTATTTCCTGGTCAAGACAATGCCACCACCAAAACCCCCTCGAAACTGCAAATAATTTTAATAATTAACAGTTTCTCAAACTAGCACATAATAAGTTGGTGATCAAAGAGGCTATTACCTGCATATCCCATAAAGATTCATATGCAGGGAAAAAATTGTATTCATCTTCGTTTTTTTTTTTTCCTCCATGGCAAACAAGAAAGAATATTTTTATTGATAAGTTTCTTGTTGTCCGAAATGAATTCTCTCCACTTGACTATGCAGCTATGGGAATAGAGAAAAAAAATCCCAAATATTTTTCTGAAGAAACAGAAGGGAAATCCCCAATTTTAAAGATAAAGATAGCTTCAGTATATCAATCATTAGCAATGTCATGCAGAGGAACATTCCTTATAAGGCCTTATCTAACAGGATCAACTCTGTGGGAGTCCAATTCACCTCTTGGGGCAACAACCCAGCCTACCACTGTGTTATTTTAGCATATCCCAACCCAGCTCTTAGATAAATGGAAATTCTATCTGACACAGGTAGGAGACTGAAATGGAACACCCTGAGAAGGCCTTTCTATTGCTGTCACACACAACTCCCAGCAAAACTTGACTTCAATTTAGATCTAGGCAGGGACAGATTTAAACATGACATCACTGTTTCAGGAGTTATAGATCAGATTCTACTGAAATAAAATCACACATCCACGCTGTCACTTTCATCTTTTAATTAAGAAGAATAAATACGCAAGGTGTCTACAACTGTATAGGGTACCTAAACCAATATACATTTAATTTACACCCTGTGTGTCTATCTAACCCAAATGTAGTCCTATATTCAAATACTCAACATTTGTTGATTTCCTTTGTTGATCTCACCAACTCGTTGGTCACCAGTCAGCTTTCTTCAGAAAGATTTATTCCTTCCTTCATATGTGAAACAAATCCTTTTCTGTTTTCCTTAAACAATGCAGAACTGCTGGAGAACCAAAGTTCAAAGTTCTGAAAAAACCCAGATTCTGAATCAGATCAAGACTGAGGTCAAATGAGGGCAAAAAATACAGGGATTTTTTGGTTGGTTTTTTATTTGTTTGTTTTTGTCCAAATATACCACCTGTCACGGGGCTTGAATAGCAGGTGTTTGAACAGTGATGTTTATCTGGAAAGAACATTGCTTACTACTAATTGGTTATCAGCTTTCTGTTCCACAGATGCTTATGCAGCTGGAGGCAGGGCAATGAGAAGATTTTGGTTTTATAAGAGCTTTGCTAGGTTAAAAAAATTAACTCATTTTTTTTCACTTTTTTTTTCTTATATATTATTAATCACTTCCTTTCCTCCACTCCAAATTAATGGCAGGATGTGATTTAAAGGATTTATTTATATGAAATTTTTATCTTTTACCTTATTCATGCACATCACAAAGCAATGTAGACATGCCAGATAAACACCAGTTTATTCCATTCATATAAAGTTATGTATTTTGTGCCCAGTAATGGCAGAGAAAACAGTGACATCAGTCAGGAAAAGAAAATTTTTCAAAGTTGTGTCCTGTACTTCCTGCAGAATACAAGAAAGTTCTTGGAGATTGATAATACCTGCCCACTTTAAAAGAGGACTTAATTAACCTCTTAATGTCTGAGTACATCAAATGGAAGAGGTTACCTAAGTATAATGTATTTTATTCCTCAATATATAGCATTATACAGTCTGTCCTGTTTAACTGCATGTAACTACACCTCTATGGAATACATATGAATTTACACTGTTGGTTATATTCCCACCAGTGTAATGGATGAACACGGCTTAAACCAGGAAGTCTTAATAGATTCAAAGACCATGAAGAAGAGTATGACTGTTGTTCTGAGTGTTTGTCTTTTATTTCCAATTACAGTAATCTCATGGCTATAAGGTGCATCCTTTGGACTAAAATTTTGATCAAAACCTGGAAGTGAGCCTTATAATCCGGTGCAATTTATATATGGACAAAGTTCAGAAATTTGCCAACCTGCAAATGCAAGCTGTGAGCCGAGCCGAGCCATGCCACGAGCTGAGCCAAGCTGCAAACTGAGCCACGAGACACACCAGCCACGCTTGCGGCGCCAGCCAGCACTGGGCGCAGGCGGAAGTGCCAGGGTCCGCAGCACGGGGAGGGTGCCTGGGGCTGCGTTTAAATGTTACGCCGATCCTTGAAAAATGTTTGCAAATTGAGCAGCTGCCAGTAAACCCCGTGATTGTGCAATTCAGTTACTAATTTGTTACTTTGTTATGCACAGATCCTCACTGCAAAAAAAAAGTGTGCCTTATAGTACGGTGTGCCTTATATGTAGACAAAATTTGGAAATTTGCTGACAACCAGGAAGTGCACCTTATAATCTGGTGTGCCTTATAGCTGTGAAATTACTATATATAGATACTATGAGAACTGGATACCTCTATACTGATATTATATTAGCAAGAGTAAACATGTTGCCTTAAAACTTGAAATATTTAATTATATAATTTCTCTCAAGCCAAAACAAAACCCATTTCATTCTTTTAAGATTTAGGGTTACCTTCATTTGTATTGCTTGTAAATGAAGTACAACCTAATGTTTCCAAGAAAATGTGAACTTCTATGCCTAGATTTTTATGGGAAAAGTCAAGCTGAATGTTATGTTTACTGGGTCAAGCCTTGGCCCTTTTACTCTTGTTGAGTAGCATTTCACTCTAACAGTCCCATCAAAGCAAATGGAACTGCTACAGAAGTAAGGACTCACTGTGAGCTGGGATCCCATCACTGCCAGTAGGAATTCCTGTTTAAGAAGAGAGGTATAAATATCTGCAAGGAATGGTAAGATTTTGACAAAGAGCAGAATTCCAATGTAACAGAAAAAAAGGGATTCACAAAGCAGAATGTGACTTGTTGAGTCAATTTTTTACCACATGCTGTCAGTAATGTCTTCCTGTCATAACATGGCATGAATAATTTTTCCAAACCGTGATGTAGCAAGAGACACCGTGACCTCTTGAACTTTTTTCCTGCAAAAGAAGAATATGGCCGGTTAGTTAGCAATATTGGAGCTAATTGCCCATGAAATTAACTTTTAATTAACTGTTAATTTTTATCAGTTTAGCAGTTTCTCTTGGGAAATTTTGAATAATTAATCAAAGTGACATCTAAGTGACTTCCTAACCTGGATGTTTTGCAGCATGATCAAATGTAGTGCTTGTCTTTTCCAGTGCAGGCTGTAGACTTCCCAGCTGTATTAACAGAAAAACATCCTTCTCAAATACTGCAGCTGAGAGATAAGGCCTGGTGTTTATTTGAGACTTAAGCCACTTTTTTTCTGTTTTAAACCTCTTCTTGTCATTACCACTGTTAGGCCCAAGCACAGCTATATTGAGAGCAGAAGAATCAAAATCTCAAGGCAAGGTGTAGCTTTCTTCATCCTCTAATACACAGCACATCTTTATCTCATTCAGCTCCAACTGAATGTGTGGAAGAACAGTGCAACCAATCTCTCCTTCCATTCTTACATATCCTTTAATTTATGGCAACATTTCTGTAGTGAGTAGCCTACAAAGCTGCTCCTAAAGATGCCATTAAACTAGCATTTCCTCCCATACTGTCCCAGAAACTACACTGAAAATATTATGAGAAAGACAAGCAAATTAATTTCTGCTCCTGAAGTTTTGTCCTCAGTGACCTTGCTGAGGAGTCGCACAAATCCCTTCATTCAAGGTATTGATGAAGCAGTTCAGCAGTACTGGGCCCAGTCTTGAGCTCTGGGGCACACAACCAGTGACAGGCTTCCAGCCAGACCCTGCACTACTGATCACAGCAGCAATCCCTCTGGGATCTGCCATTCAGACAGTTCTCCACATGTCACAGTCCACTTCTCCAGGGCACACTCCCCATGACGGTGTTCCCAGAGAGAGTGTCAAAAGCCTTGCCAAAATCAAGCTAGACAATGTCCCCTGCTCTTCCCTCAATCCATACAGGCAGTTGTTTGTAGAAATTGCAGAGGGCAGTTAGGTTGGGCAGGCATGATTTACCTTTAGTGAGTTCATGCTGACTCAGCCTGATCACCTTCCTGTCATCCATGTGGATAGAGATGTCTTCCAAATGAGGTGCTCCTTCACCTTTCAAGGATGGAGGTGAGGCTGACTGGATGATAGTAGCTCCTCCTCCTTCTTGTCCTTTCTGAGGGCTGGGGTGATATTTGCTTTTTTCCAATCCTCAGGCACCTCTTCTGGTCTCCATGACCTTTCAAAGATGATTGTGAGTGGCCTCACTGTGTGTGTCTGCCAGCATTCTCAGCACTCATGGATGCATCCCATCAGTGATGCAACCAGAATTTTCAAATGGTGCTGAGAACAAAGCTAATATGAACAATCCCCAGTATATCTGACTGTCAGTACTGTCAAAAGATCTTGGAAAAAAAAAATCTTGTCTTCTCAACACTTAATCTTTTTTACCCAAATGTTCACAAGTAAGTAAGCAGAAACTTTGCTATTCCCAGCTCTTCCCTGAGGCTATGGAGAATCAATGATAGCTTCTTTTCAAGGCTGGCTTATAGACATGGGCAGGAGGTTTGCCAAGGCCACCTGCCCCAAGTCTGCCAGGGAACCTGAAGGGAAATAACCCACTGGCTTTTTGTGGCGTGCCCAGCAGGCACCAGGGGCACAGCACTGCTGGAGCAGGGGCTCCACAGGTCCAGGAGCACTGATGCCTGTGTGGTCATCTGTCCCACAAGGTTTGCAACCAGGGCTTTCAAACCATGCTGTCAAAATAGCGACCAAAGAAGGCTGGCCTGGGATAATGGATCTAGCTGTTATCCAGCAACACAGATTGTGATTTCCCAAGCTTTATGGATTTTATCTGAAAATATCAGTCAGATCTTCACAGTTTCTCTCCATTCAACAGTAGCAACAATTCTACTTCAATTTCAGACATCAGCTCATCTCTCTTTCCCCTCCATGGGAAAGGCTAAGGAAAAATAATCATTCACTAGTGGAAATAAACCATTACTTGATATAACATTTTCTTCATTGCTTGGCAGTTTGGTATCTCCCCTCACAAGCTGGGATACATTTATTATTCAGCAGTAAAATTTTAGGGGATGAACATAAGAGAGTGGGGGCATTGTTTCAAAGTGTTTGCTAACACAGGAGTCAAAAAGCATTTTGTACTGATCTGCAGAGATGGTGGACACAGGTTGTGTTTATTTGTTATTATGCTTTTAGAAGGTATTAATCATCAGCCTTGTACTGAGCTTTGCACTTTTCTCTGCACATAACATCAAAAGAGGGGTTTAAAGCTCTATAACCTCTATAACTCAAGAACGCTACTCTTGAGTATTTCTGTTTCTTGTTTTGCTTTGTGGCCACTAACCACAGGAGAAATTTGTCTTTTTTACATATGCTGGAAATAATTTACTGACTTTAGAAATATTAAACCACAAGAAACCCCCTACATTAAAGTAACATTAAGGGTCTGCCTAAAACCCACAAAAAGCCAGGAAATTGAGACTTTAAGCTGAAACTCTGATCTGATACTCCAACCCTTATTTACCTCATAGGGTATAGGTGTCTCCAGTGAGGAGAGAGGGAGACAAATCTTGGTTGCCTGGGTGCTCATGTTATTCTCTTGTCTTTTCTCACCAGCTGAACACCACTATCAGTCAACAAGAAGCACCTGACCAGGTGATATCTTTTGGCATATCTTTGGATTTCTAACAGCACAGACGGTTATTGTTAAAAAGGAGGGGGAAAGCTCAAGGTCCCTTCTCACCTGAGAAATTGTCAGCTTCACAAAAGATTTTTGTCTCTACAGCCTAACTTGTGTTGAGGAATTTGCTGACACAGGAAGCTGTGGAGGCAGACAGTACCAGTAATTTCAAAATAATTAGACAAACTCATGCATAGTGTGTTGGTAACCTAGTGAGTGGTCTACCTCTAGGATCTCTAGTAACAGCTGTGGATGCTGAAGATGTACAAGACATAAATATATATGCCAGACTCACAGTTTTGTTCTCTCTGACATCAAAAAAGAGTTGACCCAAAAGGGCTTTACTCATGTCCTTATTGTTTAACTGTCCAAAATGGTAATAAATGACAGTTCCATCCTTAATTATTATTTATTCTTCTAATTTCCCCTGGGAAAGACTTCTTTTTGATAGTTCAAACCTCAGTCAGAACTATTGAGCAAGACCTTTCATAGCACTGCTGTGCCTCAGGAGCTGTGCCACAAGGAAAAGAGTAAATAATGGTCTGTGCTCCTCTTCTTATGCTGAAGAAACACTACCTTGCTCAATCTACTTTATATTTAGAGCAGGGTGCAGCACCTTCCTGTCCTGATATGTATTCCAGCTTTTCTCCTCCACCAACAAGGAGAGGCAGCAACAAAGCAGTGCTTTGCATCTTTCCTTGCCAGTCAGCCGGAGGAAAACAACCAAATTGGAAACCACCATGAAGTACTTGAGACAGCTGTTTCAGAGAAACTGCTTGTCTGGGCCTGATAATAAGAGTTCTGTTTATATTCCCTTTTTGAAGATTAAAACCACCGGTTCACTGGGTGGTTTAGATGAACTGGGTAGGTTCATCCAAAGGCAGTGAGATGGTTTTGGAGGTCTTGAACAGGTACAGAACTGAAACCATCTTTACTGTACTAGTAGATGGGAGTAAAGTCTTAACTAGATAAAAAGCTTCTTTTAAGAAATGTGGATACCGCAAAGGAAATACTGCTGTGAACTGAGACCCATTGTCTTCTTTATTAGGACTAGCAGAAACTGTTAAAGGACATATGTATCTCTCTAGGCCCATAACAGTTAAGTCATGGGCGAATGTAATGCTGAGTACATAGTCTACACCAGTAGAACATTATAACTAATATTCTACTTGTGACTTTATTTATAGTGAAAGATTATTCTGATAATGAAGTAAAAAGGGTGGGAGAAACAGTAGAGCTGACAACTAGCAAACAAAACTCTAGTATTTTACAATATCTATGTTCTGTAGTATATTTTTCCTTATGCTTCAGCCACTCATCTGTGACAATAAAAACTGCATGAAGCTTCATTACCATAACAGTGTGAATTTGCCAGGTGTTTGACAATAATTTCCAGGCTTGTGTCTGCAGACTGCAAGTCTTCATGAGTCACCAGGTATGAGAGGATTTGGATGCTGAGATCAGTTCAGATTAGTGAATGGAATGTATCAAGGCAGGAAGAGTCTGTGCTATCAAATAAATTTTCTATTAAAGACATTACCTCTGTGCTCCCTCAGACAAGCGGTCTGCTCATTATTAGGCTTTAGATATTCACATGATTAATTTAAGGCTTATACATTTTGCCCCACACTGATAATAAAGATTGTGATTGTATCAGTGCTTTAATTTTTCCTCTTGGCATTGTCTCATTGGTTTTTTTTAAGGCTTTCAAGAGGCAATATTCTGAAATACTGTGCATGGAAACAATAAAGTGCTGGTTGTGACTTTACTTTGAACAAGTTCTCCTGCAGAGTATCATATTTAAGTAAATTGCCATCAAGTACAGCAAGCAATACAATCATTCACATTCAAACAGAGCCTTTTGATCATGTTCTACAATGCAATCAAGAATCACATGAGAATTCAAGTACACACCAACCTCATTCAATGCTAACTAGGTGACAGAGAAAGAAGAATTAATTGTGGATGTCAACTAATTGGCCGGTGCATTAGCATACAGAAACAGGCATCAGTTGTATGTAAAAACTGCATATAATTTTAACAGGCTCATATGTTCACCGTGGTCTGCAAATGCATGGTTACTCACAGCTGGAAGATTATTAATAGTATTTCATGTGGGTACACACACACTCCTGCTCCCCCCATTTTTCTCAGATCAGAAAAAGCTTTGGAGCTTTTTATCCACCCGGCACATTAAGGTCACCAATTGGGAATTGTTAACTGATGGTTTAATTGGGGAAATGTATAGACTCTGTTGAACTTCAGCCAATAATTTAGCAGATAGATTTATGCAGAACAACAGATGTGGAGGTGGAATCTCTGAAGGAACACATGGTACTGCCACAGAACTATCTCTGCCCCTATTTAAATTACAAGTGGAACAGAAATGTGACAAGGAGGTGAGAACTGATACAATCTGAAAATATCCCTTGGATTTAAAAAAAGGACATATTGGAAAATAAATCTTTCTCAGAGACAATATTCATCCCAGATTCACATAGACGTAGGAGCAGCCTGCAGTTATAGCCTTAACCATTCCTAGGGCCACTCATTTGCAAATAGTTTTGTGTAATATCCATGAAGTCACTTCTCCAAGTGTTTTTTCTGAAATTTCTTGGAAGGTAATTCTCTCTTTCCAAACTCAATCTTCAACTTGCCTTTTTCAAGTAGGATTGCTGGAAATAGGCCAAATAATGCTGTTTTTTGTTAAAGTGCATTTGGAAATAACAGCTGTGTCTGATGTTCAAAGTAAGTTCTTTGAGACTATGTGGTTCTATTTTACCTGCTCTTTACTTTGCCTCTCGAGCAGGCTATGAATGAAATCCTAAACTAGAAAGAATCACCAACAGGACTCCCATCAACTCCCACTGTTCATAGGAGCATTGATTAATTGATGAACAGTGCAAGACAGTATTGATAGTGTTCCTTATTCTTTCATTTTTTCTTACTCTTGGACAGTGTTTGAGCCAGTTTGGAAATACATGCTTTGAAATCCATCCTTCAAAGTGTAGGAGGTCAGTTTCTTCCATCCTGAATCCTACCTGGAAATGACCATCAATGAAGGATATCATTCATTCTTTCTACAGGGCAGTGAAACAAGTTTGTAGAGAAATCTACCCATCTAACAAGCCTGTGCTGAAGTGCATCACTCCTTGAAATCTGCTGGAAGAGCCAGTTCCTATGATTTAATGAATTACCTGAAAGAGACATATCCATCATTGCTCTCCTCTCATTCCTCTCTTTGCTTCTTGGTATACTTGTTCTATTTAAAACTCCTTACAGTGGAATTTGCCTACAGGCACAAGTAATCATGGCCTGGAAACACCACAAGCTTAATTTTCCACTTCCTCCTGTTCTTGGGAGAAGAAATTGTAGTGAACAGCCTGTGGTAGCTTGACTATTGTTGTCCATCCCTAAATGAAATTGGCAACACTGAGTCTGTACATAAAGGGGACAACTTCTTAGAGTGGTTCCAGGACTCCCTCCTAGCAATGCATAATTAGCTCTGGCTATGGGGATTGCAGTGGCTCTGCTTTTGTGGAGCAAGTATATAACATTTTTTTGGGATGACTATACATTCCTTTACCATTTAGGAATGAGAAATATGATGTGGAAGATTTTACAGTTTTCTAGTAGTTTAAATCTCTAGCTCAGAGGTTCTTCTTGGCTTTGCTTTATTATGTTTGACATGGGCATTTTTTGGTCAGGAAAGGAATGAAGGGGATTGTATTCAGGATGCATTCAGACAGGCACTTCTCATCACAGCTGAGCTCAGTCACAGACTGCCTCTCCCTCTTCCTCTTCCTCTTCATCCACTTCCCTCAGTTCTTAGGCTACCATCCTTTAATTGCTCTCTCGTGCTCGGAGGAGGCAAGAAATGACTGGGGTTAAAAATTAATGGAGCAAAAGTGTCTAAGTGAATTGATTCTTTATTTTTTTTGTAGACACATCAGAAAGACTTTATGCACAGTTGTGGGAGTAGATTTTAGGGAGCACAACCTCTGGGAAGTAGAAGGAAGAGAAGCTGGGCATAGACTCAAAAACAGCTGTAGTAGCAGACTTGACTACCACTTCATTTCTATCTTCTGGTTCAATGGGTTACAGAAGGCACATCACATCTCACACTGGCACTGGATGTATTCCCACTGACATTGGAGAGAGGAGGAGCTGATCTGTGAATGGTGCTGACTTCACATTAAACCCTGCTAGAAGTTTGGGCAGACCAGATGCTTTTCTGGAAATAAATGTGAATCTGGATTTATCTGAGATTCCAAGACTCAGTGATGAGAACTGTAAACGAACAGAATAGAATGTTTCACATTAGAACTGAAACGTGTGAGTATATATACATGTATACCAGAACATGTATACGTGCAGCCTAAGGGGACATAATTGTACTTGGGCACTGCAGAAAGAGAAAGATGTATTGATTGTAGTGTTATCTTACTTTTTGGTAATTTTGAATATTGCATCCCTAGATGTGTATTTGACTCCCACCCTCTACATTCACATTTGATTTTGGATGAATTTGAAATTTTATCCACCTTTCCTTGATTGTGCAAAAAAGTTTTTACCAATTTTTAATTAAACATTTTGTTCCTTCTTTCTAGGAGCAAAAATACTTTCTTTTTAACGCATTAAAAAAAATAAAAATTGTACCCTATCTCTCTTTTTGTTGTGATGAAAAATTACTTTTCTTGCTTCTGAACTGAGTGACAGCTAAAGCAGATCAGTTATGAATAGCCCACCTATTATGCTCATCTTATTGGTGAGCATCCCAAGTCCTTTGTGGTACTGCTGTCTGTTTTTCCATATGAGGAAACAGAATTAGAAGAGTTATTAGGCATCAAAGGAAGGTCTCAAAAATACCTGAACTGATGACATGTGTAGAACATTCAGAATCTGTCATCTGTAGATAATAACAGTGACCAAGCCTTGGATGTCTGTAGCAGAGAGAAGCCAAACACAGCTGAATGCAGAGCTGGAGACATTCCCTGTTGGTTCAACTTTGGTCCCGCTTTTTTGGTGTTTTGGATGCAATCTGTCTCATGCAGATGCTCCTTAGGTACACAACAGGCATCCTTTGTGATGGTGGCCAGTCTGTGACACCCTTATTGAAGGGGGACAAAATCTCTGGGTAAGGCAGAACCAGTACAGAGTGGGTGTATTTAAAGGGATTGAATGAGCTGACCAAAACACTAGAAAGATCTTCTACATGTCTTTCTCCAGCCTGCCTGGGAAAGGGTTCAACATCCCAGATGTGAAGTATTTGACTTTTGTCATTCTCAGAACTTAATTTTTTCAAGTATCCCAGGTTCAGTGCTGTTTCCCCAAAGGGTAACACTAGCTTTGCCTTGCATTTCCTGAAGAATTTAGTAGCCTGGACCTACACACAAGAAACTTAAAGAAATTAATTAGCTTTATTGACTTTCTTTGCTTTTTCCTGGTTTTGTTTCATTTAGTTTTAGGAATGTTTTCTTGAAGAGCTGTTTTGCATTGCTGTGGCTTATATGCTGCCACATTTTGACAATTAACCTTATTCTGAACCTCTGTAAGCATGCTGGATATCAAAGAAATCTGCCCAAATATACTTAATTTAGAACATATAGAAAATTCAGCCTTTCAATAATAAAACAACTCGTTTACACAAATATGAGAATATTCATTCTAGTGGGCATTTGAATTCCTTAGCACTAGCACCAATACCTTTGAGTATCTACCATGCACTGAGGATGTTCTTCCTCAATTCCTCAAATAGAAGGACTATGTTAAACCTAATTCTGGTGAGTGGCTAAGGATCACTAATAGTTTTTTCCTGCAGCACCTTTCTCTTTGTAGAACTCTGAAGTTCTAGCTTCAGAGGCAGATGG